>CM059791.1:5735911-6375911 GCA_030435695.1 Brachymystax lenok tsinlingensis | reverse complement strand
GTGGGACTTGCATCGCGTTCGGCGTCACAAATAGAACTGACTTCTATTTTAGCACTTGGCAAGGCAGACACTCGTTGGCACGCGCGAGCAGTGTGGGTGCAATGATTGAATAACATGTATGTGTACATTTATTTTGGTTTGGGTAGCGTGTAAAGCCAAATTCAATGTTTCATCAAATCCAAGATGGCGTAGCAGTCAGACGTCTTTGTCTTGTCCCGTGTAGATATATATACGAAGAAAACAAAGAGATATATTTTTTATATTTTTAACCTCAATTTCAACATACTCTTCTGCAACCCGCCTCACCCAATGTGGTATGGATCTGCTATTTTAGAAACTTTAGAACCGGGACCCCCAACAGAAGCTAGCCAGCTAACTAGCTACTAGCTAGTAGTAAGTTAGCCACTGCTAGCGGTCATCAGCTAGCCTCAGCCCGGTCAACTCCTGCCCGGTCAACTCCTGCACAGCGCGCGATTCAACCCAGAGCATATCGGACTGCTTTTTCTCTACCACATCTCCGGATTCCTACCGCAAGCTCTGAACGTTTTCACCTGGATCATAGCAGCTAGCTAGCTGCTATCCGAGTGGCTACTCCTGGCTAACGTCCCAAAGGAAGCACCAGTTAGCCTGGAGCTCGCCCTGAGCTAGGCCCACCTCCCAGCTAGCTGAAGAGGTCCATCAGCCATTTTTTTGCGCTACAATACCTATTTTGCCAATTGGCCTGGACCCTTTTACTGCCTACACGGAGCCCCGCCGATCCATCACGACTGGTCTGCCGACGTAACCGCCCGAGGGGGTTTCAACAGACTCTTCCGTCGCGATGTCTCCCTAAGGCTAGCTGTCTGAATCGCAGTGTCTCCAGCTCGCCTAGCTACTCACTGGACCCTATGATCACTCGGCTATGCATGCCTCTCCCTAATGTCATTATGCCTTGTCCATTGCTGTTTTGGTTAGTGATTATTGTCTTATTTCACTGTAGATCCTCCAGTCCTGCTCAATATGCCTTAGCCAGCCCTTTTGTTCCACCTCCCACACATGCGGTGAGACAAAACCTATCTCATCGTCACAAAATGCCTAGGTTTACCTACACTGTATTCACATCCTACCATACCCTTGTCTGTACATTATGCCTTGAATCTATTCTTCCGTGCCCAGAAACCTGCTCCTTTTACTCTCCAAACGCACTAGACGACCAGTTCTTATAGCCTTTAGCCGTACTCCTCCTCTGGTGGTGTAGAGGTTAACCCAGGCCCTGCAGCGCCTAGCTCCACTCCCATTCCCCAGGCGCTCTCATTTGTTGACTTCTGTAACCGTAAAAGATTTGGCTTCATGCATGTTAACATTAGAAGCCTCCTCCCTAAGTTTGTTTTATTCACTGCTTTAGCACACTCTGCCAACCCGGATGTCCGAGCCGTGTCTCAATCCTGGCTTAGAAAGGCCACCAAAAATCCTGAAATTTCCATCCCTAACTATAACATTTTCCGACAAGATAGAACTGCCAAAGGGGGCAGAGTTGCAATCTACTGCAGAGATAGCCTGTAGAGTTCTGTCATACTATCCAGTTCTGTGCCCAAACAATTCGAGCTTCTACTTTAAAAAAAAAAATCTTTCCAGAAACAAGTCTCTCACCGTTGCCGCTTGTTATAGACCATCTTCAGCCCCCAGCTGTGCCCTGGACACCATATGTGAATTGATTGCCCCCCATCTGTCTTCAGAGTTCGTACTGTTAGGTGACCTAGCCTGGGACATGCTTAACACCCAGGCCTTCCTACAATCTAAGCTAGATGCCCTCAATCTCACACAAATGATCAATTATCAACCCTAAATCCGTAACCATGGGCACCCTCTTAGATATTATCCTGACCAACTTGCCCTCTAAATACACCTCTTCTGTCTTCAACCAGGATCTCAGCGATCACTGCCTCATTGCCTGCGTCCGTAATGGGTCCGCGGTCAAACAACCACCCATCATCACTGTCAAACACTCCCTAAAACACTTCAGCGAGCAGGCCTTTCTAATCGACCTAGCCCGGGTATCCTGGAAGGATATTGACCTCATCCCGTCAGTAGAGGATGCCTGGTTGCTCTTTAAAAGTGCTTTCCACTCCATCTTAAATAAGCATGCCCCATTTAAAAAACGTAGAACTAACAGATACAGCCCTTGGTTCACCCCAGACTTGACTGCCCTTGACCAGCACAAAAACATCCTGTGGCGTTCTGCATTAGCATCGAATAGCCCCCGCGATATGCAACTTTTCAGAGAAGTTAGGAACCAATATACTCAGTCAATTTAAAAAAGCTAGCCTTAGCTTTTCAAACATAAATTTTCATCCTGTAGCACTAATTCCAAAAAGTTCTGGGACACTGTAAAGTCCATGGAGAATAAGAAAACCTCCTCCCAGCTGCCCATGCACTGAGGAAAGGAAACATTGTCACCACCGATAAATCTACGATAATTGCAATAAGCTTTTTTCTACGTCTGGCCATGCGTTCCACCTGGATACCCCTACCAACACCTCAGCACCCCCTGCAGCAACTTGCCCAAGCCCCCCCCAATCTGGACCCTCTCTTTCTAAAATCATCTGCCGAAATTGTTCCAACCCCTATTACTAGCCTGTTCAATCTCTCTTTCGTATCGTCTGAGATCCCCAAAGACTGGAAAGCTGCCGCGGTCATCCCCCTCTTCAAAGGGGGAGACACTCTAGACCCAAACTGTTATAGACCTATATTCATCCTGACCTGCCTTTCTAAAATCTTCAAAAGTCGAGTTAACAAAACAGATCACCGACCATTTCGAATCCCACCGTACCTTCTCCACTATGCAATCTGGTTTCCGAGCTGGTCATGGGTGCACCTCAGCCACGCTCAAGGACCTAAACAATATCATAACCGCCATCGATAAAAGACAATACTGTGCAGCCGTCTTCATCGACCTGGCCAAGACTTTCGACTCTGTCAATCACCGCACTCTTATCGACAGACTCAATAGCCTTGGCTTCTGCCTCGCCTGGTTCACCAACTACTTCTCAGATTTCAGTGTGTCAAATCGGATGGCCTGTTGTCCGGACCTCTGGCAGTCTCTATGGGGGTGCCACAGGGTTCAATTCTCAGGCCGACTCTTTTTTCTGTATATATCAATGATGTCGCTCTTGCTGCTGGTGATTCTCTTATCCACGTCTACGCAGACGACACCATTCTGTATACATCTGTCCCTTCTTTGGACACTGTGCTAACAAACCTCCAAACAAGCTTCAGTGCCATACAACACTCCTTCCGAGGCCCCCAACTGCTTTTAAATGGTAGTAAAACTAAATGCATGCTCTTCAACCGATTGCTGCCCGCACCCTCCCGCCCGACTAGCATCACTACTCTGGACGGTTCTGACTAGAATATGCGGACAACTACAAATACCTAGGTGTCTGGTTAGACTGTAAACTCTCCTTCCAGACTCACATTAAGCATCTCCAATCCAAAATAAAATCTAGAATCGGCTTCCTATTTCGCAACAAAGCCTCCTTCACTCATGCTGCCAAACATACCCTCATAAAACTGACTATCCTACCGATCCTTTTATTGTGTTATTGACTGTACGTTTGTTTATGTGTAACTCGGTGTTGTTGTTTTTGTTGCACTGCTTTGCTTTATCTTACCTGGTTAAATAAAGGTTGAAATAAATGAAAAACTGCATTAGCAATAGTAGTAGTAGTAGTAGTAGTAGTAGTAGTAGTAGTAGTAGCAGTAGCAGTAGTAGTAATAGTAGTAGTAGTAGTAGTAGTAGTAGCAGCAGTAACAGTAGTAGTAGTAGTAGCAACAGTAGTAGTAGCAGTAGTAGTAGTAGTACTGTAGTAGTAGTAGCAGTAGTAGTAGTAGTAGCAGTAACAGTAGTAGTACTGTAGTAGTAGTAGCAGTAGTAGTAGAAGCAGTAGTAATAGTAGTAGTAGTAGCAGTAACAGTAGTAGTACTGTAGTAGTAGTAGTAGTAGTAGAAGTAATAGTACTGTAGTAGTAGTAGCAGTAACAGTAGTAGTACTAGTAGTAGTACTAGTAGTAGTAGTAGTAGTAGTAGTAGTAGTAGTAGTAGTAATAGTACTGTAGTAGTAATGTAGTAGTAGTATCCCAGTCAGTCAGTAAAATGTTGTTACAGAATAAAGAGCTTTCTCTTTCCTCACAAGGATTGGCCTAAACCTGAATTAGATTCATTTTCCAAATAATCAATATTGCTAAGCCAGCAGTAAACCTACTGACTGATCGGCTAGGCCTGGGCTAGGCAGCAACACTGATCTGTGTAGCCACAGAGAAGCTAGGCTAAATACTGGCTAAGCTAAACAGAGCTAGTCAGCAGTCAGAGTACAGTACTTACAGCAATAGTTCATCCTGGTCCTCACAGATAAAACAGAGGACATCTGACAAAAAAAACTCTCTCCAGTCTAGTCCAATCCCAGTCCCACCTCCAGCTCTGCTATTCCCTTTAATTTGGATGTATTTAACTAACAGCAGGAGATTCCTACAGACGCACATCAGCAGCAGCAGCCGCCACCTCCGTACTGTAGTGCGTGATGCCTCGTAACCAATAGGAGCATAGCGAAACACTCACACTGCCCCTCCCTTCCTTTCTCTCACTAACACAACTGGTTATCTACAGATTCTATGGTAGAGAGGCACAGGTGTGGAGTTATGATGGAACGAAGTCCCGCAATCAGAGAAAAGTCAACTCCACCTCAGCTACAACTCAATCCATCTCCAATATGTTACATATGGTTCTGTACTTTCCATTCCAACATCTCTCTCACCCTCCCTCCTCTCCCCCTCTTTCAGAGTCTCTCTCTCTCTCTCTCTCGCGAACAGAGCAGAACAGCAAAGCCATCCGCACCGCAGTGGAAACTGCTGTATCGGACTTAACCCTCGCAGAGCCAGCTAAGTGGGACTAGAGAGCTCACAAACACACACAAACACAGTAGGAACCCTCCTGGGGTGCTGCATTACAGTACTATAGTATATAACCTCCTGGGGTGCTGCATTACAGTACTATAGTATATAACCTCCTGGGGTGCAGCATTACAGTACTATAGTATATAACCTCCTGGGGTGCTGCATTACAGTACTATAGTATATAACCTCCTGGGGTGCTGCATTACAGTACTATAGTATATAACCTCCTGGGGTGCTGCATTACAGTACTATAGTATATAACCTCCTGGGGTGCTGCATTACAGTACTATAGTATATAACCTCCTGGGGTGCTGCATTACAGTACTATAGTATATAACCTCCTGGGGTGCTGCATTACAGTACTATAGTATATAACCTCCTGGGGTGCTGCATTACAGTACTATAGTAGTCTTTGGTTGTGTCTGACAACACTCGGGCTACACTCTACACACTGCCAACGAGACTCCAGTGTTGATCACTGCAGAGAGATAATGGAGACACATTCCACAGATGCCTTCCTCTCCACACCGTCCTGCTGCCTCCCTCTCCATGCTGCCTCCCTCTCCACACCGTCCTGCTGCCTTCCTCTCCACACCGTCCTGCTGCCTCCCTCTCCACACCGTCCTGCTGCCTTCCTCTCCACACCGTCCTGCTGCCTCCCTCTCCACACCGTCCTGCTGCCTCCCTCTCCACACCGTCCTGCTGCCTCCCTCTCCACACCGTCCTGTTGCCTCCCTCTCCACACCGTCCTGCTGCCTCCCTCTCCACACAGTCCTGCTGCCTCCCTCTCCACACAGTCCTGCTACCTCCCTCTCCATGCTGCCTTCCTCTCCACACAGTCCTGCTGCCTCCCTCTCCACACCGTCCTGCTGCCTTCCTCTCCATGCTGCCTCCCTCTCCACACCGTCCTGCTGCCTCCCTCTCCACACCGTCCTGCTGCCTCCCTCTCCACACCGTCCTGCTGCCTCCCTCTCCATGCTGCCTCCCTCTCCATACCGTCCTGCTGCCTTCCTCTCCATGCTGCCTCCCTCTCCACACAGTCCTGCTGCCTTCCTCTCCACACCGTCCTGCTGCCTCCCTCTCCATGCTGCCTCCCTCTCCACACCGTCCTGCTGCCTCCCTCTCCACACAGTCCTGCTGCCTCCCTCTCCACACCGTCCTGCTGCCTCCCTCTCCACACCGTCCTGCTGCCTCCCTCTCCACACCGCCCTGCTGCCTCCCTCTCCATGCTGCCTCCCTCTCCATACCGCCCTGCTGCCTTCCTCTCCATGCTGCCTCCCTCTCCACACAGTCCTGCTGCCTTCCTCTCCATACCGTCCTGCTGCCTTCCTCTCCATGCTGCCTCCCTCTCCACACAGTCCTGCTGCCTTCCTCTCCACACCGTCCTGCTGCCTCCCTCTCCATGCTGCCTCCCTCTCCACACCGTCCTGCTGCCTCCCTCTCCACACAGTCCTGCTGCCTTCCTCTCCACACAGTCCTGCTGCCTCCCTCTCCATACCGTCCTGCTGCCTCCCTCTCCACACAGTCCTTCTGCCTTCCTCTCCACACAGTCCTGCTGCCTTCCTCTCCACACCGTCCTGCTGCTGTGCTCACTGCCAGTCACTGGGACTAAAATAAATTAAATCAATTTTTTTTTTTTTTTACCCATTTTAGAATAAGGCTGTAACTTAACAAAATGTGGAAAAAGTGAAGGGGTCTGAATACTTTCCCGAATGCATTGTATGTTTATCTACTATCCCCCCCATAGTATAAAAGAAGACCCTTCTGTGTGAGAAATAAATATTCCAAACATGTAACCTTTATTTAAAAACGACTTAGGGAGTGGTGGGGCGCCCCACTCCTGACACTACCCGGTGAAATGCAAGGCGCCAAATTCAAAATCCAAAAGTTGAATTATTAAACATTCATCAATATACAAGTGTTGCATAGTCATCAAAAGCTCTGCTTCTTGGCAATATCACAGCGTTGTCAGATTTCAACAAGGCTTTACGGCGAAAGCACTACATTTGATTGTTTGAGGGTAGCACCTCCAATATTTTTCCCCTTAGCATAAATTCATAAACCATCGCGGTTCACACAAAACACATTTCACAGCAAAAACAAATCCCTTACCTTTTGAAGAACTTCTGCTGAGGGCTTCCCAAGTGTCCAACGAAGACAATCCATGGTTCTTTTGTTAGAAAAAGTTATTTATTATATCCATAAATCTCCGTTTGGTTGGTGCGTTATGATCAGAAAATACAGCGTCCACTCTCCCATTGAACCGTGAAGAGAACTCGTTCAACCTATACACTTGTCCAAGAACAATCAAACATCATTGATAATGTATCCTTAGGAACACCTTTATGTATATTTAGTATAATATTTACACCGGATTATAAACTGGGCGATAGGAAAGGAAAAAACCACAGCGTGCGCAAGCCTGTGAACGCGCATCCTCTTCTGTTTACATCTGGTGACCACTTCCCAATTCTTCTTCTATTACCATCCAGAGCAACTAAACATAATCAGAACACTGTCTAGAGACTGTTGACATCCAGTGGAAGCAATAGGTACTGAAATCTTACTCCCTTATAATGGTCATTTTCAATAGGGAGGGGTTCAAAATGAGACAATGTGTCAAATACACTTTTTCCAGGACAGAAATTCCTCGGGTTTTCGCCAGCTATATCCGTTCTGTTATAATCACAGACAATATTTTAACACTCTTAGAAACTTCAGAGTGTTTCCTATCCAATAGTACTAATTATGTGCATATCCTATTTTATGGGCCTGAGTGGGAGGCATTTTACTTTGGGCATGCCAGACTCTGCAAAACCATCACCTCGGGAGCCGCTCCCTAAGAAGTTAACTAGGCAAGACAGTTAACACATTCTTATTTACAATATTGGCCTAGGAACATTGGATTAACTGCCTTGTTCAGGGGCAGAACGACAGATTTTCACCTTGTCAGCTTGGGGATTCGATCTAGCAACCTTTCGGGAACTGGCCCAACGCTGGTGGGATGCGATAGATCCCAAATTAATACAACTACTAGCATCAAAAACAATTTTTAAAAGCAATGAGGCTGATGCAACAGATTAGTTTATCTTAAAATGCTATTTCTTCACATTATAAGCGCAGCAATGTGCACACGGCAGTAGGCTGTAAGCGCGAATGTTCCAAAATGCAATCAATTTGGGGGAAAACACTGTTCTCAAAAGTGATCGCAAATGTGATTATGCATGTAATGCTTTATTATAAAAGGTGCAATTAAAAAAATTAATTATAATTATCCATTTTAGAATAAGGCTGTAATGTAAGAAAACGTGGAAAAAGTCAAGGGGTCTGAATACTTAACGAATGCACTGTAGACTAGTAATTTTGCTGTTCGTTAAGACTACTCATCTGATTGGCTGACAAGAAGTACATGTTGGACAGTTCTTCTAACATCTTCAATATTGCGCTTCAGAATCCGATACGAAGGACGCCTGCAGTTACGTCGCGTGACGAGCATAGACCAATAAGAATGTAGATATGAGAGAGCCATGTGAGTGAGCGGTGCTTCGTAGCACGGCGTTTGGCAGCCGGTAGAAGTGAATTGTAACCATTATATTCAGCCCAAGGGCACAACGGTCACACAAGGGGGTCAAATTGTAAATGCGAGACTGATGAAGTGTTTGAAGCCTGCAAACAAAGCAGAGCTCATGCCTTTCATGTGACTTTATTTAAAATCACATCACATCATGCAGCCTTAGAATGTATTAAAAATCTAAACATATCCCCAACGTTTATACCACAACTCAAGTTACATTAATAACTCTAAATTAAACATATAGAAGGACCTGTTTCTTTGTTAAGCGCTCAACACAGAATAGTCGCATGTGTGCAAACTCCCTCAAATAGTTTGGAGAAAATATCCTTTCTATTACATTTAGCTATTTCTAATTGTATTCTTCATACTATAAAATAATGCCATGGAATTCTAAGCAAATCTTGTCTGCTAAATGAACTAGTGTAGCCCACAGCCATATGGCATAGCCAGATCAGGGCCTAACATCAGGACAACTCAGAGTATGCGATGCTGTTGTTCTGAAATAGACTACATTTTATTCATATCATATTTCTTTAGACCTGTCTAAAATAAATAATGGATTTATTGTGAAGGTGTCGGCTATATTACATGGATTCATTAGACTTTTTAAAATGTAGATGTTCCAAAGGTCTGCATCAGTGGCTTGTAGGCTATGCGTGTAAGCCAGGAGATGCTAAATGTGTTTATGTTCATTAATAGTCAATTACCGTGAGACCGGCAGTTATTTGCTTGTTAATCACCGGCTGACAAAATTCCATGACCGTCACAGCCCTAGGTGTGACAATTGCAGAGCCTCCGGAGACATTCAGCTCTGTACCGCATCGCCGTGCGCCTCTCAAATGTTGTACCAAATGCTGAGGGCGCCGTCTAGCTCATTGACATGATTGGTTGACCGTAGGTGAGGGCAGGAGGTCCTGTATAAACACAAACTCACTTCCTTGACAACTTCCTTCACAACAGCTCTGCTCTGCGAAGCCCCGACTTCTGCTGTGCGGCCGGGCCGGCATCGCAGTAAATGCTGTACGGCCACTGCAGACTTTTGGATTGACCATGCAGAGCCTCTTAGTCTCCGCGATTAGTTCACTGAGATGGGCGTGAATAAGTGTGCCATAACAATAAATACACAGTACTAGTCAAATGTTGACATCAGCAAACCGCTCGCCCACACACACAAACAACGCCATACAGTTGAAAACCGGGATTCATCCGTGAAGAGCACACTTCTCCAGCGTGCCAGTGGTCATCGAAGGGGAGCATTTGCCCACTGAAGTCTGTTACGACGCCGAACTGCAGTCAGATCAAGACCCTGGTGAGGACAACGAGCACGCAGATGAGCTTCCATGAGACAGTTTCTGACAGTTTGTGCAGAAATTATTTGGTTGTGCAAACCCACAGTTTCATCAGCTGTCCGGGTGGCTGGTCTCAGACGTTCCTGCAGGTGAAGAAGCCAGATGTGGAGGCCCTGTGCTAGCTTGGTTACACGTTGTGAGGCCGGTTGGACGTACTGCCAAATTCTCTAAAACGACATTGGAGGCTTATGGTAGAGAAATGAACATTCAATTATCTGGCAACAGCTCTGGTGGACATTTATGCAGTCAGCATGCCAATTGCACGCTCCCTCAAAACTTGAGACATCTGTGGCATTGTGACAAAACTGCACATTTTAGAGTGGCTTTTTATTGTCCTCAGCACAAGGTGCACCTGTGTAATTGATCATGCTGTTTAATCCGCTTCTTGATATGCCACACCTGTCAGGTGGATGGATTATCTTGGCAAAGGAGAAATGCTCACTTACAGGGATGTAAACAAATTTGTGCACAACATTGGAGAGAAATAAGCTTTTTTGAGTATGGAACATTTCTGGGATCTTTTATTTCAGCTCATGAAACCAACACATTACATGTTGTGTTGATATTTTTGTTCAGTGTATTTCCAGTATCCAGCCAGTGAGGAGGACTGGAAGTAGAGGGTCAGTACAGTGATGCTAACCAGAGAGCCGGGGAGTCTGCCTGTTCTGAGCCACATGTGCCAGGTAATCACCAGCAGCTGCTGAACTCAATCAACCCAGTCGGATATATCAGTAGACCACACAGAGAGCAGGAATGTGTTGATAAGCATGTGTGTGTGCCTTCTCTCCCTTTCACTGATTGAAGTGCAGGCCAAAGGATGCAATGAGAAACGATAAAAAAGGCAGGTATATAGCCTGCAGTCTCCACCCTTACAGAGGGAGATTCATTCAAAATGATGAAATTGAATCGATCATAGATGGTAGATGCAGGCTAGGCTATTCACCAAGAGACGGCAGCCCCTCTCTTGGCCCTTGATAATGCTTTCTTCTACGCCTCGGAGTCGTCACAAAGTCAGGGCGATTGATTTACGATGAGTCTTGATTTATTGAAGGGTGAGCTGCTAGCAAGTCTAGGGTTGCCAGCAGCCAGGCAGATCTATAATAATTATACTGTAGATGGGAGATCCAGTAGACCTACAGTGCCTGCCTGGTAATCCCCGCGCGCTATGACTCACTGTGTACTGTAAGGCAGTGCTTATTCACATCCTTGAATGAGTCAGGCTTCTATTCATGTCTGCGGTGACATTTTGCTGATACAGCAACATAGCCTACAGTCAGAGAAATCAACCTGCTTGACTTTGGGATGCCTTCCACATCCAGTGGACCGTTAACCTTTCCTATGAGTCCTATGTACATATTACCTCCAATTACCTTGACTAACCGGTGCCCCCGCACACTGACTCTGTATCGGTATCCCCTGTATATAGCCTCGCTATTGTTATTTTATGGTTGTTGTTTAATTATTTGTTACTTAAGTATTTATTTATTTTTTAACACTTATTTTTCTTAAAACTGCATTGTTGGTTAAGGGCTTGTAAGTAATCATTTCACTGTAAGGTCTACACCTGTTGTATTCGGCGCATGTGACAAATAACATTTGATTGGATTTGATGGTGGTAAATACCTAGGTACACTAGGCAGAGCCTGTCAGTGTGTAAAACCACGAGATAGAAAACTGCTACATCAGGCAGGAAATACTACACCAGGTACCAGGAAGTGTAGAGCCAAGGCTCATTAATCCCATTAAGGATAGGCTGGTCGATTTACTAGCTACTGTTTACTTGGACTGAGTCAACCGGGCTGGGGAAGCTGACTACAGCGTGTCATAACATCAACAGCCAATAAAGGCTAAAAGCTTGCCTGATCCGATATAGTCTAGCTTAGTGGTTTTACTAGCTAATGTTGACCTGGACTGACACTGGTTGCCAGGGGAAGCACAGCTACAGTAAAGTGTGAGAGCCTGATGTAGTCTAGCTAGAACTTAGTAACTCCTTTAAAGGTTAAGCTAGTGGTTTTACCTGGACTACTGTACTGAACTGGCTGGGAAAGCTGTCTACAGTGACTGCCACTGGCTGGGCTTATGCATGCCAGTATAGTTAGCAAGGTGAGATCAAATAATAATTTGCTCAAGAGAATTTGCAGAGGGGGCTAACAAAAGTCACCAAGGTTATGCACTTAAATATTATTGATGGTACAGCACAAAATGGAATAAAATGAAAAGCACAGGACGGCTGAAATGAAAAGCACAGGACGGCTGAAACGAAAAGCACAGGACGGCTGAAACGAAAAGCACAGGACGGCTGAAACGAAAAGCACAGGACGGCTGAAACGAAAAGCACAGGACGGTTGAAACGAAAAGCACAGGACGGCTGAAACGAAAAGCACAGGACGGCTGAAACGAAAAGCACAGGACGGTTGAAACGAAAAGCACAGGACGGTTGAAACGAAAAGCACAGGACGGTTGAAACGAAAAGCACAGGACGGTAGAAACGAAAAGCACAGGACGGTTGAAACGAAAAGCATAGGTTGCTTTCCACATTGGTGGTTCATTCTGCTTGTGTGACAAAGAGCAATTACATACAGGTGTCATTACCATGTTAACAATACACATGCCACACCTCCAAGAGGTCATTTCTTTGTGGTGGCACATAATGACGACGTTTAACTAAAATGTGTATTGTATGTGACTTCTTCCTGTGTGATCATTTGTAATGCAAGGCTGTCTAAAAGGAACCGACAGCGAGGCACAGATAATGAAGTATGACCCTGAAGTTGATATCAGGAAAAGGGGTGGAGAATAGCACAGTACTAAGCAGTAAGACAACCATTCAAGTTTAAACCAAAGTAAAAAAAAAAGGTCACAATCACAAGTCCTGTCTAGCCTCTTGTCCTCCTCAGGGTAACCTAGCAGAATAGCGGTCTGTCCTCAATGTAACCTAACTATCTAGCTGATAAATAAAGGGCAGGTAACTACCTGCTTGGTGGTGGCTACCCGACGACAGATGCTACCTGGACATCTAATTAACCTTATATTCAACAGGTCGGTGATGGAGGTAGTTAGATACTACCAGACTTAACTAGCTTGCCATCTAGAAAATATCCCCCGAACAAACATCAGTAGGTCATAGTGATTTAAAACAGCTGGCTGTGTGTCATTTTAGTCAACGTTAGCTAACCTGTTGTTACCGACGAGGCTATATTTACTAGTTTATTCGTGTATTGTATCTACCTATGTCACTTACCAACTCAGTAGCTGTATACAATGTAGCACGCTAAAACACGACATAGGTAAAAGTTGTTGTTTTGATTTCGTTGCTGCCTGAAATATGCAGCCAGACAGATAGCTACTCTCTCTCTCTCTCTCCATTAGCTAGCAACCGCAATTCCCTAGCGTAGTTACCGTTAACCGGAGAGCAGCTGACCGGAGCAACAACACCGACTTCAGACCGCGTCCAGCGGAGTGAGACAGGTGCTCTGGGGGTAAGACCTTCCACACACTGGAACTGACTAAAACTATTGTGCCATAATTCAAGTAGCATACATGATGAGCGTCTTTGGGTGTGATTTTCTGGCTACACACAACAGTTATTGACAGCTATAGCGGGGAGGCTTCCTTCGGTTGTTAAGGAACCGGAGTCGCCCGACATTTTGTTACCGCCGGTGAAGCAAGCTGTCCCGGCTATTCACAAAACAGCAACACTTCGTCTCCTAGCGCCACGACGACAAGTGTTTATCTCCTCCACCGTTGGTTAAATCAACGTGAAAACAATGTTGTATTTGAACACGTCGTTTGGCTTAGCCTAGCCCTGCAGCTTGTTCTGTAAGCTAGCTAGCGACGTAAACGACTGGGTAGTGTGGATATATGCTCACGCTAATCGCGGTCCGCAGCGGGACTACACACACACACTGGCTTCTCTCTCTCCTAGCTAAAAACACATCACACGAAAACCCCATATGTATTCACCTTATTCGGTGTACTGGTCCTTACAATGTATGGGTGAAATCCTTTTAGGAAAATAGTGAATAAATCGTCTGGCGTGGCTCCAAAGCAGCCGCACTGCAATAGCAGGCACTGGATGCCTTCCCCTCTCTGCCAGTCCCGATTCGATGTTCTTCACAACAGCACGGCGACAGTGACAGGTCTGCCCGCTATAGAGCAATGCTTGGGTGGAGTAGCTACGTAAAAAGCATCATGCGAAAGGTTACAGGGTCGAGAAACCCCATGCCTCAGCATAATTATCGAGCATTTGAAGTCAAATTAGTATGATTTCCAGTTCAAATCGTTAGACTAATATTTCAAAGCTGCACATTAAAACCTGCGATATGTCATGATGACTTTCTAAGGCAAAAGGGGTGTGTGTGTGTGTGTGTGTGTAGCTGACATTGCCCTTGATCATGACACTCAGCCCCATTACATTACACATAAGTGTAATTGGACCAAGGAGTCTTCTGTATGGGGGAGTTTTGTTAAGAGCTCTGCTGCTTGGTCTGAACATCAACACGTATTGCTTGCGGTATGGTTTTGGAAGCATAAGGCCCTTATCTTTCATATCAGCGAGAAAGTATTTTCAAGAAACAAAAGGTTAAATTGATACACACTTTTTTTTTTTATAGGGCTATGAGTTTTCACCATTTTAGACATTCTTGAAATAGAGATTAAGATATTTATTGGTCAATTGAACACAAAGTACAACCGATATTTGACTTCAGCCTTTAACCCGACCCCTCTGAAAGAATATTGGTGCTTTCAAGACAACTGGGAACTCTGGAAAAACTAGGTCGAATCATGACGTCAGTGATATTCAGGTTGGAAAGTCAGTTATATGCCGTGTTCAAGACAACTGGGGACTCGGCATAGCTCGAAATAGCTCAGACTGTGGAAAAAATAGTTTTGGATGGTCATCCAACTAAGGAATTCCATGCTGGCCTCTTTCTAGAGCTTTGACTTGAAGATCGCTGGTGTTATGATTCTACCTAATTTTTTTCAGAGTTTGCAGTTGTCTTCAAATCACCACTAGAAGGATGCCAGAGTTTCCAACTTGGAATTCCAAGTTGGATGAACATTACAAACAATTTCCCCAGTCGGTTCCCAGTTGTCTTGAACACTCGTAAGTCGGAGATTTCCAAGTTCCCAGTTGTAATAAACGCAGCAACACATACAGGTAACGGCAACAAAGTATCTTAATCGGCCGTTGAGCCACTACGAGCCACCAGAACAGCTTCAATGCGCATTGGTATAGATTCTACAAGTGTCTGGAACTCTATTGGAGGGATGCGACAGCATTCTTCCACGAGAAATTCCATAATATTGTGTTTTGTTGATAGTGATGGAAAACGCTGTCTCAGGCACCACTCCCAGAATCTCCCATAAGTGTTCAATTGGGTTGAGATCTGATGACTGACACACACACACCCTTTAAACCCTATCCTCCTTTGAGACCCCTCTTTCAAAGTCACTGAGATCTCTTCTAGCCATGGTAGCCAAAATAATGGGCAACTGGGAATTTTTATGCATGACCCTAAGCACAATGTGATGTTAATTGTTTAATTAAATCATGAAGCACACCTATGTGGAAGTGGCTGCTTTCAATATACTTTGTATCTCTCATTTACTCAAGTGTTTCTGTTATTTTGGTAGTTTCCTGTACACATACAGGTTTTGGAGAGGTGCGGGGGGGAGCTGCGGTTGTGGGGTGTTAAGTGCCTTGATCAAGGCAAATGGCATCTTCGATTTGATACCAGCATCCCTCCGATTGCCAGTTCACTTCCCACTGGATATTGGACCTGGGATTCGAACTGGCAACGCTCCGGTCGCTGGCTCGCCTCTCTTACCGTTAGACTTCCTATGGTGCATCTCGATTTATTTCATCTTTGTACTATTTTTTTTAATATAAATACATTTATAAATCACTGCATACATAGGGCTGTGGTGGTCGCGGAATTTCGTCAGCCGGTGATTGTCAAGCAAATAACTGTCAGTCTCACGGTAATTGACCGTTAACATAAACACATTTTAGCATCTCCTGGCTTCCATACACAGCCTACAAACCACTGATGCAGACCTTTGGAACATCTACATTGTAAAAAGTCTAATAAATCCATTTAATATAGCCGACACCTTCACAATAAATCCATTATTTATTTTAGACAGGTCTAAAGAAACATGCTATGAAGAAAATGTAGTCTATTTCAGAACAACAGCATCGCATACTCTGAGTTGTCCTGATGTTAGGCCCTGATCTGGCTAGGCCATATGGCTGTGGGCTACACTAGTTCATTTAGCAGACAAGATTTGCTTAGAATTCCATGGCATTATTTTATAGTATGAAGAATACAATTTGAAATAGCTGAATGTAATAGAAAGGATATTTTCTCAACTATTTGAGGGAGTGCACACATGCGGCTATTCTGTGTTGAGCGGTTATCAAAGAAACAGGTCCTTCTATATGCTTAATTTAGATGTATTAATGTAACTTTAGTTGTTTAACAAACATTGGGCTACATGTTTAGATTTTTAATACATTGTAAGGCTGCATGATGCAATGATGATTTGAAAAAAGTATCTTGAAAGGCATGAGCTCTGCTTAGTTTTTTTTGCGCAGGCTGTACACACTACATCAGTCACTCATTCACAATTTGACAAGCACTTGATAATGCCTAGAATTACACGATGGCATCCCCTTCGTGTGGCCGTAATGCACCCTAAAAAAAAAAATCCATGCCTTTTGTGGCCAGTGGCCGTTGTGCACTTCTCCATGAGTGCTACGTGCTCCATCACGTGATCGGGTCTTTCTCACAGGCTACAAGTGAAGACAGACACTTCTGGGACGCAACTGTGCACGTCCTTATCCAATTCCCGAGGTGCATATTGAAGATATTGGAAGGACTGTCCACATTTACTTTTCGTCAGCCAACAATATGAGTAGGCCTAACGAACAGAAAAAGCACTAGCCTATGTCAATCTACTATCCCCAATAGTACAAAGGTCGACCTATTCTATTCTGTGCAATAAATAAATATTACAAACATAGTCTGGGACAGTTGTGGGATGCGATAGATCCCAAATTAATACAGCCACTTTTTTACGCAATGTGGCCTACGCAACAGATCAGAATGTTTAGCTTAAAATGTTGATAAACTATTAGGCTATTTCTTCACATTATAAGTGCAGCAATGCGCACATGGCAGTAGGTTAAAGGCACGAATGTTCCATTAGTGGAAAACACCATTATCAAAAGTGACCGCAAATGCAATTATGCGTTTTATGCTTTTATTATAAAAGCATTTTTATGGTGAAAATTATCTTCCCCAAACTTGACACTCACTCGCTGCTTATGTATGCAGCGTGTGATTTCGAATTTGATTTGAAATGAGTTAGGCTCTACACCCCTTGTAAAGTGGATTAATGTGCTTAATTTTAAGAAGTTATTTGGCCACTTTAGTTGTGATACAAACCTTATCAAAACATATAGGCCTATGGCATAAGGCTACATGAGGTGTGTTACAAACCTTATTAAAACATATAGGCCTATGGCATAAGGCTACATGAGGTGTGATATAAACCTTATTAAAACATATAGGCCTATGGCATAAGGCTACATGAGGTGTGATACAAACCTTATCAAAACATATAGGCCTATGGCATAAGGCTACATGAGGTGTGATACAAACCTTATTAAAACATAGGCCTATGGCATAAGGCTACATGAGGTGTGATATAAACCTTATCAAAACATATAGGCCTATGGCATAAGGCTACTACATGAGGTGTGATACAAACCTTATTAAAACATAGGCCTATGACATAAGGCTACATGAGGTGTGATACTAACCTTATCAAAACATATAAACCTATGGCATAAGGCTACATGAAGTGTGCGACTATGATTAGAATAAAAAAAAAAAAAGGCATTGTTTCTTATGCTGGGCGTCATTCACAAGCGATAATATATAATTTACAAGTGATAGGCCAATATTGTCACCCATCAGACTATTCTTGATTTAATCTTGTCTTTACATATACTAAATAATGTATGTGTGAAATTAGTTTTGATTTAGAATGGACCATTATCATGCACGTGTCTCAAAACAGGGTCAGGGATATAATACATGTCATCTATGCACTTAAATAGCGAATGGAGGACGCTTTTCCCCGTGGTTTATTTTCATGCCAGCCAGGTAGGCTATACTGCTGTTGTAAAGAGAAGCAATGTGCTTAATATTAGGAAAGTTGAGAAATAAATATAGTAGGCCTAGCCTATAGAAAGCTGATCCTCCTATTTTTAGTAGAGGCCATCACTCTGTTTTCTCGCACAATTGCATGGCCTATTGAAATGTTGCACGACAGGAGCTCATGGGTTCTCATTAAGTGTTTGATCAGATTTTCGATTACATTTGCATTGATGTCAGAGTGATTAGAGGGACAATGGAGTGCTGAATACCAGGCAGTTAGCACGTGGGGTAGGCTACTAATGACCATCACCAGCATCAGAGCTTGAGAAGCAAAATTACCATGACTAAACGGTCACGTGGAATTTGACTGCCTTTATGACTTGTGACCGCTGGTGTGGCGGTGATATGGTCACCACAACAGCCCTAGGCGTACAGTAATTGCATCATTCTATAAGCCAAACAAATATGTTGATACTGATTTATTTATTTATTTCAGGCCAGAAAGGACAGTCTTTGCTTGGCACGTGCCTTGTTTATTTAAACAAGTTTCTCTAAAACTTGTCAATGTGCGTCTCTTTAAATGCTGTTCCACCAATCCCTGCGATTGCATGGATTTGCCATCAATCAAGCCCACGGCAATAAAATAGGCAGGCCGATAGATGTTTATTACAGTACAGAACACTGCAAGGGAATGCTATATTTTACTGTAGTAGGGGGGAGGTGGGGTCTGCTCTGCAGACAAGAAAGTGTTTAGTCTGCAATGGAACAGGCAGCCTGTTCTTACTCACTCAGTTTGAAGACACTCAGAGAAGATGTGCAGGGAGAAGAATGGCGAATAGACTACAGCTGTAAATGAA
Organism: Brachymystax lenok tsinlingensis; assembly: GCA_030435695.1. NCBI lineage: Eukaryota > Metazoa > Chordata > Actinopteri > Salmoniformes > Salmonidae > Brachymystax > Brachymystax lenok. Next base: position 6,357,032 of record CM059791.1, on the reverse strand, counting down.
CAGATTGTAAACCTGCATCATCAGTGTGTTCGTGCAAATTGTAATACAAACACCTACAGTATGCAGGTGCAATGCACACAAAAAAAAACACCTTAGGGAGAATACGTTTTTTAAAAAGCTGTTTGCAACAACAACATAAATTCGCTAAAACCTTTTTCATTTTGACATCCTGACAAGTCAAGAATGAACCCTAGGCTATAGCGTAGCAATAGTGGCTCAAATTTGCAACGAGCATTGAATACAGCGACAGAGTGATCACCTCCTATCTGCTCCGTCTGTAAAGGACCATATCTGTAATAAAGCCTAGATAGGCCATCACCAGTCTACTTACTGTATGTTGGTTCATGTGTGCAGATTGTAACCCCAACACCTACAGTAGGCTGTGCTGCAGGTGCACAAAATCAGATTGACCAAGAGAAAAGATGAAATGCTGTAGATGTTATACGTAACCCAAAATATATTTTCAATTTCATTTTGACAACCCACCAAACCATTAGCAAAAATAGCTTTATTTCCATATCAATCAATCAATCAATCAAATGTATTTATAAAGCCCTTTTTACATCAGCAGATGTCACAAAGTGCTGTACAGAAACCCAGCCTAAAACCCCAAACAGCAAGCAATGCAGATGTAGAAGCACAGTGTTAAATAGAGTACAGAGTGACCGTCTCCATCAAGCTTGTATTCCTAACACTGTATCTGCAGAAATGTTAACTTCAATTATTGTCTAGGTAGGCCTCTGTGCAGAGAAAAATAATGTGGCGCTGCATATCCCCAGATACCCCAGATACCCAGTAGCCTAACTATATTCACACATTAGCACCTGCACTTTTGTCAAGTCAAGTATTCCACTAGGAATAGAAGTGCATTAAAGTGTCATGGCATGGGCTGCTATAAATATCTTCTCGATAGTTAAATATTTACTAGTGGGAAAACTATGCAGCGTAAAAGAAGGTGTTGGATGTTTGTGGTGTTCTGAATGATATATTTCTGATTTTATTCATGACAGTAAATATAGGGTTTGACCCAGTCCTCCCTGCGCTCCTCTTCCTGTTGTTGTCTACGTCCCAAATGGCAAACCTGATCAAAAGGAGTGCACGATGTAGGGAATAGTGTGCCATTTGAGATGTAGCCTTTGTCTCTACATGATTTAGTGCAGAGGTTTGGGCCCTCCGTAATTAAGACCTTTCACTTGGCACTTGCAGGCTAATCTTCATTCGTTTATCTCACAGCAATAGGCTAGGGTGCAGTGTTTGTCTGTGTGTGTGTCTCTGTGTGTGTGTCTGTGTGTGTGTGTGTGGCAACTCAAACAAATCTCTATGTATGAGCCATCTATTACCTACTAGTAGAGCATACAGCCACTCCTCTGCAGAGTCAGCCGAAAAACGCAAGTATCCAAAAATGTCAGTTTTCGACATGAGCTTTCTTGTGACAAGCAGAAAAAATGCAGGGCAGTTTTCTTTTTACCAAGAAAAAAAAATAAATGTGTGTGTGTGTGTTACATTTCATCGATACATTTGGGAAAAGATGGACAAAATAGAGAAGGTTTATTTGAAAGAGAGCCTTTCACTCAATGAGCCAAAGCAGAAGGTTTATTTGAAAGAGAGTCACAGATCACTGCACCTGCACATAACCCATCTGTAAACAGCCCATCCAACTACCTCATCCTCATACTGTATTTATTTATTTTGCTCCTTTGCACCCCAGTATCTCTACTTGCACATTCATCTTCTGCACATCTACCATTCCAGTGTTTAATTGCTATATTGTAATTATTTTGCTATATTGTAACTATTTATTGCCTTACCTCCCTTATCTTACCTTATTTGCACACATTGTATATATACCTTTTTTATTTTTGTTTTTCTACTGTATTATTGACTGTATGTTTGTTTTACTCCATGTGTAACTCTGTGTTGTTGTATAAGTCAAACTGCTGTGCTTTATCTTGGTCAGATCGCAGTTGTAAATGAGAACTTGTTCTCAACTGGCCTACCTGGTTAAATAAAGGTGATATATATATATATGAATATTTTTTTTAAAGAGTCAGAAGCAGTATAACCTTTTCTAAGAGGCCAATTATATCTGCATCCCAAATGGCCCCCTATTCCCTATATAATGCACTACTTTTGACCAGAGCCCTATGCACTATATAGGGAATAGAGGGCTGTTTGGGAGACAACCGAAGTGACCTTTATTGCCTCCTTGCTCTGCAGATATGAGAAGTCCAGAGGAGAGGAGGGGAAACTTAAACCCATGCACTCAGCTCCTCTTTAGTCATGATGCTCAATATTTGTTTCCCACAAGGAATACAGATGTAGTCAATATAAAATGTCAATTGTGCACTGCACCAAACCCACCGCTCACAGCTCACAGTCTAAAACCCACCGCTCACAGCTCACAGTCTAAAACCCACCGCTCACAGCTCACAGTCTAAAACCCACCGCTCACAGCTCACAGTCTAAAACCCACCGCTCACAGCTCACAGTCTAAAACCCACCGCTCACAGCTCACAGTCTAAACCCACCGCTCACAGCTCACAGTCTAAAACCCACCGCTCACAGCTCACAGTCTAAAACCCACCGCTCACAGCTCACAGTCTAAAACCCACCGCTCACAGCTCACAGTCTAAAACCCACCGCTCACAGCTCACAGTCTAAAACCCACCGCTCACCGCTCACAGTCTAAAACCCACCGCCACCGCTCACAGTCTAAAACCCACCGCCACCGCTCACAGTCTAAAACCCACCGCTCACAGCTCACAGTCTAAAACCCACCGCTCACAGCTCACAGTCTAAAACCCACCGCTCACAGCTCACAGTCTAAAACCCACCGCTCACAGCTCACAGTCTAAAACCCACCGCTCACAGCTCACAGTCTAAAACCCACCGCTCACAGCTCACAGTCTAAAACCCACCGCTCACCGCTCACAGTCTAAAACCCACCGCTCACCGCTCACAGTCTAAAACCCACCGCTCACCGCTCACAGTCTAAAACCCACCGCTCACAGCTCACAGTCTAAAACCCACCGCTCACAGCTCACAGTCTAAAACCCACCGCTCACAGCTCACAGTCTAAAACCCACCGCTCACAGCTCACAGTCTAAAACCCACCGCTCACAGCTCACAGTCTAAAACCCACCGCTCACAGCTCACAGTCTAAAACCCACCGCTCACAGTCTAAAACCCACCGCTCACAGCTCACAGTCTAAAACCCACCGCTCACAGTCTAAAACCCACCGATCACAGCTCACAGTCTAAAACCCACCGCTCACAGCTCACAGTCTAAATCCCACCGCTCACAGCTCACAGTCTAAAACCCACCGCTCACAGCTCACAGTCTAAAACCCACCGCTCACAGCTCACAGTCTAAAACCCACCGCTCACAGTCTAAAACCCACCGCTCACAGCTCACAGTCTAAAACCCACCGCCCACAGCTCACAGTCTAAAACCCACCGCTCACAGCTCACAGTCTAAAACCCACCGCCCACAGCTCACAGTCTAAAACCCACCGCTCACAGTCTAAAACCCACCGCCCACAGCTCACAGTCTAAATCCCACCGCTCACAGCTCACAGTCTAAAACCCACCGCTCACAGCTCACAGTCTAAAACCCACCGCTCACAGCTCACAGTCTAAAACCCACCGCTCACAGTCTAAAACCCACCGCTCACAGCTCACAGTCTAAAACCCACCGCTCACAGCTCACAGTCTAAAACCCACCGCTCACAGTCTAAAACCCACCGCCCACAGCTCACAGTCTAAAACCCACCGCCCACAGCTCACAGTCTAAAACCCACCGCCCACAGCTCACAGTCTAAAACCCACCGCCCACAGCTCACAGTCTAAAACCCACCGCTCACAGCTCACAGTCTAAAACCCACCGCCCACAGCTCACAGTCTAAAACCCACCGCTCACAGTCTAAAACCCACCGCCCACAGCTCACAGTCTAAATCCCACCGCTCACAGCTCACAGTCTAAAACCCACCGCTCACAGCTCACAGTCTAAAACCCACCGCTCACAGCTCACAGTCTAAAACCCACCGCCCACAGCTCACAGTCTAAAACCCACCGCCCACAGCTCACAGTCTAAAACCCACCGCCCACAGCTCACAGTCTAAAACCCACCGCCCACAGCTCACAGTCTAAAACCCACCGCTCACAGCTCACAGTCTAAAACCCACCGCCCACAGCTCACAGTCTAAAACCCACCGCTCACAGCTCACAGTCTAAAACCCACCGCCCACAGCTCACAGTCTAAAACCCACCGCCCACAGCTCACAGTCTAAATCCCACCGCTCACAGTCTAAAACCCACCGCCCACAGCTCACAGTCTAAATCCCACCGCTCACAGCTCACAGTCTAAAACCCACCGCTCACAGCTCACAGTCTAAAACCCACCGCCCACAGCTCACAGTCTAAATCCCACCGCTCACAGCTCACAGTCTAAAACCCACCGCTCACAGCTCACAGTCTAAAACCCACCGCCCACAGCTCACAGTCTAAAACCCACCGCTCACAGTTCACAGTCTAAAACCCACCGCCCACAGCTCACAGTCTAAAACCCACCGCTCACAGCTCACAGTCTAAAACCCACCGCCCACAGCTCACAGTCTAAATCCCACCGCTCACAGCTCACAGTCTAAAACCCACCGCTCACAGCTCACAGTCTAAAACCCACCGCTCACAGTCTAAAACCCACCGCTCACAGCTCACAGTCTAAAACCCACCGCCCACAGCTCACAGTCTAAAACCCACCGCCCACAGCTCACAGTCTAAATCCCACCGCTCACAGTCTAAAACCCACCGCCCACAGCTCACAGTCTAAATCCCACCGCTCACAGTCTAAAACCCACCGCTCACAGCTCACAGTCTAAAACCCACCGCCCACAGCTCACAGTCTAAATCCCACCGCTCACAGTTCACAGTCTAAAACCCACCGCCCACAGCTCACAGTCTAAAACCCACCGCTCACAGCTCACAGTCTAAAACCCACCGCCCACAGCTCACAGTCTAAATCCCACCGCTCACAGCTCACAGTCTAAAACCCACCGCTCACAGCTCACAGTCTAAAACCCACCGCTCACAGTCTAAAACCCACCGCCCACAGCTCACAGTCTAAAACCCACAGCTCACAGGCCACAGTCAGATTCTATTCCAGAATGCTGTATCCTCCTACTGTATTCTGTATTCTATTCCTCAGTGTTAGAACTACAAGTAGAGTTCCTCATTGTATGCAGCACCTTCTGTTGTGCACTTTGTCACTTTGTGGCCACAGCGGGACCTGTGCTGCTGTCACCTCTAGGCTCTTTGCTCTAATGAGCACAGTAAGGTAGGAGGAGATGGGGTCTGAATATAATGCAGAAGTGAGGAGCACTGTAGGTCCTGTAGAGGTCAGATGTTGCTGACGTACAGAGACACTGACGTAAGGAGAGCTGCCCTGCCGCTGCTTATTCCATTGGAGGATGGCGGGAAGGTCAAAGTCAAAGTCACCATTATTAGTCAGTTGTACAACCGAATGCCTTCAACCGAAATGTGTCTTCCGTGATTTAACCCAACCCTCTGAATCAGAGAGGTGCGGGGGCTGCCTTTAATCGACATCCACGCCTTCGGCGCCCGGGAACAGTGGGTTAACTGCCTTGTTCAGGGGCAGAACGACAGATTTTTACCTTGTCAGCTCGGGATTTGAACTTGCAGCCCTCCGGTTACAAGTCCAACGCCTAACCACTAGGTTACCTGCCGCCCACTCCACCATCCTGCCGTGGGGGATGGTGGAGTGGGGCAGGGGGCAGGGGGCAGGGGTGAGTTGGCAAAGGTTAACGAGAATTAGATGATAAACAAGGACAGTCAGTCATAGTTGACCGCCGGTGTAAAGTTAACGTGATGGACAGTATAGCTTAAAGCACAACTAGAAACATGACTAGGTTATTAATCCTACGGATCCCTGTGACCTCGAAGCCTGCATCCGTGCTCTTGCTCTGTATACAGCATGTACCATTTACATACTAAGGAAAGGGGGATACCTAGTCAGTTGTACAACTGAATTCCTTCAACTGAAATGTGTCTCCCGCATTTAACCCAAACCCTTCTGAATCAGAGGTGCGCTGGGGGGGGGCTGCCTTAATCGACATCTTCGGCGCCCCCGGGGAACAGTGGGTTAACTGTCTTCCGAACAACGACAGCTCGGGGTTTCGATCCAGCAACCTTTTCGGTTACTGGCCCAACACTCTAACCACTAGGCTACAACACTCTAACCACTAGGGTTTTAGACTGTGAGCGGTGGGATTTAGACTGTGAGCTGTGGGCGGTGGGTTGAACATAATAAACAGCTCTCTATCTACCGGATGTGTACCAAACTCACTAAAAGTGGCAGTAATAAAGCCTCTCTTAAAAAAGCCAAACCTTGACCCAGAAAATATAAAAAACTATCGGCCTATATCGAATCTTCCATTCCTCTCAAAAATTTTAGAAAAAGCTGTTGCGCAGCAACTCACTGCCTTCCTGAAGACAAACAATGTATACGAAACGCTTCAGTCTGGTTTTAGACCCCATCATAGCACTGAGACTGCACTTGTGAAGGTGGTAAATGACCTTTTAATGGCGTCAGACCGAGGCTCTGCAACTGTACTCATGCTCCTAGACCTTAGTGCTGCTTTTGATACCATCGATCACCACATTCTTTTGGAGAGATTGGAAACCCAAATTGGTCTACATGGACAAGTTTTGGCCTGGTTTAGATCTTATCTGTCGGAAAGATATCAGTTTGTCTCTGTGGATGGTTTGTCCTCTGACAAATCAACTGTAAATTTCGGTGTTCCTCAAGGCTCTGTTTTGGGACCACTATTGTTTTCACTATATATTTTACCACTTGGTGATGTCATTCGGAAACATAATGTTAACTTTCACTGCTATGCGGATGACACACAGCTGTACATTTCGATGAAACATGGTGAAGCCCCAAAATTGCCCTCCCTTGAAGCCTGTGTTTCAGACATAAGGAAGTGGATGGCAGAAAATTTTCTACTTTTAAACTCTGATAAAACAGAGATGCTAGTCCTAGGTCCCAAGAAACAAAGAGATCTTCTGTTGAATCTGACAATTAATCTTGATGGTTGTACAGTCGTCTCAAATAAAACTGTGAAGGACCTCGGCGTTACTCTGGACCCTGATCTCTCTTTTGACGAACATATCAAGACTGTTTCAAGGACAGCTTTTTTCCATTTACGTAACATTGTAAAAATTAGAAACTTTCTGTCCAAAAATGATGCAGAAAAGTTAATCCATGCATTTGTAACTTCTAGGTTAGACTACTGCAATGCTTTATTTTCCGGCTATCCGGATAAAGCACTAAATAAACTTCAGTTAGTGCTTAACACGGCTGCTAGAATCTTGACTAGAACCCCAAAATTTGATCATATTACTCCAGTACTAGCCTCTCTACACTGGCTTCCTGTTAAGGCAAGGGCTGATTTCAAGGTTTTACTGCTAACCTACAAAGCATTACATGGGCTTGCTCCTACCTATCTTTCTGATTTGGTCCTGCCGTACATACCTACACGTACGCTACGGTCACAAGGCATGAGCCTCCTTACTGTCCCTAAAATTTCTAAGCAAACAGCTGGAGGCAGGGCTTTTTCCTATAGAGCTCCATTTTTATGGAATAGTCTGCCTATCCATGTGAGAGACGCAGACTCGGTCTCAACCTTTAAGTCTTTATTGAAGACTCATCTCTTCAGTAGGTCTTATGACTGAGTGTAGTCTGGCCCAGGAGTGTGAAGGTGAACGGAAAGGCACTGGAGCAACGAACCACCCTTGCTGTCTTTTGCCTGGCCGGTTCCTCCACTGGGATTCTCTGCCTCTAACCCTATTACAGGGGCTGAGTCACTGGCTTCTGGTGCCGTGGCGGAGATCTTGTGGGCTATACTCGGCCTTGTCTCAGGATGGTAAGTTGGTGGTTGAAGATATCCCTCTAGTGGTGTGGGGGCTGTGCTTCGGCAGAGTGGGTGGGGTTATATCCTGCCTGTTTGGCCCTGTCCGGGTTTTCGTCGGACGGGCCACAGTGTCTCCGACCCTCCTGTCTCACCCCCAGTATTTATGCTGCAGTAGTTTATGTGTCGGGGTGCTAGGGTCCGTCTGTTATATCTGGAGTATTTCTTCTCTTATCTGGTGTCCTGTGCGAATTTAAGTATGCTCGCTCTAATTATCTCTCTCTTTCTTTTTCTTCTTCTCTCTCTCTCTCTCTCTCTCTCTCTCTCTCTCTCTCTCTCTCTCTCTCTCTCGGAGGACCTGAGCATTAGGACCATTCCTCAAGGCCTACCCGGATGTCCCGAGTCCACCTGGCCGTGCTGCTTCTCCAGTTACAACTGTTCTGCCTGTTTTATGAACATTTTAAAATCTTGTCCATGTTCTGTTATAATCTGCACCCGGCACAGCCAGAAGAGGACTGGCCACCCCTCACAGCCTGGTTCCTCTCTAGGTTTCTTCCTAGGTTTTGGCCTTCTAGGGAGTTTTTCCTAGCCACCGTGCTTTTACACCTGCATTGCTTGCTGTTTGGGGTTTTAGGCTGGGTTTCTGTACAGCACTCTGTGACATCAGCTGATGTAAGGGGGGCTTTATAAATAAATTTGATTTGATTTGATAGGCTACCTGCCGCCTCTACACTCTAACCACTAGGCTACCTGCCGCCTCTACACTCTAACCACTAGGCTACCTGCCGCCTCTACACTCTAACCACTAGGCTACCTGCCTCCTCTACACTCTAACCACTAGGCTACCTGCCACTCCCCAAGTACCCAGCGAGAGTGCTTAGGGCAACACTGCAATGACAAGGAACACAAGTCACCGCTGAGCAATAAGGCTGGGTTGAACTGTTGGAACGACCCATTAATTACATACTGTGGAGAGGTGCAGTAGAAGCTACTGTGACAATGACAAGACATTCGATGGGAAAAACACATGAACGAACGTGTGTCCAAGATCTCTATGCATTTGGATTGTCTTTGATGTTGGCTTATGTCGCTTAATGTTGTTACGTTCAGCCCTTGAAATACCCTCTGTTAAGTAACACTGCACAGTGTGAGTGAGTGTGTATGCGGCATGCTTGCATGGGTGTGTGTCCGTGTGTGCATCATAGGCTCTAACGTGACAATGGGAGATTCACACGCAGTACAACAGAGTAATGTGTTTCATATCCAGCTTGTGTGTGTGTGTGTGTGTGTGTGTGTGTGTGGGCCGTGCCTGAGTGTGTTAGTGTTTATGGTGTGCACGCCTGTGTGCGTGTGTCTACGTACGTGCGTCCCACAACGGATTTTTCACACGTGGTACAACAAAATAATGTGTGTTTTCGCATATCCTGCTCAGCACATTTTAATAGAATCCCAGGATCCCCAGCACAATGTGATAGGCAAATCACACAGGGAAGAGAAGCAAATTAGACATTCACAACAGGGGCTTAGTCCCAAACTGTACCCCCTATTACCAATTCAGTGAACTACTTTGTAGAGATCTAGTCTATAGAGATCTAGTCAGAGGATAGGCGGTTATTTGGGACGCAAATTACACATTCACAACGGCTCTCACACACACACACACACACACACACACACACACACACACAGGGAGGAAAACAAATTACACATTCACAACGGCTCTCATACTGTAGTTCTAGAGCTCTGCCCCTGACTGAGGCTGACTCACCTCACTGACACTGCGCACACACACACACACACACACACACACAAACACACACACACACACACACAGGGAGGAAAACAAATTACACATTCACAACGGCTCTCATACTGTAGTTCTAGAGCTCTGCCCCTGACTGAGGGTGACTCACCTCACTGACACTGCGCACACACACACACACACACACAAACACACACACACACACATACACACAGGATTGCGTGTCTCGGTGCTATCTATGAGCTATTATAAACTGGGTGGTTCGAAACCCTGAATGCTGATTGGCTGACAGCCATGGTATATCAGACCGTATACCAAGGTTATGACAAAACATGTATTTTTACCGCTCTAATTATGTTGGTAACCAGTTTATAATAGCAATAAGGCACCTCTGGGGTTTGTTGTACATGGCCAATATACCACGGCTAAGGGCTGTTCTTAGGCACGACGCATGTCGGAGTGCCTGGACACCCCCTCGTGCCTTACTGCTTAATTATGACTGCAGAGATCATGTGACATGACGTGTCAGATACAGCACTGCAGCTACGCAGAATAACAGCAGTTCAAGTCGAGAGGGTGACTGTTGAAGAGTGTTAGCTACGTGCACCACTGCTACTTGTTTAAAGCATTAACACAGCTAGCAGTATTAACACAGCTAGCAGTATTGACATTGACACAGCTAGCAGTATTGTCATTGACACAGCTAGCAGTGTTGTCATTGATACAGCTAGCAGTGTTGACATTGACACAGCTAGCAGTATTAACACAGTGTATTAACACAACATATTAACACAATTAGCAGTATTAACACAGCTAGCAGTATTAACACAGCTAGCAGTGTTGTCATTGACACAGCTAGCAGTGTTGTCATTGACACAGCTAGCAGTGTTGTCATTGACACAGCTAGCGGTATTGACATTGACACAGCTAGCGGTATTGACATTGACACAGCTAGCGGTATTGACATTGACACAGCTAGCGGTATTGTCGTTGACACAGCTAGCGGTATTGACATTGACACAGCTAGCGGTATTGACATTGACACAGCTAGCGGTATTGTCATTGACACAGCTAGCAGTATTGACATTGACACAGCTAGCAGTATTGTCATTGACACAGCTAGCAGTATTGTCATTGACACAGCTAGCAGTATTGTCATTGACACAGCTAGCAGTGTTGTCATTGACACAGCTAGCAGTGTTGTCATTGACACAGCTAGCAGTATTGTCATTGACACAGCTAGCAGTATTGTCATTGACACAGCTAGCAGTATTGTCATTGACACAGCTAGCAGTATTGTCATTGACACAGCTAGCAGTATTGACATTGACACAGCTAGCAGTATTGTCATTGACACAGCTAGCAGTATTGTCATTGACACAGCTAGCAGTATTGACATTGACACAGCTAGCAGTGTTGTCATTGACACAGCTAGCAGTGTTGTCATTGACACAGCTAGCAGTATTGACATTGACACAGCTAGCAGTATTGACATTGACACAGCTAGCAGTATTGTCATTGACACAGCTAGCAGTATTGACATTGACACAGCTAGCAGTGTTGTCATTGACACAGCTAGCAGTATTGACATTGACACAGCTAGCAGTGTTGTCATTGACACAGCTAGCAGTATTGTCATTGACACAGCTAGCAGTATTGACATTGACACAGCTAGCAGTATTGTCATTGACACAGCTAGCAGTATTGTCATTGACACAGCTAGCAGTATTGTCATTGACACAGCTAGCAGTATTGACATTGACACAGCTAGCAGTATTGTCATTGACACAGCTAGCAGTATTGACATTGACACAGCTAGCAGTGTTGTCATTGACACAGCTAGCAGTATTGTCATTGACACAGCTAGCAGTATTGTCATTGACACAGCTAGCAGTATTGACATTGACACAGCTAGCAGTATTGACATTGACACAGCTAGCAGTATTGTCATTGACACAGCTAGCAGTATTGACATTGACACAGCTAGCAGTATTGACATTGACATTGACACAGCTAGCAGTATTGACATTGACACAGCTAGCAGTATTGACACCGATACAGCCGCAGGCCTTCTTGCTCCTTAGGGTTTTTGTATTGTCAGCTTTTATAAAGCAGGTCAAACTATTTTGAGGAGGACTCATTTTGTACCTCCTGGCCTATCAATATAATATCTCAAAGGGAATGATTAAGTCGAGGTTTTTTTCTCTCTCCATTTTATAGCCACAATATCATTCTTATGACCAAGAAAAATGTGTTGTGTTCCTAACATGTGTGCGTGTGGTATTGTCTTACAACAGTGATAGCCAGTTTGCAGTTGTATTGATTATTTGTAGCAGAAATGCAGCACGTACAGACAGAGTTACAATCTAATTCAATCTGTGTGTGTGTGTGTGTGTGTGTGCGCGTGTGTGTGTGCGCGTGTGTGTGTGCGCGTGCGTGCGTGCACACGTGAGACAACCGAGACTGCCGACAGTATTGCAGGCCACTCTCCCTCACAGTTGAATCCCCATTCTTTAAGAACATACTGTATAGGCTAGACTACGATATGTTCTCCACAGCATATTCAATGCATTTGTCTTAGAAACAATAGCCTAAGTATGTTTACCCGTGGTGGAGCGACGGCACAAATGCTAGTAACGATAAATTGTTCCTATTGGTTAATGCAGCTACCGGAGACGTAGCTTGCCGTGTGACTGCAGCTACCAGAGTCGTAGCTTGCCTTGTGTGACTATCGGTTAATGCAGCTACCGGAGACGTGTGACTCTTTATGAGGGACTGAGAGTTAAAGCTGGCAGAATGATGTTTGGAACCCGAGCCAAGATCATGGATTACAGAGGGAACTGCAGTTCTAACAAGGATGTATTCCCACTGGGGATGAAAGCTTTTAGACACAGACGGATTCTGATCAATGCATTTCTAATTTCACAGAGAGAAAGAGACAAAGTGTCCCAAATTACACCCTATCCCTTTGCCTGGGTAGTCGACTGGAGCCCCATAGGGTCCTGGTCAAAAGTAGTGCACTATAAAGGGGAAAGGGTGCTATTTGGGTTGCAAAGGCCACAAACAGAAAGTTGCATCCCAACTGGCACCCTGTTCCTTACATAATGAACTTACAGTATTTTGACCAGAGCACGGTGGGCTATGTAGTGATCTACTTTTATAAGGTTCTGGTCCAAAGTAGTGCGCTATAAAGGGGATAGGGTGCCAGTTGGGATGGAGAGAGACTGTCAGCTGGGATGGAAGGGTGACAGAGGATTAATTATCCGTATTAATGAGCTCTACAGGCTCTGAAGTGTGTGTGTGTGTGTGTGTTGATTCACACTCTGGGGCTCTGGATTTAGAAGACCAGGGAACCGTTTCAGCGTCAACCCCAAACAGTTAACAACGGTCACCGTGAGCATGAGAGCAAGTCTCCACAGTGAAGTAGTAGTGTCACAGTAGGCGCTTCATTATTGCAAAGTCTTTAACTCTTATTTACTCCATTATATCTCAGACTCTTCCCTCTCCCATTATAGTCCATGCAGGTGAATGTTAAGGCTGTTTAGATGGCAGGGGGTTTGAGTGTCTTTTGATGGGAGCTCTCAGAAATGAGGAGAGAAAGGAGAGGAGGAGTGGGGGAGAGGGCGGGAGAGGAGGGGAGAGGACAGGTGAGGAGAAGAGAGGGGAGAGGAGAAAGGAGAGGATAGGGGAAGAGAGGAAAGGAGAGGAGACCACCCCATTACTGACTCTAATCATAAGACCAATTAGGGTAGAGGGGCTGCTGGCGGTGAGAGGATCACGTGATACCATTGGACCGTGGGAGTGGGGGGGTAGGGGTAAGACAGTGGGGAGATGAGGGGGAATCAGCCAGGGGGTAATTTACTGCACTGTGCAAAAAGGTCCCAGACAATACTATAAATCTACCTGCTCTTCTCCATTCTACTGGAAATCAATTCTGTTGATACCTACTGGATTTATTTCTGGATCAAATGTTTAAAAGGAAAACTAGCTATCAACCACAATGATAATAATTGAACAGTAATGGTTGGTCCATTCAACATTCCTAGAAAAGTGCAATTTAGGAAGTGTGTTTGCGTAGGAGCGTATGTCTGACAGTGAGTGAGTAAAGCCTGTAGCATGATTCCCAGTCCGAAACAGTTTCTGCATATATTAGGATTACCTTTTGTGACATTTTTGGTGTTTGGTATGGTTTCTTTCGCCTGTTCTTTCACACAACATTTTTTCTTGAGGCAAGTCGAAGTTTGGTAGACCGAAATCTATGCCCCTTTGTTGGTGATTGGTCAACAGTACTACTCCTAGTAGGAGTGGGAACTATGGACCGGATTATTCGATTAAGTTTTGTTGTCAATCAAAAGAGACGACTAGTTTTCATACAACAACAAAACATTTACTTGAGAAATACTGCACCAAACATCCTCAGTTAGTTGTAAAATTGTGCTACTAAAATCTCCTCTGCAAAAAGTTAAATGTAATACAGATTTCTTGGATTAATTCAGACTATTTTGAAGAAGTGGATACTGGCTATGTTGTTGCTACGGCATCTCAAGAGGGACAAAGTCATATTGCCAGTTTTTTTTTCTTCTCGTTTTTCAAGGGAAGGTCTTTAGGGAGTATTCTAGCACAGACGTTCTCTTCACCTAGCCCAGTGTTTCCCAACAAGAGGTACTAGGACCCCTGGGGGTACCTGTTCTATCCACAGGGGGTACTTGAGAAGACTCGTGAGACCATAGGCCTACTGATAAAATGCACATGAGGGGGTACTTCAGGGGTACTCTGGGCAGAGTGAAATTCAGTCGGTGGTACAGTAACCGAAAAAGGTTGGAAACTACTGACCTACCCGAGTACTGCTAGGAGCAAACCGAGCCTATTTATGCTGGCACCTTTCACATTATTTTTGTCATTTAGCAGATGACAGTCTTATCCAGAGCGACTAGTGAGTGCATACATTTTCATACTTTTTTTGTTGTTGTACTGGTTCCGAACCCACAACTACCAATTGAGCTACAAAGACCTGGACAGTGAGACTGACTGAGTGAGTGAGTGACAGCGGAGCACAGGATTGGCTGGTTGATTAACCACTCAGGTAGATAGAAAGAACCTGACAGGCAAATTAGGATTCCTCTCCTTTTTCTCTGCTGCACCCCTCGCTTGTGGCAAGAGCAGCACTATCTTTATAGCATTGTGGATGGATCCCAACTGGCACCCTATTCCCTATATAGTGCACTACTTTAGACCAGAGCCCTACAGAACCCTATTCCCTATGTAGTGCACTACTTTAGACCAGAGCCCTTCACACTGGGCACAGACGTAAATTCAACATCTATTCCACGTTGGTTCAACTTAAATTTCATTGAAATGACATGGAAACAAACGTTGATCCAACCAGTTTGTGCACAGTGGGATAGGCCTTCTATACTCTTCCTTTCAGTAGAGAGATTATTCTGGACGGGCAACCGTATTGAAGATAGTCTTGCCTTACATAACACCAGTAAAAATGTATGTAAACTGCAGCACAGGCCTTCTGTTTCCGCTTGCATCAAATGTGCAGGCATGGATAATAATTTCCTGGTTTGCTGTTATATGTTTAAGTAGTAAAACTCTGCCCTCTGCAGGATATTTGAGGACATTATATTCTCCATACTGACCCTGACGGTCTTCTGCTGCCACCACACACACACACACACACACACACACACACACACACACACACACACACACACACACACACACACACACACACACACACACACACACACACACACACACACCCTTATGTAGACTATCATACACAATTATGTACACAAAGACATTCATTAACACAGTTACCTAATTGCACACCGACACGGACATATGAATATATCCTCTTAAAGGAGAATTCCGCCACAACGAAGCCAGTTATGATTCTGCTTGTCCATTGACACTTCTGTACATCTGATCAACATTTCTGTCTTTTTATTGCTTTTTTGTCAGTCGCATTGGCCACGATTGCTCATTCCTTAGTGACTACAGCGTAGTGATTCTCATTCTATCGTGCATTCTATATTCTACAGCGGATGATCTAGATAGGTGAAAGGTCGCGGACGTAACCTTCATGACTTAACATTATGATAAATGAGGATACAGCTCAACGTGTTTTGTTTCCATTTCATGTCATCGTTAATCATTTAGAGGACTTTAATTGGTGAATTAAGCAATAACGGACACGTTTCAATGATAAATGTTTCAATGATAAATCTCCAGCTAAGGGTGACAAATCAAACCAATAGAAGACGAGGAAGAACACGCGTAATATAGCAGATATTATTCCCTGCAGTTACAAACGGATAGACTTAATGAAGTATTAGAGTTAAATTAAGTCATTACATAATATATCGGTAATTCTTAGACTAAGATAATGTATAATAGAATACAACATTATTGTCCATCGAAACGGAAACTTAATCCTTTTAATGCCCCCCCCCCATTCCTGTATTTAATTTTAATTGAATTGAATCACTGTCTGCCTTCAGCAGATTCTGCCTGCTGCTAAAGCTGATACTCTGTCTCCATGTATCCGGGAGAGCCCAATCCAAACCCCTTAGTGGGCTTACACTGTCCAAGCCTAATGAGATGTGTCCCAAATGGCACCTTATTCTCTGTATAGTGCACTACTTTACCATGGCAGTGCATTATGGGAATAGGGTACAATTTGGAATACAGCCATGGTGGATGATTTATTTGAGCCAGTTCGAAATTCACTCCCCAGTCCTAACCCCCTTGGCCATATCTGTCCTTCTGTGTTTGCAGAATAGCTATAAGCATTGTAGCTGCCCAAATATTTCCAACACTTTACAGATCTGCGAAAAATATCAAAGGGGTATGACCACAGGGAAGTGCAAGGATGTGGGTCAAGGGACTTGAGACTGGCTACTTCTTCTGTCTCCCCCAAAAAATATAAAAACATTCCACGTCTGACTGAAGCTCACTGTTACTCCAGTCATATTCTGTGAGGCGTTGAATTGTATGGCTCTCCTTACGACCAAGAAAAGACAGAGATGACTCGTCGTCCCATAGGGTAGTGCACTATATAGGGAATAAGGTTGAATTTGGCACAGAGGCTTGGCCTTCATCACGTCTCCTTCGACAGCAACCCTCTTTGTTACATCTCTCAGGCTCCTGGTATGAAGCACCGTCAGGGTTGACGCCGTCGTCCTTCACCGGGCCCCAACTCAACCATCACCAACAGCAATAACCCGAGACATTGAACATATCGTCCTCTCCTTAGAAAACACAGCATCGTTCAAAGTTAAAAACTCTAACTGAAATGTATACTCTAGTTGTGAAAATACTATTACATTGGTCCAGTATTATTATTACCATCAACCTTCACAAACAAAAACAACAACAGAGTCTTAACGAATATCGTTAGGGGACAGTACGTTATTTATAATGAGGGATACGTGGAGAAAATCAGACCTCTCTGCAATGAAAATGGATGGACCTCCCTTAAGTTAAACATTTTTATATGTAACAAGTGACCCTCCCCTATACCCAAAATAATAATTAAAACATAAAGTGAATATCAGAGAATATGCCGACCGTTTACCCTTACTCTTACTACAGTAGAACAGACCAGTGCCTTAGATATGCAGTTTTAGAAACTGTACTTCGTTTTCGATAGCATTACTTGCCAAAGTAGCCAGAAGGTTGTGGATTCGCAGACTGCCGTGGACAAGGGTAGGGGTGAAAAGATATCCAAAATAATAAGAACACTTAATGAATCTATCATCTTATTTGAGGTTCGAGACAAAATAGCCTTTTAGAAACACATTTCATGCAATTCTACATTATTTTGACACGACTGAAGACGAGTATAATCTTTTGAATAGCACAACAGAGCATGACAACGAATGAGTGTACGCTGCAGCGCCAGAGAGGGTTTGATTTCTATACAGGCTATTGTTTAAAAAAAAAACAAGAGGATAATCTAAGTTTAGAACAGTGTTAAAGTTGTCTATCAACTGTGTAAAATGTAGCGCAACAGAACCAGCTACTACTGAGGTATCTGATCATCAATGAATTAGAGAAGAAAAAACAGTTTGTTGTTTAACACAGCAGCTGCATATCATCAGGTAGGCCTATATGCACTGGTAATTTATAAAAAAAAATATTCGGGGAAACTATAACTTTCTAATTTATTCAATTTTATTCCATGATATTGTTGTTACAAAATAGATTTGTGTTGACTTGGCTAAAATAACAAACTAGGCAATGCATATCTCGCGTGATCCTCAAACCAAAGACTGGCAAAACTTGAGTTTCTAGAAGTAAATTCAAAAAGCACCGTAGAATGACTGTATAGCCTAATAAGGGGGGGGGTCAATGTAAATTGTCTGGTGGCAATTTTTATGAATTGTTCAGCAGTCTAATGGCTTGGGGAGCCTTTTGGCTCTGCTTGCCGTGCGGTAGCAGAGAAAACAACTTGGGTGACTGGAGTCTCTGACAAGTAATGTAAGCTATGTAAATTACTCAAAAATGGCTTATTGTTAGGTCAATAACTCTGACAAATAGCTTCATTATGGACAACGAAAAATATTGTTCTTATTGAAATCCATTATAGCAGTAGCAAGCTTACCTCCAGTCCTCCTTCTCATCTTCGCTCTCTCCCTCTCAAACTGAACAGGACATCAGTAGGCAAAGTATGGTGCACAGATGGGACAAATACATTTTTTCCCCCCAGAAGAAGCCTTTGACTCGACTCCTGAAGTGCCACCATACACAGCACAGCCATTGGTTAGGCAGCACAGCCATTGGTTACACAACACAGCCATTGGTTACGCAGCACAGCCATTGGTTACGCAGCACAGCCATTGGTTACGCAACACAGCCGTTGGTTACGCAACACAGCCATTGGTAACACAACACAGCCATTGGTTACACAACACAGCCGTTGGTTAGGCAGCACAGTCATTGATTAAACAACAGCCATTGGTTACACAACACAGCCATTGATTAAACAACAGCCATTGGTTACACAACAAGGCCAGAAGAGGACTGGCCACCCCTCACAGCCTGGTTCCTCTCTAGGTTTCTTCCTAGGTTTTGGCCTTCTAGGGAGTTTTTCCTAGCCACCGTGCTTTTACACCTGCATTGCTTGCTGTTTGGGGTTTTAGGCTGGGTTTCTGTACAGCACTCTGTGACATCAGCTGATGTAAGGGGGGCTTTATAAATACATTTGATTTGATTTGATTTGATTGGTAACACAACACAGCCATTGGTTACACAACACGGCCGTTGGTAACACAACACGGCCATTGGTTATGCAGCACAGCCATTGGTTACACAACACGGCCATTGGTTACATAACAACGGCCATTGGTTAGGCAGCACAGCCATTGGTTACACAACACGGCCATTGGTTAGGCAGCACAGGGTTTTCATCAGCAAGAGCAGGGCAGGCCGGGGCTCATGACTTGGGATGTGTAAGTGTGTAATGCAGTGTAGCCTAGTTTTATGTACACCAATCCCAGTAGGGCAAAAAACTTGGGAAGGAAGTACATTTTTTTCGAAAAATATAATTTTTGCTGAAATTGAAAAAGTAAGTATTTCCCATTTTCCTCCGGGTAACAATTTGTGTAAATTTCAACCGCTCCCTTATCAACCACAAACAACACAGGATCATTCAAACTCGAACTGAAACGAATACTTGTTGTATTCGGCGCATGTGACAAATAAACTTTGATTTGAACTGAAACGTACTCCAATTGTAAAAACATGGTATTCGATTGATAGAGAATGGAAACAATCCTTGCTTTATTAGTTTAGTGGTTCATCATTGTGACTAATCCTATGTCTACTGATTGTGCTTAATGTCCACGATCTCTCCCTCTGTCATAAATAATGAAGGAAAAGCCAATAGGAGTCATTGGGATTTATAGTGGAGAGAGCAAAGTGAAGTATATTCAATTCAATGCATCATGTTATTAATTATGTGTGTACAGTACGATCATCAATATTCAATTCAATGCATCATGTTATTAATTATGAGTGTACAGTACGATCATCAATATTCAATTCAATGCATCATGTTATTAATTATGAGTGTACAGTACGATCATCAATATTCAATTCAATGCATCATGTTATTAATTATGTGTGTACAGTACGATCATCAATATTCAATTCAATGCATCATGTTATTAATTATGTGTGTACAGTACGATCATCAATATTCAATTCAATGCATCATGTTATTAATTATGAGTGTACAGTACGATCATCAATATTCAATTCAATGCATCATCCAGGCCCCCTTATATGCTTCTTTGTTATGATATTAATTAGGCCATTAAAAGTGAACACCTATGGTACATAACACATACCAACCATAGATATTTTATATACGAGAGGCATAGAAAATATGAATTATATTTATTTTAGTCAAAGTGCATGCAGTGATGTGCCATGGGTCTCATCTGTAGGGATGTTGATACACACACACACACACACACACACACACACACACACACACACACACACACACACACACACACACACACACACACACACACACACACACACGTGCGCTCACACACACCCTTCTCCAAAGACCCTGCTCCTGAGTCACTGCTCCTAACATCTGCTGTTTTCCACAGAGGCAGTGGGGTCTCACACACACTACACCCGAGGCAGGCATGCTCCATGCCTTCCACACACGTGACACACACACACACAGGCAAACCAAACGCCATGCAAGGCAAGCTCTACTCCATCCCAGTGTAATATAAGACGGAGCTTCTCCTTACCATTCCCTATACACCCTCCTGTCCTCCTCCCTATACACCCTCCTGTCCTCCTCCCTATACACCCTCCTGTACTGTCCTCCTCCCTATCACCCTCTCCTGTACTGTCCTCCTCCCTATCACCCTCTCCTGTACTGTCCTCCTCCCTATCACACCCTCCTGTACTGTCCTCCTCCCTATCACCCTCTCCTGTACTGTCCTCCTCCCTATCACACCCTCCTGTACTGTCCTCCTCCCTATCACCCTCTCCTGTACTGTCCTCCTCCCTATCACACCCTCCTGTACTGTCCTCCTCCCTATCACCCCTCCTGTACTGTCCTCCTCCCTATCACACCCTCCTGTACTGTCCTCCTCCCTATCACCCCCTCCTGTACTGTCCTCCTCCCTATCACCCTCTCCTGTACTGTCCTCCTCCCTATCACCCCTCCTGTACTGTCCTCCTCCCTATCACCCCCTCCTGTACTGTCCTCCTCCCTATCACCCCCTCCTGTACTGTCCTCCTCCCTATCACACCCTCCTGTACTGTCCTCCTCCCTATCCACCCCTCCTGTACTGTCCTCCTCCCTATCACCCCCTCCTGTACTGTCCTCCTCCCTATCACCCCCTCCTGTACTGTCCTCCTCCCTATCACACCCTCCTGTACTGTCCTCCTCCCTATCACCCCCTCCTGTACTGTCCTCCTCCCTATCACCCCCTCCTGTACTGTCCTCCTCCCTATCACACCCTCCTGTACTGTCCTCCTCCCTATCACCCCCTCCTGTACTGTCCTCCTCCCTATCACCCCCTCCTGTACTGTCCTCCTCCCTATCACCCTCCTGTACTGTCCTCCTCCCTATCACCCCCTCCTGTACTGTCCTCCTCCCTATCACACCCTTCTGTACTGTCCTCCTCCCTATCACCCCCTCCTGTACTGTCCTCCTCCCTATCACACCCTCCTGTACTGTCCTCCTCCCTATCACACCCTCCTGTACTGTCCTCCTCCCTATCACACCCTCCTGTACTGTCCTCCTCCCTATCACCCCCTCCTGTACTGTCCTCCTCCCTATCACACCCTCCTGTACTGTCCTCCTCCCTATCACCCCCTCCTGTACTGTCCTCCTCCCTATCACCCCCTCCTGTACTGTCCTCCTCCCTATCACACCCTCCTGTACTGTCCTCCTCCCTATCACCCCCTCCTGTACTGTCCTCCTCCCTATCACACCCTCCTGTACTGTCCTCCTCCCTCTCACCCCTCATGTCCTGTCCTGTCCTCCTCCCTATCACCCTCTCCTGTACTGTCCTCCTCCCTATCACCCTCTCCTGTACTGTCCTCCTCCCTATCACACCCTCCTGTACTGTCCTCCTCCCTATCACCCTCTCCTGTACTGTCCTCCTCCCTATCACACCCTCCTGTACTGTCCTCCTCCCTATCACCCTCTCCTGTACTGTCCTCCTCCCTATCACACCCTCCTGTACTGTCCTCCTCCCTATCACCCCTCCTGTACTGTCCTCCTCCCTATCACACCCTCCTGTACTGTCCTCCTCCCTATCACCCCCTCCTGTACTGTCCTCCTCCCTATCACCCTCTCCTGTACTGTCCTCCTCCCTATCACCCCCTCCTGTACTGTCCTCCTCCCTATCACCCCCTCCTGTACTGTCCTCCTCCCTATCACCCCCTCCTGTACTGTCCTCCTCCCTATCACACCCTCCTGTACTGTCCTCCTCCCTATCACCCCTCCTGTACTGTCCTCCTCCCTATCACCCCCTCCTGTACTGTCCTCCTCCCTATCACCCCCTCCTGTACTGTCCTCCTCCCTATCACACCCTCCTGTACTGTCCTCCTCCCTATCACCCCTCCTGTACTGTCCTCCTCCCTATCACCCCCTCCTGTACTGTCCTCCTCCCTATCACACCCTCCTGTACTGTCCTCCTCCCTATCACCCCCTCCTGTACTGTCCTCCTCCCTATCACCCCCTCCTGTACTGTCCTCCTCCCTATCACCCCCTCCTGTACTGTCCTCCTCCCTATCACCCCTCCTGTACTGTCCTCCTCCCTATCACACCCTTCTGTACTGTCCTCCTCCCTATCACCCCCTCCTGTACTGTCCTCCTCCCTATCACACCCTCCTGTACTGTCCTCCTCCCTATCACACCCTCCTGTACTGTCCTCCTCCCTATCACACCCTCCTGTACTGTCCTCCTCCCTATCACCCCCTCCTGTACTGTCCTCCTCCCTATCACACCCTCCTGTACTGTCCTCCTCCCTATCACCCCCTCCTGTACTGTCCTCCTCCCTATCACCCCCTCCTGTACTGTCCTCCTCCCTATCACACCCTCCTGTACTGTCCTCCTCCCTATCACCCCCTCCTGTACTGTCCTCCTCCCTATCACACCCTCCTGTACTGTCCTCCTCCCTCTCACCCCCTCATGTCCTGTCCTGTCCTCCTCCCTATCACCCTCTCCTGTACTGTCCTCCTCCCTATCACCCCCTCCTGTCCTGTCTTCCTCCCTGTACATCCCCTCCTGTCCTGTCTTCCTCCCTGTACATCCCCTCCTGTCCTCCTCCCTCTCACACCCTCCTGTCCTCCTCCCTCTCACACCCTCCTGTCCTCCCCTCACTTCACACAAAACCTCCCACTCTACTGTAGTCACACAGCACAAGCCCCCCCCTCCCACACTCTCCTTCTCCATGCCTCCTCCTTCGCTTTCTCCTCCTCGTCCTCCTTCTCCCCGCCTCCTCCACATTTTTTTTTATTTTTTAATTTTTTTAATCTTTATTTTAACAGGGAAAACAGACTGAGACCTGGATCTCTTTTACGGCTGTGCCCTGTGTAAACATGTTGACATGTACAGTTCTTGGCATACAGACAAGAACATTTCAAAACATACAAAACAAAGACACATTCATCAGAAACAATCACAGACAACATCATATTGATCCTCCATCATATTTTTAAAATGGGCAAGGGACACCAGAGTGGCTAGCTTAAGTTTGATCTGCAGTTTGTTCCATACAACAAACCCTGAATATGCAGATTGGCTCATTCAGCTGCAGTTGCTGCTCTGCTCTCCTCCATAAATGCAGCTGCAGCACATTCAGAGGACTGAGCAGAGGAAAAATGCTTACGCTATTTTCTTTAGGTACGGGGTGGGTGGGTGCTTTGGGACCCTCTGTTCACAGTAGCCTTTACTGCAGCCAGAAAGGGGATTTTAGGTGTGTGTGTGTGCATATAAGCACAAGGAGAGGGGGAAAGCAGATTTATGCAAGTGAATAACAGATGAAGACTTTGAGCGGATAGGTTGAGTGATCATGCACCTTTTAAAGAGTGATTATTTTGATTAGTGCTTTTATCTGGTTTTAAAGATGCATCTGGTACATCAGATAATCTGGTTTTAAAACGGCCTCTGGTACATCAGATAATCTGGTTTTAAAGATGCATCTGGTACATCAGATAATCTTGTTTTAAAACGGCCTCTGGTACATCAATTAATCTGGTTTTAAAACTTCCTCTGGTACATCAGTTAATCTGGTTTTAAAACTTCCTCTGGTACATCAGATAATCTGGTTTTAAAGATGCATCTGGTACATCAGATAATCTGGTTTTAAGACGGCCTCTGGTACATCAGATAATCTGGTTTTAAAACGGCCTTTGGTACATCAGAGAATCTGGTTTTAAAACGGCCTCTGGTACATCAGATAATCTGGTTTTAACACGGCCTCTGGTACATCAGATAATCTGGTTTTAAAACGGCCTCTGGTACATCAGATAATCTGGTTTTAACACGGCCTCTGGTACATCAGATAATCTGGTTTTAAAGATGCATCTGGTACATCAGATAATCTGGTTATAAAGATGCATCTGGTACATCATATAATCTGGGATTAAATATGGTACATCATATACCAGTATGGCCCTCTTAGTTTGTCTGTGTCCGCAATGGCAGTTCTGGTCTAAAGAACTGCAGGATATACACAGCCACAGGAAGTAGGGGTGTTGAGGGTGATACAGCGCCCCCTGAAAAATCTGAATGAAAAAAAATATGTTAATAAAAATACATGTCATTTTTTTGCTATAAATATTTGTTATTTGCTATAAATACTCATCCTTTCTCTGTGATGTCATTCTAATGGAATCCAGAAATAACAAAACTCGGTTCCTTTCTCTGTGATGTCATTCTAATGGAATCCAGAAATAACAAAACTCTGTTCCTTTCTCTGTGATGTCATTCTAATGGAATCCAGAAATAACAAAACTCGGTTCCTTTCTCTGTGATGTCATTCTAATGGAATCCAGAAATAACAAAACTCGGTTCCTTTCTCTGTGATGTCATTCTAATGGAATCCAGAAATAACAAAACTCGGTTCCTTTCTCTGTGATGTCATTCTAATGGAATCCAGAAATAACAAAACTCGGTTCCTTTCTCTGTGATGTCATTCTAATGGAATCCAGAAATAACAAAACTCGGTTCCTTTCTCTGTGATGTCATTCTAATGGAATCCAGAAATAACAAAACTCGGTTCCTTTCTCTGTGATGTCATTCTAATGGAATCCAGAAATAACAAAACTCTGTTCCTTTCTCTGTGATGTCATTCTAATGGAATCCAGAAATAACAAAACTCTGTTCCTTTCTCTGTGATGTCATTCTAATGGAATCCAGAAATATCAAAACTCTGTTCCTTTCTCTGTGATGTCATTCTAATGGAATCCAGAAATATCAAAACTCTTGTCATCAAACATTTACATCAAAAGGTGCAAAGTTATGGGCAAAGACACATCCACATCACATTAAATATTTTTCTTGATCAAATAACATGGAAAACAACCACTTTTTTTGTGCAGTATTAATTTACCATCCTTACAAACAACTAAATGTACATTAGTGTATTGTACACAGGCTGGTCATCTAGGTTTCTACCTGTAGACTTTCCATCACCATGGAGATTAAACAATGCACAATACAGTAATTGAGTACATGGAGACATCAAGGGGTTTGTGATGATGTGGCTCAATTGGTAGTGCGTGGCGTCTGCAACACCAGGGTTGTGGGTTCGATTCCCACGGGGCCCAGTACGAAAAAGTATGAAAATGTACACACTCACTACTGCTCTGGATAAGAGCGTCTACTTAAATGGAAAAGGAATGAATAGACCGTTTCAGTTTTCACATAGAAATAAGTTGCATTTGCAAAGTATTGTATTTAAACTTGAAATTTGTAAACATATATCAAGCAAGTTACAAATGCTGGTAAACACTAATACATTTAGTTACAAAAATGTCATAAAAGTATAGTAAATTGGGCCTTTACCAGTCCTGTATTACTGGACCAATATAGACATTTTCAACACTGCCAATCTTTTTCGCAGCATCCCACCCCCAAACTACTTCCCTATGATTAGCTATAGAGAAATGGGGGGGCCCTCCTGGTCAAAAGTAGTGCACTAGGGAATAGGGGGCCATTTATCTGGTCAAAAGTAGTGCACTAGAGAATAGGGTGTGTTACGTTCCCCGGTTTCTGTGTTGTGGTTTGTGTATTTGTATGTATTTCAGGAAATGTCTTCTTGGAATCCCCCAAGCAGCTGATTGGTCGACTCCATGGCTAATTGGAGCTGACCCCGCCCTCTCGTCAGAGGACACAGCTGTCTTCAATTACCGACTCCTTCTGAAGCTGTATATAAGCCAGTGTTCCTTTGCTCAGAGAAGAGAGCTGAGGGTGATAGCTTGTGTTGGTTGTGTCTTAGAGAAAGCTGATGGTTAGAGCCTGTGTTTGGTTAAATCATGTGTTGGTTGTTTCTGAGATAGAGCTGATAGTTGTTGCTCAGTATTTTGTAACCGGTCCTGCTGGTGTGTTTCTGTCCAAAGGTCCGTTTTGATGATTTGAATAGTTTGTATTTTTCTGTGTTTGTTCCCAGGGGGGAAGGGGAAGGCACCTAGGGAGAGCTTAGGCAAGAGGCCTGCGGGCATACATAACCCGTAGTATTTACTGTCTATGCACACAAGGTAAGACCTGGACGGACACCCCCCTGTATTTTGGTTAGTGCGCCAGGTGGTGCTAAGTTAGGTAAGCTGTGGGTAGGCAGGTAAGGTAGGAGAGAGGGGGCTTTCTCTGCTTTGGTTCCGTTCAGCCTCTTTTCCCCAAAATTACCGTGTGATGGAATAAATTCCCTGTAAACGGTAAATTCTCTGCCTTAGTCATCCTTACCCGTACCTACAGTCACACACATCTTTCCCTCCACAGGGAGTTGCGTGTAGCAGGGTGTTGTGTTCCCTCCAAAAGGTGTACGTAACAGGGTGCTATTTATCTGGTCAAAAGTAGTGCACTAGGGAATAGGGTGCCTGGTCAAAAGTAGTGCACTATATAGGGCCTGGGATATACTCTAACCTCTCTGCAGAAAACATTCCTTCCTTAAAATATTCTCTGAACTAGCTGATGGGGGCAAGAAAAATACTGCATAAAAAAAAAAAAAGCCCACATCTTCTCGTCTTAGTTCTCACATATATAACCAAGGTCCTTAGATGGAAATTATAGTTGTTGAAGAACTCCTCCAGGATATTACTGCAAGAAATTAACGATTCGTCCCAAATGGAACCCTGTTCCCTACCTATACAGTACGCTATTTTAGACCAGGGGGAGGGGTGGCATTGTGGACGCGACATAAGTTCTGTGGGGTTTAAAACTCCTCTGAACAGCAGGAAAGATGACTCATATGTCTCGGTGAAGAAGTCTAATGTACACAAAGAAAGCCTACTGTGTGTGTGTTGATTCACACTCTGGATTTAGAAGACCAGGGAACCGTTTCAGCGTCAACCCCAAACGGTTAACAACCGTGAGCATGAGAGCAAATCTCCACAGTGAAGTAGTAGTGTGTGCGTGCGTGCGCCAGCAGTACATTTATTCATTAAAAGGAAGCTCAGCTCTTATCCCAACTAAATGAATTCAATATACTGTACATTCACTGCTGCATAATACTGTAAGATAGAAAGCTATGAGATGGATAAATCCGTCCCTGGCTATTTATGCCAACTGACAATGACATGGTCTGCAGTCTGAAATTCGTACCCTATTCCCTACATAGTGCCTTATTCTGGTCAGAAGTAGTGCACTATATTGGGAATAGGGTGCCAGTTGGGATCTATAGAGAGAGAGAACAAAAAGAGACTTCACAATGATAAAATACTGGAAAGAGGAAGATTTTTATGGAAGAAAGGACAGAAGAGTGAATGAATGGAGGATGTGTGATGGAGGGATGGTTAGGAAAAGAGGCAGAATGATAAAATACTGGAAAGAGATGTAGGACGAGAAGAGGTATTGTTCTAGATGTAAAGACATATGAATGAAAGAATGGATCAGAAAATATATATTACATTTTTTTTTTACCTTTTATTTAACTAGGCAAGTCAGTTAAGAACAAATTCTTATTTACAACGACGGCCCTAGAAAGAGGCTAAAGCAACCTCTCTTCTCTTCTTCCCCAGTGTCTGTTCTTCCAGGTATGGTTCATCGTCCTTCCCCCTCTGTCTCTGTTGTGCTGTTCTGCAGCCTTAGCACAAACATCTGATTCAAGCTTTCTGCGAACCAGTCGTCATCTTGCCGACACAATGACAGTGAGAGTGGCCCCACAGCCACGGCACCGCCCCCTGGCCATAAAGTCAAAGGAGGGGCCATCAAACATGAAAACAGAAACAGAAATCCCCCCCTGTTATGGAGTAATAACTACAATATCCAGCAAGAAGCACTATAATTGTATTAATGGTCCTGAATTAATACATATTTGCGCCACGACAAATCATACATTCACTTCCAAACATAACTGAAAGACTCAAAATGATACTGCAAGAGACAGCGGTTGAAATTCTGAACATACAGACACACTGTGGTGCAACGAGACAGATTCCTGTTTGTTTATTCAATGCGTCTATCTGTCCCTATCCAAATAATCCAGAAATGAACCAAATGCTATGAAGCATGGATGTTGTTTATGAGTAGGAATGTTTTCTGCAGAGAGGTTAAGAGTATATCCCAGGCCCTATATAGTGCACTACTTTTGACCAGGATCTGGCACCCTATTCCCTAGTGCACTACTTTTGACCAGGATCTGGCACCCTATTCCCTAGTGCACTACTTTTGACCAGGATCTGGCACCCTATTCCCTAGTGCACTACTTTTGACCAGGATCTGGCACCCTATTCCCTAGTGCACTAGTTTTGACCAGGATCTGGCACCCTATTCCCTAGTGCACTACTTTTGACCAGGATCTGGCACCCTATTCCCTAGTGCACTACTTTTGACCAGATACATGTCACCCAATTCCCTAGTGCCTTGTTGTTTATGAGTATAAATAATTGTATTAATGTTTATGAGTATAAACAACACTATGAGACCCCGGTACAGCAGGGTATACTTCATACCTGTCCGCATAGCTGAAAGACGGTGACCGGGGAAGAAAGGCAAGCCAGCGTTGCTATGGTGATTTCAGTAAACAAACCGTGCAAATCAACATCCCGGTAGAAAACAAACGCTACCGCTGACTGCAAAAGTTGAAATATTTTACCGCTGACTGCAAAAGTTGAAATATTTTACCGCTGACTGCAAAAGTTGAAATATTTTACCGCTGACTGCAAAAGTTATTTTGAAATAATTTACCGCTGGCGGCTGACGGCATTCACAGCCAGACTCAAAAGGCCTTTACCATCGTGGAAACAATGACATCCGGTTTGCCCTCTACCTTAAACTTAGATCATGTATTTTTGGGTTGTTGAGTCATTTCGACCATTGTCAATTTAAAGGCAAGTTAGCTGACTAAGTCATTGATCTTACTTGGTTGTATACCCCTCTGAGTGAGGTTTTAGTGCTGTAAAACCAATGCTATTAATTGTAACTAATGGTTAGACATGCCACAATGTATTTTATTTTAATTTTATTTAACTAGGCAAGTCCGTAAAGAACAAATTCTTATTTTCAATGACGGCCTAGGAACAGTGGGTTAACTGCCTTGTTCAGGGGCAGATTTTTACCTTGTCAGCTCTGGGATTCAATCTAGCAACCTTTTCGGTTA
The DNA here is from genome assembly GCA_030435695.1 of Brachymystax lenok tsinlingensis. Lineage (NCBI taxonomy): Eukaryota > Metazoa > Chordata > Actinopteri > Salmoniformes > Salmonidae > Brachymystax > Brachymystax lenok. Next base: position 6,327,527 of record CM059791.1, on the reverse strand, counting down.
CTGTCTCTAACCACTAGGCTACCTGCCGCCCCAATTATAGTGATTGTTCTTCAATCAAAACCTAATGCAAGATCAAATTCGATTTTTGCTTTTAGTATAAAACACACTATGAATCCGTCCCAGATCTCCGCCCCGCATCAGGCAGTTTGGTTCTCCAGGCCTGTGTGAAGGAGCTTTTAGTAGTGGGATGATGTCATTAAACCAATAGGCAAAACGTTACATGTCACAACCAATCAAATATGCCCCCCCCCTCACCTCAGTAGCAGAGGCCATCTGTGAGGTTGTAGTGTGATGCTGTAGTACAAGGCATCAGATAAAAAATTACTCAGTGTTTGGATCTGTTCCTATCCAAATAAACCAGAAACATATAAAACATTTATGAAGCAGTGGACTTGTTTTCCCACACTGTGTGTGTGAGGTTGTAGTGGGATGAAGCTGGAAAGAGATTCGCACCACAGCTCCGGTTCCTCCTGTGTCCTGCAGCCCCTCATCACTCACTGATAGGTAGACCTTTCCTCCTCTCTCCTCTACATTCCTCTCAACTCCTCTCTCCTCTACATTCCTCTCAACTCCTCTCTCAACTCCTCTCTCTTATACACTCCTCTCAACTCCTCTCTCCTCTACACTCCTCTCAACTCCTCTCTCCTCTACACTCCTCTCTCCTCTACATTCCTCTCAACTCCTCTCTCCTCTCATCTCCTCTCTCATCTCCTCTCTCCTCTACACTCCTCTCAACTCCTCTCTCCTCTACACTCCTCTCAACTCCTCTCTCAACTCCTCTCTCCTCTACATTCCTCTCAACTCCTCTCTCCTCTACACTCCTCTCAACTCCTCTCTCCTCTACACTCCTCTCATCTCCTCTCTCCTCTACACTCCTCTCAACTCCTCTCTCCTCTACACTCCTCTCATCTCCTCTCTCCTCTACACTCCTCAACTCCTCTCTCCTCTACACTCCTCTCAACTCCTCTCTCCTCTACACTCCTCTCAACTCCTCTCTCCTCTACACTCCTCTCAACTCCTCTCTCCTCTACACTCCTCTCATCTCCTCTCTCCTCTCCCCGGGTCCTCTCCTCTCCACAGCTGCAGCCCCTCATCACTCACTGTAAGGCGGACCATTACTTCCATCAGCTGCATTTGGGTTTGAGCTAGTCAGCAAGTTTCCCTTTCTCTTGTGCAATGTACACTCACACACACACACACACACACACACACACACACACACACACACACACACACACACACACACACACACACACACACACACACACACACACACACACACACACACACACAGTGTGCTAAAGTCAAATACAGTGTGAGAGGCCAGAGGCCATCAGCGGTGTTCTTGGTCTCTAGAGAGAGAGACACAGTGACGTGACAGTGGCCTCACTGGCTCTTTGAACCTGAAACGGAGGTGTGTGTGTTTGTGCGAGCGTGCATATATCCTGTGTGTGTGAGATTGAAAGCTCATAAAGACATAACGAGTTTGCGGTAAGTCACTCTGAGTCTCTCCTCTCTGTGAGGACAGACAGACGGACGGACAGCAGCAGGACCACAATGGAAATAAGCCTTTAGAGTTTTATTGTGTATTATAAACTGGGTGGTTCGAGACCTGAATGCTGATTGGCTGACAGCCGTGGTATATCAGACCGTATAGCACGGGTACGACAAAACATTTATTTTTAATGCTCTAATTACGTTGGTAACCAGTTTTATAATAGCAATAAGGCACCTTGGCTAAGGGCTGTATCCAGGCACTCCGCGTTGTGTCGTGCAAAAACAGCCCTTAGCCGTGGTATATTGGCCATATACCACACCCCCTTGGGCCTTACTGTTTAATTATCCTTCATAGTTGTTATGTTACCATTGCCTCCGGCCGGAGCACACTTCCATGTACTTTTAATGATCAAATAAATCAAACCAAATTCAGAGACGGATACTACAACTGAACACTAGCTGGCTACTCAGACCAACCAGTCTTCATCCTCTCAGCCTGGCTCTGAACCAAGTATAGCCATGAACCTGCACCTGGCTGAGGTTCCAATGTCTCAGTGAGGCAGGGTGACTGTGGTTCCAATGTCTCAGTGAGGCAAGGTGACTGTGGTTCCAATGTCTCAGTGAGGCAGAGTGACTGTGGTTCCAATGTCTCAGTGAGGCAGGGTGACTGTGGTTCCAATGTCTCAGTGAGGCAGGGTGACTGTGGTTCCAATGTCTCAGTGAGGCAGAGTGACTGTGGTTCCAATGTCTCAGTGAGGCAGGGTGACTGTGAGTTCAATACCAGTGTAACAGTCTAGCTTCCGTCCCTCTCCTCGCCCCCTACCTGGGCTCGAACCAGGGACCCTCTGAACACATCAACAACTGCCTCCCACGAAGCACCGTTACCCACCCATCGCTCCACAAAAGCCACGGCCCACGGCAGAGCAAGGGGAACAACTACTTCAAGGATCTCGGAGCGATTGTGACATCACCGATTTTGAAACGCTATTAGCGCGCACCCCGCTAACCTGCTAGCTATTTCACACCGGTTACACACACGCATGGGCCACATGCACTGAATGTGTCACTACCAATGCTGACAGTTCAGTAAATCACTCTGGATATTGACTTATCATTACTTAGGGGTCGACATGGAGCGAGCTCCTATAAACATGTACAGAGGTCCATATACAGAACATGTATACACTGACTCGCTGTACTGTAAGTCACTTTGGATAGGAGCGTCTGCTAAATGACCATACTACTATCTAAGGCTATGTAGCTAGCTCACATAAACATGTACATGGCATGTGGTGCAAAGGAGGTTGGTGGCACCTTAATTGGGGAGGACGGGCTCGTGGTAAACGGCCGGATGCGGAATAGGTGAAATGGTATCAAATACATCAAACACATGGTTTCCAGGTGTTTGATGCCATTCCATTTGTTCCGTTCCAGACATTTATTATGAGCCCGTCCTCCCCTCAGCAGCCTCCCACTGATGTGGTGTCATATCGAATCTGTAAATGTTACCAGTTCTGTCTGTTTGAATAAAATCATCTGCTAAATTACCATGTTATTACTTAGGGGCTTGAAGTAATAGGAAAATGTCTGCCGTATAGTGTCCTCACTTACGTTGGAGTCCAGCAGGTCGATGCTGTCCAGGCTCTTGCTCCTGTGAATGCGTCCCTTGATCCTGCGTAGCGAAGGCTTGGCCTGATGTATGCTGCTCACAGAGGATGATGCAGAGATCGAGCCGCTCCCGTGTCCTAGCCCGTGACCGTGTACCTGACCGTGGCCTTGACCTTGACCTTGACCCCGGCTGGCTCTGCCGTGTGGGAGGTTGCCGGGGTGGAGGAGACTGGGGTGAATCCTGAGGGTCAGACGAAAAACATCCCATCAGGATCATCACACGGAACACATTCCGAGAAGAGAATATAAATTGTCACTGAAGGTCAAATCGGTTGCAGCAAAACTACAAACAATTAACAGTGGACATGTGCCTGGCCTCTTGTGTTAGTGAATGAACCATAGTGTTAGCAGTACCGTGTCTTAGTGAATGAACCATAGTGTTAGCAGTACTGGGTCTTAGTGAATGAACCATAGTGTTAGCAGTACCGTGTGTTAGTTTATGAACCCAGGAAGAAGAAGCCCTGATGGACTAATCTGATGGATATCATGGAGCCAGTTCCAGATTAAGCCTAGTCCTGGACTTTTAATGGAGAAGCACAAACCAGTCCTAAACCTTTAAGGACTCAGTAGGCTCTATTATCAGAGCCAGCCCACACTGCACCACAGGCGTGACTGAGTGAGAAAGAAAAGTAACACAAACAGACAATAATAAGCCGACAGACTGACTGTGAATAGAGAAGACCAGGATGGTCATTCTTCATATTTGTTTCTCTAAAGGCCACAGTTCCCTGTTGAATTACCTGGCATTTAAAGCAACTGTGTATAATAGGATTTATTTGGATTGAATGCCACCCAGGCCCTGTAGGAGATGCACTTCTGGCTGTTTAAACCTGGAGCTGACGTGTGTGTGGGCCTGAGACAGGCCCTGTAGTAAGGAGAGACAGTTATAACTTGGTAACTGTATAGCTACACCAGGTAATCCTTTGAGTGAGCAAACTACCAGAAATATATTTTTTTCATGAAAGGAGCAGGCACAGGGAGAGTTAACTGTTGGCGGCCAGAGACCAGGCAACCACAGTTTGGTCAAAGCTGAACTTTATATCACCCCAGGCCCTGTGGCAGAGACAGACCGTTTTTTAAATGTATTTTATTTAACTAGGAAGGCCAGTTGAGAACAAATTCAAATTCTTACCCCGGCCAAACCCTAACTCGGACGACGCTGGGCCAATTGTGTGCCGCCCCTATGGGACTCCCAATCATGGCCGGTTGTGATACAGCCTGGAATCGAACCAGGGTCTGTAGTGACGCCTCTAGCACTGAGATGCAGTGCCTTAGACTGCTGCGCCACTCAGGAGCGGCTTCACTCAGTAAGGTATGGTTCCACCAGGCACTACTTACAGTGATCAAACCAGAAGTCTGTGTGTTTCTCTTTTTTCCCAAGTAGTGCAGGGAAATCCCTCCCATAGGATAGTAGGAAGGAAAGAGGAGAGAGAGAACGTGCTAGAGCAGGGGAATTGAACCCATGTCGTACTGGTGATCTAGAGAGAGAACGTGCTAGAGCAGGGGAATTGAACCCATGTAGTACTGGTAATCTAGAGGAGAGAGAACGTGCTAGAGCAGGGGAATTGAACCCATGTTGTACTGGTGATCTAGAGAGAGAACGTGCTAGAGCAGGGTAATTGAACCCATGTAGTACTGGTGATCTAGAGGAGAGAGAGAATGTGCTAGAGCAGGGGAATTGAACCCATGTAGTACTGGTAATCTAGAGGAGAGAGAGAATGTGCTAGAGCAGGGGAATTGAACCCATGTAGTACTGGTAATCTAGAGGAGAGAGAACGTGCTAGAGTAGGGGAATTGAACCCATGTAGTACTGGTGATCTAGAGGAGAGAAAATGTGCTAGACCAGGGGAATTGAACCCATGTAGTACTGGTAATCTAGAGGAGAGAGAACGTGCTAGAGCAGGGGAATTGAACCCATGTCGTACTGGTGATCTAGAGAGAGAATGTGCTAGACCAGGGGAATTGAACCCATGTAGTACTGGTGATCTAGAGGAGAGAAAACGTGCTAGAGCAGGGGAATTGAACCCATGTCGTACTGGTGATCTAGAGAGAGAACGTGCTAGAGCAGGGGAATTGAACCCATGTAGTACTGGTGATCTAGAGGAGAGAGAGAATGTGCTAGAGCAGGGGAATTGAACCCATGTAGTACTGGTAATCTAGAGGAGAGAGAGAATGTGCTAGAGCAGGGGAATTGAACCCATGTAGTACTGGTAATCTAGAGGAGAGAGAACGTGCTAGAGTAGGGGAATTGAACCCATGTAGTACTGGTGATCTAGAGGAGAGAAAATGTGCTAGACCAGGGGAATTGAACCCATGTAGTACTGGTAATCTAGAGGAGAGAGAACGTGCTAGAGCAGGGGAATTGAACCCATGTCGTACTGGTGATCTAGAGAGAGAATGTGCTAGACCAGGGGAATTGAACCCATGTAGTACTGGTGATCTAGAGGAGAGAAAACGTGCTAGAGCAGGGGAATTGAACCCATGTCGTACTGGTGATCTAGAGAGAGAACGTGCTAGAGCAGGGGAATTGAACCCATGTAGTACTGGTAATCTAGAGGAGAGAGAACGTGCTAGAGCAGGGAAATTGAACCCATGTAATACTGGTGATCTAGAGAGAGAAAATGTGCTAGACCAGGGGAATTGAACCCATGTAGTACTGGTAATCTAGAGGAGAGAGAACGTGCTAGAGCAGGGGAATTGAACCCATGTCATACTGGTGATCTAGAGAGAGAACGTGCTAGAGCAGGGGAATTGAACCCATGTAGTACTGGTGATCTAGAGGAGAGAAAACGTGCTAGAGCAGGGGAATTGAACCCATGTCGTACTGGTGATCTAGAGAGAGAATGTGCTAGAGCAGGGGAATTGAACCCATGTAGTACTGGTGATCTAGAGGAGAGAAAACGTGCTAGAGCAGGGGAATTGAACCCATGTAATACTGGTGATCCCGAGGAGAGAGAATGTGCTAGAGCAGGGGAATTGAACCCATGTAATACTGGTGATCCCGAGGAGAGAGAATGTGCTAGAGTGGGGGAATTGAACCCATGTAGTACTGGTGATCTAGAGGCAGCGGATTAGACTCTCAATTTGTTCCTTATTTCAAATGTTTTTTTATTTATTTCTTATTATGTAAAAATATATATGTATCTTTTAGTTTAGAGTTTTTAATCTTCTATATGTATATATTTTTTTTAGCGCGATGGAACAAGGACATCCCAGCCGGCCAAACCCTCCCCAAACCCGGACGACGCTGGGCCAATTGTGCGCCGTCTCTCGCGGCCGGGTACGACAAAGCCTGGGATCGAACCCGGATATGTAGTGACGCCTCTAGCACTGCGATGTAGTGCCTTAGACCACTGCAGCACTCGGGAGGGCTTTGACTGTCTTGACAGAACATGCTTAACCTGGATTTACTCTCAAACGATACTTGGAAGAGAGGAGAGGGAGAGAGGAGAGGAAAGGGAGGAGGAGAGAGAGGAGAGAGGGAGAGACAGGAGAGAGGGAGAGAGATCCATTTCCAGTTTTAAGTGGCTGACTTTGATACTCCAGTGGGTTTTGTAACTAAATGTGTAAAAAGTGGTGAATGAAAAAGGGAGGAATATCCTATGAGCGGAAACAGAGCGGTGAAGCTCGCAAAAAGAAAAATGCCTTTTAGATGGATTTTCTGTGTAATGTGTAACGCATGCATAATAACAGAACAACAGAGTTGAAAGGTCACTCGGGTCAGCGCTCACTCCTTCTACACCCATCACCTAGAGCAATGAAAGACGCCAGGCGTGGACTTTTTAGACAAAAGCGACAGAGCCAAAGTGACTAAGACGAGCAGCTGACAGGAAAGAGAGTCTCTGGATGCATCACAGACCCAAGGCAGTCTTTCACAGTCAGAGGCCGTCTCTAACACGTTGATTCTAGAACGGACGTCGGCCAATAGCCATCAGGCAGGAAGTCAGAGAGAGTAACGTATTGCCTTCTGCTACAGTGGGTTGGCTAGATAGTGTCTACGTCCCTAATGGTACCCTATTCCCTACATACTGTATTACCTTTGACCAGAGCCTTATGGGCACTGGTCAAAGTAGTGCACGTTATATGGAATAGCTCTGGTGAGAAGTAGTGCACTATATAGGGAATAGCTCTGCTGAGAAGTAGTGCACTATATAGGGAATAGCTCTGCTGAGAAGTAGTGCACTATATAGGGAATAGCTCTGCTGAGAAGTAGTGCACTATATAGGGAATAGCTCTGGTGAGAAGTAGTGCACTATATAGGGAATAGCTCTGCTGAGAAGTAGTGCACTATATAGGAATAGCTCTGCTGAGAAGTAGTGCACTATATAGGGAATAGCTCTGGTCAGAAGTAGTGCACTATATAGGGAATAGCTCTGGTGAGAAGTAGTGCACTATATAGGGAATAGCTCTGGTCAGAAGTAGTGCACTATATATGGAATAGCTCTGGTGAGAAGTAGTGCACTATATAGGGAATAGCTCTGGTGAGAAGTAGTGCACTATATAGGGAATAGCTCTGGTCAGAAGTAGTGCACTATATATGGAATATCTCTGGTGAGAAGTAGTGCACTATATAGGGAATAGCTCTGGTGAGAAGTAGTGCACTATATAGGGAATAGGGTGCCATTTGGAGACAGTTGTCCAAGTATGTTTTTGATCCACATTGTTTAATAGAATGTACAGGTGTTATGATGGAGATTATACCGCCACTCTAGGTGGAACACTGATTCATCAAAAGTTGGTTTCTTACACACACACACATACACAAACACACACACACACACACACACACATACATTTGGCATAGAGTTCCAAGCTGCACCCAGCATGCAGGCTTTCAGAAGGTCAGGAGATCATGTACTTCTGTTCTGCTTACTGTAAGACTTCATCTTTTTGGAAGGTAAGGCTCCATAGTCGGGCTCCCGAGTGGTGCAGCGGTCTAAGGCACTGCATCTCAGTGCTAGAGGCGTCACTACAGACCCTGGTTCGATTCCAGGCTGAATCACAACCGGCCGTGATTGGGAGTCCCATAGGGCGGCGAACAATTGGCCCAGCGTTGGCTGGGGGAGGCCGTCATTATAAATAAGAATTTGTTCTTAACCGACTTGCCTTGTTAAATAAAGGACATTGTGTGCATCCCAAATGGCCCCCTATTCCCTTCGTAGTGCACTACTTTTGACCAGGAACCATCTCTAGTCAACAGTAGTGCACTATGTAGGGAATAGGGAGCCATTTGGAATGGCAGCCATTACCATTTGGAATGTAGCCAGAACCTCTAGCAGCAGACCATCAAACAGAACCTCTAGCAGCAGACCATCAACAGAACCTCTAGCAGCAGACAATCAAACAGAACCTCTATTAGCAGACCATCAACAGAACCTCTAGCAGCAGACCATCAACAGATCCTCTATCAGCAGACCATCAACAGAACCTCTATTAGTAGACCATCAACAGAACCTCTATTAGTAGACCATCAACAGAACCTCGATCAGCAGGCCATCAACAGAATCTCTATTAGCAGGCCATCAACAGAATCTCTATTAGCAGACCATCAACAGAACCTCGATCAGCAGGCCATCAACAGAACCTCTATCAGCATACCACCAACAGAACCTCTATCAGCAGACCATCAACATAACTTCTATCAGCAGACCATCAACAGAACCTATATTAGTAGATCATCAACAGAACCTCTATCAGCATACCATCAACAGAACCTCTATCAGCATACAATCAACATAACCTCTATCAGCAGACCATCAACAGAACCTTTATCAGCAGACCATCAACAGAACCTCTATTAGTAGACCATCAACAGAACCTGTATTAGTAGACCATCAACATAACCTATATTAGTAGACATCAACAGAACCTCTATCAGCATACCATCAACAGAACCTATATTAGTAGACCATCAACAGAACCTCGATCAGCAGGCCATCAACAGAACCTCGATCAGCAGGCCATCAACAGAATCTCTATCAGCAGGTCATCAACAGTATCTCTTTTAGCAGACCATAAACAGAACCTCCATTAGTAGACCATCAACAGAACCTCAGTAGACCATCAACAGAACCTCTATCAGCAGACCATCAACAGAACCTCTATTAGCAGACCATCAACAGAACCGATATCAGCAGACCATCAACAGAACCTATATTAGTAGACCATCAACAGAACCTCTATCAGCATTAACATAACCTCTTATTTATAATGCTCTCTACCCGCTCTCTAAGTACTTCTTCATTCACACACTTCACACACACACACACACACAGCATCTTTATTCATAACATACACACACTCATATACATCTTATAGCATACACACACTCACTGTGTGGCAAGTGTTTGACGTAGTGTTTCGGTAACTATTGGTGAAGCTGGACAGCAGCTTGCAGCAGAGATGTGTATGTAGAGACAGACTGGGAAATCTCAAGCTAGACACTGTGTGTAGAGACCACCTCCTCTTCCATTGGAATGAGGCTGTCTAGCAGTAACACGGATATACACCGCCTTCAGAAAGTATTCACACCACTTGACTTGTTCCACATTTTGTTGTTACAGCCTGAATTCAAAAATGGATTACATAGATTTTTCTCTCACCTATCTACACACAATACCCCATAATGACAAAGTGCAAACAATTATTTACATTGTATTCACACCCCTGCGTTGTGTGCCAGGCTTGTAGAGTTATACCCAAGAAGACTCGAGGCTGTAATCGCTGCCAAAGATGCTTCAACAAAGTACTGAGTAAAGGGTCTGAATACTTATGTAAATGTGATATTTCTGTGTTTTATTATAAAAAGAATTGCAACAATTTCTAAAAACTTGTTTTTGCTTTCTCATTATGGGGTATTGTGATGTCATTATGGGGTATTGTGATGTCATTATGGGGTATTGTGATGTCATTATGGAGTATTGTGATGTCATTATGGGGTATTGTGATGTCATTATGGAGTATTGTGATGTCATTATGGGGTATTGTGTGTAAATTGATGAGGGGAAAAAACTATTTAATCCATTTTAGAATAAGGCTGTAACGTAACAAAATGTGTAAAAAGTCAAGGGGTCTGAATACTTTCCGAATGCACTGTAAGTAAATAAGATCAATGTCCCATGATGACGCATACAGATCCAGTACAGAGTGATAATGTAGTCCAGTACAGAGAGTGGTAATGTACTGTAGTCCAGTACAGAGGGTGGTAATGTACTGTAGTCCAGTACAGAGGGTGGTAATGTACTGTAGTCCTGTACAGAGGGTGGTAATGTACTGTAGTCCAGTACAGAGGGTGGTAATGCACTGTAGTCCAGTACAGAGGGTGGTAATGCACTGTAGTCCAGTACAGAAGCTGGTAATGTACTGTAGTCCAGTACAGAGGGTGGTAATGTTCTGTAGTCCAGTACAGAGGGTGGTAATGTACTGTAGTCCAGTACAGAGGGTGGTAATGTACTGTAGTCCAGTACAGATGGTGGTAATGTACTGTAGTCCAGTACAGAGGGTGGTAATGTACTGTAGTCCAGTACAGAGTGTGGTAATGTACTGTAGTCCAGTACAGAGGGTGGTAATGTACTGTAGTCCAGTACAGAGGGTGGTAATGCACTGTAGTCCAGTACAGAGGGTGATAATGTACTGTAGTCCAGTACAGAGGGTGGTAATGTACTGTAGTCCAGTACAGAGGGTGGTAATGTACTGTAGTCCAGTACAGAGGGTGGTAATGCAATGTAGTCCAGTACAGAGGGTGGTAATGTACTGTAGTCCAGTACAGAGGGTGGTAATGTACTGTAGTCCAGTACAGAGGGTGGTAATGTACTGTAGTCCAGTACAGAGGGTGGTTAATGTACTGTAGTCCAGTACAGAGGGTGGTAATGTACTGTAGTCCAGTACAGAGGGTGGTAATTCAGTACAACATGGTGATAATGTAGTTCAGAGAAGGGGCAGATGCCTGATGCTGTTACAAAGAAAAGGTACCAGGGACAAGAGACATCATTAATCAGGACTTTTTAAATCAAACCCCCAATTCACAATTTTTTCTATGTTTTTCTCTGTGTCTCTCTCTCTGTCTGTGTGTCTGTCTGTCTGTCTGTCTGTGTGTCCTGCAGAGCCATCAGGTTGTATGATTAGCCGGAGCAATATGGGGTACTGCTTCATCAGCAAGTCAATATGTAATGTTCCGCTCCATCCCATACAGCTTGGCTAATGCTAATTTCACATTTGACAAGCACTGGACTGGAGACACACACACACACACACACACACACACACACACACACACACACACACACACACACACACACACACAGAAGCAATACAATACAAATCCTAATTGTGTCCACACACACACATTGTGTTCTGTCCAACCAACAGCACTAGCAGGTGTTATATGGGTGTCGTTCCACTGCAGAATGTATGCAGCGAGACACCTCCGCCTAGCTAGCCAATCCCTGACGACACACTGACTGACCTGACATTCATGTCAGCTTCAACACTCTCACACACTCAAACACTATCCCTATCGTCTCTTCATCATGCTAACCCAAACAGACTTGTGCTGGCTCAGATCTTTCCGGTTACCATACATATTATACTCAGCTCTATTTCACAGTATTGTGACGAACTGAACCGCACTGTGCTGGCTTGGATAATGTTCTTTTCACATTGTCCTTTCCAGCACGGTTCCAGGAACTATGGTGGATGTGTAACCAGGCCAGTGCCGTACAGCTGGGCTCAGCTCAGTCGTGTTGAAAAGACCCACATAGTGAAGACATGAATCAGCTCATTTTGTTATGTCCAGACTCTGTTATTGTTTCTCCTCCCAGGTTGTGACAGCAGAACTTGCCCACCTACCAACATGAACTGTCCTATTGGGTTCGTGCCAGTGGTTTCAGTCCCTGGGGGAAAATGCTGTCCAGAGCTTACATGTGGTATGGTCTCTTTACCTCTATCTAGACTATCTACATGTGGTATGGTCTCTTTACCTCTATCTAGACTATCTACATGTGGTATGGTCTCTTTACCTCTATCTAGACTATCTACATGTGGTATGGTCTCTTTACCTCTATCTAGACTATCTACATGTGGTATGGTCTCTTTACCTCTATCTAGACTATCTACATGTGGTATGGTCTCTTTACCTCTATCTAGACTATCTACATGTGGTATGGTCTCTTTATCCCTAACTAGACTATCTACATGTGGTATGGTCTCTTTACCTCTATCTAGACTATCTACATGTGGTATGGTCTCTTTACCTCTATCTAGACTATCTACATGTGGTATGGTCTCTTTACCTCTATCTAGACTATCTACATGTGGTATGGTCTCTTTACCTCTATCTAGACTATCTACATGTGTTATCACCTTCCCAGAGAGCACCTCTCCTCGGTTCAGTTTGGCTCACTAGTGTTAAAAATGGTACCTGTTCTTCTCTGTCTACTGTAGACCTTTTGTTGAGCCTGAATAACTAATTATACTGTGTTTATACTGTGTCCGTCTGTTGTTGTGGTAGACATTTTAGCAGATGAAAGTAAATGGAAACATTAAAACAACAGAAATTCAGCTAAGGGAACATGCTGTGTAAGCTGCAGCAGTTAACCCTTAGGGCTTGACAACAACAGAGTGGAAAGTTCATTTACGCTGGTTAACTCATGCTCGTCTCTGTGTTTGTGTGCATGTGTGCTCCTATGTGTGAGTGTGTGTTTGTGTGCGTGTGTGTTTGTGTGCGTGTGTGTTTGTGTGCGTGTGTGTGCATGCTTTTGTTTCTATGTGTGTATGTGAAGGGGGATGTTTTTTAAGACTACAGGGAATAGGAACAGCTGTTTGCTAACTGTAACTCTGATTTAGTGTAGTCGCACAGATCAAACCCTCAAGACATGCTAACATCTCACCATCACAATGACAGGGGAGGTTAGCATTTTATATCAAACCCTCAAGACATGCTAACATCTCACCATCACAATGACAGGGGAGGTTAGCATTTTATATCAAACCCTCAAGACATGCTAACATCTCACCATTACAATGACAGGGGAGGTTAGCATTTTATATCAAACCCTCAAGACATGCTAACATCTCACCATCACAATGACAGGGGAGGTTAGCATTTTATATCAAACCCTCAAGACATGCTAACATCTCACCATTACAATAACAGGGGATGTTAGCATTTTATATCAAACCCTCAAGACATGCTAACATCTCACCATCACAATGACAGGGGAGGTTAGCATTTTATATCAAACCCTCAAGACATGCTAACATCTCACCATTACAATAACAGGGGATGTTAGCATTTTATATCAAACCCAAACCCTCACAATGCAAATAGTCCGGGTAGCCATTTGATTACCTGTTCAGGAGTCTTATGGTTTGGGGGTAAAAACTGTTGAGAAGCCTTTTTTTCCTAGACTTGGCACTCCGGTACCGATATAGATGACAATACACTAAATTTAAAGCTGACAGTCTGCATCATCTCAAATCCAAAGTGCTGGAGTACAGAACCAAAACAACAACAACAAAAATGTTTCATTGTCCCAATACCTTTGTAGTTCACTGTACACAGCAATGTTCTTCACATGGTCTCTGCTTAAATCTACCTCTGGTTCTGCCTGGTTAAATCTACCTCTGGTGTTACCTGGTTAAATCTACCTCTGGTTCTGCCTGGTTAAATCTACCTCTGGTTCTGCCTGGTTAAATCTACCTCTGGTGTTGCCTGGTTAAACCTACCTCTGGTGTTGCCTGGTTAAATCTACCTCTGGTGTTGCCTGGTTAAATCTACCTCTGGTTCTGCCTGGTTAAATCTACCTCTGGTGTTGCCTGGTTAAATCTACTTCTGGTTCTGCCTGGTTAGATCTACTTCTGGTGTTGCCTGGTTAAATCTACCTCTGGTTCTGCCTGGTTAGATCTACCTCTGGTGTTGCCTGGTTAAATCTACTTCTGGTGTTGCCTGGTTAAATCTACTTCTGGTGTTGCCTGGTTAAATCTACCTCTGGTTCTGCCTGGTTAAATCTACCTCTGGTGTTGCCTGGTTAAATCTACCTCTGGTTCTGCCTGGTTAAATCGACCTCTGGTGTTGCCTGGTTAAATCTACCTCTGGTGTTGCCTGGTTAAATCTACCTCTGGTTCTGCCTGGTTAAATCTACCTCTGGTGTTGCCTGGTTAAATCTACCTCTGGTGTTGCCTGGTTAAATCTACCTCTGGTGTTGCCTGGTTAAATCTACCTCTGGTGTTGCCTGGTTAAATCTACCTCTGGTTCTGCCTGGTTAAATCTACCTCTGGTTCTGCCTGGTTAAATCTACCTCTGGTTCTGGCTGGTTAAATCTACCTCTGGCTGCCTGGGTGACACTTGAGCTAGAGTGTGTATTAGTATGTCCATTATCTCCAGCCCACTGGTAGTCTGGATGCTTCCAACAATTTATAAATGGTACTTGCTGACCAAAGTTTCGGTTTCAAACAACCTTTATCAGGGTATTTTTACAGATAGGTAAAACTCTGTTATTAAGACGCGTACATTTTGCTCGATGCACCTGGTAGCACTTTAAGGTGTTATTATGTGTAATTTCATAGTTTTGATGTCTTCACTATTATTCTACAATGTAGAAAATAGTAAAAAATAAAGAAAACCCCTGGAATGAGTAGGTATGTCTATACTTTTGACTGGTACTATACATGCCATTTAATAGGCACTTTTATCCAAAGCAACTTAGTCATGCATGCATAACTTTTTTTAACATTTTATGTATGGGAATATTCGCTCTAAAACACTGCCTGGCACTGTAAAATTCACACCAGTAGGCCTACTGGCTTATTTTAGCAGTACTAAAATAAATACTGGCAGCTTATTCATTCCACAGCTTAGCCCTCTGTCTGACCACTAGATGTGAGTTTGGCAGACCAGGAAGTAACTCACTGTGTCCCCATAGCACTGGCCAATGGGACCAGGCACAGGGAAAGGCTCATAGATGTAGTAATGGAACATTAAACACGCATGATGAATAAATATCCACACATTAAACAATATATTCATGCACCTGCACTCCGCACAATCAGCACTTTCACTTAGGCCTAGATTCTATCCGATCAAGCGTAAACCCGGCAATAGCCGACACCCGTAAAGCTAATGTTTTGGCTGTTTCGGCGGTGGAACTGCGTTGGAGCTGTCAGATCGCTGAGCAGCTGCTCTTGTGATCATTGTTACGAAGCCACACCTGCCCTACTCGTATTATTTCAGAACGAGAAAGTGTAGGCTATATAGAAATATTGACGCTAAAATTTAAAATCATTCAACAAAATAATGAGTTTTTTTTTTTTTGTATCAGTCTAAGCAAGGTGTAGATCACAGCCCTTAGTCTAATCCCTTAGTCTAGCCCCTAGTCTAGGCCCTTAGTCTAGCCCTTAGTCTAGGCCCCAGGCCCTTAGTCTAGGCTCTTAGTCTAGGCCCTTAGTCTAGCCCCTAGTCTAGGCCCTTAATCTTGGCCTGTAGTCTAGGTCCCAGGCCCTTAGTCTAGGCCCTTAGTCTAGGCCCCTAGTCCAGGCCCCTAGTCCAGGCCCTTAATCCAGGCCCTTAGTCTAGGCCTCTAGTCTAGGCCCCTAGTATAGGCCCTTCGTCCAGGCCCCAGGCCCCTAGTCTAGGCCCTTAGTCTAGGCCCCTAGTCTAGGCCCCTAGTCCAGGCCCCAGGCCCTTAGTCCAGGCCCTTAATCCAGGCCCTTAGTCTAGGCCACTAGTCTAGGCCCCTAGTATAGGCCCTTCCGTCCAGGCCCCAGGCCCCTAGTCTAGGCCCTTAGTCTAAGCCCTTAGTCTAGGCCCCTAGTCTAGGCCCCTAGTCTAGGCCCCTAGTCCAGGCCCTAGGCCCCTAGTCCAGGCCCCAGGCCCCTAGTCTATGCCCTCAGTCCAGGCCCCAGGCCCCTAGTCTAGGCCCTCAGTCCAGGCCCCAGGCCCCTAGTCTAGGCCCTCAGTCCAGGCCCCAGGCCCTGCAGCGTATGCAGTGAATATAGGAATGTGATGTATATCTAAAACATGTTTACTGTATCCTCTATATTGTAATGTACAGTATGTTGATGATTCTGATACACACACACACACACACACACACACACACACACACACTACACACACACACACACACACACACACACACACACACACACACACACACACACACACACACACACACACACACACACACACACACACACACACACACACACACACACACACTACACACACACACTACACACACACACACACACACACACACACACACACACACACACACACACTCAGAAATTGAATTGAGCTCAAATTAACACTCATACATAACACTATGCATAATGCTCACACATGGAATACACACTCAGCACTCTAAACTATAAGTGCTTGGATTTAGTTGACTATTTAATGTAGCCTCAGTAACCCATGTGCTGCAGTGCGTACTTTATGTACGTTGTTGTGTATTCAGTGTCCCTAGACTGAATGTATTTGAATAAGAAAATGTTTTCATGATTCTACTGCGAGACCAAATCTCCTTTATCCCTTTGGGATATTCAAGTTTTCTACAACTAATTAGTCTGCGGTTATCTGAGGAAGATAACATCGCATCAAGACTTTTCCTCAGAGCAGATATTAAAATGTCAACCAAGCCTCTAACTTCTAAAAGCATCTCCTGTGGAGATGTATCTAACATTTCCTATGACTAAATGACTGTAAGCCCATCCACTAAACATGTTGACTTATTCATTTTTCATTTAAACTCAATGATTGTTTATGTATTGGCAAGTTATGCAAAACATCAACAATGTACAAGGAGGTTTATGGTGAGGGTGTTTTAGGGTTTATGATGAGGTTGTTGAGGTTTATGATGAGGTTGTTGAGGTTTATGATGAGGTTATTGAAGTTTATGGTGAGGTTATTGAGGTTTATGGTGAGGTTGTTGAGGTTTATGATGAGGTTATTGAGGTTTATGGTGAGGTTGTTGAGGTTTATGATGAGGTTATTGAGGTTTATGATGAGGTTATTGAGGTTTATGATGAGGTTATTGAGATTTATGGTGAGGTTATTGAAGTTTATGATGAGGTTGTTTAGGTTTATGGTGAGGTTGTTGAGGTTTATGGTGAGGTTATTGAAGTTTATGATGAGGTTTTTGAAGTTTATGGTGAGGTTGTTGAGGTTTATGGTGAGGTTGTTGAGGTTTAATGATGAGGTTATTGAGGTTTATGATGAGGTTATTGAGGTTTATGATGAGGTTATTGAGGTTTACGGTGAGGTTGTTGATGTTTATGGTGAGGTTGTTTCAGCCTGTTAGGGACAGCATCATTAGACTTGACCTTATATAAACAGCCTAAGGTTATTTCAGCTGTGGTAAGTTACTATCACCAACCAGGTGCTAAAATCCCCTAAATCCTAACATGTGGGCCGGTCTGAACATATTTCAATATGCTTTGCATAAAAATGAGAGTAAGCATATAATTGAGCTGTGTGAATGCCTCAGTATAAGAACAAAATATGAAGTTAAGAATGTGAAATGAACCGTTGAAAATGACAACCACAATGTTGTTGACGGACTACCACTTTCGTTGCGAAGAAATGTTTGATTAGAGATGTTTGATCCTAAAATTGGCAGTCTTTAACTTAATCAGATGTATTTTTAAAATCAATATCCTCACTAGTCAGAGTAGCAAACTTTTATCTTGGTTGACATGGGAGGGTGGAAGGTTGGTTTGGTACTTGAGTCATTTTATCAGGCTTGTTTCAATCCAGAGCCGTGTATTTAATACATAATCTAGACATACGACTCTGTTCCATTAGGTCAAAGGTACTGTATGACTTGTGTTTGGTGTTTGTACTGAGCAGCCCTCTCTGCCAGGTCTCCCTTGTGAGATGTCTTCTGACCTGGTTAAATACAAAATGTGTTTACTGTCCGGCCTGTGGTCGGAGCAAGTTGTAACAGGTGCGTCCACCTGTCCTCAGCTTGACCTCAGTGATGATGTAACCGATGGCCAGAGGAGAAGACGGTCTGACGCATCATTTATTCAGCAGCAGACCACCATAAATGACGAGGAGGAAGGACAAAGGTTGTATACGGTTTAATTCTGAGCCAGAATGGTCCAGTTTAGCCCTGTGTTTCCCAAAAGGAGGGTCAGGACCCACTGGTGGGACGCAGCCAATTTCTACTAGGTCACAGCATACAACTGGATGAAACTGGTACTTTTGTTTTATTCAGCTTCAGGGCCACAGGAATTTGTTTTAATTTAGCCAAGGCGACAGAGCAATTGTTTTTTTATTGACCTATAGCCTACGGTTGGGTCTGTAACAGTACTGGTAGGTTGGTAACCTATAGTCTACGGCCTGGTCTGTAACAGTACAGATAGGTAGATCCCCCTGCTCCTCTCCTCTCTGTCCCAGATCCCTCTGCTCCTCTCCTCTCTGTCCCAGATCCCTCTGTTCCTCTCCTCTCTGTCCCAGATCCCTCTGTTCCTCTCCTCTCTGTCCCAGATCCCTCTGTTCCTCTCCTCTCTGTCCCAGATCCCTCTGTTCCTCTCCTCTCTGTACCAGATCCCTCTGTTCCTCTCCTCTCTGTCCCAGATCCCTCTGCTCCTCTCCTCTCTGTCCCAGATCCCTCTGTTCCTCTCCTCTCTGTCCCAGATCCCTCTGCTCCTCTCCTCTCTGTCCCAGATCCCTCTGTTCCTCTCCTCTCTGTCCCAGATCCCTCTGTTCCTCTCCTCTCTGTACCAGATCCCTCTGTTCCTCTCCTCTCTGTCCCAGATCCCTCTGCTCCTCTCCTCTCTGTCCCAGATCCCTCTGTTCCTCTCCTCTCTGTCCCAGATCCCTCTGCTCCTCTCCTCTCTGTCCCAGATCCCTCTGTTCCTCTCCTCTCTGTCCCAGATCCCTCTGTTCCTCTCCTCTCTGTACCAGATCCCTCTGCTCCTCTCCTCTCTGTACCAGAACCCTCTGTTCCTCTCCTCTCTGTCCCAGATCCCTCTGTTCCTCTCCTCTCTGTACCAGAACCCTCTGTTCCTCTCGTCTCTGTACCAGAACCCTCTGTTCCTCTCCTCTCTGTCCCAGAACCCTCTGTTCCTCTCCTCTCTATCCCAGATCCCTCTGTTCCTCTCCTCTCTGTACCAGAACCCTCTGTTCCTCTCCTCTCTGTACCAGAACCCTCTGTTCCTCTCCTCTCTGTACCAGAACCCTCTGTTCCTCTCCTCTCTGTACCAGAACCCTCTGTTCCTCTCCTCTCTGTCCCAGATCCCTCTGCTCCTCTCCTCTCTGTACCAGAACCCTCTGTTCCTCTCCTCTCTGTACCAGAACCCTCTGTTCCTCTCGTCTCTGTACCAGAACCCTCTGCTCCTCTCCTCTCTGTCCTGGGGGAAGAATTAGGCTAATAAGAGTATGACTAAGGAATGTGATTAACGAAACAGGCCTAGAGATAAAGAGCTGCTGCATATGATCAGAGCAACAACAGGCCTGAACCCTGCTGCCGGGGATACAGGAGCACATCATCATGGTTGGTTGGTCCCATAGAAATATAAATACTATAAGTTCTAGTAATTCTGTTTCTATGGTTGACCCCTGCCTACCTGACCCCTGAACCCTGCTGCCGGGGATACAGGAGCACATCACCATGGTTGATTGGTCCCTGCCTACCTGACCCCTGACCACTGCCGTATGGGAATACAAGAGAGCAGTCGGTCCCAAATCGGTCCCTTCATTGTTTCGCATGTCTGAATGGTCCGGATAGGTATAAGCATTGAGCAGTGTAGTCAAAGACAGCACAGTATGAAGAGAGGCAGAAACTGCTTCTCCAATTGAAATCCCAGATCACACTTGTAGCCGATGTCATGGCGACGTTAGCTAGCATAGTTCATGCGCAGAAACACGTCATCTGGTCTAACAGTCGTGTCGGGCCGATCGGCGCGTGTGCAGACCGTCATATGTAAGGCACTCCAGCAGGTATATCTCACTGGTCACCCCCAAAGCCAATTCCTCTTTTGGCCGCCTTTCCTTTCAGGTCTCTGCTGCCAATGACTGGAACGAACTACAAAAATCACTGAAACTGGAGACACTTATCTCCCTCACTAGTTTCAAGCACCAGCTGTCAGAGCAGCTCACAGATCACTGCACCTGTACATAGCCCAACCAACTACCTCATCCCCTACCGTAGTCATTTATTTATCTTGCTCCTTTGCACCCCAGTATTTCTACTTTGCACATTCATCTACTGCACATCTACCATTCCAGTGTTAAATTTGCTATATTGTAATTACATTCCTTATCTTACCTCATTTGCACACATTGTATATAGATTTGTTTTTTTTCTACTGTATTATTGACTGTATGTTTGTTTCACTCCATGTGTAACTCTGTGTTGTTGTATGTGTCGAACTGCTTTGCTTTATCTTGGCCAGGTCGCAGTTGTAAATGACAACTTGTTCTCAACTTGCCTACCTGGTTAAATAAAGGTGAAATAAATAAAATAAATAAAAATATAAAGTTGTTGTTGACTAAAATGAAAACGTGTCAGCTTGTCACTTTCACGAGGTTGGAGTAATAACAGTTTCAGCTACTTAGACATTGGCTCCAATCTATAGGCTATGCCTTTAATCTATAGGCTATGCCTTTAATCTGTAGGCTATGCCTTTAATCTATAGGCTATGCCTTTAATCTATAGGCTATGCCTTTAATCTATAGGCTATGCCTTTAACCTGTAGGCTATGCCTTTAATCTATAGGCTATGCCTTTAATCTATAGGCTATGCCTTTAATCTGTAGGCTATGCCTTTAATCTATAGGCTATGCCTTTAATCTATAGGCTATGCCTTTAATCTATAGGCTATGCCTTTAATCTATAGGCTATGCCTTTAACCTGTAGGCTATGCCTTTAATCTGTAGGCTATGCCTTTAATCTATAGGCTATGCCTTTAATCTATAGGCTATGCCTTTAATCTATAGGCTATGCCTTTAACCTGTAGGCTATGCCTTTAATCTGTAGGCTATGCCTTTAATCTATAGGCTATGCCTTTAACCTGTAGGCTATGCCTTTAATCTGTAGGCTATGCCTTTAATCTGTAGGCTATGCCTTTAATCTATACGCTATGCCTTTAATCTATAGGCTATGCCTTTAATCTATAGGGCATGCCTTTAATCTATAGGCTATGCCTTTAATCTATAGGCTATGGCTCCAATCTATAGGCTATGCCTTTAATCTATAGGCTATGCCTTTAATCTATAGGCTATGCCTTTAATCTATAGGTTATGCCTTTAACCTATAGGCTATGCCTTTAATCTATAGGCTATGCCTTTAATCTATAGGTTATGCCTTTAATCTATAGGCTATGCCTTTAATCTATAGGTTATGCCTTTAATCTATAGGTTATGCCTTTAATCTATAGGCTATGTCTTTAATCTATAGGTCATGCCTTTAATCTACAGGCTATGCCTTTAATCTACAGGCTATGCCTTTAATCTATAGGCTATGCCTTTAATCTATAGGCTATGCCTTTAACCTATAGGCTATGCCTTTAATCTATAGGCTATGCCTTTAATCTATAGGCTATGCCTTTAATCTATAGGTTATGCCTTTAATCTATAGGCTATGTCTTTAATCTATAGGGCATGCCTTTAATCTATAGGGCATGCCTTTAATCTATAGGCTATGCCTTTAATCTATAGGCTATGTCTTTAATCTATAGGTCATGCCTTTAATCTATAGGCTATGCCTTTAACCTATAGACTATGCCTTTAATCTATAGGTTATGCCTTTAATCTATAGGTTATGCCTTTAATCTATAGGTTATGCCTTTAATCTATAGGGCATGCCTTTAATCTATAGGTTATGCCTTTAACCTATAGGTTATGCCTTTAACCTATAGGTTATGCCTTTAATCTATAGGCTATGCCTTTAATCTATAGGCTATGCCTTTAATCTATAGGTTATGCCTTTAATCTATAGGCTATGTCTTTAATCTATAGGTCATGCCTTTAATCTACAGGCTATGCCTTTAATCTATAGGCTATGCCTTTAATCTATAGGGCATGCCTTTAATCTATAGGTTATGCCTTTAATCTATAGGTTATGCCTTTAATCTATAGGCTATGTCTTTAATCTATAGGGCATGCCTTTAATCTATAGGTTATGCCTTTAACCTATAGGTTATGCCTTTAATCTATAGGCTATGCCTTTAATCTATAGGTTATGCCTTTAATCTATAGGCTATGTCTTTAATCTATAGGGCATGCCTTTAATCTATAGGTTATGCCTTTAATCTATAGGTCATGTCTATAGGTCTATAGGTCAGCTACTGAAGACTTTCTCTCCAATCTAGGTTGTGCCTTAAGAATTCGAGAAAATTAACAACTAAGGACACATTTTTAACTTCTCCCACTGACTTGCCAAACCCTGAAGCCCGGTCTAGTCTGTCGAGTCAGCTTGGAGACGCCGTGTTGCACCTCTGGGTTTGAAAACTCTGTGATGCAGTGGTAAAGATTCCACCATATTGATTCTACCTTACAGGTCTGCAAACATTGAAGGGTTAGGACCAACGGGACTCGTAGGGATCAAATTGGGATCGACCCCGCATGGTTGTTGGTCCCATAGAAATGGAATGGCTAGAATGGAATTCCCCATTCATATGCTGTGGTCTGGGAGCCATTCTAGGAATTGTATTTCTATGGTTGGTCCTTGCATGGATTGTGGTGACACTCATCCCTCTCTGGTTACTGGAGTAGGGTTTCATGGATAGAAACATCATTACTAGGACGGACATTCCCACTCGAGTCAATGTTCTGCACTATTAAACGAGTGGGAGTACTGGGTTTACAAGAGCAAGATGCGAGGAGGTTGAATAAGACCCGATGGTACAGTACAACACCATACAATGACATGAAGAAGATAGGACAAGACTGGATATATGTCGGGATATATGTCAGATGGAATGACATCATCGAAAACCCTTACTATTAATGAGCGCAGAAAATGAAGGAGATCAGAGAGCCTCCCCACTGTTAGACCGGCTTAGATCTGCATTGAGATCAGAGAGTGTTAGGGTTCGTTCCTTGTTTCCTTATCAATCATTGGCTCATTGGTGAAATTAGCATTATGACAATATCTTTAATTAAATCATTCAAAAACCTTTATTAATGCAATTGCAGACAGAAGTTGACAAACAGGAACATAGCACGCATGTTTCCGAGTAAGTTCTGCACTTTAGGGAAAGTCTTAAGTTGCTTTTATCATGCTTGGAGCCAACCCTCTGTGATGTCACTGCGTTCGTTTCTTACTATCTACTTATCAGACCAAGCCCATGCATCCACAGCTACACAAACATATAGTTTTGTGTGATCTAAACGCTAGGCAATAAATGTCCACTCCCCAAAGTTGATTTCTTGACTAGTCTCTTATCTCCCTCACTCCCCTACAGAGCTCCATCTCAGTCATACATTTTCCCAGATAGGTCTCTTTATAAAAGCAGAGAGAGAGAGAGAGAACTAAAACAACTTTAGAACAATACTAAACCTCTACAATTAATATATATTGTTAATCTAAAATCTAGGACCCTATAAATGTAAGGAGGGAAAGACTTATAACCCCTCCCCCTTCTATTAATACAACATAAGCATAAACAATTATTATAATACATCCAACATTTAGTACAGCCCTATCATGACCCTTAGATGAACCTATAACAAGAGCCTCCCCACTGTTAGACCAGCTTAGACCTGCATTGAGATCAGACAGCCTCCTGCTGTTAGACCGGCTTAGACCTGCATTGAGATCAGACAGCCTCCCCACTGTTAGACCGGCTTAGACCTGCATTGAGATCAGACAGCCTCCTGCTGTTAGACCGGCTTAGACCTGCATTGAGATCAGACAGCCTCCCCACTGTTAGACCGGCTTAGACCTGCATTGAGATCAGACAGCCTCCCCACTGTTAGACCGGCTTAGACCTGCATTGAGATCAGACAGCCTCCTGCTGTTAGACCAGCTTAGACCTGCATTGAGATCAGACAGCCCCCTGCTGTTAGACCAGCTTAGACCTGCATTGAGATCAGACAGCCTCCTGCTGTTAGACCGGCTTAGACCTGCATTGAGATCAGACAGCCTCCCCACTGTTAGACCGGCTTAGACCTGCATTGAGATCAGACAGCCTCCTGCTGTTAGACCGGCTTAGACCTGCATTGAGATCAGACAGCCTCCCCACTGTTAGACCGGCTTAGACCTGCATTGAGATCAGACAGCCTCCCCACTGTTAGACCGGCTTAGACCTGCATTGAGATCAGACAGCCTCCTGCTGTTAGACCAGCTTAGACCTGCATTGAGATCAGACAGCCCCCTGCTGTTAGACCAGCTTAGACCTGCATTGAGATCAGACAGCCTCCTGCTGTTAGACCGGCTTAGACCTGCATTGAGATCAGACAGCCTCCCCACTGTTAGACCGGCTTAGACCTGCATTGAGATCAGACAGCCTCCTGCTGTTAGACCAGCTTAGACCTGCATTGAGATCAGACAGCCTCCCCACTGTTAGACCAGCTTAGACCTGCATTGAGATCAGACAGCCTCCTGCTGTTAGACCATCTTAGACCTGCATTGAGATCAGACAGCCTCCTGCTGTTAGACCGGCTTAGACCTGCATTGAGATCAGACAGCCTCCCCACTGTTAGACCAGCTTAGACCTGCATTGAGATCAGAGAGCCTCCTGCTGTTAGACCGGCTTAGACCTGCATTGAGATCAGACAGCCTCCTGCTGTTAAAATGGGCTTAAATACAATGTTATTTTCTCTTCTATTTGAAACTATTCTGTTCTAATCAGTTCTATATGAAATGAGTGTTGATAAAGACACAAGCCTAACCCCAACAGAGCCAAAGTGTCGCAGCATTACCGGGGGAAACATTTATCTCACACTGTATGCCTTTTGTTTTGTGGGCAGCAGCAATGTGCCGAAGAGGTTATTGACTGATAAATAACCGTCTTGTTTTCCTTTTCAACAGGATAGTAATCTTTGTCGTGAGCACAGAAACCCTTCTCTCTCCACGGCTACAGACTACAGAGCTTTTCTGCTTAACGCAACAGTGAGTGACATTTACAAGACGGATAGTTTTTCTGGGTCTGTAGGAGTGATTAATCAGATTACACGGACAGGAAGGACCTGATCCAAGATCAGTACCTCTTGTCTGCGATGCTTTATATATAAATATAATAAAGCTTCACAGGACAGGAGAGGACCAGGACAGGACCAGGACCAGGACAGGGCAGAACCAGAACCAGGACAGGACCAGGACAGGACAGGAGGATCAGGGCCGATGTCATAAAGCATCTCAGTGTTAGAGGCGTCACTACAGACCCTGGTTCGATTCCAGGCTGTATCACAACCAGCCATGATTGGGAGTCTCATATGGCGGCGCACAATTGGCCCAGCGTCGTCCGGGTTTGGCCGGGATAGGTGGTCACGTTAAATAAGAATTTGTTCTTAACTAACTTGTCTAGTTAAATAAAGGACATTGTGTGCTGATCTAGGATCAGACCCCCTGTCCATGTAATCGTATTCATTATGATTTAAAGGGCAAAATGGATCCTCAGCACTCCTCTACTGTGAGATGCTTTTTACGGGCCCTGGAGATATAATCACACATAATGCTATAAGCATACAAAGAAATACATGAAAGCCATTTGATTTGAAATGGAGGGCAAGAAACAAGAAGACACAACCACACAGAGAAGAGTATGAATGGAATGTTTTAATGAAGACGTAGATGAGAGGGGTCTTATGTGTCCCAAATGGCACCCTATTCCCTATATAGTGCACTACTCTGGTCAAAAGTAGTGCACTACGTAGGGAATAGAGTGCCATTTGGTACGCAGACGGTAGGTTGTTAAAGGCTTGCTAATCTGCTGCACTTCACAGTTTTACAATGGACAAGAAAAACAGGACAGGAAAATATATTTTTTCCATTTTACATCTTTATTAATGAATTACCTACATTTACTGTAATTTACAAAGGGAGTTATTGATGATTTAACACAGGACTGTATGCAATTGGTTAGATAATGAAAGTGTATATGAGAAAGTAGCAGAACTGTCAGTGAATTTAAGAAGTATAGATTCAAGCATGAGGTTACAGAGGAGCAGAAGGTTACAGAGGAGCAGAAGGTTACAGAGGAGCAGAAGGTTACAGAGGAGCAGAAGGTTACAGAGGAGCAGAAGGTTACAAGAGCAGAACCATGGGGTTACAGAGGAGCAGAAGGTTACAAGAGCAGAAGAATGGGGTTACAGAGGAGCAGAAGGTTACAGAAGAGCAGAAGCATGGGGTTACAGAGGAGCAGAAGGTTACAGAAGAGCAGAAGCATGGGGTTACAGAGGAGCAGAAGGTTACAGAGGAGCAGAAGGTTACAGAAGAGCAGAAGCATGGGGTTACAGAAGAGCAGAAGCATGGGGTTACAGAGGAGCAGAAGGTTACAGAGGAGCAGAAGGTTACAGAAGAGCAGAAGCATGGGGTTACAGAGGAGCAGAAGCATGGGGTTACAGAGGAGCAGAAGGTTACAGAGGAGCAGAAGCATGGGGTTACAGAGGAGCAGAAGGTTACAGAGGAGCAGAAGCATGAGGTTACAGAGGAGCAGAAATAACAATGACAAGCCTATAACGCATTGAACAAACACACAACTTGGGTAGCTTTATTGTATATAAAAAACGCTATAAAACACTGGCTCCTTGATAGCACATCACCCACCCCTAGTGTACACGTTAATGCACGCGTCCACGGAAACAAACAAACACAGGCACGCACATACATACATACATACACGCACGCACGCACGCAAACTCTGGGCAAGCGGAATTTACCTAGTTTACAGCATATCGACTAGCCCTAGAGTAGGCTGTTGTAGCCTAATGATTGCAACACCGTGCACACAGAGAGAGAGAGAGAGAGAGAGAGAGAGAGAGGGCAGGCTGGCTGCGGTAGATAAAGTCACTGGATGGTCCTGAAATATATATATCACAGAGTGAAACAAACACAAAATGCTCATATTGCTGATTGAGTCTGCTCACGCTACCGTATCTACCTTATAACGGTTCTCTCTGTTTTCTTCTCCGACCACCGGCCCTCTTATTATAAAAGGATGTGCGGGAGGCGACAGCTTGGCGCGTTGCCGGATTCCCCTCGCTATAGAATCCCCTCCTGATCTACTCAGCTCAACCTGAACTGCCTGGCTGGCGGCATCCCATAATGATCTGAATCATCCGCAGCGGCAGGCAGCACAAGCACTAAGTCATATTCATACTCACCACAACGATTTCCTGGGAGGAAGATGATGTTCTTTGTTGTAGGAGGTCACCCCCAGAGCCAGCTGCATAACAGTAATATATTTCTGGTAATTCACCATGGTATTGTCCACCGCTACTAAGAATCCAACCCAAAGAAAAACATAGGTAATCATATATTCGTAGTAGTTTATTCCCTGGCAGCGTCTGCCTTCACTGCGTCCTTCTTGTTCAGCAGCATCTCAACGCCATTTCCAGTAGCGGCGAAGGACTGACAGGGGAAACACTCCCGGAGGAGCTGAGAGAAAGGTGCCATACCGCCGCTATGAGCCATGTCTGCAATGACAGTATCAAGACTACACTCCTCTAACCCGTATTAGCTCTCAGAATAGATCGCCAATCCCATTCGATTTTTTTTAGTCAGGATTTAAACATTATTTTCATTACTCCTCCCTTCTTTCCTTTCTCCGGGACCGCGGGGACTTTGCTAGAAAACAGTCTGTGAAAAAAGGTCTGTGCTGCGGCGTTGGTTCAAGCGTCCGTGCGTGAGGTAGGGGAGAGAGTGTTGGCTATGTGTAGTCAGAAAGAGGCACAGAGAGGGGAGGGATGGGGGGGGTATTTGAAAAGGACGAAATAATAATACATCTTGTTGCATTTACTTATGCGGTCAAACATCGGAGCTACTTCTAAACCCTATATCCTACTCCATTGTGTAAAAAAAAACATATTTGATTCTATGATTGTTGTCATGGACTGTAGCCTAAAACGTGTTGGGGATTGGGGAAACTAATCTGAAAACAGTTACTACACACTGGAAGAAGCTAAACTACACTAAAGCTACTCTTACTTTTAAAAAGTAGTTCGCTACCTCCAAACTATTTCGTGATAAATTCTGGTATCTACAATACATCTGAAATACCAGACCACAAATTGCAATACCGCATTACTCTGGTGTCAGATGTTACCTGAATGTGTAATCACGTGAGATTAGGCATGAATGATGCCTGAAATTCTTGTCTACTTCACCCATATCTTCTGTTCTTTTTACAAAAAATGTAGTAGTGTGTAGTTGGAGTAGTTAGCTACACCTCTACATGGTAAAACAGTAGTGTGTAGTTCCAGTAGTTAGCTACACCGCTACATGGTAAAACAGTAGTGTGTAGTTCCAGTAGTTAGCTACACCGCTACATGGTAAAACAGTAGTGTGTAGTTCCAGTAGTTAGCTACACCTCTACGTGGTAAAACAGTAGTGTGTAGTTCCAGTAGTTAGCTACACCGCTACATGATTAAACAGTAGTGTGTAGTTCGAGTAGTTAGCTGCACCGCTACATGGTAAAACAGTAGTGTGTAGTTCCAGTAGTTAGCTACACCGCTACATGGTAAAACAGTAGTGTGTAGTTCCAGTAGTTAGCTACACCTCTACGTGGTAAAACAGTAGTGTGTAGTTCCAGTAGTTAGCTACACCGCTACATGGTAAAACAGTAGTGTGTAGTTCCAGTAGTTAGCTACACCGCTACATGATTAAACAGTAGTGTGTAGTTCGAGTAGTTAGCTGCACCGCTACATGGTAAAACAGTAGTGTGTAGTTCCAGTAGTTAGCTACACCGCTACATGGTAAAACAGTAGTGTGTAGTTCCAGTAGTTAGCTACACCGCTACATGATTAAACAGTAGTGTGTAGTTCGAGTAGTTAGCTGCACCGCTACATGGTAAAACAGTAGTGTGTAGTTCCAGTAGTTAGCTACACCTCTACGTGGTAAAACAGTAGTGTGTAGTTCCAGTAGTTAGCTACACCGCTACATGGTAAAACAGTAGTGTGTAGTTCCAGTAGTTAGCTACACCGCTACATGATTAAACAGTAGTGTGTAGTTCGAGTAGTTAGCTACACCGCTACATGGTAAAACAGTAGTGTGTAGTTCCAGTAGTTAGCTACACCGCTACATGGTAAAACAGTAGTGTGTAGTTCCAGTAGTTAGCTACACCGCTACATGGTAAAACAGTAGTGTGTAGTTCCAGTAGTTAGCTGCACCGCTACATGGTAAAACAGTAGTGGGTAGTTCCAGTAGTTAGCTACACCGCTACATGGTAAAGCAGTAGTGTGTAGTTCGAGTAGTTAGCTACACCGCTACATGGTAAAGCAGTAGTGTGTAGTTCCAGTAGTTAGCTACACCGCTACATGGTAAAACAGTAGTGTGTAGTTACAGTAGTTAGCTACACCGCTACATGGTAAAACAGTAGTGTGTAGTCAAAGTCACCATTATTAGTCAGTTGTACAACCGAATGCCTTCAACCGAAATGTGTCTTCCGCATTTAACCCAACCCCTCTGAATCAGAGAGGTGCGGGGGGCTGCCTTTAATCGACATCCACGTCTTGGCGCCCGGGAACAGTGGGTTAACTGCCTTGTTCAGGGGCAGAACGACAGATTTTTACCTTGTCAGCTCGGGGATTTGAACTTGCAGCCCTCCGGTTACAAGTCCAACGCTCTAACCACTAGGCTACCTGCCGCCCGCTGTGTAGTTCGAGTAGTTAGCTACACCGCTACATGGTAAAACAGTAGTGTGTAGTTCCAGTAGGTATCTACACCTCTACATGGTAAAACCCTAATTAACTACTGAAAAAACACCCAAGATTTGAATTGAGTTCAACTACCACCAAGCTACTGCAAAATGTAGTTACATTACTAGTTTAACTACATGTAGTTCACTACTCCCAAACACTGATGACCTACCATTTATTTATTCATTTAGAAACTATTTTATTCGATTCATAATGTATGTAGGTAAATAGGCCTAGTCTATACAATATGAAAAGTTCTTAATTAAGGAATGAAATCATTTGTGGTAAAAATAGGTTTCAGTGCCATTGAAGCGAACAGCGACAGAATCAGAATTTTGTAGTACTGTTCCAGCACTACTGGGCAGTGGACAGCAACCTTTTCAATTGACGGCAGCTAGGCTACTCCCCAACTGGGAGTCTCTATGAGAATTCATTGACTGATTTATGTATATGGCTTTGGGTAGGCCCATGTAGTTTAGACTTTGTAGTCTGGAATTTATAGAGGAGTTTAAAAAAAAACACATCTTCCTCCTGTTCAGACTCACTTGAGGCAGGGTTATAATTACAGGGGGGGATCCCCCAAAATAATTGAAATATCAATGTCAACATTAGCATCAGGCACACCCAAGAGACATTGTGCACCCCCGAGAGACATTGTGCACCGCCAAATCATATCAAATGTATTTTATAAAGCCCTTTCTACATCAGCCGATGTCACAAAGTGCTGTACAGAAACCCAGCCTAAAACCCCAAACAGCAAGCAATGCTGATGTAGAAGCACTCCAAAGAGACATTGTGCATCCCCCAAATCAAATCAACTGTATTTATAAAGCCCTTTTTACTTTTACAAGCATTTCGCTACACTCGCATTAACATCTGCTAACCATGTGTATGTGACCAATAACATTTGATTTGACATCAGCCAATGTCACAAAGTGCTGTACAGAAACCCAGCCTAAAACCCCAAACAGCAAGCAATGCAGATGTAGAAGCATTCCAAGAGACATTGTGCACCCCAAAGAAAGAATGTGTATAATTAAAACCCTGGCTGCATAGTGGGCCAGAAGCCATTCCGTAGTCAGCAGCAGTCCTGCAGTAACTACAGATGTCCCATACCACAGATTATATATGTTTAGGTTAGGAAATTTAAAGGAGATTTGGGAATTAGTCAACCCATGTTATTTAAGAAGCTAATTTCCTTTTAAATAATTAGCTACTGGCACTGAAAATATTCTGCCCTCTCTTAAGGACAAAATTAACATTACAGTCATTTAGCGGATGTTGCCACATAATTAGCATGAGTAGGAAGGCGTGTCATTTGAATTAAGTCCTTTTGGGTTTTTTTTCTTGGCAAGCCTTTTTGTTGGATTTTTGTCATTGACCACGTTGACATGCACACCGATATCCCGTTATTATTGGGCATACTCAAGTGTTCTGTTTTTGAATTGACGCATATAAACATCATATCCCGTTTACAATAACCCGAAAAAGCTTCTATCCCAGTTATGAGAAACCCAGATAAGATGCATGGGATATGCTGATTTTAGATGGGATACCTTGGCGTGTAAACGTCTTATCCCGTTTACTTTTGTTTTTCGTGGTCTGCGCGGGGCTCAGTTTCGCATATCATGGATGTTGTGTGATGATGTTTTCATTTTATAGTCAAACAAATCACTTCAAAGAGAAGGCTACCTCCGCAGTTTGATCCACCATAATCTTTGTTGGTACTTTTTCTCCCCGATTTCGTGATGTCCAATTGGTAGTTACAGTCTTGTCCCATCACTGCAACTCCCGTACGGACTCGGGAGAGGTCGAAGGTCATGTGTCCTCCGAAACCTTACTTTTTAAATGTTTTTATTTTATCTTTAAAAGTAATGATCAATTAAGTATATTTGAGTTTAACCATAATATTTGTTAGAATATTTGTTTTGTCTTTTCTGGTGGAAATAAACTGAAATTGCAACCAACTTTCAATGGCTTGTTTTAAAAATAGCAATATTTTGGAGATGATTTTGTTGTCAAATAACTGAAAGTGAGAGGTTGTAATCTGAATAAAGGAAAAAAGGTCATTCTTGAACACGGGGTAAGACATTCTTACTAATCTGCTAGAGAACCAGTTTGGATTTAAGATAGCTTTTGTATGACTGAAGCCTTTAGTGACTGAAGCCTTTAGTGCCCTCCAAATGTATATTCATTATATAAATAGGCCCATTTAATGTTGTCTGTGTTGTCATTCCA
The DNA here is from genome assembly GCA_030435695.1 of Brachymystax lenok tsinlingensis. Classification (NCBI taxonomy): domain Eukaryota; kingdom Metazoa; phylum Chordata; class Actinopteri; order Salmoniformes; family Salmonidae; genus Brachymystax; species Brachymystax lenok. The sequence goes on along the minus strand of CM059791.1, from coordinate 6,295,319 downwards.
AATAAAATGGAATATGTTTTGTTCATATAATTTAAAAAACAAGTTGTTAGGTGTAGGTAGGGTCATAACCTCTACAGGATCGGTGTCCGTCATTTTATTGGTAAACTACACGGTAATGCAAAAGTTAAATGTTTATAGTAATATAGTACATTTACCATAATCTGCTTTTAATCCAGAGAGTTTACAGAAATGATCTAGATCCTCTATGAGGCTATGGAGGGATTCACATTGTGGATTTAAAAGACGCGATGAATCATCAGCGTACAACGATACCTTTGTTTTTAAGCCCTGGATGTCTAACCCCTTGATATTATTGTTGGATCTGGTTTTAATAGCTAACATTTCCATGGCCATAATAAACAGATTTGCCGATAGTGGACAACCTTGTTTTACTCCTATTGACAGTTTAAACATTTATGAGAAGTAGCCGTTATTTACTATTTTACACCTAGGGTTACTACACATAACTTTAACCCATTTTATAAGAGATTCTTCAAAATTGAAATATTGATTGATTTAATTTATTAGACAATTTTTTTTTTAAATGCATACATAAGGGCGCTCCAGCCGGTGACGCCTCCACATACGATTTATATATAAATTCCAGTTGTACTGTCACGACTTCAGCCGAAGTTGGTCCCTCTCCTTGTTCGGGCGGCTTTCAGCGGCTTTTTTTACTGTATGTTTGTAAAGTTACCATTAAAAAGTACCATGATGATTGAGTGTCCATGTAGCCTTACCATGGTATTTGCACTGCTACTGAGTAAACCTCCCAATTGTTCTCCACTATTCCACCTGCTAAAACCTCCCCCCACATCCCAAGTTGTCTTGTCGTCCCAGTGACTGGCAGACCACCCCTGTCCACCTCGATCCTAAGGCCTTTGAGAGATTGGTACCCATCCTTTAAAAAAAGCCCACAGTGCCCCCTACAGGACAGACGTAGATTAACAGCCAGAAGCATTTCCAACACCCTCACCATTGTATTGTATACTGTTATTTAAAAAACATATATTAATTTATTTCCACAATTAACGATCAATATGTGTAGTAATGTAGGCACTTCTTACCATAACCAGGTCTGACATTACAAATATTACATTTTTTGGCAAGCAATATTATTTTGGGAAACAATTATTGTGATTCATCCTATACTGTCCCTAACGTCATTACCCCATAGCAACAGGAATAAATAAACACACCCCACCCTTCCCCCACAAACAACCGCAAGCTCAGATGTTCAACAGTTGTTCCATCCCAGAGCCCAACTCAAGAGAAGACATGATGTGTGAATGCATATACAGTTGTAGCTGTTTGACAAGGCATGGAAACCTGAGCAAGAATGGGGAGATTTGATTAACCAATGTCAAGTCCTAGCTGATGGAGCTCAGATACACCCATTTTCCCCCTGAAACACGTTGTGACCATTTCCCCAAGCATCTCTGAGCAGTCAGACCTTTTTGATTATTTTGTGCCGGCCAGGGCCACAATAATTCTCCCCCTCTCTTATTGTCCGAGTGTGACCCCCCCTCTCCATGGGTTACTGCAGCTAGTGTTGCCAGCACTGCCACTACCTGGGAGGGGGTCTCCACTGGAATCCCCACCGGCTAGGTACAAGGTCGTCAAGGTTTTCATTAGCAGCTTTGAGAAAATCCTTGTATATTATGGTCACCCACCCGGGGGCTTTGTTGGACCAAACCTGCCAGGCAGGCTCACCATACTTCTACAATCACAAAAACACACACCCCATCTTCAATCACAACCACGTCCACCCCTCATATACACCCTCATATACCCACATACTGTAAACACCCTCACATACCCACATACCCACATACTGTATACACCCTCACATACCCACATACTGTAAACACCCTCACATACCCACATACTGTAAACACCCTCACATACCCACATACTGTAAACACCCTCACATACTCACATACTGTATACTCCCTCACATACCCACATACTGTATACACCCTCACATACCCACATACTGTATACTCCCTCACATACCCACATACTGTATACACCCTCACATACCCACATACTGTATACACCCTCACATACCCACATACTGTATACTCCCTCACATACCCACATACTGTATACACCCTCACATACCCACATACTGTATACACCCTCACATACCCACATACTGTAAACACACTCACATACCCACATACTGTAAACACCCTCACATACCCACATACTGTAAACACCCTCACATACCCACATACTGTATACTCCCTCACATACCCACATACTGTATACACCCTCACATACCCACATACTGTATACACCCTCACATACCCACATACTGTATACACCCTCACATACCCACATACTGTATACACCCTCACATACCCACATACTGTATACACCTCACATACCCACATACTGTATACACCTCACATACCCACATACTGTATACACCCTCACATACCCACATACTGTATACACCCTCACATACCCACATACTGTATACACCCTCACATACCCACATACTGTATACTCCTCACATACCCACATACTGTATACACCCTCACATACCCACATACTGTATACACCCTCACATACCCACATACTGTATACACCCTCACATACACACATACTGTATACACTCCTCACATACCCACATACTGTATACACCCTCACATACCCACATACTGTATACACCCTCACATACCCACATACTGTATACACCCTCACATACCCACATACTGTATACACCCTCACATACCCACATACTGTATACACCCTCACATACCCACATACTGTATACTCCCTCACATACCCACATACTGTATACACCCTCACATACCCACATACTGTATACACCCTCACATACCCACATACTGTATACACCCTCACATACCCACATACTGTATACACCCTCACATACCCACATACTGTATACACCCTCACATACCCACATACTGTATACACCCTCACATACCCACATACTGTAAACACCCTCACATACCCACATACTGTATACACCCTCACATACCCACATACTGTATACACCCTCACATACCCACATACTGTATACACCCTCACATACCCACATACTGTATACACCCTCACATACTGTGCCTTCTATGTCCTCTGTTTGCTGTGATTTTATCTCTACCATGTTGATTCCTGCCTAATTTCAGGCTTTTCAGTACTTTAGTGTTCCAGGTCCTTCTATTTGAAGAGGTATTATTTAAACAATGATCCGTTCTTCTAATGCTGTCTTTTATCTATTTCAAATCAAAGTTTATTTGCCGAATACAACAGGTGTTGACCTTACAGTGAAATGCTTACTTACAGGCTCTAACCAATAGTGCAAAAAAGGTATTAGGTGAACAATAGGTAAGTAAAGAAATAAAACAACAGTAAAAAAATACAGGCTATATACAGTAGCGAGGCTATATACAGTAGAGAGGCTATATACAGTAGAGAGGCTATATACAGTAGCGAGGCTATATACAGTAGCGAGGCTATATACAGTAGAGGGGCTATATACAGTAGAGGGGCTATATACAGTAGCGAGGCTATATACAGTAGAGAGGCTATATACAGTAGAGAGGCTATATACAGTAGCGAGGCTATATACAGTAGCGAGGCTATATACAGTAGAGAGGCTATATACAGTAGCGAGGCTATATACAGTAGTGAGGCTATAACAGTAGCGAGGCTATATACAGTAGCGAGGTAGTATGTACATGTAGCTATGGTTAAAGTGACTATGCATATATGATGAACAGAGAGTAGCAGTAGCGTAAAAGAGGGGTTGGCGGGTGGCGGGTGGCGGGACACAATGCAAGTAGATAGCCCGGTTAGCCAATGTGCGGGAGCACTGGTTGGTCGGGCCAATTGAGGTAGTATGTACATGAATGTATAGTTAAAGTGACTATGCATATATGATAAACAGAGAGTAGCAGCAGCGGGGGGGCACAATGCAAAAAGTCCGGATAACCATTTGATTACCTGTTCAGGAGTCTTATGGCTTGGGGGTAAAAACTGTTGAGAATACTTTTTGTCCTAGACTTGGCACTCCGGTACCGCTTGCCATGCGGTAGTAGAGAGAACAGTCTATGACTGGGGTGGCTGGGGTCTTTGACAATTTTTAGGGCCTTCCTCTGACACCGCCTGGTGTAGAGGTCCTGGATGGCAGGCAGCTTAGCCCCAGTGATGTACTGGGCCGTACGCACTACCCTCTGTAGTACCTTGCGGTCGGAGGCCGAGCAATTGCCGTACCAGGCAGTGATGCAACCAGTCAGGATGCTCTCGATGTTGCAGCTGTAAAACCTTTTGAGGATCTCAGGACCCATGCCAAATCTTTTTAGTTTCCTGAGGGGGGGATAGGCTTTGTCGTGCCCTCTTCACGACTGTCTTCAGCCCGCCATTGCTTCCTCCCTACATACCCTCCTCATTTTCTTTGTTTGCCGTAGCGCAGAGGCCAACCGGAAGCCTGTCTAAGATTCTGTTTTTATGGAGAGATTCTATTTTTGTTTCCCACCACTATAACTGCACAGTGAACCGATAATGAAGTGGTATATTTTAAGGACATTTGATAAACTCAGCAGCACTCCACAATATAATGACACACATGGCATGATGATCTGTTAAGAGAAATGTTTTAATCTAGAGGTCGAAAGAAACGCACACCTATTTAGGTTTAAAGGAGAGCTCAGATGCAATCATTGAATAACCTAATATCCAACGTTTCGACAGACAAGCTGTCTTCACCAGGGCTTGTCTGTCGAAACGTTGGATATTAGGTTATTACATTTTTGCATCTGAGCTCCTAGAGTGTGTGGCTCTCCTTTCATTTTTTATACATTTTTTCAGAAATATCATTACTATCCGCAAAGGAATCACATACAATATTTCTTCTTCTTCTTCCTCCATCCAGAACTGTCCTGGTTATGGCTTTGGGCTCCCGGAGTGGCGCAGCTGTCTGAGGCACGGCATCTCAGTGCAAGACGCAGTCCCTGGTTCGAATCCAGGATGCATCACATTCGGCCGTTATTGGGAGTCCCATAGAGCGGCACACAATTGGCCCAGCATCGTCCGGGTTTGGCCGGGGTAGGCCGTCATTGTAAATAAGATATAAGGAAGCTGAATACACAGCACCTGATGGCTGTGGCCCAAATGCCTCCCCGTTCCCTCTATTGTGCACAGGGTAACATTTGGGGCGCAGAGGATGTCTCGTTCACTTCCCTTCACAGATCTGACAGGACTGGGTAGGTGAAAGGACTACGGCAGAAACTAGGGCTACGTCCCAAATGGCACCCTGTTGTATAAAGTGCACTACTTTTGGTTCTGTTTAAGACTAGTGCACTATGTAAGGAATATGGTGTCAGTTGGGACACATCCCTGATGGAGCTCAAGTGTTGCTAACCCAGCTGTCTCAGATCTGGTAAGGGGGAGTGAATGAGGAGAGTGAACAAGGGAATAGTGGAGGGGACTTCTTGTTAGAATAAAATGCAGCTCAGCTTTAAACACTAGTGATGTCTCTTCTTCCTACAGTAGCAGATACTTCTTCCTACAGTAGCAGATACTTCTTCCTACAGTAGAAAATACTTCTTCCTACGGTAGCAGATACTTCTTCCGACGGTAACAGATACTTTTTCCTACAGTAGCAGATACTTCTTCCTACTGTAGCAGATACTTCTTCCTACTGTAGCAGATACTTCTTCCGACAGTAGCAGATACTTCTTCCTACAGTAGCAGAATCTTCTTCCTACAGTAGCATATGTGGCTTGGCCCGTAAGACCCTCACAAACTTTTACAGATGCACCATTGAGAGCATCCTGTTCGGCTGTATCACCGCCTGGTACGGTAACTGCACCGCCCGCAACCGCAGGGCTCTCCAGAGGATGGTGCGGTCTGACCAACGCATCACCGGGGCACACTGCCTGCCCTCCAGGACACCTACAGCACCCGGTGTCACAGGAAGGCCAAAAAGATCTTCAAGGACAACAACCACCTGAGCCACAGCCTGTTCACCCCGCTACCATCAAGAAGGCGAGGTCAGTACAGGTGCATCAAAGCTGGGACCAAGAGACTGAAAAACAGCTTCTGTCTCAAGGCCATCAGACTGTTAAATAGTCAGAGGAAACACCATCCAACTGGCGACCGAGTCAGCATGCATGTGCCCAGCCCACCACAGGTGTCGCTAGAGTGCAATGGGGCATGGACATCCTAGCACTGTGATGTAGTGCCTTAGACCGCTGCGCCACTCGGGAGGCCCTCAGGAGGGTATTATATAGTAACACTATTAAAAGGTGTTTAAAGCGGAAATCCTTATTTGAAACATTAACAAAATTATCTCCCCGCCACAGTTTCTGTAAAAAGCTGAGGGATGAGGCTGGAGAAATACAACCACTCTCAAATTCATAGACTACGCTATGCATGCAAGGACTGACTATTCATCGTATCAAAATTATAGTTTAAACCATGTTTTTAGTGTGTTTGTTTACATTTACTTTATTTACAAACAGAGTAAATGTGGAGAAAATTCGATTTCCATCCCCTCTCCTCCTCTCCTTTCGAGTCCACTCCACCCCTCTCCTCTCCTCTCCTCTCCACCCCTCCACTCTTCCTCTCTCCTCCTCCTCTCATCTCTTCTCCTCCCCTCTCTCCTCTCCTCTCCCTGCTGCACAATCATTATCCTTGTCACATGTGAACCCTGCTGACACCTTTAATCACACAGACAGATGCACATATACTGTATATAGACAGTATGAAGTCATTATTCCCTGTAAGTAAATAGGACAGACAGAACTGCCCTCTTTCCTGTGTCCTCAGATTTACACACACACACACACGTATGCACACGCGCACACACACACACGTACGCACACACACACGTACGCACACACACACACACACACGTACGCACACACACGAGGGCAGACAGAACGGTCCTCTTCGCGTGTCCTTATTCCCTCAGACTCTCTTCCTGTCCACTGTCTTCTGCTTAACAGAAACCCTATGAACTGGTTTGTAGGACTCGCCAGTCTGCTTCCCAAATAGAATCCTATTCCCCCTCTATGGGACCCAGACAAAAGTAGTGCACTATATAGGGAATAGGGTGCCATTTTGAACATGGGAGGACAGAGAGGAGATGAGGCTGGAGGACTGTGTCCCAAATGGCACTCTGTGTAATGCACTACCCATAGGGTTTTGGTCAAAAGTAGTGCACTATGTAGGGAATAGGGCGCCATTTTGAACATGGGAGGACAGAGACTAGAGGAGACGAGGCTGGACCTGAGTCCTGCAAACCACTACAGGGTTGTGTCCCAAATGGCACCCTGTTCCCTATATAATGCACTACTCATAGGGTTCTGGTCAAAAGTAGTGCACTATGTAGGGAATAGGATGCCATTTGTGACGCAGTCCACTACTGCTGAAAGACATGATGTGATTTATTACTTTTGCACCAAACCGAGAGAGAAGTTTACAGAGAAAGTCCTCTCCACTGCACCAAGAGAAGCACAGAGGGGACAATACCCTGCACACTCACACTGAATGCATGCAGGCACACACACACACACACACACACACACACACACACACACACACACACACACACACACACACACACACACACACACACACACACACACACACACACACACAGTCTTACTATGCTTGTGAGTACTTTTTGGGGACTAACAACTGATTCTCATTCAAAATCCTATTTTCCCTATCCATAAGCCTAAACCTAAAGCTAACCCCTAAGCCTAAACCTAACCCCTAAACCTAACCCCTAAGCCTAAACCTAACCCCTAAGCCTAAACCTAACCCCTAAACCTAACCCCAAAGCCTAAAATAGCCTTTTTACAAGTGTGGACCAGCAAAATGTCCTCACTTTATCAGAATCTTTGCTGGTTTACTATTCTTGTGAGGACCTCTGGTATAGCAAAACGTGTACACACACACACACACACACACACACACACACACACACACACACACACACACACACACACACACACACACACACACACACACACACACACACACACACACACACACACACACACACACACACACACACACACACAGAGCTCCAGCTAATCTCTCCTGCTGCCAGATTTTCACTTGCCCCACTTATGTCACAAGGAGCAAGAGAGCGTAGGGACTTATTGGGGCAGCAGGTAGCCTAGTGGTTAACGCATTGGGCCAGTAACTTAAAGGTTGCTTGATTGAATCCCTGAGCTGACAAGGAACAAAAATATTTGTTGTTCTGCCCCCTGAACAAGGCAGTTAACCCCCTGTTCCCCGGTAGGCCGTCATTGTAAATAAGAATTTATTCTTAACTGACTTGCCCAGTTAAATAGCTGTCCTTTAGATACAGATGCATGCGATAATATCCCTCCCTGGGGAAATTCAAGTCAACTCACTTTATCCACCTTTTGTATGTTGGGAATGGCGTTTACCCATGGTGCTATTTAAATGTTCCTGCACTAGGGTTTACCCACCCATATTTATCTAATTCCTTGGATTTCTGGAATTACGAGGGAATATGCAGGAGATTAGTAAATCCCCCTGCCCAGGATGCAACCCTACCCATGCTCTGGGGGTTTACCCACCTTTTCTGGGAGGAATGATATCTCACTTGATCAGTTATACGTCTACATGTCCCTCCCTTCAAAGACTCCACACAGCAATCTAAAGTGAGTTTTAAAGTGAGTTTTAAAGTGAGTTTTAAAGTGAGCTCTAACAGTTCCAACTGAATCCTGAACTCACAAACCGAGTTTGAGTTAATTGAAAGGTTCCTAGTTTGATTCAGAATGCCAGAGGTACTTCTTTCCAAAACCTGGTATTTAAATGATTCAACTCTGAAAGTAGTCTGGAGATTCTAAACTCAGCAAAAAAAGAAACGTCCACTTTTCAGGACCCTGTCTTTCAAAGATAATTCGTAAAAATCCAAATAACTTCATAGATCTTCATTGTAAAGGGTTAAACACTGTTTCCCATGCTTGTTCAATGAACCATAAACAATTAATGAACATGCACCCGTGGAACGGTCGTTAAGACACTAACAGCTTACAGACGGTAGGCAATTAAGGTCACAGTTATGAAAACTTAGGACACTAAAGAGGCCTTTCTACTGACTCTGAAAAACACCAAAAGAAAGATGCCCAGGGTCCCTGCTCATCTGCGTGAACGTGCTGCAAGGAGGCATGAGGACTGCAGATGTGGCCAGGGTAATAAATTGCAATGTCCATACTGCGAGACGCCTAAGACAGCGCTACAGGGAGACAAGAGCTCTACGGACAGCTGATCGTCCTCGCAGTGGCAGACCACGTGAAACAACACCTGCACAGGATCGGTACCTCCGAACATCACACCTGCGGGACAGGTATAGGATGGCAACAACAACTGCCCGAGTTACACCAGGAACGCACAATCCCTCCATCAGTGCTCAGACTGTCCGCAATAGGCTGAGAGAGGCTGGACTGAGGGCTTGTAGGCCTGTTGTAAGGCAGGTCCTCACCAGACGTAAATCCAATTCACATTTTCCCTAATTGAAGAGAATTGGAATCGGAATTTCTGTGTACTTCCTTAATTGACTGGAATGGAATTTACCCTGTGGTCTGCTTTGGTTCAATGGCCCTTTAAATGGATCTATGGTGCACCCTCCACATCATTTTCCCTATATCTGCTGTCAAAGCACCTATATGTATATGCCTCCTTCCTATGGGCCTTTTAAGACACCAGCAGTCCACAGATGCAGAGATGTGATTATTTGGTGCATGCAGAGTCATCAGTAAACTGACCCGACAGAGGCTCGCACACAGTGGTGTAAAATACTTAAGTAAAAATACTTTAAAGTACTACTTAAGTAGTTTGTTGGGGTATCTGTACTTTACAATTTTTATGTTTGACAACTTTTACATCCACTACATTCCTAAAGAAAAAAATGTACTTTTTAGTCCATACATTTTCCCTGACACCCAAAAGTACTCGTTACATTTTGAATGCTTAGCAGGACAAGAAAATGGTCCAATTCACACACTTATCAAGATAACATCCCTGGTCATCCCTACTGCCTCTGATCTGGCGGACTCACTATACACAAATGCTTAATTTGTAAATTAATGTCACTGATGGAGTGTGCCCCTGGCTATCTATAAATAAATAAAAAAATGCAAGAAAATTGTGCCGTCTGGGTTTGTATAATTTAAGAAATTTGAAATCGTTAATGCTTTTACTTTTGATACTTAAGTATATTTTAGCAATTCCATTTACTTTTGATACTTAAGAATATTTAAAACCAAATACTTTTATAGTATTTTACTGAGTGACTTGAACTTTTCCTTGAGTCTTTTTCTATGAAGGTATCTTTTTCTCAAGTATGACATTTGAGGGCCTCCCGAGTGGCGCAGCGGTCTGCTAGAGGCGTCACTACAGATCCGAGTTCGATCCCAGGCTATATCGCAGCCGGCCACGACCGGGAGACCAATGAGGCGACGCACAATTGGCCCAGCGTCGTTGGGGGAGAGTTTGGCCGGCTGGGATGTCCTTGTCCCCTCGCGGGCCAGGCGCATGCACGCTGACACAGTTTCCTCCGACACATTGGTATGGCTGGCTTCCGAGTTAAGCAAGCAGTGTGTCAAGAAGCAGTGTGGCTTGGCAGGGTTGTGTTTTGGAGGAGGCATGGCTCTCGACCTTCGCCTCTCCTGAGTCCGTACGGGTGTTGCAGCGATGGGACAAGACTGTAACTACCAATTGGGGAAAAATATAAATATATGACATTTGAGTACTTTCTCCACCACTGCTCGCACACAAACACACAGCATCCCACTGAAAACTACAATCAATCTGACACTACACAACCCAATCAATCTGACACTACACAACCCAATCAATCTGACACTACACAACCCAATCAATCTGACACTACACAACCCAATCAATCTGACACTACACAACCCAATCAATCTGACACTACACAACCCAATCAATCTGACACTACACAACCCAATCAATCTGACACTACACAACCCAATCAATCTGACACTACACAACCCAATCAATCTGACACTACACAACCCAATCAATCTGACACTACACAACCCAATCAATCTTCCTTACGGAATGTGTTCTAGGAAGTGTAGCCTGCAAGAAGAAAGGTTGAGTTGAGTTGAGTTTTTAATTTTTAAAATTATATTTCATTGATTGACATTATATTTCTATGGTGTAGAACAGTGGTTCCCAAACCTGTTATAGTCCCGTACCCCTTCAAGCATTCAACCTCCAGCTGCGTACGCCCTCTAGCACCAGGGTCAGGGTACCCCCTCTAGCACCAGGGTCAGCGCACTCTCAAATGTTGTTTTTTGCCATCATTGTAAGCCTGCCACACACACACTATACGATACATTTATTAAACATAAGAATGAGTGTGAGTTTTTATCACAACCCGGCTCGTGGGAAGTGACAAAGAGCTCTTATAGGACCAGGGCACAAATAATAATATAATCAATAATTTTGCTCTTTATTTAACCATCTTACATATAAAACCTTATTTGTTCATTGAAAATTGTGAATAACTCACCACAGGTTAATGAGAAGGGGGTGCTTGAAAGGATGCACATAACTCTGCAATCTTGGGTTGTATTGGAGAGTCTCAGTCTTAAATCATTTTCCACACACAGTCTGTGCCTGTATTTAGTTTTCATTCTAGTGAAGGCCGAGAATCCACTCTCACATAGGTACGTGGTTGCAAAGGGCATCAGTGTCTTAACAGCACGATTTGCCAAGGCAGGATACTCTGAGCGCAGCCCAATCCAGAAATCTGGCAGTGGCTTCTGATTAAATTAAATTTTCACAGAACCGCTTGTTGCAATTTCGATGAAGCTCTCTTGTTCAGATATCGGTAAGTGAACTGGAGCCAGGGAATGAAAGGGATAACGAATCCAGGTTATTGTGTCTTCCGTTTCCGGAAAGTACCTGCGTAATTGTGCACCCAACTCACTCAGGTCCTTCGCTATATCACATTTGACATTGTCCGTAAGCTTGAGTTCATTTGCACACAAAAAAATCATACAATGATGGAAAGACCTGTGTGTTGTCCTTGTTAATGCAGACAGAGAATAGCTCCAACTTCTTAATCATAGCCTCAATTTTGTCCTGCACATTGAATATAGTTGTGGAGAGTCCCTGTAATCCTAGATTCAGATCATTTAGGCGAGAACCATCACCCAGATAGGCCAGTGGTGTGAGAAACTCGTCATCATGCAAGCGGTCAGACAATTGAAAATGATGGTCGGTAAAGAAAACCTTAAGCTCGACTGTCAATTTAATAAAACATGTCAATACTTTGCCCCTTGATAACCAGCTCACTTCTGAATTTTGTAAAAGTGTTACATGGTCGCTGCCCATATCATTGCATAGTGCAGAAAATACACGAGAGTTCAGGGGCCTTGCTTTAACAAAGTTAACCATTTTTACTGTAGTGTCCAAAACGTCTTTCAAGCTGTCAGGCATTCCCTTGGCAGCAAGAGCCTCTTGGTGGATGCTGCAGTGGACCCAAGTGGCATTGGGAGCAACTGCTTGCACGCTTGTTACCACTCCACTATGTCTCCCTGTCATGGCAGATACCAACATGAGTAGCAGCTACGTTTGGCTACATACGGACCGTTAGTGGAATTCCCACGAGAGTAACGGTTAATGTGATTGGATGTTAATTATTTGACAAGGCTACCTGTATTTGACATTGTGTTGTTATTTCACTGAAAACTAGATGGTTTATTTTATTTTTGGCAGTGGAACAAGGCTACTCAGGCGAGAAAAAAAACTCACCCAAATGTATAGCCCCGTTGGAAAACATAAAGGGAATATTTGAAAATGTGAAGAAAAAAAAAAAACATAAAGAAATATATATATATATGTTTTTAAAATGTGAAACACATTTTTATTTTGCGTACTCCCGACAGCATCGCAGGGGTACACCAGTTTGGGAATACCTGGTGTCGACAATATAGTTAGCGTGTGTGTATAATATGCTCAGGCCTACACTCTGTCAAACAAACACACACACACACACACACACATGCATATTCACACATTGAAAAGTCAAGCACCAATGTCTGGAGGCACTGGCTGTCCTAGATCCAATAAGATAGTGAGTGAATGAACACACAAATTAAACAAAGAAGACATTTCACTCAGGTTAACCAACAATCCTCCACGCCAGCACACAACTCTGCTACTCTCTATGAAATACACTATATATACGTGGACAACCATTCAAATTAATGTATTCCGCTATTTCAGCCACACTCGTTGCTGACAGGTGTATACATCTAGCACACATCCATGCAATGTCCATAGACAAACATTGGCAGTAGAATGGCCTTACTGAAGAGCTCAGTGACATTCAATGTGACACCGTCATAGGATGCCACCTTTCCAACAAGTCAGTTCGTCAAATTTCTGGAGCAACAACGGCTCAGACGCGAAGTGGTAGGCCACACAAGCTCACAGAATGGGACCGCCGAGTGCTGAAGCGTGTAAAAATCCTCTGTCCTCAGTTGCAACACTCACTACCGAGTTCCAAACTGCCTCTGGATGCAACGTCAGCACAAGAACTGTTCTTCGGGAGCTTCATGAAATGGGTTTCCATGGCCGAGCAGCCGCACGCAAGCCTATGATCACCATGCGCAATGTCAAGTAAAAACTGTAAAGTTTGGTGCAGGAGGAATAATGATCTGGGCTGTTTTTCATGGTTCGTACTTGGCCCCTTAGTTCCAATGAAGGCATACAGTGACATTCTAGATAATTCTGCGCTTCCAACTTTGTGGTAACAGTTTGGGGAAGGCCCTTTTCTGTCTCAGAATGACAATGCCCCTCTGCACAAGGTGAGATCCATACAGAGCCCTGACCTCAACTCCATCGAACACCTTTGCGATGAATTGGAACGCCGATTGCGAGCCAGGCCTAATCGGCCAACATCAGTGCCCAACCTCAATAATGCTCTTGTGGCTGAATGGAAGCAAGTCCCCGCAGCAATGTTCCAACATCTAGTGGAAAGCCTTCCCAGAAGAGTGGAGCCTCCATAGTAATACCCATGATTTTGGAATGAGATGTTTGAGCAGGTGTCCACATACTTTGGTAATTTAGTGTGTATATGAAACGTTACTGTGTATGAAATATGTAAGAAACATTACTGTGTGTCAAACATACCCCTATATTACCTCACTAGCAGGGATCTGTTCTTTTAGCACAACACCAGAAACACCATGTAGCTAGAGACAGGTTTCACCACCTCTCGTTCTACCAGCAATAACATACCAATCACTCCTTGCCTTATCAGTAGCCATAACATCAACACACAACACAGACACAGACACACCGACACACCACACAGACACAGACACACCAACACAGACACACCACACTAACACACCACACAGACACAGACACACACACACACCAACACACCACACAGACACACACCACACAGACACACACACACCAACACACCACACAGACACACCATTACCAACACACCACACAGACACACACCACAGACACACATACACCAACACACCACACAGACACACCAACACACCACACAGACACACCTAGAGTGCATTGGAGAAGCACAGCCATGTATTTTGCAAATATTATGCTAAAAAATAAGAATTAAATCCAAATAGGACTTATATTGCCACCTCTCTTTTCCACCAGCCATGTGGACATGTAACGTACATACCGAAAAGCAACCAATCCTCGGTTATCAGTAGCCTATATAGAAACTCATCACACCAATGTCTGGTCACACTAATGCCTATAGCCTTTGGGTCACCAGGGAAGCACAGCAAAGGGTATATTATTATCAGAAATAAGATGACTTACATAGTCTTGTTAGCGTAGTACTGCATCCCTTGTGGAGGTTCAGTGTGCATTCTGGTGGTGGGCTGTGTTCAGCTGGGGCTGTGTGTGTGTGTGTGTGTGTGTGTTGGTCTGTTTCTGTCAGTCTAGCTGTCTCTCTCAGTGTGTCACTTTCTCCTAGCTCAGTGTGTGTGTGTGTGTGTGGCTGTGTGTGTGTCAGTGCTAGTTCCAAGCTCAGGGCCAGACTACTGGGACACGGCTGTCTTGGAGCTGACTTGGCTGGCAGACATAACGGTCTGGGCAGCAATCCCTCCCTCCCTCTGCCTGCTTTCCAGGCCCTAGGTCCCTTCACTTCAGGGCTCCTCCTCCCCGTCTCACTCCTCGACCTCTCAACAGACCCCCCCGCTTCCAGCCTGCCCTCCAGTCCCTGCACCACTCCCTCCCTCCCTCCTCCTTCACTATATGCGCCAAGCGAAGGGTAGTGCCCTCCAAGGGTAGTGCCCTCCAAGGGTAGTGCCCTCCAAGGGTCCAATAGGCCCAGAAAGATACGATCAATGATGATACACTCCCAGACAAGAGCTGACACAATGACACAGTAGCCTTCCAGGACTATTCTCCACTGGCACTCTGGCTATAGAGATCCACTCTCTGCTCATAGACAATAACATAATATATAATATCACCATGATATCAATGCCAGGACTATTCTCCACTGGTGCGCTGGCTAGAGAGATCCACTCTCCACTCATAGACAATATCATAATATCACCACGATATCAATGATATACCATAACTAAGTATTTATATTTTTAGTATACAGTGCATTCGGAAGGTATTCAGACCCCTTGACTTTTTCCACATTTTGTTACGTTACAGCTTTATTCTACAATTGATTAAATACAATATAATGACAAGCAAAAACTGTTTTTTAGAAATGTTTGCAAAGTTATAAAATAAAAATGTAAGTATCACATTTACATAAGTATTCAGACCCTTTACTCAGCACTTTCTTGAAGCACCTTTGGCAGCGATTACAGTCTAGACTCTTCTTGGGCATGATGCTACAAGCTTTGCACAACTGTATTTGGGGAGTTTATCCCATTCTTCTATGCAGATCTTCTCAAGCTCTTCAGGTTGGATGGGGAGCGTCCCCTGCACAGCTATTTTCAGATCTCTCCAGAAATGTTTGATCGGGTTCAAGTCCGGCCTCTGGCTGGGCCACTCAAGGACATTCAGAGACTTGTCCCGAAGCCACTCCTGCGTTGTCCTGTTGGAATGTGAACCTTCGCCCCAGTCTGAGTTCCTGAGAGCTCTGGAGAAGGTTTTCATCAAGGATCTCTCTGTATTTTGCTCTGTTCATCTTTCCCTCGATCTTGACTAGTCTCCCAGTCCCTGCCGCTGAAAAACATCCCCACAGCATGATTCTGCCACCACCATGCTTCACCGTAGGGATGGTGCCAGGTTTCCTCCAGACTTGATGCTCGGCATTCAGGCCAAAGAGTTGAATCTTGGATTCATCAGACCAGGTAATCTTGATTCTCATGGTCTGAGAGTCATAAGGTGCCTTGCCATCGATAAGAGACATTACTTTGCAGCCGTATTCATTAACCTGGCCAAGGCTTTCGACTCTGTCAATCACCACATCCTTATCGGCAGACTCAACAGCCTTGGTTTCTCTAATGATTGCCTCGCCTGGTTCACCAACTACTTTGCCGACAGAGTTCAGTGTGTTAAATCGGAGGGCCTGTTGTCCAGGCCTCTGGCAGTCTCTATGGGGGTGCCACAGGGTTCAATTCTTGGGCCGACTCTCTTCTCTGTATACATCAATGATGTCGCTCTTGCTGCTGGTGATTGTCTGATCCACCTCTATGCAGACGACACCATTCTGTATACTTCTGGCCCTTCTTTGGACACTGTGTTAACTAACCTCCAAACGAGCTTCAATGCCATACAACACTCCTTCCGTGGCCTCCAACTGCTCTTAAATGCTAGTAAAACCAAATGATGCTTTTCAACCGTTCGCTGCCTGCACCCGCCCGCCCGACTAGCATCACTACCCTGGATGGCTCTGACCTAGAATATGTGGACAACTACAAATACCTAGGTGTCTGGCTAGACTGTAAACTCTCCTTCCAGACTCACATTATACATCTCCAATCCAAAATTAAATCTAGAATTGGCTTCTATTTCGCAACAAAGCCTCCTTCACTCATGCTGCCAAACTTTCACTAGTAAAACTGACTATCCTACCGATCCTCGACTTCGGCGATGTCATCTACAAAACAGCTTCCAATACTCTACTCAGCAAACTGGATGCAGTCTATCACAGTGCCATCCGCTTTGTCACCAAAGCCCCTTATACCACCCACCCTCGCTACATACTCTCCGCCAGACCCACTGGCTCCAGGTCATCTACAAGTCCCTGCTAGGTAAAGCCCCGCCTTATTTCAGCTCACTGGTCACCATAGCAGCACCCACCCGTAGCACTTGCTCCAGCAGGTATATCTCACTGGTCACCCCCAAAGCCAATTCCTCTTTTGGCCGCCTTTCCTTCCAGTTCTCTGCTGCCAATGAATGGAACAAACTACAAAAATTGTTGAAACTGGAGACACTTATCTCCCTCACTAGTTTTAAGCACCAGCTGTCAGAGAAGCTCACAGATCACTGCACCTGTACATAGCCCAACCAACTACCTCATCCCCTACCGTAGTCATTTATTTATCTTGCTCCTTTGCACCCCAGTATTTTTACTTTGCACATTCATCTACTGCACATTTACCATTCCAGTGTTAAATTGCTATACTGTAGTTACTTTGCCACCATGGCCTATTTTATGTTCCTTATCCTACCTCATTTGCACACATTGTATATAGATTAGTTTTTTTCCCTACTGTATTATTGACTGAGTGTTTGTTTACTCCAATGTGTTGTTGTATGTGTTGAACTGCTTTGCTTTATCTTGGCCAGGTCGCAGTTGTAAATGAGAACTTGTTCTCAACTGGCCTACCTGTATTATGACATCATATAGAACTACCTGGTTAAATAAAGGGAGAAAAAAAACCAAAAACATTATTCATTACAAGATTTAGTTGAGGTTTAGGCTTTAGTGAATGACTTATCCCAAATACAATGCTTTTTGTTTTTGAAATATTTAGGACTAACTTATTCCTTGCCACCTATTCTGTCTAACAAAACAATCTTTTTATCATCAATTTCTCTCAGCCAATCATCAGCTATTTGTGTAAGTGCTGTGCTTGTTGAATGCTGAAAGTCTGTTGTCATTTATTAAGAGTTGGTAACAGGCTGATTGGTCGGCTAATTGAGACACTTAAATAGGCTTTACTATTCTTAGGTAGGGGAATACATTTAGCTTCCCTCCAGGCCTGAGGGCACACACTTTCTAGTAGGCTTAGATTGAAGATGTGGCAAATAGGAGTGGTAATATCGTCCGCTATTATCCTCAGTAATTTTCCATCCAAGTTGTCAGATCCCGGTGGCTTGTCATTGTTGATAGACAACTATAACTTGTTCACCTCTTCCACACTTACTTTACGGAATTCAAAATTACAATGCTTGTCTTTCATAAATTGGTCAAATATACTTGGATGTGTAGTGTCGGCATTTGTTGCTGGCATGACATGCCTAAGTTTCCTAATCTTGCCAATGAAAAAATAATTAAAATAGTTGGCAATATCAGTGGGTTTTGTGATGACTGAGCCATCTGATTCAATGAATGATGGAGCTGAGTTTGTCTTTTTGCCCCAAATTTTATTTAAGGTGCTCCAAAACGTTTTGTTTCATAGTGTAGTTTCTTCTTTTTATTCAGTTTAGTCACATGATTTCTCAGTTTGCAGCCCGTTTGACAATCTGTTGTACAGCCAGACCTATTCGCCATCTCAGTCAATATTTATATCACCCCATGCAATAATTCACATATTTCTCAGAGGGCCTCTTTATAAGAAGCAAAGAGAGAGAGAACTAAAACAATTGTGGAACAATACAATACTAAAACCTCTACAATGAATATATATTGTTAATCTGTAGTCTAGGACCCTGAAAAATCTATTAATACAACATAAGCATAATAAATTCATCAAACATTTAGTACAGCCCTATCATGACCCTTAGGTGAATCTATAACAATATCCCATACATTATCAAGAATTTCACACGTTATCCAGATACTGACTGTTAGCACTTGGTGGTCTATAGCAGCTTCCCACCAGAATGGGTTTTCGGTGAGGAAGATGAACCTGCAGCCATATTACTTCAACAGTATTTAACATGCGATCCGCTCTAAGATTTACAGGAATGTGTTTCTGAATATAAATAGCCACACCTCCACCTTTGTAATTTCTGTCTTTTATGTAGATCTTATAACCATGTATTGCTACCACTGTATAATAAAAAAAGGTATTATCTATGTGAGTTTCAGAGATTGTCAGAATATGAATGTCATCTTTTATTAGCAAATTATTGATTTCATGAACCTTGTTTCTTAAGCTACATATGTTAACGTGGGCCATTTTTTAACACTTTTCTTGGATGCTTGATTGTTTTTCTTGCTTTACTGGGAATCTTAGCAGAAGTAGATATGCTCGGGTTATTGATGTTAGTGCAGTGTGAGCTGCACACAGTGGACTTCCTACTAGGGCAGCGCCTCAGTGCTAACAGTATTACTCTGGTTTACAGACATATGATTACTTCATACAATAGCTGTAGGATCAGCAGAGGCATTCGGGGCAGTAAGAGGGACATAAATTAGGTTACGTACATTGTCTTCCAATCACCCCTAGGATAATGTACATTTTCTGAAGCATTATGACAACTCAGCGACACAATGGTAGGGATTAAATGAGCGAGACTTCAGTCATTAAGTTATTGTCTCAACGCAGCCTTATAATGCTGTGAAAGGATCCATGAACCCAAATGATTTGGGTGGATCCCATCCTCCTTATAGAATGATCTTTGTTTCCAGAAGGTGTCATAATTGTCAATAGATGTTACACCCACAGAGCTGCAATAGTTTCGTAGCCCGTTACGGAGGGCTTAAAGTGGGCTGTCATGTGCCTTTTACTGAGGAGTGTCTTCCGTCTGGCCACTCTACCACAAAGGCCTGATTGGTGGAGTGCTGCAGAGATGATTGTCCTTCTGGAAAGTTCTCCCATCTCTACAGAGGAACTCTGGAGCTCTGTCAGAGTGACCGTCGGGTTCTTGGTCACCTCCCTGACCAAGGCTCTTCTCCCCTGATTGCTCGGTTTGGACGGGCGGGCAGCTCTAGGAAATGCGGGCAGCTCAAGAGGAAGCTTCTCACTGTAACCAGTTCCTGTAATCTTGTTCAGGTTATTAATCAACCTACCAGGGTGTTTACAAACACTACAGGAACAAGATCATCCACATGTATCGATCACATTTTTACTAATACTGTTGAACTTTGTTCTGAAGCTGTATTCATACCCATTGGATGCAGTGATCACAATATTGTGGCTATATCCAGGAAGGCCAAAGTTCCAAAAGCCTGCCCTAAAATAGTGTATAAGAGATGTGGATGATGTTCAAAATATTTCTGGTCTGATGTGATTAATGAGGAGCATCCAGACGCTGCACTTGATGAATTTCTGAAATTGCTTCTTCCAATTATTGATAAACATGCACCTGTTAAGAAACGGACTGTTAGAACTGTTAAGGCTCCATGGATTGATGAGGATTTGAAAAACTGTATGGTTGAAAGAGACTGGGCAAAAGGAGGGACTAATAAATCTGGCTGCACATCTGACTGGCTGACTTACTGCAAATTGAGGAATTATGTGACTAAACAAAAACATTTAAAATAAAGAAACTGTATTATGAAGCCAAGATCAATGAGATAAAGATTGATGGGAAAAAAACTTTGGAGTACTTTAAATGAAATTATGGGCAGAAAAACAAATTCAACTCCATCTTTGATTGAATCAGTTGGCTTATTTCTCACTAAACCATTTGATGTTGGCGATTATTTTAATGATTACTTCATTGGGAAAGTGGGCAAACTTAGGCAGGAAATGCCAACAATGAACAGTGAGAAATTGTATTCATACATAAAAAAAAAAAACAATGAAAAAGAAAAGCAGTGCAAGTTTGAATTTTGTAAAGTTAGTGTGGGAGAGGTGGAAAAATTATTGTTATCGATCAATAATGACAAACCTCCTGGCGTTGACAACTTAGATGGAAAGCTACTGAGGATGGTAGCTGACTCTATAGCCACTCCTATCTGTCATATGTTTAATCTGAGCCTAGAGGAAAGTCTTTGTCCTCAGGCCTGCAGGGAAGCCAAAGTCATTCCGCTACCCAAGAGTGGTAAAGCGGCCTTTACTGGTTCTAACATCAGACCTATAAGCTTGCTGCCAGCTCTTAGCAAACTGTTGGAAAGAATTGCGTTTGATATAATACGATGCTATTTGTCTGTAAACAAATTAACAACATACTTTCAGCATGCTTATAGAGAAGGGCACTCAACATGTACTGCACTGACACAAATGACTGATGATTGGTTGAAATAAATTGATAATAAAGAGATTGAGGGAACTGTACTGTTAGATTTCAGTGCAGCCTTTGGTATTATTGACCATAACCTGTTGTTGAAAACACTTTTGTGTTATGGCTTTTAAACAAAGCATGTGTGTCCATGTATGCTGATGATTCAACCATAGACGCATCAGCAACCATAGCTAATGAAGTCACTGAAACCCTTAACAAAGAGTTGCAGTCTGTTTCTGGAATGGGTGGCCGGTAATAAACTGGTCCTGAACGTCCGTAAAACTAAGAGCATTGTATTTGTTACAAATCATTCCTTAAGTTCTAGACCTCAGCTGAATCTGGTAATATATGGTGTGGCTGTTGAACAAGTTGAGGAGACTAAATTACTTGGCGTTACCTTAGACTGTAAACTGTCATGGTAAAAACATATAGATTCAATGGTTGTAAAGATGGGGAGATGTCTAGCTGTAATAAAGAGATGCTCTGCTTTTTTGACACCACACTCCACAAAGCAAGTTCTCCAGGCTCTAGTTTTGTCTAATCTTGATTATTGTCCAGTCATGTGGTCCAGTGCTGCAAGGAAAGACCTAGTTAAGCTGCAGCTGGCCCAGAACAGAGCGGCACGTCTTGCTCTTCATTGTAATCAGAGGGCTGATATAAATACTACGCATGCCAGTCTCTCTTGGTAAAGAGTTGAGGAAAGACTGACTGCATCACTTCTTGTTTTTATAAGAAACATTAATGTGTTGAAAATCCCAAATTGTTTGCATAGTCATATTACACACATCTCTGATACACACAATTATCCCACCAGACATGCCACCAGGGGTCTTTTCACGATCCCCAAATCCAGAACAAATTCAAGAAGGCGTACAGTATTATATAGAGCCCTTATTGCATGGAACTTCGTTCCATCTCATATCTCTCAAATGAACAGCAAACCTGGTTTAAAAAAAAACAGATAAAGCAACACCTCATGGCACAACGCCTCTCCCTTATTTGACCTAAATAGTTTGTGTATGTATTGGTATTAATATGTAGGCTACGTGTGCCTTTTTTAATCTTTTTTTGATTGATGGAGTTCTGTCCTTGACCTGTTCTTGTCTATTAATGTTCTGTATTGTGTCATGTTTCATGTTTTGTGTGGACCCCAGGAAGAGTAGCTGCTGCTTTTGCAACAGCTAATGGCGATCCTAATAATGGCGACCCCCAAAAATGATGCAGAAGTTTTTTGGGTACTCTTCCCCAGATCAGTGCCTCGACACAATCCTGTCTCTGAGCTCTACGGACAATTCCTTCGACCTCATGGCTTGGTTTTTGCTCTGACATGCACTGCCGACTGTGGGAGCTTATATGGACAGGTTATGTCCAATCAATTGAATTTACCACAGGTGGTCAATGGAAACAGGATGCACCTGAGCTCAATTTCGAGTCTCAAAGCAAAGGGTTTGAATACTT
Organism: Brachymystax lenok tsinlingensis; assembly: GCA_030435695.1. Classification (NCBI taxonomy): domain Eukaryota; kingdom Metazoa; phylum Chordata; class Actinopteri; order Salmoniformes; family Salmonidae; genus Brachymystax; species Brachymystax lenok. The sequence goes on along the minus strand of CM059791.1, from coordinate 6,272,501 downwards.
ATGTAAATAAGGGATTTTATAAATTTGCTAAAAATTCTAAAAGCCTGTTTTCACTTTGTCATTATGGGGTATTGTATGTAGATTGATGAGAATTATTTGTTTTTATTTAATCCATTTTAGGATAAGGCTTTAACGTAACAAAATGTGGAAAAAGTCAAGGGGTCTGAATACTTTCTGAAGGCACTGTTTTTGCTGTTCTCCATCTTCTGCAGTCTAACCTCTTGTGGACAGATTATGTAAATGGCATAGTTAACGTGAGGTGGCCATTTTAGCATGTACATCTTGGTGGGGCAAACTCCACATTTTGTTTTAGATGCATGCCAGCAAAGCCACTACACAACACAACACTAAACAACACATGAATTACACTATAACGGTGACAAGCGGTGCCCACAAACTGTTAGGGCCGACATAAAGCTGTCCCAACAGCAGAGCTTTCTTTTCAGCACCATGGAGTGAATCCTTACCACTTCTACACCTGGCTATCAGCGGAGCCTTGTCTGGCAGGGAAACAGTTCATTCAGCCTCATTTACCTTTTGCTTTTTCTTTTAACATAGCTGAAAGCAAAAAATTGACCGTATTTGTATACAGCCTTATTAACTAAAATATATATATATATATATTGTTTGCGAACTGATTTGTGACACGTATTAATCCCCAAAGAACATGCAAAACAGGCAACAATTATAATTATTTTTTTTTTTAGCTTTTTATAGCTCAAGAGGTGGGGGCTCTGTCCCCCCTGCCCTGAATGACGGGTCACCACAGTTAATGTGAGATCTTCAGTTCTGGGTTGCTGAGTCTATTATCCATGTTACATGCAGGTTAGTCACTGACAGAGAACCAGCTGTCCTCTACTCTCTTACTCTTGAGATAAGAAATACATAAATACAACAAAACATTATGGAGAGCTAACAATATCCCTGGCCTGAATTAATACTGACTATCCACGGCCATAATTAGGAAGATCATGATTAAAACATCTACTTTACGTTTGTGAAACCAACCAGGGAACCAGTGGTTCAACAAAGACTGTCACCATAAAGGCGACGAAATGATATAAATATCTAGAAATAAACATCTAGCTAGAAATTAAGGAGGCCCAAGACGTTTTGGAGGGGAGTTTTGAAAATGCTTTGGGCTGAAGACTCTGAAATAAAACAGCTGGAACAACTGAGAACAGAGGGAGGGGAGAGAGGGAGGGGAGAGGGAGGGGAGAGAGGGAGGGGAGAGAGGGAGGGGAGAGGGAGGGGAGAGAGGGAGGGGAGAGAGGGAGGGGAGAGGGAGGGGAGAGAGGGAGGGGAGAGAGGGAGGGAGGGAGGGGAGAGAGGGAGGGGAGAGGGGGAGAGGAGTTTAGGAGGAGAGAGGTATGTGTTTTACCTGGAGTCATACATGGCGTCCGTGTACATGGGAGGACATAACAGGGGCTCCTGGGACCCCTTCCTGCTGCTGCCTCGCTCAGGGGGACCATCTGGGGAAAGAGGAGGGGTTAGTATATCAAACAATATTCAACCACTAAAACTACAGCTACAGCTTGAAGTGTAATGGAGGGAAGACCATAAATGTGCAGTTTTTAACTGGGGAAATATGCTGAATTCTCGTGAATACTTTATAGAAACTCTATGTCCAGTGGGTATGATAAATAAAATACCATACTGTTTCCACCTTTTGGATTTCATTCACTGTAAGTCATTTCTGTCTGGATAATGAGGAATGAGGGCTGAATAAAGCATGTCATTGAGTAATGAAGAAAAAAAATGTCAGCATAAAATAAACAGAACTCATATCCATTCTCCATCTCCTTTTGAACAGTGCAGTTGCTATTACAGTGTAAAAACAGGTAACAGTAACCAGACTAGGTTGTGACTGTAGTAGACTAGACAGTAGCCATGCTGAGCTCATATGTTGTCCCTCAGTGGTGTGTGGCTCTGGCTGGCCAGTCAACCTAATCTTCTCAACCAACCAGAGTTAAGAGGCTATTTTTGATGGTTCTTAGCAGGAGGTATTGTCTTGGCTTACTGTAAAGTGTTTCGTTACAATACTGATGACCAATAACCTGCATTACCACATCTATTCTATTCTAGTCTATTCTAGCCTATGAGCAACACACACACACACACACGAACATACTTACGTATCACACACACAGTCTCTCTCTCTCTCTCTCTCTCTCTCTCTCTCTCTCTCTCTCTCTCTGTGTGTGTCTCTCTCTCTTCCTTTACCGGACCTGTGTTTTCTCTGTGATTTCCACAGTCTAATCTACAGTAGACTGTCAGTGTCTGGCTGTTGTAACAGGTGGTTAATTAGTGGCTTAACATACCTTCACACACAGACAGACAGACACAAACACAGACACACAGACACACACACACACACACAGTGTCTGTACCTTCACAGTCCAACAGGAAGCAGGTTAGCAGGTGGGGACACACTTCCTCCAGCACGGAACAGAAAGCAGAGAACCCAGACGGCCCCTTCAAGGACAACTGGTCCAGAAACACCTCTACTCTCTTCTTTCTGGAGTCCTGCTCTAGTATCTCCTTGTGCTCCCCTAGAGAGAACACCTTGTCGTACACCAGGTACGGCAGCACGTTGTTCACATCCAGCTCATTCAGAATCCTCTCACGGTTCCGTTTCAGAATCTTCGCCGCCCATTTCTTTTTCTTACGGCTGTAGGGTTTCCTGGCAACGGACCTCGCAGGTTTCTGTTTTTTTTGCTTCTTGACAAACCACTTCTTGGTTCCGCTTTCAAACATCTTAAGAACCAAAGCTTCTTCCACTGCTTTATCGATACAGTAACCCAAGGAGGGAAGGTGCGTATTGATGTTTCATACCAGTGAGGCTAAGCTATATCCATGCCACAGACTCCCCCAAACAAACAAACACCCAGCTTTGTTGTGGTTTGCTGAGTGGTTGCCTGTTCTGGAACAGTGAGAGACGAATCTGGACAGTGGCTGGACAGAATCCTACTGTAGCCTGGCTAGTGCTTACAGACAGGATAAGAGGATTATTTAAGTAGTCTAAGTAGACCACTATAGCCTGCTCACCGGTGTGCTGTGCAAACACTACCAGTTTGGCTATGCTCACTGGAACCGAGGACACCACAGTGTTGTAGGGCAAACAATCTATTTTGAATGTTTCTCTTTATGCATGAAATATACTGTATTCTGGATTGGGATCATCCCATGGGAGAAATTAACCAGGTACTATGTGGAAAAAAAAGTAAGAGTGCTGATCTAGGATCAGGTTCCCTCTTATTCATTGGGATTTATTAACAAGGCAAAACTGATCCTAGATTTGCACTAATACACTGAGACTGGATACATGCTCTGGGGTTGCTGAGGAATTATTTTCTTATATCGAGGAGGAGTTATGTTTTGATAACTGGTTGCGGAATTTTCTAGCAACAACAGTGAATGACCATCGGTCAATTCTTATAAAAAAAATAAAGATTCTAACTTTTATCGAATACAATCACCAACTTTTTCCTCATTTGTTTTGCTCGTACTACTTACTACATCAGCTGGCACATACACATAGAGCACCACAGTATGAGTCATAATACCCATAAAACAAAATAAGAGCTGAATATAATTGATAAAAGTCACCTTGTCTGAGAGAGATTCACTTTTTCACCTTTTAGTCATAGAGCAGACGCTCTTATCTACAGCGACTTACAGTAGTGAGTAAATACATTTTCTTCGTACAGGTGCCCTGTGGGAATCGGACCCACAACCCTGGTGCTACAAGTGCCCTGCTCTACCAATTGAGCCACACAGGACCAGTCTCAAAACATAGTTATCAAAACGTCCTGCCAGGGTAAGCCTACACAAAACACAGCCCTTATTTGAAGTGTTTCTAAAAGTATGTGGACACCTGCTCGTCCAACATCTCATACGATAATCATGGGCATTAATATGGAGTTGGTCCCCCCTTTTCTGCTATAACAGCCTCCACTCTTCTGGGAAGGCTTTCCACTAGATGTTGGAACATTGATGCGGGGACTTGGTTCATTCAGCCACAAGAACATTAGTGAGGTCGGGCACTGATGTTGGGCGATTAGACCTGGCTCGCAGTCGGCGTTCCAATTCATCCCAAAGGTGTTCGAAGGAGTTGAGGTCAGGGCTCTGTGCAGGCCAGTCAAGTTCTTCCACACCGATCTCGACAAACCATTTCTGTATAGACCTCACTTTGTGCATGGGGGCATTGTCATGCTGAAACAGGAAAGGGCCTTCTCCAAACTGTTGCCACAAAGTTGGAAGCACAGAATCATCTAGAATGTAATTGTATGCTGTAGCGTTAAGATTTCCCTTCACTGGAACTAATGGGGCCTAGCCCTAACCATGAAAAACAGCCCCAGACCATTATACCTCTGCCACCAAACTTTACAGTTAGCACTGTGCATTGGGGCAAGTGGCGTTCTCCTGGCATCCACCAAACCCAGATTGGTCCTTCAGACTGCCAGATGGTGAAGCGTGATTCATCACTCCAGAGAACACGTTTCCACTGCTCCAGCCGACGCTTGGCATTGCGCATGGTGATCTTAGGCTTGTGTGCAGCTGCTCAGCCATGGAAACTTATTTCATGAAGCTCCCGAAGAACAGCTCTTGTGCTGACGTTGCTTCCAGAGGCAGTTTGGGCCTCGGTAGTGAGTGTTGCAACCGAAGACAGAGGATTTTTACGCGCTACGCGCTTTAGCACTCGACGGTCCGGGTTCTATGAGCTTGTGTGGCCTACCACCGTTGTTGTTCCAAGATGTTTTCATTTCACAATAACAGCACTTACAGTTGACTGGGGCAGCTCTAGCAGGGCAGAAATGTGACGAACTGACTTGTTGGAAAGATGACATTCTGTGACGGTGCACCGTTGAAAGTCATTGAGCTCTTCAGTACGGGCCATTCTACTGCCAATGTTTGTCTATGGAGATTGCATGGCGGTGTGCTCAATTGTATACACCTGTCAGCAGACGGTTTGGCTGAAATAGCCAAATCCACTAACTTGAATGGGTGTCCACATACTTTTGTGTACATAGAGTAGGTACAGGTAAGCATTTTCAGAATTGAAATTTTTACAAGAATCGACTGATGGTGACTCAATGTTGCTATCAAATCTCTCAACCAGTTATCAAAACTCAACTCCTCGTTGATATAAGAGAACGGAGTTGAGCGTTTCTCAGCTAGCCCAGGGGCTGTATGTACAGTACCAACCGTCTGAAGAGTAGTAGTGCTGATCCAGGCTCCGGAGCGGCGCAGCGTTCTAAGGCAATGTAAAATCTCTGAAATTGTTGTGTGTTGAGTTTATATTTTTGTTCAGTATGACATACTATATATATATATATATAAATATAAGGCAGAAATTTGATGAACTGACTTGTTGCAAAGGTGGCATCCTAAAGTCACTGAGCTCTTCAGTACGGGCCATTCTACTGCCAATGTTTGTCTATGGAGATTGCATGGCTGTGTGCTCAATTTTATACACCTGTCAGCAACGGGTGTGGCTCAAATGGAAGAATCCACTAATTTGAAGGGTGTCCACATACTTCTGACCATGTAGTGTATATATATATATATATATATATATATATATATATATATATATATATATATATATGCCACTACTTTGGCCTAGCCTGAGTGCCAGTCGGTTTGTGTTATCATATGAACTCCAATGTCACAATTGTCATGTCAAATTAGTTTAAAAAAAAAAAAAAAAAAAAAATACAGTTTGGTTTGACAATGACTGCTTTGGAGTTGGCAAGAGCACTGCGTCTCAGTGCTAGAGGTGTCATTACAGACCCTGGTTTGATTCCAGGCTGTATCACAACCAGCCGTGATTGGGAGTCCTGTAGGGCAACACACAATTGGCCCAGTGTCATCCGGGTTTAGGTTTGGCCGGGGTAGGCCATCATTGTAAATAAGAATTTGTTCTTAACTGACTTGCCTAGTTAAATAAGTGCTGATCAAGGATCTGTCCATATAATCAGATAAACTAATCCTAGATTAGCACTCCTGCTCTGAGACACTTTCTGAACAGGGGCCCAGATCTACATGACCCATATTTCTATGCTCTGAGGAGTGTTACTACTTTCTTCTCCAGTAGAGGTCATTAGTTGATCAGTGAACATCAAAGACATGATCACATCTACAGTATTACAAATGAGAGGCTATTTCAGGTCAGTAGACATTCTTACAGACTGGTAACCAAATGGCACCCTTTTTCCTACTTAGTGCACTACCTTTGAACAGAGGCCTATGACACCCTATTCCCTACATGGTGCACTATTTTTGAACAGAGGCCTATAGGGAATAGGTTGCCATTTGTGACGCTGACACAGAAGCCTGGCCAATAAAAACCTATTTTATCTGTTAGTGTAATGGAGATATAACACCTTTTAGGATTGTGGTATTAAATATAGATGGGATTGGACAGTATAACTTAGAACTAACATGCCATTCTCATTGAAAATCCCTAAAGAGTTGCCTAATCACATTTTATTACAATTAGTCTCTTTTGAAAGCAAATTTTCAAGCCCCAAGAGAGGTACGGGATAGGTTCTAGGACGCAACAGACCAAAAGTGAGCGGTACCGGATCCGGTCAAATAGGTTCCAGAATTCAACAGTCCAAAACTGAGAGGTACCGGATCATGCCTGAACAGGTTCTGGCTCAAATAAAGCACTGGAGAGGCCAAACTGTTTGGCCCAGCCAATCAAAATGTGTTTTTACTCACAAAATGACTTTTTACAGACAGAAATACTCCTCGGTTTCATCAGCTGTCCAGGTGCTCTCAGACGATCCGGAAGGTGAAGAAGCAGGTGAAGAAGACACCATTGTTCCTGTTCCAAAGAAAGCTAAGGTAACTGAGCTAAATGACTATCGCCCGTAGCACTCACTTCCGTCATCATGAAGTGCTTTGAGAGACTAGTCAAGGATCATATCACCTCCATCCTACCAGACACCCTAGACCCACTCCAATTTGCTTACCGTCCCAATAGGTCCACAGGCAGCCTAATCGCAATCACACTGCACACTGCCCTAACCCATCTGGACAAGAGGAATACCTATGTAAGAATGCTGTTCATTGACTATAGCTCAGCATTTAACACCATAGTTCCCTCCAAACTCGTCATTAAGCTCGAGAGAATTTCTTTGCCACATTTTTTGCACATTTACTTTAATACCTTATTGCAAACAGGATGTAATTTAGGTTAGTATCGTGGAGTATCTATAATGTTGTTGATCCACCCTCAGTTTTCTCTTATCACAGCCATTTAACTCTGTAACTGGTTTAAAATCTAAATGGTGAAATCTTTCCTCACCATCAACTGTTAGGAAGGACTTCCTGTATCTTTGTAGTTACTGGGTGTATTGATACAGCATCCAAATTCAAACTAATAATGTTACCATGCTCAAATACCTGCTTAAATAAAATAAAAAAAATGTACCCTTCTTTGCGAGGCATTGGAAAACCTCTCAAGCTCTGTCAGGTTGGATGGGAAGAATTGCTGCACAGCTATTTTCACATCTCTCCAGAGATGTTTGATCGGGTTCAAGTCCGGGCTCTGGCTGGGCCACTCAAGGACATTCAGAGATTTGTCCCGAAGCCACTCCTGTGTTGTCTTGGCTATGTGCTTAGGGTCGTTGTCCTGTTGGAAGGTGAACCTTCGCCCCAGTCTGAGGTCCTGAGTTCTCTGGAACAGGTTTTCATCAAGGATCTTTCTGTACTTTGCTCCGTTCATCTTTCCCTCAATCCTGACTAGTCTCCCAGTCCCTGCCGCTGAAAAACATCCCCACAGCATGATGCTGCCACCACCATGCTTCACCGTAGGGATGGTGCCAGGTTTCCTCCATGCTTGGTTTCATCAGACCAGAGAATCTTGTTTCTCATGGCCTGAGAGTCCTTTAGGTGCCTTTTGGCAAACCCCCAGCGGGCTGTTATGTGCCTTTTACGGAGGAGTGGCTTCCATCTGGCCACTCTACCATAAAGGCCTGATTGGTGGAGTGCTGCAGAGATGGTTGGCCTTCTGGAAGAATCTCCCATCTCCACAAAGGAACTCTGGAGCTCTGTCAGAGTGACCATCGGGTTCTTGATCAGCTCAATGACCAAGGCCCTTCTCCCCCGATTGCTCAGTTTGGCCGGGCGGTCAGCTCTAGGAAGAGTCTTGGTGGTTCCAAACTTCTTCCATTTAAGAATGATGGAGGCCATTATTTTCTTGGGAACCTTCAATGCTGCAGAAATGTTTTGGTACTCTTCCCCAGATCTGTGCATCGACACAATCCTGCCTCGGAGCTCTACAGACAATTCCTTTAACTTCATGGCTTGGTTTTTGCTCTGACATGCACTGTCAACTGTAAGACCTTATTTAGACAGGTTTGTGCATTTCCAAATCATGTATAATCTTTTGAAAATACCACAGGTGAACTCCAATCAAGTTGTAGAATGATCAATGGAAACAGGATGCACCTGACCTCAATTTCATAACAAAGGGTCTGAATACTTATGTAAATAAGGTATTATTTTTTATATATTTTTTTTTTATAAATGTGCAAAAAAAAAAATGAACAACCAGTTTTTACTTTGTTATTATGAGGTATTGTGTAAAGATTGATGAGGAAAATAATGTATTTAATCAATTTTAGAATAAGACTGTAACGTAAAAATATGTGGAAAAAGTGAAGGGGTCTGAATACTTTCCGAATGCACTGTATGTCAGTGAAGACCACCTATTCCAGATCAATAGCAGACACCATATTTGCTGAGGTCCTTGATGATCATCTTGGCCACTATCTGGAGAGCTTGTTGAGGGCAGGTGCAGTTGCCGGGGTGATGCAACCTGACAGAATGCTGTCTATTGTGCTATCTGTAGAAGTTTGTTAGGTCTTAGGGGCCTCGCCAAATTTCTTCAGCCGCCTGAGGTTGTAGAGGCGCTGTTGTGCCTTCTCCACCACTGTGTCGGTGTGGTGGGACCATTTCAGCTACTCTGTGAGTTGAGCTGACCCTCTCCAATGCGGGACTCGAGATGTGGATTGGGGCGCGCTTCCTCCTCTGTCCACTGTAGTCCACAAACAGCTCCTTTGTTTTTTTACATTGAGGAAGAGGTTATTTTCCTGGCACCACTCCGCCAGGGCTCTAACTTCCTCCCTGTAGGCTGTGTTGTCGTTGTTGATAATCAGGCCTACCACTGTTGTGTCGTCTGCAAACTTAATGATTGAGTTAGAGTCGTGCGTAGCCATGCGGTCATGGGTGAACAGGGAGTACAGGAGGGAACTGAGCACACACCCCTGGGGGGCCCCTGTATTGAGGATGAGCGTGGCAGAGGTGTTGCTGCCTACTCCAACCACTTCAGGTCAGGAAGTCTAGGACCCAGTTGCACAGGGAGGGGTTCAGATCCCAGGCCCTTGGATTGAACACATGATCCTCGGAGCCGGAGTTCACGGCTTACGTGGTAATCCTTTTTAGTGCAATGGTGATTGCACTGTGCGTGGATCTGTTGGGGCAGTACGCAAATTGTAATAAAAACATCTGCTAAATGGTATACAGTATATGACTTATAAAGTGTGGTTACATTTAATTTGCTCTGTTAAACCTACTCTTTGGAATGAGTTCGATAGCAGCAGTGAATATATTTTGTAATTAAGAGGTCTTCTCAATAGTCATTCCCCCGATAGCACATTGGTAGTCAGTGACAAATATAAAAGCAGGGCCTGGTTAAAACCTGGATGGGAGACCAAATTAATAGCTGTACATCAACTCTCCAGCAGGAGGTGCTGCCGAGCCTTTAAAAACAGTTTTTTTTTAAAGTGGATATATAACATTGAAGATCTGACATTTCAAAGGTACAAATTCACCGTATTTTATACAAGGTTTGTCTATGCCCTCGCTACATATTCACCACCAGACCCACTGGCTCCAGGTCATCTATAAGTCTACGCTAGGTAAAGCTCCGCCTTATCTCAACTCACTGGTCACGACACACAACACCCACCCAATTTGCTAAATTGTAATTACCTCGCTACTATGGCCTATTTATTGCCTTACCTCCTCACGCCATTTGCACACACTGTATATAGACTTTCTTTTGTTCTATTGTGTTATTGACTGTACGCTTGTTTATTCCATGTGTAAATCTGTGTTGTTGTTTGTGTCGCACTGCTTTGCTTTATCTTGGCCAGGTCGCAGTTGTAAATGAGAACTTGCCTACCTGTTTAAATGAAGGTGAAATTAAAAAAAAAATGTTGAAAATTGGTTACATTGATGACAATTCTGTGGTTTAACCCTGAAAACAATGAATAACTTTTTTTTCAAATCCAATGTATTTTCCATGTAGATTCCACGTCAAAATACGTTGACAAATGACATTGAAACAACATTGATTCGACCAGTTTGTGGCCAAGGGGTAGCTTGTGCACAACGACAATACACATCCATGTGGTGAGATTGCTTCACACTATATACCAATGCAACTCTTATCAACTTGTTCAGTACTGTTGGTTTTATTTGACAGTTTTAGGACTTTTAAATAGGATCAATCTTATCAGTTCTGGCAGGTTAAGCTTTGGCAAAGTTGCAATTAAAATATTGGTTTAAGTGATAAAGTAACAATCGGTCCAAGCTTTGGCAAATACGTGTGATGTCACTGTCTGGTCTTTGGCAAACAAGAAAGGAGGTATATGGGACAGCTTGGCAAGAACGGGTAGATCATACCTGTGGCGCTACCTGAGTGTGATTGACCTACCAACCCTCTGTCACGATTTTCATAAGGGACAGACCAAGGCGCAGCGAGGCATCCAGTATACATGTTTTATTAAACGAAACGAAACACACGTAACTGGGCAAACTAACAAAATGAACAAAGATCGTAACACTAACATAGACTGCCAACACAACAAAGCTATGACCAAACAATAACCCACAAAACCTATAAGAAAACCCCAAACATATATATGGTTCCCAATTAGAGACAACGACACACAGCTGCCACTAATTGGGAACCATTACCCCAACATAGATATATAACACCTAGAACTTAAAAAACCCTACACCAAAAACAAAACAAAACACGCCAGCCTGTCTTTTCAGGCCTGGACGTGACACCCTCTCCCATCCCCCCTCGACCTCTATCTTTAACAGTCAATATTTTACTTCATGATAACCTATGTTAGCATAATTTAAAGATAACATTTAATTATTTGCCTGTTTTATGACATTGTTTTTTAGTTGATAGAGTTCGGTGTGCTTTTGACCTTATAGTCTTACTAACAAAGTCTGGACCAAACAGGACCCTGATCAGATTTTACCCACAAGCCATAAGACTGCTAAATAGTTAGTTAAATAGTTAACCAATAGCTACCCTCGATCCTACAGCTATTGTATGCCGTAATCATGCGCTTATGAAAGGGAAAGGAGGATACGATTCAACTGAAATGTGTCTTCCACATTTAATCTAACCCCTCTGAATCAGAGAGGTGTGGAGGGCTGCCTTTATCATGAGCCTTAGTTCTACTGTTAGCACTGAGGCAGTTTGCCCTAGTAGGAAGTCCAGATAAAACATAAATATCACTGTCATGTCTACTGCTGATAAGCTTCCCAGTAAAGCAATAAAAACAATCAAGAATCCCGGAAAAGTCAAAAGTTTGGACACACCCAGTTATTCAATATGGAATCATGTAGTAACTTAAAAAAAGTGTTAAACAAATCACAATACTGTATATTTGAGATTCTTAAAAGTAGCCACATTATGACTTGATGACAGCTTCGCACGCTTCGTGAGGTAGTCACCTGGAATGCATTTCAATTAACAGGTGTGCCTTGTTAAAAGTTAATTTGTGGAATTTCTTTCCTTCTTAATGCGTTTGAGCCAATCAGTTGTGTTGTGACAAGGTAGGAGTGGTATACAGAAGATAGCCCTATTTGGTAAAATACCAAGTCCATATTATGGCAAGAACAGCTCAAATAAGCAAAGAGAAACAACAGTCCATCATTACTTTAAGACATGAAGGTCAGTCAATCCAGATAATGTCAAGAACTTTTAAAGTGTCTTCAAGTGCAGTCGCAAAAAACATCAAGTGCTATGATGAAACTGGCTCTCATGAGGACCGCCACAGGAAAGGAAGACCCAGAGTTACCTCTGCTGCAGAGGATAAATTCATTAGAATTACCAGCCTCAGAAATTGTAGCCAAAAAAAATGCTTCACAGAGTTGAAGTAACAGACACATCTCAACATAAAATGTTCAGAGGAGACTGCGTGAATCATGCTTTCCTGGTCGAATTGCTGCAAAGAAACCACTACTAAAGGACACAATAATAAGAAGAGACTTGCTTGGGGCAAGAAACACGAGCAATGGACATTAGACCAGAGTCCAAATTTGAGATTTTTGGTTCAAACCGCCCTCTTTGTGAGACCTAGAGTAAGATCTCTGCATGTGTGGTTCCCACCGTGAACAATGGAGGTGGAGGTGTAATGGTGTGGGGGTACTTTTCTGGTGACACTGTCTGTGATTTATTTTGAATTCAAGGCACACTCAACCAGCATGGCTACCACAGCAATACGCCATCCCATCTGGTTTGGGCTTTTATTTATTTTTTCAACAGGACAATGACCCAACACACCTCCAGGCTGTGTAAGGGCTATTTGACCAAGAAGGAGAGTGATGGAGAGCTGCATCAGATGACCTTCCCTCCACAATCACCTGACCTCAACCCAATTGAGATGGTTTGGACCGCAGAGTGAAGGAAAAGCAGCCAACAAGTGCTCAGCATATTTGAGAACTTCTTCAAGACTATTGGAATAGCATTCCAGTGTTCAAAGCTGTCATCAAGGCAAAAGGTTTCTACTTAGAAGAATATAACATGTTTTGATTTGTTTAACACTTTCTTGGTTACTACATGATTCCAAATGTAATTTCATAGTTTTTATGTCTTCATTATTATTGTACAATGGAGAAAATAGTAAAAATATAGAAAAACCCTTGAATGAGTAGGTGTGTCCACTTTTGACTGGTACTGTATGTAGCCTAAGAAACAAGGTTCATGAAATTGATAACTTTTTAGTAACAGATAACAATGTATTGACCATCTCTGAAACTAATTTAGATAATACTTTTGATGATAGTGGTAGCAATGCATGGTTTCAACATTCAGAGAGACAAGAATGCCAATGGTGGAGGTGTTGCTGTGCATGTTCAGAGTCATATTCCTGTAATGTTTAGAGAGAATCTCATGTCAAATGCTGTTGAGGTAATATGGCTACAGGTTCATCTGCCACACCTAATTTTTAACTCCGTGCTGAACTCAGTGCTGAACAGTTAGTTAGTTAGTGTCTGTTTGTCATAGTTACAGATACATTATAAGAAGCTGTGTACCTGACCGCAAGAACAGCAGTTACGAAACTGTGCGGAATTCTTGGCATACTGAAGTGAACACCCATGCTTGTTCAACAATTTGCACATGGCTAGCACTGCCGATACCTGGCAGTGATCCATTTCACTTGAATAACTGTCACGATTATCTCTTGGGACAGACCAATGCGCAGCGAAGTATCCAGAATACATATTTATTGACGAACGGGACTTGACGGAACAGAACGATGAACATGACGTGAACACAAACGCTAAATCCTAAACTCGACACTGTGACATGAACCTAAACACGATGGCCATAACATTCAGCAATAACCCACCAACCTAAGCGCGAACCACTGCTTTTAACCAGGGTAAGGCTACCGGAAACATGACTGAATACAAACAGTGCAGCTATTCCCTCCGCAAGGCAATCAAACAAGCTAAGCGTCAATATAGAGACAAAGTAGAGTCACAATTCAACGGCTCAGACACAAGAGGAATGTGGCAGGGTCTACAGTCAATCACGGACTACAAAAAGAAAACCAGCCCCGTCGCGGACCATGACGTTCTGCTCCCAGACAAACTAAACAACTTCTTTGCTCGCTTTGAGGACAATGCAGTGCCACCGACACGGCCCGCTACCAAAACCTGCGGGCTCACCTTCACCGCAGCCAATGTGAGAAAAACATTTAAATGTGTTAACCCTCGCAAGGCTGCCGGCCCAGATGGCATCCCTGGCCGTGTCCTCAGAGCATGCGCAGACCAGCTGGCTGGTGTGTTTACGGACATATTCAATCAGTCCCTATCCCAGTCTGCTGTTCCCACATGCTTCAAGAGGGCCACCATTGTTCCTGTTCCCAAGAAAGCTAAGGTGACTGAGCTAAATGACTATCGCCCGTAGCACTCACTTCCGTCATCATGAAGTGCTTTGAGAGATTAGTCAAGGATCATATCACCTCCATCCTGCCAGACATCCTGGACCCACTCCAATTTGCTTACCGTCCCAATAGGTCCACAGACAGCGCAATCGCAATCACACTGCATACTGCCCTAACCCATCTGGACAAGAGGAATACTTATGTAAGAATGCTGTTCATCGACTACAGCTCAGCATTTAACACCATAGTTCCCTCCAAGCTCGTCATTAAGTTCGAGACCCTGGGTCTCGACTCCAGCCCTGTGCAACTGGGTCCTGGACTTCCTGACGGGCGGTCCCAGGTGGTGAGGGTAGGAAACAACATCTCCACCCCGCTGATCCTCAACACTGGGGCCCCACAAGGGTGCGTTCTCAGCCCTCTCCTGTACTCCCTGTTTACCCATGACTGCGTGGCCAAGCACGCATCCAACTCAATCATCAAGTTTGCTGGCGACACTACAGTGGTAGGCTTGATTACCAACAACGACGAGGCGGCCTACAGAGAGGAGGTGAGGGCCCTCGGAGTGTGGTGTCAGGAAAATAACCTCTCACTCAATGTCAGCAAAACAAAGGAGATGATCGTGGACTTCAGGAAACAGGAGAGGAGCACCCTATCCACATCGAGGGGACAGTAGTGGAGAAGGTGGAAAGTTTTAAGTTCCTCGGCGTACACATCACGGACAAACTGAATTGGTCCACCCACACAGACAGCGTGGTGAAGAAGGCGCAACAGCGCCTCTTCAACCTCAGGAGGCTGAAGAAATTCGGCTTGTCACCAAAATCACTCACAAACTTTTACAGATGCACAATCGAGAGCATCCTGTCGGGCTGTATCACCGCCTGGTACGGCAACTGCTCCACCCACAACCGTAAGGCTCTCCAGAGGGTAGTGAGGACTGCACAGCGCATCACCGAGGTAAACTACCTGCCCTCCAGGACACCTACACCACCCGATGTCACAGAAAGGCTAAAAGATCATCAAGGACAACAACCACCCGAGCCACTGCCTGTTCACCCCGCTATCATCCAGAAGGCGAGGTCAGTACAGGTGCATCAAAGCTGGGACCGAGAGACTAAAAACAGCTTCTACCTCAAGGCCATCAGACTGTTAAACAGCCATCACTAACATTGAGTGGCTGCGGCCAACATACTGACTTAAATCTCTAGCCACTTTAAACATAGGAATTGGATGTAACAAATGTATCACTAGCCACTTTAAACAATTTTGTATATAATGTTTACGTATCCGACATACTCATATCAAATGTATACACTGTACTCTAAACCATCTACTGTATCTTGCCTATGCCGTTCGGCCATCGACCCAAATCTCTAGCCACTTTAATAATTATAATTGGATGAAATAAGGTATCACAAGCCACTTTAAACAATGGCATTTATATAATGTTTACATATCCTACATTACTCATCTCATATATATATATATATATATATATATATATATATATGTGTATGTACTGTACTCCATACCATCTACTGCATCTTGCCTATGCAGTCAGCCATCGCTCATCCATATATTTATATGTACATACTCGTATTCATTCCTTTACTCTTGTGTGTATAAGGTAGTTGTTGTGAATTTGTTCGATTACTTGTTAGATACTACTGCATGGTTGGAACTAGAAGCACAAGCATTTCGCTACACTCGCATTAACATCTGCTAACCATGTGTATGTGACAAATAACATTTGATTTGATTTGAAAACCCCAAACATATACAGTGGGGCAAAAAAGTATTTAGTCAGCCACCAATTGTGCAAGTTCTCTCACTTAAAAAGATGAGAGAGGCCTGTAATTTCCATCATAGGTACACTTCAACTATGACAGACAAAATGAGGGAAGAAAATCCAGAAAATCACATTGTAGGATTTTTAATGAATTTATTTGCAAATTATGGTGGAAAATAAGTATTTGGTCACATACAAACAAGCAAGATTTCTGGCTCTCACAGACCTGTAACTTCTTCTTTAAGAGGCTCCTCTGTCCTCCACTCGTTACCTGTATTAATGGCACCTGTTTGAACTTGTTATCAGTATAAAAGACACCTGTCCACAACCTCAAACAGTCACACTCCAAACTCCACTATGGCCAAGACCAAAGAGCTGTCAAAGGACACCAGAAACAAAATTGTAGACCTGCACCAGGTTGAGAAGACTGAATCTGCTATAGGTAAGCAGCTTGGTTTGAAGAAATCAACTGTGGGAGCAATTATTAGGAAATGGAAGACATACAAGACCACTGATAATCTTCCTCGATCTGGGGCTCCACGCAAGAGCTCACCCCGTGGGGTCAAAATGATCACAAGAACGGTGAGCAAAAATCCCAGAACCACACGGGAGACCTAGTGAATGACCTGCAGAGAGCTGGGACCAAAGTAACAAAGCCTACCATCAGTAACACACTCGCCGCCAGGGACTCAAATCCTGCAGTGCCAGGCGTGTCCCCCTGCTTAAGCCAGTACATGTTCAGGCCTGTCTGAAGTTTGCTAGAGAGCATTTGGATGATCCAGATGAGGATTGGGAGAATGTCATATGGTCAGATGAAACCAAAATAGAACTTTTTGGTAAAAACTCAACTCGTCGTGTTTGGAGGACAAAGAATGCTGAGTTGCATCCAAAGAACACCATACCTACTGTGAAGCATGGGGTGGAAACATCATGCTTTGGGGGTGTTTTTCTGCAAAGGGCCAGGACGACTGATCCGTGTAAAGGAAAGAATGAATGGGGCCATGTATCGTGAGATTTTGAGTGAAAACCTCCTTCCACCAGCAAGGGCATTGAAGATGAAACGTGGCTGGGTCTTTCAGCATGACAATGATCCCAAACACACCGCCCGAACGAAGGAGTGGCTTCGTAGAAGCATTTCAAGGTCCTGGAGTGGCCTAGCCAGTCTCCAGATCTCAGCCCCATAGAAAATCTTTGGAGGGAGTTGAAACTCTGTGTTGCCCAGCGACAGCCCCAAAACATCACTGCTCTAGAGGAGATCTGCATGGAGGAATGGGCCAAAATACCAGCAACAGTGTGTGAAAACCTTGTGAAGACTTACAGAAAACGTTTGACCTCTGTCATTGCCAACAAAGGGTATATAACAAAGTATTGAGATAAACTTTTGTTATTGACCAAATACTTATTTTCCACCATAATTTGCAAATAAATAAATAAAAAATCCTACAATGTGATTTTCTGGATTTGTTTTTCTCATTTCGTCTGTCATAGTTGAAGTGTACCTATGATGAAAATTACAGGCCTCTCTCATCTTTTTAAGTTGGAGAACTTGCACAACTGGTGGCTGACTAAATACTTTTTTGCCCCACTGTATATGGTTCCCAATTAGAGGTAACGAGACTCAGCTGCCTCTAATTGGGAACCATTACCCCAACATAGAAATACACACCATAGAACAAAAGAAACCCTACACTAAAACAAAACTAAACACTCCAGCCTGTACACTCAGGCCTGGACTTACAATAACACAACCACTTATATTGATCAGTGTCTGATCCCAAGATCTGATTAAATTTCTTTGTGGCAAATAGTCTATTTGTGCCGAATGAAATTTGAATAAATGAATGAATGAATGAATGAATTATATTTTATTTTTGTGTCAAATCGCCATTTGGCAACCCATTCCTTATGGGATTAATTGACACATAGAACAAGAAGGCCCCGCACACTGTTAAGGTTCCAAATTCAACACTTTATTGACAACGTTTCCACCCGAAACGGATCTTCGTCAGGTCAAACACACTGAGTTGTTTTGACACAAAAACAAACATTACAATCATTCACTATGGTAATTCAATGATAATTCTTCTGCCGGTGTACTCTGCATTGCACATTGCATAAAGAGTGAAAAACAAAGGTACAAATCAATACAGAATAGTAAATTACATCCCTAGAGCAGTAAAATAATATACATACATACACACTGTATATATACATACATACACACTGTATATATACATACATACATACACACTGTATATATACATACATACATACACACTGTATATACATACATACATACATACATACTGTATATACATACATACACACTGTATATATACATACACACACTGTATATATACATACATACAGTATACATACATACATACATACATACATACATACATACATACAGTATATATACATACGTACGTACATACATACATACATTCATACATACATACATACATACATACATACTGTATATATACATACATACATACATTATATATACATACATACAGTATATATACATACATACAGTATATATACATACATACACACTGTATATAAACATACACACACACTGTATATATACATACATACAGTATATATACATACATACATACACACTGTATATATACATACATACAGTATATATACATACATACGTACATACATACATACATACATACATACATACACACTGTATATATACATACATACAGTATATATACACACGTACATACATACATACAGATAAATAAATACAGAAAAAAAGAAAAAAATATCCAGAAGTCACATGAACCTAGTCTGACACAAAGAGAAGATTCATATTGGAGACAAGCCTATACACAATCTATATACACACCTGCCATTTACCACATAGAAGCTAAGTATTTTTTTAAACTATTTCATTATAGGTGGCGCTTTTTCTTTTATTCCAGACTTTATCTAAATATTCCGCGGTTATACACAATGGACAAAAAAAACATTTCAATTTCTTCTTTTTTTTTTCCACCTTTATTTAACCAGGTAGTTCTATATGATGTCATAATACAGGTAGGCCAGTTGAGAACTTGTTCTCATTTACAACTGCGACCTGGACCAAGATAAAGCAAAGCAGTGCGACACAAACAACAACACAGAGTTACACATGGAATAAACAAACGTACAGTCGATAACACAATAGGAAAGAAATTAATATACAGTGTGTGCAAATTAGGTAAGATTATGGGGGGTAAGACAATAAATAGGCCGTAGTGGCAAAGTAATTACAATTCAGCAATTAAACACTGGAGTGATAGATGCGCAGAAGATGAATGTGCAAGTAGAGATACTGGAGTGCAAAGGAGCAAAATTTAAAAAATATGGGGATGAGGTAGTTGGATGGGCTATTTACAGATGGGCTAGATGGGCTATTACAGATGGGCTATTTACAGGTGCAGTGATCTGTGAGCTGCTCTGTCAGCTGATGCTTAAAGTTAGTGAGGGAGACATGAGTCTCCAGCCACCTAACTAATGCCAGGGTGAGTGATGAGTCTCCAGCTACCTCATCACTCAGCCACCTAATGCCAGGGTATATCTGGTGTGCTTTCTGGATGTGCTTTCTGGAATAAGAGCAAGAGTATATCATGGTAGAAAGGGCAATGGAGGATAAAATTATTTTCATTCTCTATTTCTTCGAGGTCACAATAGTTACATAGTCTTTCCTCTTCCATTTCACCACAATACAGACCTGTTTTAATACGCAGAGGAAATATCCCTGATCTAACCTGTTTCAATACGCAGATGCAATATCCCTGATCTTACCTGTTTCAATACGCAGAGGCAATATCCCTGATCTTACCTGTTTCAATACGCAGAGGCATATCCCTGATCTTACCTGTTTCAATACGCAGAGGCATATCCCTGATCTTACCTGTTTCAATACGCAGAGGCAATATCCCTGATCTTACCTGTTTCAATACGCAGAGGCATATCCCTGATCTTACCTGTTTCAATAAGCAGAGGCATATCCCTGATCTTACCTGTTTCAATATGCAGAGACAATATCCCTGATCTTACCTGTTTCAATAAGCAGAGGCATATCCCTGATCTTACCTGTTTCAATACGCAGAGGCATATCCCTGATCTTACCTGTTTCAATAAGCAGAGGCAATATCCCTGATCTTACCTGTTTCAATACGCAGAGGCATATCCCTGATCTTACCTGTTTCAATACGCAGAGGCATATCCCTGATCTTACCTGTTTCAATACGCAGAGGCATATCCCTGATCTGACCTGTTTCAATACGCAGAGGCAATATCCCTGATCTTACCTGTTTCAATACGCAGAGGCATATCCCTGATCTTACCTGTTTCAATAAGCAGAGGCATATCCCTGATCTTACCTGTTTCAATATGCAGAGACAATATCCCTGATCTTACCTGTTTCAATAAGCAGAGGCATATCCCTGATCTTACCTGTTTCAATACGCAGAGGCATATCCCTGATCTTACCTGTTTCAATAAGCAGAGGCAATATCCCTGATCTTACCTGTTTCAATACGCAGAGGCATATCCCTGATCTTACCTGTTTCAATACGCAGAGGCATATCCCTGCTCTTACCTGTTTCAATACGCAGAGGCATATCCCTGATCTTACCTGTTTCAATACGCAGAGGCAATATCCCTGATCTTACCTGTTTCAATACGCAGAGGCAATATCCCTGCTCTTACCTGTTTCAATACGCAGAGGCATATCCCTGATCTTACCTGTTTCAATACGCAGAGGCATATCCCTGATCTTACCTGTTTCAATACGCAGAGGCATATCCCTGATCTTACCTGTTTCAATACGCAGAGGCATATCCCTGATCTTACCTGTTTCAATACGCAGAGGCATATCCCTGATCTTACCTGTTTCAATACGCAGAGGCATATCCCTGATCTGACCTGTTTCAAAACGCAGAGGCATATCCCTGATCTGACCTGTTTCAAAACGCAGAGGCATATCCCTGATCTGACCTGTTTCAAAACGCAGAGGCATATCCCTGATCTGACCTGTTTCAATACGCAGAGGCATATCCCTGATCTGACCTGTTTCAAAACGCAGAGGCATATCCCTGATCTGACCTGTGCACATAGCGATCTCTTGCTTTTAGGAAGGTCATACATAATATATCTCTCACAAACAAATTCACCCTTAATCAAACAAAAGGTTCATGATTAATCTCTTCCGCCAATTTTTTTTCATATTGCATCAACAGTTGTTTTTAAATCATATCTATGTCTCCCTAGTGGTTAGAGCGTTGGGCCAGTAACCAAAAGGTTGCTGGATCGAATCCCCGAGGTGACAAGGTAAAAACCTAATGTACTGCCTCTGAGCAAGGAAGTTAACCAACTGTTCCCTGGGCGCCGTGGATGTCGATTAAGGCAGCCCCCCGCACCTCTCTGATTCAGAGGTTAAATGCGGAAGACACATTTCAGTTGAATGCATTTAGTTGTATAACTGACTAGGTACCCCCCTTTCCCTCCCCCCTCCTCCCTGACATTCACAGTCAAACTCTTGAAAAAGGGTTCGGACATTTCAGTTGCCCAGGCTCCCCCTATGGATAGATCCCATTGAAAAACTTGACTAGCTATTCTGGCAGTTGGCATATCCAACAGTCTATTCCAAAGTCTCACCATACACACCTTCCATCTCACCTCACAGGGTTCCCAGCCCATGTCCCCAGTTATTGCCAGTATAGGTGCACACTTGTGGACACCTAAAAAGTAATGTACTGCTCTGTTATGGACATGTTTGTTTTTGAGATACCTCTTAGAACCCTACACTCCTGCTGAGTATTCCAGAACAGGACACACGCATGTCTGATACAGTTTGGAATACGTGGCATAACCAATATCTTTAAGTGTTTTTGTTTTTCCTTGAACTCCCCCAAGAGCTCTACTTGTTGAGTCGGCCAGGGCAGATGTTCCGTATAGAAAGGTAATATGTTCATCAATTAAAATACCCAAATACATGTATTTATAATTGCTAGTAAACTCAATAATGTCTTTACCAAAACAACACTGAAAAACACTTCTCTTAGTAGCTGGTAATCTACATCAATTATCTGGGTTTCAGTCTGGTTAATCATGAGTCTCCCATCTTTTACACCAAGTCATTATCTGTGTTTCAGTCTGGTTAATCATGAGTCTCCCATCTTTTACACCAAGTCATTATCTGTGTTTCAGTCTGGTTAATCATGAGTCTCCCATCTTTTACACCAAGTCATTATCTGTGTTTCAGTCTGGTTGATCATGAGTCTCCATCTTATACACCAAGTCATTATCTGTGTTTCAGTCTGGTTGATCATGAGTCTCCCATCTTTTACACCAAGTCATTATCTGTGTTTTAGTCTGGTTGATCATGAGTCTCGTACACCTTGTACACCAACTGACTGCACATAATAACATGTTCTGCAGGTCTTGTTTAGTTTCTGCCATCAGAATAATATATCATACTTAGCATTTCATCATCATATCTTACTCCAGTATTTAACTTTCTTTTGCCAAATCATTCATAAACAAAGCAAACAAAGTCGGTGATAAGGCGTCTCCTTGTTTTACACCATATTCATTAACACGCACACAAGCAATTGGTACTTTGTAAAGAGACTGGATTGCGTGATAACATTTCCCATCAACCCCCTGTCTTTAACAAACTATAGGCTAAAATATCCCTGTTTACAAAATCAAAAGCTTTCTGGAAGTCAATGAAACATGCAAAAGTAGGCTTCTCTTCATGTCATCTATTGCTGATTATTGTACAGACCGAGAAGACATGATCTATACAGGCTCTGGATTTACAAAAAAAAACATTTTTGTTCTTCCACCAGAATGTTTTGATCCTCCAAAAAGGTCATTAGCTTGTTGAGGATGGATGAATATAAATGGATAAACCATAAACGTATGCCTCTATAGTTCAGTGGTACTCTCTGGGATTCACTATAGACTTATACCAAGTGGATGGCAGTATACTGAACTCAATCCCTATAGACTTATACCAAGTGGATGGCAGTATACTGAACTCAATCACTATAGACTTATACCAAGTGGATGGCAGTATACTGAACTCAATCCCTATAGACTTATACCAAGTGGATGGCAGTATACTGAACTCAATCACTATAGACTTATACCAAGTGGATGGCAGTATACTGAACTCAATCCCTATAGACTTATACCAAGTGGATGGCAGTATACTGAACTCAATCCCTATAGACTTATACCAAGTGGATGGCAGTATACTGAACTCAATCCCTATAGACTTATACCAAGTGGATGGCAGTATACTGAAATCAATCACTATAGACTTATACCAAGTGGATGGCAGTATACTGAACTCAATCCCTATAGACTTATACCAAGTGGATGGCAGTATACTGAACTCAATCACTATAGACTTATACCAAGTGGATGGCAGTATACTGAACTCAATCCCTATAGACTTATACCAAGTGGATGGCAGTATACTGAACTCAATCCCTATAGACTTATACCAAGTGGATGGCAGTATACTGAACTCAATCCTATAGACTTATACCAAGTGGATGGCAGTATACTGAAATCAATCACTATAGACTTATACCAAGTGGATGGCAGTATACTGAACTCAATCCCTATAGACTTATACCAAGTGGATGGCAGTATACTGAACTCAAAAACAAATTTGGAGCAAATCATATAGGACGTCAATTAATTTAGGGGGTTTTTAAAACCTCATTAGGCAGTTTTTTTTACCCTTTATTTTACTAGGCAAGTCAGTTAAGAACAAATGCTTATTTTTGATGACGGCCTAGGAACAGTGGGTTAACTGCCTGTTCAGGGGCAGAATGACAGATTTGTACCTTGTCAGCAAGGAGGATTTGAACTTGCAACCTTTTGGTTACTAGTCCAATGCTCTAACCACTAGGCTACACTGTCGTTCATCAATGCCAACCGCTTTCCCATTTTTTGCAGCTTCAATCACCTTCTTAACATCTGCCACAGACAGCTCCTCATTTAAATACAGGTTACACATATAAGAGGGTTCTAACATTGGATTTTCCAGTTTAGTTTTCAGGGAACATATGACTTTAAGCAATTCTTCCTCAAAACATGTCACATTTGTGTTACCTGCCAATACCTGGCTCTGGTCCATTTCCCTTTAATATCACAACCACTTATATTACTGTGTCTGATCCCAAGATCTGATGAAATCTCTTTGTGGAAATTAGTTAATAAGTCTTGAGTTTCTGCTGAGTAATAGTCAGCTGGCTAGCAGTTCATTCACACCTGTAAGATGTGGGTGCCTAAGTGCACAATCACACATTGAGTGATTGACAGGTCTGAATCCCTACCAACTCTGTGACTCTCACAAATATCCCACAGTGATCGATTGACAGGCCAAAATGTTAAGAATGAGGAAATTGAATGGAAGGAAT
The DNA here is from genome assembly GCA_030435695.1 of Brachymystax lenok tsinlingensis. NCBI lineage: Eukaryota > Metazoa > Chordata > Actinopteri > Salmoniformes > Salmonidae > Brachymystax > Brachymystax lenok. The sequence goes on along the minus strand of CM059791.1, from coordinate 6,248,046 downwards.
AATATTGTTTTAACCAATAAGGATTGGAATTTTGCACTGTCTAGGTCAAGGGTAAAAAAAGAAATTGCACAGCGTTTTCATCTTCTTTTTGTCACAATAATGTAGTACAATTACAAATGTGAATTTTCATTTATCTTTTAACAATTTTCTTTCTCAAAATGGCAGTGTTATCCGGAAGGGCATTGGACAAAAAACAGTCAACTTGAAAATGCAAACTGGAGTTTGGCGTTTAAATTTGGTAATTGATTATGTTTACATATAAACAATATTGAAAACGTATTATTACGTGTCCAACTAATTCGATCATAAAAGCTTCTACATAGTAAAATATGTTTTCGCAAGCTAATTTGTTATTATGTTGGCCTAATTTCATTAATGTACTGAACAAAAATATAAACGCAACATGCAACAATTTCAACAAATTTACTGAGTTACAGTTCATATAAGGAAATCAGTTAATTGAAATTAATTCTTTAGGCCCTAATCTATGGATTTCACTTGACGGGGAATACAGATATGCATCCGTTGGTCACAGATACCTTAAAAAGATGAGGGCGTGAATTAGAATACCAGTCAGTATCTGTTGTGACCACCATTTGCCTCATTCAGCGCAACACATCTCCTTCGCATAGAGTTGATCAGGCTGTTGATTGTGGCCTGTGGAGTGCTGTCCCACTCTTCTTCAATGGCTGTGTGAAGTTGCTGGATATTGGTGGGAACACGCTGTAGTACATGTCGATCCAGAGCATCCAAAATATGCTCAATGGGTGACATGTCTGGTGAGTATGCAGGCCATGGAAGAACTGAGACATTTTCAGCTTCCATGAATTGTGTACAGATCCTTGTGACACGGGGCTGTGCAGTATCATGCTGAAACATGAGGTGATGGCGGGTGGATGAATGGCACGACAATGGGCCTCACAATCTAGTCACGGTATCTCCGTGCATTCAAATAGCCATCGATAAAATGCAATTGTGTTCGTGGTCTGCAGCTTTTGCCTGCCCATACCATAACCCCACCGCCACCATGGGGCACTCTGTTCATAACGTTGACATCAGCAAACCGCTTGCCCACACGGCACCATACACGTGGTCTTCAGTTGTGAGGCCAGTTGGACATACTGCCAAATTCTTTAAAACGATGTTGGAGGCGGCTTATGGTAGAGAAATTAATATTGAATTATCTGGCAACACCTGTGGTGGACACTCCTGCAGTCAACATGCCAATTGCACGCTCCTGCAAAACTTGAGACATCTGTGGCATTGTGTTGTGTGACAAAAATGCACATTTTAGAGTGGCCTTTTATTGTCCCCAGCACAAGGTGCACCTGTGTAATGATCATGCTGTTTAATCAGCTTCTTGATATGCCACACCTGTCAGGTGGATGGATTATCTTGGCAATGGAGAAATGCTCACTAACAGGGATGTAAATACATTTGTGCACAAAATTTGAGAGAAATAAGCTTTTTGTTCGTACAGTATGTAACATTTCTGGGATCTTTTATTTCAGCTCATGAAACATGGGTCAACACTTTACATGTTTCGTTTATAATTTTGTTCAGTTGAAATTGAATTGTCCCCTTTAACGAAGTGTAAGAAACATTACATTAATGTAATCTTTAATATCAGAAAATATCTTGTTTTCCACTGACACCAAGCATTTTGTCCTCCGTGGCCTTCACTGCATTTGTATTTAAGATATGACTAATAAAATGTGCATATAATCCATACATTCTGCCATTGAAATAAACATCTATTGGTGCTCTTTTGCTGAGAAAGTATTTTTTCCTAATAAATGCATGATTATTAATTAAAAATCACCATAATTAATTGCATACCTCAGTCTACCCTCAACCCCGTTACGCCAACCAATCTCCCCTTGTAAAAATGGTGAACTTATCCTTATGTGACATCATCAACTGGAAGTGATATCATTACAAGTCTTCTGAAGAACATGGTGCAAAGACAAGCAAGTTTTAACTTTTTTAAATATCTATATTTAATTGATTTTTATTGTTAGATCAAGCTCAACTCTGTTACACGAAATAAAGATAGAAAACAATAACTTTTTTTTATTGCAAAAATATATACAATTTCTTACTTTTGTGCACGCTATCTGGTCTCATGTTCTTCACCACATGAGGCGCAGTGGCCATTTTGAGCCCCAAAAAACCCGTTGATCATAACAGGGTTGTGAGACTGACAGAGTTGAGTTTCACTTTGTTTGTGAAGTTATCCAATTATTCAAATTAATGCCCTTGTTAGAACCAAGTATTGAGTTATTTGTTATAATTAATTGGTATTAGATTAGAATTGATCCTTAATTGTAATATTGTTAATGCATTTATTTTGAATAAATATTTATTTAAAGTATAAGTGAATAAGTTGGTTTACTTTTAAATTAATGTTTTGACCAATAAGGTCGCTTGTCAAGTTGTGGCCAATGGGAGAGTTGACCTTGGGGGAAAAAAAGAGAGAAAGGGAGACGTTGAGAAAGAATGGATGCTGAGATTATGACCGTTGGTGAAGAGGAATTATAAAATAAGACGACAAAAAGTATAGAACAAGATACATACCTATTAAGACATGAAGGGAAATACCGATTTTATTTTATAGGAGAGTTGTTGTAATTTTTGTTGAGAGGGGGACTCTGTGAAGACTGAAGCTACTGTCTCGTTGTGGATGTCGACAGCCTTGAGGTTGGCCTGGCATTGTGAGACACCAGGAGAGACTTTCTTGGGAGGGCTTGGAGAGTTCATGTTCCCATGGGGTGTCGGTTGCTGTGGACCATGAGGAAAACCTTCACGGAACTGTCATACTTCGCTGAGGCAATATCTACATTAGTGAGTAACCACAACGTGAGCTCCAACGCGCGCCAACGGGTTATTAAGCAATCTTGAAATAATTTGGACATGGGTTGTGCACGACTCATTGGGGTTTATTATTTTAATTTATTTTGATGTTGTGCTATGAAAATGTAATAATACACATTTGAACCTCATGTATATTGTCTTGGTGGAGTCATTTAATGTTTCAATCTAATTTAATGCATGGGATAGATTATCCTGAAACAATAACAGAAACCTATAATCATTTCATCTGAAGTTAATACCCTATTGTCATAACCCTAGATAGTTTACAATAGGAATTCTTATTGGAGATGTCCTTCTCACCTAGCATCCCATGCTGTTGAGATACTCTACGTAAGTTAATATCGTGAGAGTCAAATTCGAGCCTGGTGAGAGGGTTACATTTTATATCTTCATTCTTATAACCACATGCATATGTTGACTGTAATGTTGTTCATGTTAAGAATACATACAGTGGTCTACATTGGAGTGACGTCTCTGGAGAGAGCATTCTTTTCTTGTCGACTTTTCTGCTGTATGTTATCAACACAGAAGCAACTGGACTGAAAGTGCTTCAACACACAGCCTTTCCGTTTTAGCATGAATGAGCCAAATGCTGTGCCACATTCAGCCAGTGAAGGAAATCCAGTGGGGAAGTCCAGGGCTGCTTGGGCAGGGGTGTATGACCAGAAACTATGAAGACCTGTATCCAGGTATCATCCAAAACACATCACGTTGAATCAAACAGATTATTCTGGCCTACTCGTGATGACATCCACTGATACCTTGAAATCATTCCACCCCCCCACATCCTGTGATGTCCCGCCACATAGAGATCTTGAAAGAGGTGTGGGACAGACTTTCATGATGAACGCCATGAAGCAAGAGACACACACACACACAAAGTATCTGCCAACCTGTGAGACCTGCTCCCTGGCGCCCCTGAGTGTCTTCATGTCCACACCACTAGCGGTTCTGGGGGGGGGGGCAGTGCCCCTGTGACAACAATTTTGGCCCCCCTAAATGTGGAGTATGAAATTATTTTTGCGTAAACAAATTTTTGCTATCGTTCTTTTTTTACATCTGTTATTAGACAGTGGCAACGTGGAACACTAATTAAACCCACACATTTACTAGAGGGACATGGTCTTTTGCCTGCTAATGCCTGCAATGCAGTGAAGAAAACGATATGACAACAATAACGTCTAATGTAACTGGCCCCTCTAACAGTACAACTGGCCCCAGCTTGGCCCCCCCCCAGTTGAAATGGTCTAGAACCGCCACTGGTCCACACACCCCAGCCTCAGCCTGCCAATAGGAAGTGTACCAAGTGTGAACCCAGCCTGTGGTGTTTCAACAGGCAGGCCCAGGTCACAACAGGCAGGCCCGGGTCTCTTCAATGTTATTAATGTCTGCTATGTTTTTGTTTATTTAGTGTTTTTCTGCAGTTGGGTTAATAAAGTTAAAAGTTTACATGGTTACAGTTGAAGTCGGAAGTTTACATACACTTAGGTTGGAGTCATTAAAACTCGTTTTTCGACCACTCCACAAATGTCTTGTTAACAAAACTATAGTTTTGGCAAGTCGGTTAGGACATCTACTTTGTGCATGACACAAGTAATTTTTCCAACAATTGTTCACAGACAGATGATTTTACTTATAATTCACTGTATCACAAAGCCACTGCTCCATAAAAAAGCCAGACTTGTCACGACTTCCACCGAAGTCGGTCCCTCTCCTTGTTCGGGCGGTTTTCAGCAGTCAACGTCACCGGCCTTCTAGCCATCGCTGATCCATTTTTCATGTTCTATTTGTTTTGTCTTTGTTTTACACACCTGATTTCAATTCCCAAATTACATGTTCATTATTTAACCCTCTGTTTTCCCCATGGTTTTTGTGCGTGATTGTTTGTTGTTTCTTTCGGCTGGTTATATTCGTGTGTTTTAAGGGCACGTTAGATTTGTTATTCCTTTTTCCATATTTTATTAAATACGTTGTTCAGTCATCTCGGCTTTCCTGCGCCTGACTTCTACACCAGCTATACACACCGGAATTGACAAGACTACTGTTTACAACTGCACATGGGGACAAAGATCATAAAATGGGGACAAAGATCATCTGGTCTGATGAAACAAAAATAGAACTGTTTGGCCATAATGACCATCGTTATGTTTGGAGGAAAAAGGGGGAGGCTTGCAAACCGAAGAACACCATCCCAACTGTGAAGCACGGGGGTGGCAGCATGATGTTGTGGGGGTGATTTGCTGCAGGAGGGACTGGTGCACTTCACAAAATAGATGGCATCATGAGGATGGAAAATTATGTGGATATATTGAAGCAACATCTCAAGACATCAGTCAGGAAGTTAAAGCTTGTTCGCAAGTGGGTCTTCCAAATGGACAATGACCCAAAGCGTGGCCATCACAAAGCCCTGACCTCAATCCTATAGAACGTTTGTGGGAAGAACTGAAAAATGTGCGAGCAAGGAGGCCTACAAACCTGACTCAGTTACACCAGCTCTGTCAGGAGGAATGGGCCAAAATTCACCCAACTTATTGTGGGAAGCTTGTGGAAGGTTACCAGAAACGCTTGACCCAAGTTAAACAATTTAAAGGCAATGCTACCAAATACTAATTGAGTGTATGTAAACTTCTGACCCACTGGGAATGTGATGAAAGAAATAAAAGCTGAAATAAATCACTCTCTACTATTATTCTGACATTTCACATTCTTAAAATAAAGTGGTGATCCTACCTGACCTAAGGCACGGAATTTATACTAGGATTAAATGTCAGGAATTGTGAAAAACTGAGTTTAAATGTATTTTGTTTTTAAGATGTATGTAATCTTCCGACATCAACTGTAAATCCATGAAATGTTTATAGAAAATCTTGGAGTGAATTTGAAAGTAAACAAAACCAATTTATATGGAAGCTGTAGTTTGGGTTCCCGAGTGCGTCTCGGTGCTAGTGGCATCACTACAGACTCTGGTTCGATTCCAGATTGTATCACAACCGGACGTGATTGGGAATCCCATAGGGCGGCGAACAATTGGCCCAGCGTCGTCCGGGTTAGGGTTTGGCCGGGGTAGGCCGTCATTGTAAATAATAATTTGTTGACTTGCCTAGTTAAATAAAGGTAAAAAAAATATAGATAAAAAACGATGTCTCTTCAACCCTGTTACTCTAGCCTCAACCGTGTTACATGAGAATTTTGTGATAAAATGTTGGAAAGGTTATGAAATAGGAAATTACTGTTTGTCAAATTCTGAAGTGAAACTATACTTTTGATGAAAAATGACGAGGCCGCTGACACAGTGTCCATTCAGGCTTTGTGTGAGTTTTCATTATACATTTTATATTTGCAATTATTGAATTAGTTTGAGGGACATATGATTAATAGTGAAATTATGATTTTATTACAAGTTTCTTTTACAATCAAAAAACTTCCATATTATCCATCACATGGTTGAAGACAAATGGTGTCCAATCAATAATAATAGGGCTTTGATGGGAAATATGTTTTGTTCGGAGGTTAATTACACCGAGTGTACAAAACATTAAGAACACCTTCCTAATATTGAGTTGCACCCTCTTTTGCCCTCTGAACAGCCTCAACTCGTCTGGCCTCTACAAGGTGTTGAAAGCGTTCCACAGGGATGCTGGCCCATGTTGGCTCCAATGCTTCCCACAGTTGTGTCAAGTTGGTTGAATGTCCTTTAGGTGGTGGACCATTCTTGATACACAGGAAACTGTTGAGTGTGGAAAAACCCAGCAGAGTTGCAGTTCTTGACACACTCAAACCGTTGCGCCACAGTTGTGTCAAGTTGCCTTACCTATTTATAACAGAGTTACATATGAAGCTTATCTTGGCTCTATACTTGGCTCGCCCAGTTCGCCCCCTGAGTGTGTTGTTGACAGAATATGTTTTACTTGTCTGAGTTATAATATTAATGACCCAAGCCCAGCTCAGTTAATCCCTACCATTGTGTCTGTCATAATGCTTCAGAAAATGTACATTATCCTAGGGGAGTATGCAGACACAATGTAAAGTAACCCATATAAGTAACCTAATTAATTTCCCTCTAACTGCCCTGAATGCCTCTGTTGATCCTACAGCTATTGTATACAGTAATCATGAGCCTATGAATCAGAGTTATACTGTTAGCACTGAGACGGAGTGCCCTAGTAGGAAATCCACTGTGTGCAGCATAAACATCAATAACTTGTGTCTTCTGATAAGCTTTCCAGTAAAGCAATAAATACAATCAAACAATCAGGCATATGTGTGAAATGCTTGATAATGTAAGTGATATCAACAGAGATATATTTTGAGTGTGTCTATGTATGCGGATGACTCAACACTATACACGTCAGCTACTGCAGAGAGTGAAATCACTGCAACCCTTCACAAACAGCTGCAGTTAGTTTCAGAATGGTTGGCAAGGAATAAGTTAGTCAAATCATTCACTAAACAAATCATTCACTAACCCGCAACTAAATATTGTAATGAATAATGTGGAAATTGAGGAAGTTAGGGTTGGAGTAACACTAGATTGTAAACTGTCATGGTCAAAATATATTGATACAAGAGTAGCTAGGATGGGGAGAAGTCTGTCCATAAGAAAGCGCTACTCTACCTTCTTAACAGCACTGTCAACAAGGCAGGTCCTACAGGCCCTAGTTTTGTTGCACCTGGTCTACTATTTAGTCATGTGGTCAGGTGTCACAGAGGGACCTCGGAAAATTACAATTGTCTCAGAACAGGGCAGCACGGCTGGCCCTTGGATTTACTTAGAGAGGAAACAGGAAACGCCCGTTCTCAGGTCTGTTCAACGCTGGTCCGACCAATCTGATTCCATGCTGCAAGATTGCTCCGAGCACGTGGACTGGGATATGTTCCGGATAGCATCTGACAACAACATTGATGTATACGCTGATTCGGTGAGCGAGTTTATTAGCAAGTGCATTGGTGATGTTGTACCCATAGCAAATATTAAAACCTTCCCCAACCAGAAACCGTGGATTGATGGCAGCATTCGCACAAAACTGAAAGCACGAACCACTGCTTTTAACCAGGGTAAGGCTACCGGAAACATGACTGAATACAAACAGTGCAGCTATTCCCTCCGCAAGGCAATCAAACAAGCTAAGCGTCAATATAGAGACAAAGTAGAGTCACAATTCAACGGCTCAGACACAAGAGGAATGTGGCAGGGTCTACAGTGTGGCAGGGACTACAGTCAGTCACGGACTACAAAAACAAAACGAGCCCCGTCACGGACCATGACGTCCTGCTCCCAGACAAACTAAACAACTTCTTTGCTCGCTTTGAGGACAATACAGTGCCACCGACACGGCCCGCTACCAAAACCTGCGGGCTCACCTTCACCGCAGCCAATGTGAGAAAAACATTTAAATGTTTAAATGTGTTAACCCTCGCAAGGCTGCCGGCCCAGATGGCATCCCTGGCCGTGTCCTCAGAGCATGCGCAGACCAGCTGGCTGGTGTGTTTACGGACATATTCAATCAGTCCCTATCCCAGTTTGCTGTTCCCACATGCTTCAAGAGGGCCACCATTGTTCCTGTTCCCAAGAAAGCTAAGGTGACTGAGCTAAATGACTATCGCCCCGTAGCACTCACTTCCGTCATCATGAAGTGCTTTGAGAGATTAGTCAAGGATCATATCACCTCCATCCTGCCAGACACCCTGGACCCACTCCAATTTGCTTACCGTCCCAATAGGTCCACAGGCAGCGCAATCGCAATCACACTGCATACTGCCCTAACCCATCTGGACAAGAGGAATACTTATGTAAGAATGCTGTTCATCGACTACAGCTCAGCATTTAACACCATAGTTCCCTCCAAGCTCGTCATTAAGCTTGAGACCCTGGGTCTCGACCCAGCCCTGTGCAACTGGGTCCTGGACTTCCTGACGGGCCGGTCCCAGGTGGTGAGGGTAGGAAACAACATCTTCACCCCGTTGATCCTCAACACTGGGGCCCCACAAGGGTGCGTTCTCAGCCCTCTCCTGTACTCCCTGTTTACCCATGACTGCGTGGCCAAGCACGCATCCAACTCAATCATCAAGTTTTCTGACGACACTACAGTGGTAGGCTTGATTACCAACAACGACGAGACGGCCTACAGAGAGGAGGTGAGGACTCTCGGAGTGTGGTGTCAGGAAAATAACCTCTCAATGTCAGCAAAACAAAGGAGATGATCGTGGACTTCAGGAAACAGGAGAGGGAGCACCCCCCTATCCACATCGAGGGGACAGTAGTGGAGAAGGTGGAAAGTTTTAAGTTCCTCGGCGTACACATCACGGACAAACTGAATTGGTCCACCCACACAGACAGCGTGGTGAAGAAGGCGCAACAGCGCCTCTTCAACCTCAGGAGGCTGAAGAAATTCGGCTTGTCACCAAAATCCCTCACAAACTTTTACAGATGCACAATCGAGAGCATCCTGTCGGGCTGTATCACCGCCTGGTAAGGCAACTGCTCCGCCCACAACCGTAAGGCTCTCCAGAGGGTAATGAGGACTGCACAGCGCATCACCGGGGGTAAACTACCTGCCCTCCAGGACACCTACACCACCCGATGTCACAGAAAGGCCAAAAAGATCATCAAGGACAACAACCACCCGAGCCACTGCCTGTTCACCCCGCTATCATCCAGAAGGCGAGGTCAGTACAGGTGCATCAAAGCTGGGACCGAGAGACTAAAAAACAGCTTCTACCTCAAGGCCATCAGACTGTTAAACAGCCATCACTAACATTGAGTGGCTGCTGCCAACATACTGACTTAAATCTCTAGCCACTTTAAACATAGGAATTGGATGTAACAAATGTATCTCTAGCCACTTTAAACAATTTTGTATATAATGTTTACGTATCCGACATACTCATTTCAAATTGACTTCATCACTTCTTGTTTTTGTAAGAAGCGTTGACATGCTGAATGCACCGAGCTGTCTGTTTAAACTACTAGCGCACAGCTCACACACCCTGTCACTCGCTGGTATAAAGGATTTGGAGACAGGCGCAGGAATACATCATCTGGGTTTTTTAATACACCCAAAACAAACACCTACACAAAACACTGGGACGTACCCAAACAAAAGAGCGAGGGTAAAACCTCGTGGAACGACACGCGGGACGAGACCCGCAATACACAACGCACAAAGCACGCAGCACAGGCTGAGACAACGCATAGGTACTCAGACCACCAACGGACATGGGAACAATAATCGACAGCCCAATGGGGAAACAAAGGGCACCTTTATACAACTACAATCAGTGAAGAATTGGAACCAGAGTGTGCGTAATGACACAGTTCAGTGCAGCCTAGAAGGCCTGTGACGTCGACCTCCGGAACTGGTGAACAGAATGAGCAGCAGTACCGGGAGGATCCGGGACACACCCATGCATACCTCACAAGACATGCCACCAGAGGTCTCTTCACAGTCCCCAAGTCCAGAACTATGGGAGGTCCACAGTACTACATAGAGCCATGACTACATGGAACTCTATTCCACATCAGGTAACTGATGCAAGCAGTAAAATCAGATTTTAAAAAACCAGATAAAAATACACATTATGGAACAGCGAAGACTGTGAATAGACACACACACAGGTACAGACACAAGCATACGCGCACACACACATACAGGTACACACACTCACGCATACGCACACACACGCTAGCACACGCACTCTACACACACGCACATCGTAAAATTGTTGTATGGTGGTATTATACATTTAGTATTGTAGATATGTAGTGGTGTAATAATGTTATATGATGTACTGTTTTATCTTTTGTTTTATGTGTGATGTAAGTGTCTTAATGTGTTTGTACTCCAGGAAGAGTAGTTGCTGCCTTGGCAACAGGTAATGGAGTTCCCCAATGAATACAAATACAAAGGTTGGCTGGATGTCCTTTGAGTGGTGGACCATTCTTGATACACACAGGAAACCCAGCAGCGTTTCAGTTCTTGACTCACTCAAACCGGTGCGCCTTGCACCTACTACCATACCCACGTTCAGAGGCACCTAAATCTTTTGTCTTGCCCATTCACCCTCTCAATGGTACACACACACACAATCCATGTCTCAGTTGTCTCAAGGATTAAAAATCCTTCTTTTTAACCTGTCACCTCCCCTTCATCTACACTGATTGAAGTGGATTTAACAAGTGACATCAATAACGGATCATAGGTTTCACCTGGATTCACCTGGTCAGTCATTGAAAGAGCAGGTGTTCTTAATGTTTTGTCCACTCAGTGTATGTCATTCGTGTCAAAGTCTAAATCGTCCTGGTTTGGTGGAATGACCTGCCTTTGCTTGAAGCGCTGTCACAATGAAAATGTTTTTTAAATTAACTTGTCTCAGCAGCGTACATATTTGATGCAAAAAGTTTAAAAAAAAAAATTGCTTATTTTGTCAATTTGACAGACACAGCTTGGCTAGACTGTAGTCACGGTGCATCTGCATATTGAGCTCAGCCAGCACGGTTACTTTTGTAACCGAATGAAAACATTTTAATGATGTGATTTAACCGATTTGATGTTGGGAAAATAACGTCGAAATGCATAACGGCATTATATGCCTTTAAACAGCTTGAGGAGGAAAACTATTTTCACAGATTTAATCATGTAAAAATTAAGGCTACTGATTATTGCTCAGTATCTACTCACAAGCTTCTCATTGACAGCCTGAAGAGCTACCAGTCATACCGTTTTATGCCAAGGTGCAACCTTTTTGGTAGGTTGATGGAAGGCTACTCAGAGTCAAAAGGTTGTGATACAGCAAAGCCAAGGCATGCCTGGGCCGTGCTCATCATGGTTCTGACAGGCGAAGTGAAAATGAGACCATGATTTTGCTCGTATGAGCAGCTTGCACAACGAGCAAAATCATGGTCTCATTTTCACCTCGCCTGTGTATGTAACAACACCATCGGACATGAAACAACGATACAAATGTAACAGCACAACAAAATAGATAAAAACATTTATTTTGCAGGTGCCTTGTCATTTTATACACCAGTGGTGCAACAAGTGCTTTCTAACAGTGACAGCAGGAGCAACCAACATTATCAAAACCATTCATCTTGGTCAAAACCGTTCATCTTGGTCAAAACCGTTCATCTTGGTCAAAACCATTCATCTTGGTCAAAACCATTCATTTTGGTCAAAACCATTCATCTTGGTCAAAACCATTCATCTTGGTCAAAACCATTCATCTTGGTCAAAACCATTCATCTTGGTCAAAACCATTCATCTTGGTCAAAACCATTCATCTTCAGGCGATTGGGGGGGTTCAAAATGCAATCTGTTAATTATTACATCATATACAAAATGGACATATCTATTTAATACAGACTAGCTCAAATCATTGCTAATCGTTGAAAATGACAAATCTACCGAATGGATCATGATAATATTCTTTTTTGAAAGTGGGGATGCAGCCGCTCCCTTTGCTCCACTGCTCGGCCATCTGTAGGGATTACCCGGCATACAACAATTATACAAACTATTCTACTTCTTTTATTTATTTTTCGTTTTGGGGAACAAAGTCGTAAATATAAGTCTGAAGGACTCATAAGCTGTTCTTTCTTCATTGTTATTCGGCACAGTAGTAAGCGGTGTATGGTGTTCCCCAGTCCTGCTCCAGGCAGAAGTTGTGCTGTTAGAAGTTCTCATAGTGATGTATGAAATGTGTTCGGTCTCTCTTGTTCATCTGTTGGCAGGCCTTCTCTACGTTCTTAGTGAGACCAGGAGGACCACAGCTGAACACACCAATCTTACCCACCTGGAGGGAGGGAGAGAGAGGAGAGAGGAGAGAGAGGGAGGGAGGGAGGGAGGGAGAGAGAGGAGAGAGAGGGAGGGAGGGAGGGAGAGAGAGGAGAGAGGAGAGAGAGGGAGGGAGGGAGGGAGAGAGAGGAGAGAGGAGAGAGAGAGAGGGAGGGAGGGAGGGAGAGAGAGGAGAGAGAGAGAGAGAGGGAGGAGGGAGGGAGAGAGAGGAGAGAGAGAGAGGGAGGGAGGAGGGAGGGAAGAGGAGGAGACAGGAAGTATTAGGGAGAAAGAGAAAAACAAACAGTAATTGTGTAAGACCAGTTCTAGTGAATGAGTATATGTTTATCATGGTAGATTGCTACTGCAGCCGATGGAGACGTGGAGGGGACACAGTACAAGGAAGTGATGCGGAATACTGTGGAAGGGATCAGCATACAGCATTTCGGAAAATATTCAGAACCCTTATATTTTTCCACATTTTGTTACGTTACAGCCTTACTCTAAAATGGATTCTATTAATTATTTTCCTCATCAATCTTCACACAATACCCCATAACGACAAAAGTTAAAACAGGTTTTTAGAATTTTTTGCAAATGTATTAAAAATAAAAACAGAAATAACAGAAATCTACATAGGTATTCAGACCCTTTGCTATGAGACTCAGGTGCATCCTGTTTCCATTGGTCATCCTTGAAATGTTTCTACAACTTGATTGGAGGAGTCCACCTGAGGTAAATTCAATTGATTGGACATGTTTTGGAAAGGCACACACCTGTCTATATAAGGTCCCATAGTTGACAGTGCATGTCAGAGCAAAAAAGAAACCATGAGGTCGAAAGAATTGTCCATAGAGCTCCGAGACAGGATTGGACAACAGGACAACAACCCAAGCACACAGCCAAGACAACGCAGGAGTGGCTTCGGGACAAGTCTATGTATGTTCTTGAGTGTCCCAGCCAGAGCCTGGACTTGAACCCGATCAAACATCTCTGGAGAGACCTGAAAATAGCTGTGCAGCGACGCTCCCCATCCAACCTGACAGAGCTTGAGAGGAGGCTGTAATCGCTGCCAAAGGTGCTTCAACAAAGTACTGAGTAAAGGTTCTGAATACTTATGTAAATGTGATATTTACGGTTTTTATTTTTTTACATTTAGCAAAAATTTCAAAAATCCAGATTTTGCTTCGTCTTTATGGGGTATTGTGTGTAGATTAATGGGGGCAATTTAATCCATTTTAGAATAAGGCTGTAACGTAAACAAAATATGGAAAAAGTGAAGAGTGTCTGAATACTTCCCAAATGCATTGTATGTAGCGTAGTCTTCTTCAAGAGAGGTTTGGTGCTGTATTAGCTAACTCCTATGGACGAGTAATACCGATAGATACTATGATAACAGATGATAACAATATAATAACCACTATAAAGCACAAACAGGTCTGGCATCAGGTTTTACGCAACATGGCGCTGATGGATGTGTCTATGTAACTAACCTCAGGGTGCACCTCCTGCAGAGAGCTGAAGAAGGAGACAAATGGTGGGCGACCGAAGTGGGTCACAGAACGCAGGCCGGTGAACAGGCTCCGATTCCACACCTTCTGGAAGTGACGCTCACACACGTACTGACCAGACACATCAGGACATCCCACTTTAGTACCACATACTACATTTACTGTTGTTAAATGTACAGTCCTAAAGTCCTCAAGTCATAACGTCTTAATGTCTTAGACTTAAAGTCCTGAAGTCTTAAAGTCCTGAAGTCTTACAGTCTTAAAGTCCTAACGTCTTAATGTCTTAGTCTTAAAGTCCTGAAGTCTTAAAGTCTTAAAATCCTGAAGTCTTAAAGTCCTAACGTCTTAATGTCTTAGTCTTAAAGTCCTGAAGTCTTAAAGTCCTAATGTCTTAATGTCTTAGTCTTCATGACTTTAAGACTAAGACATTAAGACTTAAAGTCTTAAAGTCTTAAAGACTAAGACATTAAGACATTAGGACTTTAAGACTTCAGGACTTTAAGACTAAGACATTAAGACGTTAGGACTTTAAGACTTCAGGATTTTAAGTCTTTAAGACTAAGACATTAAGACATTAGGATTTTAAGACTTTAAGACTTTAGGATTTTAAGACTAAGACTTTAGGATTTTAAGACTTTAAGACTTCAGGACATTAAGACTTCATGACTTTAAGACTTCAGGACTTTAAGTCTTTAAGACTAAGACATTAGGACTTTAAGACTTTAGGATTTTAAGACTTCAGGACTTTAAGACTTCATGACTTTAAGACTTCAGGACTTTAAGTCTTTAAGACTAAGACATTAGGACTTTAAGACTTTAGGATTTTAAGACTTCAGGACTTTAAGACTTCATGACTTTAAGACTTAAAGTCCTGAAGTCTTAATGTCCTGAAGTCTTAAACTCTTAAAATCCTAAAGTCTTAAAGTCCTAATGTCTTAGTCTTAAAGTCCTGAAGTATTAAAATCTTAAAGTCTTAAAGTCTTGAAGTCCTAAGGTCCTAAAGTGCAAACTCTGCCCTCCCTGTGCACCATTGTAGCTACAACTAAACCACACAATATATCTAAACTGTTGTACTCTTATCCTGTGACATTTCAAGCACTTGTAGTTTTTTTCAGTGCAGAACTAGGCTTAATCTACATCCAGGAAACGGTTTGTTGGTTGTTCTCACCAGCATGGTGGTTCGCAGGTCAAACTTCTCTGCTAGCTGTGTGATGTAGATGTGGACAGAGACCAGATTCAGAGTATCCTGCTCCTCCACCTCCCGGATGATGTCAGACACCCACTCAAACTGACGCTGCGTCCGCGTCACCCAGATAAAGTATATCTACAGACAGACAGGATATTCCCCCGGCAAAGCCAAAGGTTAGGCATAGGGATTCAGATTGGTTAAGGACATAAAAGGCAGGAGGTGTATTTACTTTTATTCTGATACAGGACAGATTAAATACTGTGGTGGATCACTAGAAGAAGCAGAAGGAGAAGAAGGAGAAGAAGAACAAGAAGGAGAAGAAGAATAAGAATGAGAAGAAGAACAAGAAGGAGAAGCAGAATAAGAAGGAGAACAAGAACAAGAACAAGAAGGAGAAGGTTCCTGACATTCTCATGTGGACAGCTTACTTTTTTACACTGTATCTTGAACTTGACTGAGGACTTGAACACCAGGTCCTTGAGGATGGAAGCGAAGGGGGTGACTCCAATCCCTCCTCCCACCAGGACTGACACCTCAAAGTTTGTCCACTCCTGGTGGCCCTCCCCAAACGGCCCGTCCAGGTACAGCTGTGGAATGGAAGTACAAATATGTGATAGAGTAAGCATTGCAAAACAGCAAGAATTAATCAACCATCCAACCAACCAACCACATGCATGCACACAGACACGCTTGCAGCAGACACGGATGGATGCACAGATGCAGACCCCCACTCTACACACAGACCCCCCGCCCTACACACAGACTACCCCACCCTACACACAGTAGCCCCCACCACCCTACACACAGACCCCCGCCCTACACTCAGACCCCCGCCCTACACACAGACCCCCCGCCCTACACACAGATCCCCACCCTACACACAGACCCCCTACACACAGACCCCCACCCTACACACAGATCCCCGCCCTACACACAGATCCCCACCCTACACACAGTAACCCCCCACCCTACACACAGTAACCCCCACCACCCTACACACAGACGCCCCACCCTACACATACACTCCCTCCCTCCCTCCCTCCCTCCCTCCCTCCCTCCCTCCATGCCTTTGGATATGTTCCCAGTTGCTCCAGGTTGTTGGGGGTGTATGCCTCTCTGAGGTGGCTGGTCCAGGGGCCTATGGCGCGGATGTGAAGGCTAAGGGTCTCCTCATGTGGAGCTGACGTCAGGGTGAATGGGTGATACTCATCTGTGCCAAGCGCCAGACACGCCACCCTCACCCACTGGCCTGAGCGGTACACAAAGCCCTGGGGACGCTTGAACTCCAGGTATGTCACTTCTATGTTGGGGTGGGAGAGAGAGCGAGAGAATGAGATAAAGGAGAGCAACCAGTAGCACAAGCCAATAGCCAGAGTGGAGGGGAATACAACAATATAACTAGAATTAACCCACAAAGAGCATTAACTGGAATGGGAACTCACGCATTCATCCGTCCATCCATCCAATCCACCATCCAAACCCCCTTCCTCACTCCTTCCATCCCTTCCCCATCCCTCCCTCCCTGCCCCCCTCCCAGCCACCCACCAACCAACCCACCCTTCCTCCTCTCTTTCTATCCCAGTTCCTACCTGAGGGCAGCAGCGTAGCGTTGACCACGGGGATCTCCACCTTCTTCCTGTTGAGGCTGATGAGTTTGTCCAGGAGGAAGAGCAGTCCCGGGGGGATCAGGTAGATGTAGAAACGAGGCTCCTGGAGCAGAGCAAAGCTGCCGTGGATGACCGTCTGGCGGGACGAGACATGACCAAGAGGATCAATTTTTAAATACACTAGAAACCAGGGGAAGAGACATGGCCAAGAGCATCATGTTTTAGATACACTAGAAACCAAGGGACGAGACATGGCCAAGAGCATCATGTTTTAGATACACTAGAAACCAGGGGAAGAGACATGGCCAAGAGCATCATGTTTTAAATACACTAGAAACCAGGAGACGAGACATGGCCAAGAGCATCATGTTTTAGATACACTAGAAACCAGGAGACAAGACATGGACAAGAGCATCATGTTTTAAATACACTAGAAACCAGGGGAAGAGACATGGCCAAGAGCATCATGTTTTAAATAAACTAGAAACCAGGAGACGAGACATGGCCAAGAGCATCATGTTTTTGATACATTAGAAACCAAGGGAGGAAAGGGTTAAGAGGAAATAGACTTCATGTTCTCCCTACAGGGGCCAGCATTTACATTCAATCCAACCAAAATGCATCATACCGGCTGTATGTCTGTATTTTGAAAGTTATATAGCTTAAAAACTTGATTGCTGACATGCAAAACATTTTGGGACTATATCAACAATGGACTAATGAAACAAATAGCAAAAATATAGTTTTGTGGTGGAATTTAGTAGGTAATCAATGAGGGGAGCATGCTCCTTCCTTCACCTACTGATTAATTGACACACTCCCAGACCACTTATCGGTTTCCAGGTCACGGAGGAGTCGAGGAGAGGACTGTCTTTTCGTCCAAACGAGAATCTCCCTGTGTTCACCGTGGTTCAACATTATGGCAAGCCCCTTCGGTTAAACCAGCAACTACTGTAGTAATACTCATCTGGATATGTTGTACAAGGTATACAGTATATGAATATAATGTATCTCTGTGCTCACCAGAATGTAGACGACCACATAGAGGTAGTGTGTGAGCCAGAAACCCCGGAAGCTGATTCGTCGGAAGTAGTGAGAGGCGAAGACGTACATAAACGCAAAGATGAAGAGAAGCAGGATGCCCGTTAATCCTGCAGTAACGTTAGAGAGAGAGACATGTTAGAGTAACGTTAGAGAGAGAGACATTAGAGTAACGTTAGAGAGAGAGACACAGTAGAGTAATGTTAGAGAGAGACATGTTAGAGAGAGAGACACAGAGTAACGTTAGAGAGAAACATGTTAGAGAGAGACATGTTAGAGTAACGTTAGAGAGAGACATGTTAGAGTAACGTTAGAGAGAGACATGTTAGAGTAACGTTAGAGAGACAGTTGTTAGAGAGAGAGAGACGTTAGAGTAACGTTATAGAGAGAGACACGTTAGAGTAACGTTATAGAGAGAGAGACACGTTAGAGTAACGTTAGAGAGAGACATGTTAGAGTAACGTTAGAGAGAGACATGTTAGAGTAACGTTAGAGAGAGAGACACGTTAGAGTAACGTTAGAGAGAGAGACACGTTAGAGTAACGTTAGAGAGAGAGACACAGAGTAACGTTAGAGAGAAACACGTTAGAGTAACGTTAGAGAGAGAGACATGTTAGAGTGACGTTAGAGAGAGAGACATGTTAGAGTAACGTAGAGAGAGAGACATGTTAGAGTGACGTTAGAGAGAGAGACATGTTAGAGTGACGTTAGAGAGAGAGACATGTTAGAGTAACGTAGAGAGAGAGACATGTTAGAGTGACGTTAGAGAGAGAGACATGTTAGAGTAACGTTAGAGAGAGAGACATGTTAGAGTAACGTTAGAGAGAGACAGTTGTTAGAGAGAGAGACACAAAACTGGTTGCATTGGCGTCCATATAACTAGAAACGGGTTGAAATGACATAACTATGACATGTTAGTTTTGCCCAGTTTTGACCGGTGGGAATGGTTTGTATTCTGTCCTACCTGGAACAGTCTTAAAGAACCACCACGACCATTTCATCGGCATCTCAGACCTGCAAATAGTCAATACATTGCAAATGGTCAATACATAGTAAATAGTCAACCCAGTGAATAGTCAACCCAGTGAATAGTCAACCAAGTAAATAGTCAACACAGTAAATAGTCAACACAGTAAATAGTCAACACAATAAATAGTCAACACAGTAAATAGTCAACACAGTAAATAGTCAACACAATAAATAGTCAACACAGTAAATAGTCAACACAGAATAAATAGTCAACACATAGTAAATAGTCAACCCAGTAAATAGTCAACACAGTAAATGGTCAACACAATAGTCAACACAGTAAATAGTCAACAGTGTAAATAGTCAACACAATAAATAGTCAACACAGTAAACAGTCAACACATAGTAAATAGTCAACACATAGTAAATAGTCAACACAGTAAATAGTCAACACAGTAAATAGTCAACAGTGTAAATAGTCAACAGTGTAAATAGTCAACACAGTAAACAGTCAACACATAGTAAATAGTCAACACAATAAATAGTCAACACATAGTAAATACTCAACACATAGCAACTCAGATACAAGAGTATGTATGTAAAGAGGTATGCATGTGAAAATGGAGAAGAATACCAAAATATTCAAAATGAAGAATGAAGAAGAATCCAGAATAATGCCATTACCCATTGTTGGTTAGAACCCTGGGGAACAGACAGGCCAGGATGCTGAGGTCACTGACTGAGAACACGTAGACATTGACCACATGACCCAGAGAGTGGACAACTAAAGAGGAGGAGAAGGGGTTCATTCAGAAGCAAAACATGACATGAAACTGGAAACACGTTGTAATTGTGTTACTACAACGAGACGTGAATAACTAGTATCCCAAAAGTGAAATCATCAGTTCCCCAAAAAATACAAATATTTTTATGATTTTACATTGGTGAGTGACTTTTTTTCCAATTCCGCCCAGTCGACCCCTCATTTTGTGTTAATACTCTGAGAAGTGAGTCACCCTGTGACCTCTGACCTGTGAGTAAGAGGGCGGACATGGCCATGAAGCGGTGGAAGTCTATAGCGGCGTCGAAGGGGATGTATTGGTTGAGGAAGGTCTCTCGTCCCAGGGTGATGAGGTTACGGCACACCGTCAGCAGCATGTAGGGGTACAGGAAGCAGATGGCCGCCGCCGAACCACGCGACGCCAAGATACCCACCACCGACGTCTCCGGCACACCCGTGGAGTATGCCTGCAAACCATAGTCTAAACACGAAGCTAGGGGTTTGTTTCTGTTCGTCCACAGGCTTTACCTGAATCCCAAATAAAACCCTCAGGCCCTCCGGATTCCCTAGGCATTACCGTAGATCTGAAAGGATTGGATAAGTGTAATCAAAATGGCAAAATGTCAGCCAAACAGAAGGGTAAGTTTAAGTCATCACCATATTACTTAAACATATCCCATTCTGTTAGATCTACGATCTAGAGGAAGGATTAGGAACAGGGCTTGATTTGGGATTCAGGGTATACATTGAGGGAAAAAAGTATTTGATCCCCTGCTGATTTTGTTAGTTTGCCCACTGACAAAGAAATGATCAGTCTATAATTTTAATGGTAGGTTTATTTGGAATTGCATTTTAATGAGGGAAATACGTATTTGACCCCTCTGCAAAACATGACTTAGTACTTGGTGGCAAAACCCTTGTAGGCAATCACAGAGGTCAGACGTTTCTTGCAGTTGGCCACCAGGTTAGCACACATCTCATTAAGTCATTAGCACACAAAGTCATTAAGGTTTCGAGGCTGACGTTTGGCAACTTGAACCTTCAGCTCCCTCCACAGATTTTCTATGGGATTAAGGTCTGGAGACTGGCTAGGCCACTCCAGGACCTTAATGTGCTTCTTCTTGAGCCACTCCTTTGTTGCCTTGGCTGTGTGTTTTGGGTCATTGTCATGCTGGAATACCCTTCCTCGACCCATTTTCAATGCCCTGGCTGAGGGAAGGAGGTTCTCACCCAAGATTTGACTGTACATGGCCCTTTCCATCGTCCCTTTGATGCAGTGAAGTTGTCCTGTCCCCTTAGCAGAAAAACACCCCCAAAGCATAATGTTTCCACCTCCATGTTTGGCGGTGGGGATGGTGTTCTTGGGGTCATAGGCAGCATTCCTCCTCAAAAAATGGCGAGTTGAGTTGATGCCAAAAAGCTCAATTTTGGTCTCATCTGACCACAACACTTTCACCCAGATGTCCATTGAATCATTCAGATGTTCATTGGCAAACTTCAGACGGGCATGTATATGTGCATTCTTGAGCAGGGGGACCTTGCGGGCGCTGCAGGATTTCAGTCCTTCACGGCGTAGTGTGTTACCAATTGTTTTCTTGGTGACTATGGTCCCAGCTGCCTTGAGATCATTGACAAGATCCTCCAGTGTAGTTCTGGGCTGATTCCTCACCGTTCTCATAATCATTGCAACTCCACGAGGTGAGATCTTGCATGGAGCCCCAGGCCGAGGGAGATTGACAGTTCTTTTGTGTTTCTTCCATTTGCGAATAATCGCACCAACTGTTGTCACCTTCTCACCAAGCTGCTTGGCGATGGTCTTGTAGCCCATTCCAGCCTTGTGTAGGTCTACAATCTTGTCCCTGACATCCTTGGAGAGCTCTTTGGTCTTGGCCATGGTGGAGAGTTTGGAATCTGATTGATTGCTTCTGTGGACAGGTGTCTTTTATACAGGTAACAAACTGAGATTAGGAGCACTCCCTTTAAGAAAGACACCTGGGAGCAAGAAATCGTTCTGATTGAGAGGGGGTCAAATACTTATTTCCTTCATTAAAATGCAATTCCATTGATAACATTTTTCACATGCGTTTTTCTGGATTTTTGTTGTTGTTATTCTGTCTCTCACTGTTCAAATAAACCTACCATTAAAATTATTGACTGATCCTTTCTTTGTCAGTGGGCAAACGTTCAAAATCAGCAGGGGATCAAATACTTTTTTCCCTCACTGTATACAAGGCAGACAGAAGACCTTGGATACAGTATAGCTATTGTAATGTGATGGGAAATGTACCTAAGCATACATAAGATGCTTTTGTAGGGCAAAGGAGTTAAAATTTGCATGAGTAATCAATAAAATTATTATCTCATTAAGGTAAGCATTTGTGTCAACAAAACAGTCATCTCTCGTGACCGCCTTAGCTGATTTGGTTCTGGGCACTGAGATTAACAAAACAGGTAACTCCCAGCCTTCTTCTTCTTGGCACAGTTTACTCCCAGCCTGTCTCAGATCTGTTTTTACTGTCTTGACAACAAGCATAGGAGTTGGCGAGACAGGACAAACAGATCTGGGACCAGCCAGGCTAGCTCAAATTCAATCAATCAAATGTATATTATAGCAGTTGTAACGAGGTGCCAGCTAACTCCCAAAACAGAAGAACGTACAGAAGAGAAGAGAAAATAATACGAGACGAGAGAAGAGAAGACAAGACAAGAGAACACGAGACCAGAGAAAATGAGAAGACAAGAGAAGATGAGAAGACAAGAGAAAGAGAACTTACAGTAGCATCTCTCTAGAGTCACTCCGGCTGTGATGCCATAGACGATGGTGAAGCAGACAATGTGGCGACGGTAGTTCTCTACGAAGCGTTTGAATTGCTGGATCTTCTGCTGGATGGGGCTCCTGTTGTAACGCTCCTTCTTAGGCTTCACGTAGACCTTAGGACTCTGGAGGCCCGATCTGCACGGGAGGAGGAAAGAGGAAGTCATTTGCAGTGGTTTAGATTGAGAAAAGATTCATTGTCTCAACATCATTTTATTCAACCGAAACTACCAAAGATGGTTCAGGCCACAGCATGAAGCATTCACTTCAATGGCATTTATTACGGAACACGTTTAAGAGAAAGCTTCCTTCAACAAAGCACTGTTTCGACCTTTGTTTTTTACCTTGATGTTACAGCAATGCAGCAATCAATGAATACAATGGATGAGTCAGAGTTAGCAAGGACAATAAAATAAATCATAAGGACAGTAAATAAACGGATTATCCGGGTGAGGTTCAGGCTGGATTGGGCAATAATACAATTTTAAGAGGTATTACTGGGTGTTAGTAATATAACGAAACCACAGGATAGATAGAGTGTAAATACTGTGCTCCATGGTAAAACCATCGTACCATAATCAATATATTTAAGGTACTCAGACTCAAGTCGGCTTGTTATCTGATAATGGTGTTTAAGTAGAGGCTGGTTGCATCACTGGGTGGACAACTCTAGATACCAGACATGAGGTCAACCACAAAGCAAGCAAACTCTCTTACACAACCCGAGGTAACCATGGTAAACCCATAATTACTGGTATAACTCTGCTTCACTTCCTTGAAACAGAATACTGTACATACAGGTAAGCACAACAACCATTACCACTACTGGTATCAACCTACTGTATAAGGACTTTATGTAAATAGATCTCTGGTAGTGACATGAGCAGTATGAGGTTGGATGTGATCTCTGGTAGTGACATGAGCAGTATGAGGTTGGATGTGATCTCTGGTAGTGACATGAGCAGTATGAGGTTGGATGTGATCTCTGGTAGTGACATGAGCAGTATGAGGTTGGATGTGATCTCTGGTAGTGACATGAGCAGTATGAGGTTGGATGTGATCTCTGGTAGTGACATCAACAGCATGAGGTTGGATGTGATCTCTGGTAGTGACATCAACAACATGAGGTTGGATGTGATCTCTGGTAGTGACATCAACAACATGAGGTTGGATGTAATCTCTGGTAGTGACATTAATAGCATGAGGTTGGATGTAATCTCTGGTAGTGACATCAGCAGTATGTGATTTCTGCTAGTGACATTAACAGCATGAGGTTGGATGTGATCTCTGGTAGTGACATCAGCAGTATGTGATTTCTGCTAGTGACATTAATAGCATGAGGTTGGATGTGATCTCTGGTAGTGACATCAGCAGTATGTGATTTCTGCTAGTGACATTAATAGTATGAGGTTGGATGTGATCTCTGGTAGTGACATCAGCAGTATGTGATTTCTGCTAGTGACATTAATAGTATGAGGTTGGATGTGATCTCTGGTAGTGACATCAGCAGTATGTGATTTCTGCTAGTGACATTAATAGCATGAGGTTGGATGTGATCTCTGGTAGTGACATCAGCAGTATGTGATTTCTGCTAGTGACATTAATAGCATGAGGTTGGATGTGATCTCTGGTAGTGACATCAGCAGCATCAGCTTGGAAATTCCTCCACCCTAGAGAACTTACCTTTTCCCTTGTCGTCTGCGAAGCTCCTGCCCGTCTTTCCCTAGGCTGCTGGAGAACTGTGTGTCCCCTTCGGAGGGTGAGCTAAGGAAGAGAAGACATTACAGCTTTAAATAAAGAGCATGAGGCCTGCAGGCCGACGTATGAAAACTGATGCTTGTCATATCAGCCGGACAAGGGTGGAGTTATTAAAATAACTTGTAGAAATAACCGTAATAGTCGTCGTAATAGTAATATAACAGGTTACTGTCGTCGTAATAGTAATAGTCGTCGTAATAGTAATATAACAGGTTACTTGGAAAGAAAGTAATCATCATCATGTCCACAATCACACCCTGATAAGAGTATGACTGTCGAGATCTTGGTGAATGGAGATGGCGAAATACAGTAAATTACCTTGCAACGAAGAGTGCATTTTTTTTCAAATCAATGTTTTGTTTGTCAGCAGTTCTCTCATAAGGGTGTATCCTCATTACTAAGTTATTATCTTCCTCTATTCTAATGTTGTTATCTTGCCTGTTCCTCTCTGGGGGCGATGAAAGAAACGGGCTGGTGTTATGTGTAACGTCTGCTTCCAACTCACACTCGCAAACACATAGATCCCCTGAACGCAGCTCACTCTTCAGATCCCAATCACCTGAATTCTGATCACCTGTTCATACACCTGTAGGTCATTATCACACACTATTTAGTTTTTTGCACCCCATCACACGGGAGGTACTCCTCCCGTGTATGATCGGTTTTGCCTGGCTCACTAACGACGCCTATTCCCTGCCTGTACTTTAGCCTATCGGATTTCCTGTTACCAACCTATTGGCTGATCTCCAGGACAACGTTACTAGCCTTTTCCCTGCCTGTACTGTTGCCTTTGGACCCCCTGTGTATGACCTTCTGTCTGCCCCTGGACCCAGCTACCTGCCTCCTCCTGTGGTCCCTTGAAATAAACACTGCTCTTGAAACCAGCTCTCTGTCTCCCCTCGTGTTCAGTACATTAATATCTTACCTGTTCCTCTCTGGGGTGATGAAAGAAACAGGCTGGTGTTATTATCTTACCTGTTCCTCTCTGGGGTGATGAAAGACACATGCTGGTGTTATTATCTTACCTGTTCCTCTCTGGGGTGATGAAAGACACATGCTGGTGTTATTATCTTACCTGTTCCTCTCTGGGGTGATGAAAGACACATGCTGGTGTCGACTCAGTCTGTTTCCCCCCTCCTTCTCCATCCCTGCAGAGATACATAACATTAGAAGAACAAGAAGAAGCCCTGCAGAAGCCTTTGAGAGTATTTTGTATCCCTGGCCGGCCTTTGCAGAAGTCTTAAAAGTATTTTGTGTCTCTGGTCGGCCTTCTTCAGCCTTTGTCACCTTTGATGTTAAGCTGAGCGAAGGTCAGTTCCTTCTCGTGGTCCCGGAGCAAGAAGTGGAAGTCCTCCCAGGTAATCTGTTCCTTATCGTTGAAACCTGCGGCCTGCAACATGGCCGTGATGGCCTCCTCAGCCTGGCTCTTAGACAGAAGACTGCTGGAGATCTCTATGAACGACCTGCAGAACAGACCACAAGATGGCCGGAGTTAAGACGGCCGGAGAACACATTATACGGTGCTTATCTTTTTCATTCATTTTGGATTGCGCATACAGCTGGATCTACAAAACAGACGGCATGGAATGTGGACGTACTTCGACAGAAGACGGCTATTGAGGTCTGAGTGTAATGTGTAATGTCTCTTCAAGGCCGGGTACAATGTTTTTCATGAAATTGGCTGATATTTGGATGAAACCAGATCAAAGTATGAAAAACGACTGTTGGCTCTACACTGGTAAAGTTTGACCATGAAGTTCCTGGTCCCCTCCCCCGTGTCAAACACTTGGATTCAGGAGGCGGGATTACTAAGGGATAGGGTGACATCACCCTAACTGTCATTTTAATATGCCAATTTATTTTATTTTTATTTAACCTTTATTTAAATAAATAAAATATGTAACCAATGGTAACATGATATTCTCTTACCTAATTTAAATAAGTACCGCCACCACCAACATCGGAGAAGGCGTGTTTGTGGAGGGGCGTGGATTTTATAGATAGATAGCTACTCTAATGGTGCCATTTATGTTCATTTATGGCAAAGATACTTATGTCTCCGCTTTCATCTGTGTCTGGTGTTAGCTGGTTACTGGCTAGCTAGGTCTTCATCTGTGTCTGGTGTTAGCTGGTTACTGGCTAGCTAGGTCTTCATCTGTGTCTGGTGTTAGCTGGTTACTGGCTAGCTAGGTCTTCATCTGTGTCTGGTGTTAGCTGGTTACTGGCTAGCTAGGTCTTCAGCCAGCATGGAACAAAAGGGAGGGAAGTGTCGTTCAAAACGTTGACGCTGTTGTCATTTCAACACATCCGTCGCTGCTGCTGTGAACCGCACCACAAGAGACATGCCCAAACAGGAGATGTATAACAAAAACGTACATCCTTGGTGCAATTGCTTTGTGCATCACCGAAATTTGCTTGAGATGATTTTACCGCACCACTGTTCACTGCGTCTTGACAGAGCTGTCAGTCAAGGCGAGGTCATAAATATAAACTCCCCCACTCACTCAGCCTGTCTTTTCAAACTTCCTGGTAGTTAGCCATGAGAGAAAAGTACTTTTTCTCAAATCTTGAGCATTTCTTTCCCCCAAAAAAATATTATGGGTGATATTTTAATCACTCAAAAGGCTATTTTACATGGGAATCAGAATGACTGTTCGGGACTTTTAAGAGAATTGATAACAGTGCTAACCTGAGCAGCCTGGAAAAGTCCTCTTTCGATAAGAAACCGTCTCCATCGATGTCGTGCATCGAGAACATCAGTTTAGACTTTTCCTCAGGAGAACCTGGACAAACAACACAGTGGAATATCAGAACAAAATTTGTGTTTCATATTGGACAATTCCTGTTTCAGTCAGTTGTCTTCTGTTTGTTGCCTAATAAACACAACCCCCGGACTCCAGGGTTGGGATCAATTCCACTTCCAGTCAATTCAGGAATTCAAATATTTTCGGAAACCTACCCTGGACTCACCTTTCATGAAAATGACGATGACATCAAGGAACTCCTGGAAGGAGAGGTATCCGTTTCCGTCCTTGTCAGCCAACGTGAACATGGAGTCAACAAAAAGCGAGTCCGGTTTGAGTCCCAGAGCATCTGCAAATTCAGTTCCTGTCAGCTCAGTCTCCAGGGCTTCGCGGGTCTTCCTGCAGGACGCACCACTCATGTCCCCGGCATCACACTTCTCTATCTCCAGGACCTATAGGGTGGGGATGGATGTATATATATTTTTGAACCTTTATTTAACCGGGTTGTCCCATTGAGCCAATACATATGAGTGATAGACGTTTCGTCAACATGAAAGACAGGAGGATGGCATTGGCGTTTACCACCATGAACCGCTAACTGAAAGTAATCAGATTATGATCCTAAATTTGGGTCATCTTAAAGTTACTGATGTCAATTTTGGACAGGTAACTAGTAACTGCAATGGATTACAATTAGAAAGTAACCAACCCAAACCTGCATATGTCAGCATGGTGCCATTGCATTTGTTAATGGTGGTCACATTGAATGGCTCAGTAGGTTAGAGGGGTGGCAGGTAGCCTAGTGGTTAGAGTGTTGGGCCAGTAACCGAAAGATTGCTAGATCAAATCCCCGAGATGACAAGGTACAAATATGTTGCTCTGCCCCTGAACAAGGCAGTTAACCCACTGTTTCTAGGCCGTCATTGTAAATAAGAATTTGTTCTTAACTGACTTGCCTAGTTAAATAAAACAAAAAAATGGTATTATCAATACTTGGGTTGTGGGTTCAATTCCTGCATCTTGACCATGTTCTGTTATAATCTCCGCCTGGTTCCTCTCTAGGTTTCTTCCTAGGTTCTGGCCTTTCTAGGGAGTTTTTCCTAGCCACCGTGCTTCTATACCTACATTGCTTGCTGTTTGGGGTTTTTATATTTGATATACTGAATATATGTCACTGTCCATACTGTGTACCAGGGTTGTGGATTTAACCCAATGTGACATTGGATAAAAGCGTCTCCTAAATCCCCATATTACAGAAACATTTCCTAAATCACCATATTATAGTAAGCGTCTGCTAAGCCACCATATTACAGTAAAGCGTCTCCTAAATCACCATATATTCCAGTACCTTGGCAAAGGCACTCCTGATGAAGTTCTCTACTATCTGAGCTCTCTGGTCTCTGGTCACTGCCTCTCTCAGTAGCTCCTTCTCTTTCATGTCCCTCACCGCCAGCTCCTGTCCACTGTCTGTCACCTCAGTGCGAAGGTGCCGGACAAACTCTCCACGTTGGCCCTCGTCCTCAAAGTACAGCACCTGGGGACAGACCACAACAAACAGAGATCACAGTCACACACACACACACACACACACATAGGGATTGGCATGGAAACATCTAACAGTGAAGACACACAAAGGAGAGGCACATGAAACACATGTAAACAAATGAGTAAGCAAGAGTAAACGAATCAGTAAACAGGAGTAAACAAATCAGTAAACACGAGTAAACAAATCAGTAAACACGAGTAAACAAACACACGCACAAACACACACACACACCCCTCTCCCATCTACTCACCAGGTCATACTCTTTGGGTACTTTCATCAGCAGAGCCCTGCGGTAATTGTTACTGGACAGCAAGACATCCAGGTGGGTCTGGGTACCCAGGCTGAGTGACCGTAGAGCGGGTCCAGACCGGTCAAACACCTGGAGTTTCCTCCTATCATCGATCAACAGACTGACTGGAAATAGGGGCTTCTTAGGGCCCTGCCACTCACAGGCTTGAGAGAGAGAGAGAGAGAGAGAGAGAGAGAGAGAGAGAGAGAGAGAGAGAGAGAGAGGCGGTGAGAGATGGACATCAGACATATTACCATTTTAACAATATCATGCCTATCCAAACGGTATTCTGATGGCTCTGATATGTTCTGTTGACATTGTGCTTCCCAGCATAGTTCCAGCAGCAGCTATGGTGGACGTGTAACCAGGCCAGCTCAGTCCAGCTCAGCTTGGCTCGGCTCATTAGCGTGAAAAGAGAAAAGCACACCCGTTCTAACATAACACACACCCGTTCTACACAGAGAGGGACGATTCTGTCATAACACACACACACCTGTGATTCCAGCAGCAGGTTCCTCTGTTGTGTCGTCAGCCCCTCTCTTCTGGAACTTCTTGAACTTGGACTTTCTGAAGTGGGCCACCACAAGAGCCATGAGGAAGCTCACTGGCAGGGGAACACACAGACAGTAGTCATCAGAGAATCACTGGTAACTCTTATAATAGGGTTTATGGTATGCTATGTCTCTCTAAGTAGGCCACCGCAAGACCCATGAAGAAGCTCACTATGAGGGTACCACAATCAACAGAACAATTATACTGTAGCAATCACAATGGTCCTGATTATTTGAGCTTAAAATGTACATTGAGGAGAATTGGGAAAAGGGAAAATATTTGTTTTGGGAATTTTTTCAATACTTTGAATATGATTAATTTCCATGTCAGCTCTATGCCTGGAAATGCCCTTGTCTGGAGCAAATTATACCAATTTCAAACACAATTTTTTATTTATTTTTTTCTGGCAAAAATGGATGTTAACTGAGAAAATATTGTCGAGAGTGCTGAAAGATTTGATAGAATGGTTATTTTTATTTTATTTTTTATTCAAATGCACAATTTTCTATATTTTACAAATGTTTGTATTATACTTTTGTTTTTCGAGACAAAACATATGTCTGTTTTGAGTATCTGTCAGTCAACTGATGGTCACTGATGGTTAATCCCCTTGAGATTGATTTGTGTTGTCAATATTCGGAAAAAAAACATCGGAATCACTGCACCATATGCTAGACATAAGGGATAGTGTTCCATAATACATTTTGTTTAATATTCTAAATGTAGAAAAACATGTCAAAATGCTAACAAAATTAACCCTGGTGTATTTAATAGTGCTATAAAACAAAACAAAAAGAAGTTTGGAGATTTATATTACTTATTTGAATAATCTAATGTTAGAATTACAAAATCGAGGCCTTTAAACACTGAAAAACATCCCCCCAGCATGATGCTGCCACCACCATGCTTCATCGTAGGGATGGTGCCAGGTTTCCTCCAGATGTGATGCTTGACATTCAGGCCAAAGAGATCAATCTTGGTTTCATCAGATCAGAGAATCTTGTTCCTCATGGTCTGAGAGTCCTTTTAGGTGCCTTTTGGCAAACTCCAAGCGGCTGTCTATGCCTTGTACTGAGGAGTGGCTTCCGTCTGGCCACTCTACCATAAAGGCCTGATTGGTGGAGTGCTGCAGAGATGGTTGTCCTCTTATCTCCACAAAGGAACTCTGGAGCTCAGTCAGAGTGACCATCGGGTTCTTGGACACCTCCCTGACCAAGGCCCTTCTCCCCCGATTTCTCAGTTTGGCCGGGTGGCCAGCTCTAGGAAGAGTCTTGGTGGTTACAAACTTCTGCCATTTAAGAATGATGGAGTCCACTGTGTTCTTGGGGACCTTCAATTCTGCAGAAATGTGTTGGTACCCTTCCCCAGATCTGTGCCTTGACACAATCCTGACTCGGAGCTCTACAGACAATTCCTTTGACTTCATGGCTTGGTTTTTGCTCTGACATCCACTGTCAACTGTGGGACCTTTCCAAATAATGTCCAATTAATTGAATTTACCACAGGTGGACTCCAATCAAGTTGTAGAAATATCTCAAGGATAATCAATGGAAACAGGATGCACCTGAGCTCAACCTTTAAGCCTCATAGCCAAGGATCTGAATACTTAGGTAAATCAGGTATTTCTGGGTTTTTTTTAAATGTCAATATACCTGTTTTTGCTTTTTCATTATGGGGTATTGTGTGTAGATAGATTCTTTTTAAAATACATTTTAGAATAAAGCTGTAACGTAACAAAATGTGGAAAAAGTCAAGGGGTCTGAATACTTTCCGAATGCACTGTATGTGGTTGTTTTACCTATTTAGTTGAATTAACTGATTTTAAGTCACTAGGGATAATTTTATTTTAAAATAACATTTAAAAAAATGTAACCTTTATTTAACTAGGCAAGTCAGCAAGTCAGTACAATGACAGCCTACCAAGGCCAAACCCAGATGACGCTGGGCCAATTGTGCGCCGCCCTATGAGACTACCAATCACGTTCTGATGTGATACAACCTGGATAAAAGAGTATCTGCTAAATAACTTCATGTAAAATGTGCTTGTGGATTACGATTGGTTAACGTCAGATACTGACCAACAGGAAAGAGGAACAGGCAGATGACTGAGATGCCAAAGCCAGTTTTGCTTTCGTCATCAAAGTAGTTGAGCTTGGTGGCGTTGGTGCAGGGGTGGAGCTCAGAGGTCGTGACCTGAGAAGGCTGGGGGCAAGGGTCACCTGTAACAGACAGACAGGCAAGACAGGCAGCCAGACAGGCAGGGAGGCAGGCAGACAGACAGACAGACAGGGAGGCAGAGAGACAGGCAGGGAGACAGACAGGGAGGCAGACAGGGAGGCAGACAGGCAGGCAGAGAGACAGGCAGGGAGACAGACAAACAGGCAGCCAGACAGGCAGGCAGAGAGACGGGCAGACAGACAGGTAGGCAGGCAGACAGACAGGCAGACAGACAAACAGGCAGGGAGAAATCGAGACACGAAGGCAGGCAGGGAGGCAGACAGGGAAACAGACAGCGTGACAGACAGGCAAACAGAAAGGAAGGCACGTAGACAGAGAAACTAGTTACTGTACCAGCAGCACGTATGGTCAACATTTATGACTTACAGTGAATACTGTCATAGATTACTGTCATAGATCTTTATTGTTTGAGTTGCAGAGAACACTATAATTTATTGGCCAACCACAGAAACTTTAGGGAGGATATGAGCTTACCATCCCTCCAGAAGAAGACTTTCCTCTGTATGTCCTCAGCCTCTGCACTGGTGACTGCTGTAATGACGTCATGAAAGGTTGTGTTCCGAAGGGCCTGCAGCTCCTCAGCTGTGAACAGACTAGAGGAAAAACCAGGAGTGGTCAGATCGACTAGAAATGTTATGATAGTATCACCCAAACAGTGAATCAAAACGGATCAAAACTGACAGAAGACTTGTGTTTCCTCAGTTTCCATGGCCAGGAAACCCCCCAGACCTTAATCCCATTGAGAACTTGTGGTCAATCCTCAAGAGGCGTGTGGACAAACAAAAACACACAAATTCTGACAAACTCCAAGCATTGATTATGCAAGAATGGGCTGCCATCAGTCAGGATGTGGCCCAGAAGTTAATTGACAGCATGCCAGGGCGGATTGCAGAGGTCTTGAAAAAGAAGGGTCAACACTGCAAATATTGACTCTTTGCATCAACTTCATTTAATTGTCAATAAAAGCCTTTGACACTTATGAAATGCTTGTAATTATACTTCAGTATTCCATAGTAACATCTGACAAAAATATCTAAAGACACTGAAGCAGCAAACTTTGTGAAAATGTATATTTGTGTCATTCTCAACTTTTGGCCACGACTGTAGTCTTGTGTTTCCTCAGTTCAAAGTTGATCATAAATGACAGTAGTTTTGTGTTTCCTCAGTTCAAAGTTGATCATAAATGACAGTAGTCTTGTGTTTCCTCAGTTCAAAGTTGATCATAAATGACTGTAGTCTTGTGTTTCCTCAGTTCAAAGTTGATCATAAATGACAGTAGTTTTGTGTTTCCTCAGTTCAAAGTTGATCATAAATGACAGTAGTCTTGTGTTTCCTCAGTTCAAAGTTGATCATAAATGACAGTAGTTTTGTGTTTCCTCAGTTCAAAGTTGATCATAAATGACAGTAGTCTTGTGTTTCCTCAGTTCAAAGTTGATCATAAATGACAGTAGTCTTGTGTTTCCTCAGTTCAAAGTTGATCATAAATGACAGTAGTTTTGTGTTTCCTCAGTTCAAAGTTGATCATAAATGACAGTAGTCTTGTGTTTCCTCAGTTCAAAGTTGATCATAAATGACAGTAGTTTTGTGTTTCCTCAGTTCAAAGTCTAGTTCTCCACTAGAATATTGTTTATTTCATTAGTTATCAAAGGTATCCCTCCAGGCATTCAATTTACATTTGACATTTTAGTAATTTATCAGACGCCCTTGTCCAGAGCCACTTACAGTAGTGAGTCATTTAGTGTTTCCAAGATGGCGTAGCTGTCGGACGTGTGTTTTGTCTTGTCCCGTCCTGTCCAGTGTAAATATTGTTTCCCTCATTTTCTTCCGTATATATATTTCGTATATATTTTAATCTCACTTTAGATCTACGAACTGAATATACTCTCCTGCAACCCGCCTCACCCAATGTGGTATGGATCTGTTATTTTTATACTTTAGAACCGGAACCCCCATCAGAGCTAGCCAGCTGACTAGCTACTAGCTAGTAGTCAGTTAGCCAATGCTAGCGGTCTTCACCGTTAACTCGGACACCAGCCAGCCTCAGCTCGGTCAATACCTGCCAGTCTGCACAGCGCGATATCAACCCAGAGCATATCGCACTTCTTTTTCTCTACCACATCTCCGGATTCCTACCGCAAGCTCTGAACCTTTACACCGGATCATCGCAGCTAGCTAGCTGCAATCCGAATGGCTACTCCTGGCTAACGTCTCTGTCCCGAAGCAAGCACCAGTTAGCCTTGAGCTAGCCGCGAGCTAGCCCCGGTTAGCCGAAGAGGTCCACCAGCTAATTTTTTGGGCTACAATACCTCTTTACTGCCGACACGGTGCACTGCCAATCCATCACGACTGGTCTGCCGTCGTAATCGTCCGAGGTGGTCTCAACAGGCTCTTCTGTTGCGACGTCGCTAGCTGTCTGAATCGCCGTGTCTCCAGCTCGCCTAGCGTAGTAGCGACTACTGAATCGGCTCCCTGACTCACCTATTGCTACTCATTGGATCCTATGATCACTCGGCTACACATGCCTCTCTCTAATGTCAATATGCCTTGTCTATTGCTGTTTTGGTTAGTGATTATTGTCTTATTTCACTGTAGAGCCCCCAGCCCTGCCCAGTATGCCTTAGATAGCCCTTTTGTCCCACCCCCCCACACATGCAGTGAACTCACCTGGCTTAACTGGTGCCTCTAGAGACAAAACCTCTCTCATCGTCACTCAATGCCCAGGTTTACCTCCACTGTACTCACATCCTACCATGCCCTTGTCTGTACATTATGCCTTGAATCTATTCTTCCAAGTCCAGAAATCTGCTCCTTTAACTCTCTGTTCCGAACGCACTAGACGACAAGTTCTTATAGCCTTTTAGCCGTACCCTTATCCTACTCCTCTGTTCCTCTGGTGATGTAGAAGTTAACCCAGGCCCTGCAGCCCCCAGCACCACTCCCATTCCCCAGGCGCTCTCATTTGTTGACTTCTGTAACCGTAAAAGCCTTGGTTTCATGCATGTTAACATCAGAAGCCTCCTCCCTAAGTTTGTTTTATTCACTGCTTTAGCACACTCTGCCAACCCGGATGTCCTAGCCGTGTCTCAATCCTGGCTTAGAAAGGCCACCAAAAATCCTGAAATTTCCATCCCCAACTACAACCTTTTCCAACAAGATAGAACTGTCAAAGGGGGCGGAGTTGCAATCTACTGCAGAGATAGCCTGCAGAGTTCTGTCATACTATTCAGGTCTGTGCCCAAACAAGTTGAGCTTCTACTTTTAAAAATCCACCTTTCCAGATACCATTGCCACAAATCTCTCACCGTTGCCGCTTGTTATAGACCCCCCTCAGTCCCCAGCTGTGCTCTGGACACCATATGTGAATTGATTGCCCCCCATCTATCTTCAGAGTTCGTACTGTTAGGTGACCTAAACTGGGATTTGCTTAACACCCTGGCCGTCCTACAATCTAAACTAGATGCCCTCAATCTCACACAAATTATCAAGGTACAACCCTAAATCATGGGCACCCTCTTAGATATGATCCTGACCAACTTGCCCTCTAAATACACCTCTGCTGTCTTCAACCAGGATCTCAGCGATCACTGCCTCATTGCCTGCGTCCGTAATGGGTCCGCGGTCAAACAACCACCCATCATATCACTGTCAAACACTCCCTAAAACACCTCAGCGAGCAGGCCTTTCTAATCGACCTGGCCTGGGTATCCTGGAAGGATTTTGACCTCATCCCGTCAGTAGAGGACGCCTGGTTGCTCTTTAAAAGTGCTTTCCTCACCAACTTAAATAAGCATGCCCCATTCAAAAAATGTAGAACTAAGAACAGATATAGCCCTTGGTTCACCCCAGACTTGACTGCCCTTGACCAGCACAAAAGGTTTCTGTGGCGTTCTGCATTAGCATCGAATAGCCCCGCGATATGCAACATTTCAGGGAAGTCAGGGACCACTACACAGTCAGTTAGGAAAGCTAAGGCTAGCTTTTTCAAACATAAATTTGCATCCTGTAGCACTAATTCCCAAAAGTTTTGGGACACTGTAAAGTCTGTGGAGAATAAGAGCACCTACTCCCAGCTGCCCACTGCACTTAGGCTAGGAAACACTGTCACCACCAATAAATCTACGATAATCGATAATTTCAATAAGCATTTTTCTACGGCTGTCCATGCTTTCCACCTGGCTACCCTAACCCCGGCCAACAACACTGCACCCTCTGCAGAAACTTGCCCAAGCCACCCCCGCTTCTCCTTCACCCAAATCCAGACAGCTGATGTTGTGAAAGAGCTGCAAAATCTGGATCCCTACAAATCAGCTGGGCTAGACAATCTGGACTCTCTCTTTCTAAAATTATCAGTTGAAATCGTTGCAACTCCTATTACTAGCCTGTTCAACCTCTCTTTTATATCGTCTGAGATCCCCAAAGATTGGAAAGCTGCCGCGGTCATCCCCCTCTTCAAAGGAGGAGACACTCTAGACCCAAACTGTTATAGACCTATATCCATCCTGCCATGCTAGCGCCCCACTCCCGACACTACCCGGTGAAATGCAAGGCGCCAAATTCAAAATCCAAAAGTTGAATTATTAAACATGCATCAATATACAACTGTTGCATAGTCATCAAAAGCTCTGCTTCTTGGCAATATCACAGCGTTGTCAGATTTCAAAAAGGCTTTACGGCGAAAGCACCACATTTGATTGTTTGAGGATAGCACCTCACATATTTTTCCATTACCATAAATTCATAAGCCATCACGGTTCACACATAACACATTTCACAGCGAAAACAAATCAATTACCTTTTGAAGAACTTCTGCTGAGGGCTTCCCAAGTGTTCAACGAAGACAATCCATGGTTCTTTTGTTAGAAAAAGTAATGTATTATATCCATAAATCTCAGTTTGGTTGGCGCGTTATAATGAGAAAATACAGCGTCGACTCCTCCATTGAAACGTGAAGAGAACTCGTTCAACTTATACCTATAAACTTGTCCAAGAACAATCAAACATAATTGATAATGTATCCTTAGGAACACTTTTATGTATAAATAGTATAATATTTCAACCAGAATATAAACTGGGCGATAAGAAAGGAAAAAACCACAGAGCGCGCCAGCCGGGAACGCGCCTTTTCCTCTATTGACATTCTGTGTGACCACTTCCTAATTCTTCTTCTTCTGCCATATAAAGCATCTAAACAGAATCAAAACACTTTCTCAAGACTGTTGACATCCAGAGGAAACAATAGGTACTGCATTCATATGCCCTTATATGGGCATTTTCATAAGGGAGGGGTTCCAAATGAGGCAATGTGTCAAAATCACTTTTTTCAGGACAGAAATTCCTCGGATTTTCGCCTGCCATATCCGTTTTGTTATACTCACAGACAAAATGTTAACACTTTTAGAAACTTCAGAGTGTTTCCTATCCAATGGTACTAAATATGTGCATATCCTATTTTCTGGACCTGAATGGGAGGCATTTTACTTTGGGCATGCCAGGCTCTCCAAAACCGTCACCTCGTGCGCTGCTCCCTAAGAAGTTAACAAACAGATCATCGTTCATTTCGAATCCCACCTTACCTTCTCCACTATGCAATCTGGTTTCCGAGCTGGTCATGGGTGCACCTCAGCCACACTCAAGGTCCTAAACGATATCATAACGGCCACGATAAAAGACAGTACTGTGCAGCCGTCTTCATCGACCTGGCCAAGGCTTTCGACTCTGTCAATCACAGCATTTTTATCAGCAGACTCAATAGCCTTGGTTTCTCAAATAACTGCCTCACCTGGTTCACTAACTACTTCTCAGATAGATTTCAGTGTGTCAAATCGGATGGCCTGTTGTCCGGACCTCTGGCAGTCTCTATGGGGGTGCCACAGGGTTCAATTCTCAGGCCGACTCTTTTCTCTGTATATATCAATGATGTCGCTCTTGCTGCTGGTGATTCTCTGATCCACCTCTACGCAGACGACACCATTCTGTACACATCTGGCCCTTCTTTGGACACTGTCTTAACAAATCTCCAAATGAGCTTCAATGCCATACAACACTCCTTCCGTGGCCTCCAACTGCTTTCAAATGGTAGTAAAACTAAATGCATGCTCTTCAACCAATTGCTGCCCGCACCCGCCCACCCGACTAGCATCACTACTCTGGACGGTTCTGACTAGAATATGTGGACAACTACAAATACCTAGGTGTCTGGTTAGACTGTAAACTCTCCTTCCAGACTCACATTAAGCATCTCCAATCCAAAATTAAATCTAGAATTGGCTTCCTATTTCGCAAAACAAAGCCTCCTTCACTCATGCTGTCAAACATACCCTCGTAAAACTGACTATCCTACCGATCCTTGACTTTGACAAAATAGCCTCTAACACTCTACTCAGAAAACTGGATGTAGTCTATCACAGTGCCATCCGTTTTGTCACCAAAGCCCCATATACTACCCACCACTGCGACCTGAATGCTCCGCCTTATCTCAGCTCACTGGTCACCATAGCAACACCCACCCGTAGCACGCGCTCCAGCAGCTATATTTCACTGGTCATCCCCAAAGCCAACACTTCC
The DNA here is from genome assembly GCA_030435695.1 of Brachymystax lenok tsinlingensis. Classification (NCBI taxonomy): domain Eukaryota; kingdom Metazoa; phylum Chordata; class Actinopteri; order Salmoniformes; family Salmonidae; genus Brachymystax; species Brachymystax lenok. Next base: position 6,209,795 of record CM059791.1, on the reverse strand, counting down.
TTTGGCCGCCTTTCCTTCCAGTTCTCTGCTGCCAATGACTGCAACAAATTGCAAAAATCACTGAAGTTTGTTTATGTGTAACTCTGTATTGTTGTTTTTGTCGCACTGCTTTGCTTTATCTTGGCCAGGTCGCAGTTGTAAATGAGAACTTGTTCTCAACTGGCCTACCTGGTTAAATAAAGGTGAAATAAAAAATATATTAAAAAAATAGAGCCACTTACGGTAGTGAGTCATTTAGCAGACTCTCTTATCCAGAGCCACTTACAGTAGTGAGTCATTTAGCAGACTCTCTTATCCAGAGCCACTTACAGTAGTGAGTCATTCAGCAGACTCTCTTATCCAGAGCCACTAATAGTTAGTGGATTCATCTTTAGATGGAGCTAGATGAGACAACCACATATCATAGTCGTAGTCAGTACATTTCACCTCAATAAATAAGTTATCAGCAAACTCATTGCTAGTAGGAAAAGTTTGTATAAAAGGGTAAAGGTTAGGCTTTCAGACGTTTTCAGCAAGATGGGCAGGGACTCTGCTGTCCTAGCTTCAGAGGGAAGCTGGTTCCACCATTGGGATGCCAGGACAGAGAAGAGCTTTGGCTGGGCTGAGTGGGAGCTGACCTCAGAATGAACAAAGACAGGAAATACATTGAGGTTCCACTGACAGTAACAGTTTCATACGATTAATGAATGTATGTATGAGGTGTATATTTTACATTACATATTCCTTCCTACCCATTTAGTGTGTTCTCGAACCAGAAGCGGTCCCCGTTCCTGATGCGGTCAAACTGATCCAGTATGATAGAGGAAAAGACCTGACCAGGACCGTCCACAGACTCCAGGAGACCACCAGGAAACAGTTCCAGTTTAGAGATATCCCCGTCATACAGGTCTGATAGGTCCCTGAATAACTATAGATACAGAACAGGTAGAGACAGAATAGAGAGGGTATGGTAGGTTATTATAGGATCTTTGGCCAGTGGTTTGAGTCCCCTCTCTTTGGCTCAACTCTCCCGGCCTGGTTACATTGATGTTTTAGTCATTTTGTGTGACTTATACATATGTAAAACAACCACATACACTATCATGATCATTGGCAATTCAAATCTAAATGGTCAGTAGTACATAAGGATTTAATAACACATTCACATCATGTACATACAGAATTTATTAACAGTACGTAAGAAGTTCTGAACATACCTGTGGGTTGGTGATGTTGAGCTGAGGGTTTATGTCTCCCCACCTCTCCATAGGGGCCAGGCCCAGCCCCTCTCTGACCTGGTTGTAGCTGGGCAGGCCAAAGTCCCGGCCTCTCTGCACCGTCAGAGCAACCAGGTCGGACCGTGAGAACCGCAGAGGACCGTACATGTAGTCTGGTGGGAGAGAAGAACCACCATCAGTAAAATTTCAATCATGTATTATTGTTGTATTGAAAACACACCTTTCTTAAAGTCAACAGGTATAATCCATTATGATGTGGTTGTTATGCATTACGATGTGGTTGTAATGCATTATGATGTGGTTGTAATGCATTATAAGACTTGTCATAAGCAACTACTTGTCCTCTTCATGTTTGAAGGCCTACATAAAGCAAGGCCATCCCTCCACCGACCATCTGAGGCTGAGGTGGGAGGTCTCTTCCTTATGATCAGTAGACACAAAGAAATCTGAAAATATATGATGATGATGATGATGATGATGATGATGTGATGGAAATTGACCTCTTAAGTCCTCCACCACCATGTTGTCCTCTCTCTCCGCGATCTGAGAGGCCATGCCCATAATCAGATGATCTATGTCCTGGCCTGACTTCAGGTTGGGGTTCTACAACAGATAATCAGAGAGAGCTTTGTTTGAAACATGTCATTCAGATTCTCTAATAGAAATGTCTCAACAAAAGGTGCTGTCTTGCCACCTTCTATTTGCTGTTGGCTATATGGATCTGGGACCAGTCTACATAGAGGTTATATACAGATCTGAGACCAGTCTACATGGAGGTTATATACAGATCTGGGACCAGTCTACATGGAGGTTATATACAGATCTGAGACCAGTCTACATGGAGGTTATATACAGATCTGGGACCAGTCTACATGGAGGTTATATACAGATCTGAGACCAGTCTACATGGAGGTTATATACAGATCTGAGACCAGTCTACATGGAGGCTATACAGATCTGAGACCAGTCTACATGGAGGTTATATATAGATCTAGGACCAGTCTACATGGAGGTTATATACAGATCTGAGACCAGTCTACATGGAGGCTATACAGATCTGAGACCAGTCTACATGGAGGCTATACAGATCTGAGACCAGTCTACATGGAGGCTATATACAGATCTGGGACCAGTCTACATGGAGGCTATACAGATCTGAGACCAGTCTACATGGAGGCTATACAGATCTGAGACCAGTCTACATGGAGGCTATATACAGATCTGGGACCAGTCTACATGGAGGTTATATACAGATCTGGGACCAGTCTACATGGAGGCTATATACAGATCTGAGACCAGTCTACATGGAGGCTATACAGATCTGAGACCAGTCTACATGGAGGTTATATACAGATCTGAGACCAGTCTACATGGAGGTTATATACAGATCTGAGACCAGTCTACATGGAGGCTATATACAGATCTGGGACCAGTCTACATGGAGGTTATATACAGATCTGAGACCAGTCTACATGGAGGTTATATACAGATCTGAGACCAGTCTACATGGAGGTTATATACAGATCTGAGACCAGTCTACATGGAGGCTATATACAGATCTGGGACCAGTCTACATGGAGGTTATATACAGATCTGAGACCAGTCTACATGGAGGTTATATACAGATCTGAGACCAGTCTACATGGAGGTTATATACAGATCTGGGACCAGTCTACATGGAGGCTATATACAGATCTGAGACCAGTCTACATGGAGGCTATACAGATCTGAGACCAGTCTACATGGAGGCTATATACAGATCTGAGACCAGTCTACATGGAGGCTATATACAGATCTGGGACCAGTCTACATGGAGGTTATATACAGATCTGAGACCAGTCTACATGGAGGCTATATACAGATCTGAGACCAGTCTACATGGAGGTTATATACAGATCTGGGACCAGTCTACATGGAGGTTATATACAGATCTGAGACCAGTCTACATGGAGGCTATATACAGATCTGAGACCAGTCTACATGAAGGCTACATGGCATATTTTCTATCAGGTTTACCTGACGGTTCCAGAAGCTGTTACACATGCGAATGGCTGATGACGTGCTCCCATCGATGTTGACAACCTTCTGAAAGTGGCAAGTTCTGTTTCTGTAGCCAAAACGAATGTATGAAAAATTAATGATGACACAAATTACATGCAGCTGTTGAAATATGAATGCTGACACAAACACTGCATTTGGGACCGTGTTTTTTAGTACATAACTACAAAACAGCCCCAACAGAGCCTTATAGAGATATTTACTCGGCTAGCAATAGTGTACAGTATTGAATTGAAGGGGTAGCCTGGTGGAAGCATACAATACAAGTGTTTTAATAGCCTGTTGAATGCAGCATGATCCCCTGATAGCAAAGTCACCATTATTAGTCAGTTGTACAACCAAATGCCTTCAACCGAAATGTGTCTTCCGCATTTAACCCAACCCCTCTGAATCAGGGGGCTGCCTTAATCAACATCCACGTCTTCAGCGCCCAGGGAACAGTGGGTTAACTGCCTTGTTCAGGGACAGAACGACACAACCCTCCTGTTGGTTTTCCCTCCTACCCTGTTCCTGGAGAGCTACACACCTGTAGGTTTTCACTCCAACTCTGTTCCTGGAGAGATACCGTCCTGTTTTCGCTCCAACCCCAGTTCTAACTAACCTGATTCAGCTAATTAACTAATTAATTAAGGGTCGGAGTGAAAACCTACAGGAGGGTAGCTCTCCAGGAACAGGGTAGCAGAGGGACCTGCTCCAGACAGTGGAGGCTAGTTGTCAGTACCTCATATAGACACCAGGTGGGGCCATCGTGGAGGCAAAGCGGATGGCAGCAGCCTGGAACTCAGGTGAGATCCCTGGATCCACAAACTTCTGGTAGCCTTTAGGAGACAAGACAGACAGAGAACAATGACACGGGATGTAATACTTGTAAAACTGCTCTAAAATAGAAGAGATGGAGTCTCCAAAACCATTAGGTACAGCATGTTTGTGTCCGCCCACTGTAGAGGAAGCATTTTTTAACATGTGAAAGATTACAGGGAAAGGAATACCGCAGGTAGCCTAGTGGTTAGAGTGTAGAGGAGGCAGGTAGCCTAGTGGTTAGAGTTTAGAGGTGGCAGGTAGCCTAGTGGTTAGAGTGTAGAGGAGGCAGGTAGCCTAGTGGTTAGAGTTTAGAGGTGGCAGGTAGCCTAGTTGTTAGAGCGTTGGGCCAGTAACTGAAAGGTAGCTGGATCAAATCCCTGAGCTGACAAGGTAAATATCTGTCGTTCTGCCCCTGATCAAGCTAGTTAACCCATTGTTCCCTAGTAGGCAGTCATTGTAAATAAGAATTTGTTCTTAACTGACTTGCCTGGTTAATTTAAACCTCCATATGATTTATTAAGAGAAACAAAAATTAACATAATGTGACTTTCTTCTTCTGGTCGCTGACGGAGTGTGTGTGTTTGTGTGTGGTTGAGTGTGTGTGTGTGGAGCATCTGTCTCTGAGTGTTTCTCTTCTGACAGCCCATATTTACACAATACCACTAGAGGGAACAACTCCATGTCTGTCTTGTGATCAGCTTGACCCCCACAACACACAGGCACTCTCTCTCTCTCTCTCTCTCTCTCTCTTTCTCTCTATCCCTCCCTCTCTATCTCTACCTTTCCCTCTCTCTCTCTCTCTCTCTCTCTCTCTATCTCTACCTTTCCCTCTCTCTCTCTCTCTCTCTCTCTCTCTCTCTCTCTTACCCTTGTATGGAAGCATTGTCTTCTCCCCCAGGAATCCAGGCAGCCATTCGTAGAAGGCAATATTCTGTAAAATACAATTACAATATTCTGGATTTTACTTGTCAAGTGTTTGTCAATACACAGGATAATTATATTGGTGCTAAACCAGAAGGAATGAGAGGTGACGCAGTCACACAGTCACCCTCAACTAATACCATTTAATCCAGAAACCCACGACCACCTGGCATTGATGTGACTAACAACTCTCTTTCCTGGTCATGTGACATGCTATATTACTGTAAATCCCCACTAAATGACCAGCTATGCATTGGTTGGATTACAGCAGACTTTTCCTGGTACCTGGAAAGTGGCGACCACGGTCTTCCTGGCGTTTTGAAACAGGTCTTCGTCAGACCACAACGGGTGTTTCTCACTCAGCTGGGAGGCGATGTAATTGTGGTAGCGAAACCACACGATCCCCTCGGCCATGGTGAACACATTCTCGTTGCCCCAGGCGTTACCCAACTCTGGTGGGTGGAAACGAAGAAACACAAGGGTTTACTCTGGCTGCATGTTTTGGCTGTTGAACTGCAGTACCGACCGTATGCCAGGGTTGGGGTAATTTCCATTTGTAATCAGTCAATTCAGGAAATAAACTGAATTTCCAGTAATTGACTGAATAGAAACTGAGCCCAACCCTGGTATATAAACGTTTATAAGCAGTGATAACTGTCCAGTAATTCTTTACAGGTGCCGATATCTTTTTCTCTCTGACTTCCTTAAAGGGTTCGATATCTTTATAAGTTATTACTTAATTGGTGCTGAGCCTATCTTCATATTCTTTAGCTGTGACAATACATGAGTGTAATGGGAGTCACATCCAGCTGATCAGGAGCAGGAAGTTCTACACAGATTTATCATATCTATTTATTGTGTCAATATCTTTATATCCATTAACAGTTCAAATATTGTTTGTTTTTCTTTATTGTAATTCGTTGTCATAAGTGAAGTGTCTAGCCAGATCAACTTTATTGTGCAAATCCATTGTCACGGACCACCGGGGTTGTGGAGTAACTGGTTACATAATGTAATCAATCAGCTACATGTTATTTGATTACATAAAATAGAATGACCAACCAAAGTATAATGAAGATTAATTAAGATTAATTTTAAATTCAGAAAGGATTGTTTGTAAAAAAATATATATATATAATACATTATGACACCTTTCTGTTTTATCAATGACATTCAGATCAGCATTGAAAAAAGGTGCACGTTTAAATTTGTTCCACCTGAGCGAGTCTGACCACAAGTTAGAGACCACTATGACGAAACACCAAATTCTGTTTGACGGATTCTTTTTGTCTTATTCTAATACCTTTTAAGGGCAATGTAATCCAAAAAAAGTAAAAGTAATCAGATTACATTACTGAGTTTGGGTAATCAAGAAGACGAAGAAGAAGACAACGAGAATCTGCTCACCATAGAGTCCCTCAGGTTCATGCTGACCAGTGGAGGGATCAGCAGCGCTCCACATGAGGCTAGTGCTCCCGCTCCTCTTGGGCATGTCCCGCTGCTCCCCCGAGGCTAGGAGACCTCCGGAGAAACTCCTCAGGGCGTCAGACCAGGAACTAGACGGGCCGTAGATAGAGCTGCCGTCCAGCCATGCTGTCACCAGGTTCACCTATATAACATGACATGACATAGCCACACTGTCACCAGGTTCACCTACATAACATGACATGACATAGTCACACTGTCACCAGGTTCACCTACATAACATGATCTAACATGACATAGCCACACTGTCACCAGGTTCACCTACATAAAATGACATAACATGACATAGCCACACTGTCACCAGGTTCACCTACATAACATGACATAACATGACATAGCCACACTGTCACCGGGTTCACCTAGTAACATAACATAGCCACGCAGTCACCGGGTTCACCTACATAACATGACATGACATGACATAGCCACACTGTCTGTTATAGTACCTGTCTGTCTGTTACAGTACCTGTTATTACCTGTGTACAGGGTTTATTACCTGTGTACAGGGTTTATTACCTGTGTGAAAGGATTATAAACTGTGTGTGGGGGTTATTACCTGTGTGTGGGGGTTATTACCTGTGTGCGGGTGTTATTACCCGTGTGTGTGTGTGTGTGGGGGGGTGGGGGTTATTACCTGTGTGTAGGGGTTATTACTTGTGTGTGGAGGTTATTACCTGTGTGTGGGGTAATTACCTGTGTGTGGGGGATATTACCTGTGTGCGGGGGATATTACCTGTGTGGAGGTTATTACCTGTGTGTGGGGGTTATTACCTGTGTGCGGGGGATATTACCTGTGTGTGGGGGTTATTACCTGTGTGCGGGGGATATTACCTGTGTGTGGAGGATATTACCTGTGTGTAGGGATATTACCTGTGTGTGGGGGTTATTACCTGTGTGCGGGGGATATTACCTGTGTGTGGGGGATATTACCTGTGTGCGGGGGATATTACCTGTGTGGGTGGGTTATTACCTGTGTGTGGGGGTTATTACCTGTGTGCGGGGGTTATTGGGGCTCTGGCTGGAGTGTTTGTCCCAGGGACCCCTCTGGAAGGGCAGCAGGACCTGGCCGGTACTGTGGGGGTCGAAGACTGGGTCTCCCTCTGGGACGGGGATGTACATGAACTCAGGGGGACAGCCGGGAGGACGGGAGTCCAGCATCTCAAACACTACGTGGTACCCTTCACAGACACAGAAGACAGAGAAACACCATGACATTTACAAGACACATAAAGGGTCATTCGTGCTTTATAACAAGTTATATGGATCTCAAACATTGCATGGTACCCTGAACAGGCAATGGAGAAATATACTGTTTATAACATTTGACTTAAAGCCTGCTGCAGCTATAATGCTGTATAACTTGTATTTTATAATGAGGCTGTTATTTAGTCTGGATCATTATAAAATGGTAATAAGACGTTTTTATGTCATCTCAAAGGGGGACATACATATTTATGACAAGTCTTACAATGTGTTAGAATCATCTATGTGTTAGAATCATCAATGTGTCATCATCTTTCTATGTATTATTATACCTGGGGTGACTATGGCAACCTCACCTCAATTATTTAGGGTCATTTCATAACGCATTTTTTTTTTTTTTAAACAATACCTCCTGAGTGTCATTATGCCACAGTGAACAACAAACATTGGCTTACCGAAGAACACAGAGAGTACGGTCTGGTTGTGTGCGGAGGGCAGGCCCGAGTGGCCCCTGGCCGTCACATCGCTGAGTTTGCGCGGGTTGGGGAGTTGTGGTTCCTGCAGAGGCTGGAGCACCCCGTCAGAGTAGCGCGCTGGCAGGAGTCGCACCAGGGGGGAACCTGCACTCGCACACACATTTCCATGAGTTCCATTATCATCTAGCAACAATGTAACTTATGGCTTTCTATAATCGCATCCAATACCTTTAAGTATTCATATTTCAAATAGTTCATATTCATATTGTTCATATTGTCAGTTATATTGTCAGATTTTGTTAGAAACTTACCAACAGCTCCTCGACTGTGATAGGCTAAATTGTTGTACCAGCCGTCATATCGTTGGACTTCCCAGGTGACTTTAGACTGAGCATCTAAACAGGTGAATTTATAGATAGACATTTTCAGTGTGATACTCAAATTTAGGACTTTTATCAAACTTATTTATCAAGAAAAGACATTTTCCGTGGGTTTTAAACGGAATAGTTTAAAGTAACTAGTTACAATGCTACTTACGTTCGACGATAAGGGCGAGCAATGCCAGCACTGTCAAGATACTCCAGATCCGTTTACGCAAATCCATTGATGCGAGAGATGCAACTGCATGCACTCTGAGCCAGTCAAGAGTCTAGTCGAGGAGCACTTGTGTGGAAAGGACAGGTAAGGGAGGAAAACATTGGGCTAAATCTTTACATAAAATAATCTTCACCTCACATTTTAGTTTTAATTGGTAATGTGTAAAATCAATGTGGGTATCAGTGCTTCATAAATTACATTGTCACTCTAACGTAGAGAAGAAGTGTGTTGGTTGGAAGCAATAAATAATTATTTAAACAAGAAGAGGACAGTTGGTTGATTTGCTCTAAAAAGGCTATTTTGAACAGACAGATACGTATGTTACTTACTTACCCTAATTGTAGAGGATGAAATGTCATGCGCACTGAAGAATCGGAAACAAATTAAAAAATGCAGGTTTATAGCCATACAACATAGCCTGTTGCTACAGAGAAGGATAGCCTACAGTGTCGATGACCCAAGTTCTTACGATAGACTGACACATGCGTTTCCTTGACGGACTGGTCATCATCAGTTCACACACCCATATTCTAAGCAATACCAATCAATGCATCTTTAAAGATAAACAAGACATGTAGATAGGCTATAAAAGAGAAGTCTGTCGCCTACGTGCGTTACATTCGTTCTTCTCATCCTTCTGCTACTGTCTTGATCTGCTCTAGTAACATTTATACACTAAAGGTGAGTATTATTTTAAGCATATATATTATGCGTTATATTAATATCGCACACTGGCATATTAGTATGGTTTAGAGGTAGATATAATATATATATTTTTTTGTGTGTGTTTGCTTTGATGTTTGTTTTTTGCTTCCAAAACGAGTCGAGTTTGAGATGGGTTGGTCTTTGTCCATGTAGTTTGCCAGGGAGGGTAAACTTGAGTGCAAGAGTATCCACTTACTGTACCCATTGACTGTACTGTACCTGACACGGTTTAGTTTGCATGTGCTTTCAATCACACCAGTGGTTTTCTTAAAATACTTTGTTTTTTACAATAATTATAAAATGTATGTTGAATTAAAAAATATTTTTTTCTTGATTCGGAAAACAGTAAAATGCATTTGATAATTGAAACAAGTCATATTTTTACTTAAGTTGAACTTTTTTGGTGGGGAAATTATGTAACATTCTCATTCCTCAGTGTACAGTATCTCTACTATTGCAGTAAGGAACGGATGTGCTAATCTCTGGATCTTTAGACAGTAACTGAGACACCCTGCTCTCCACACTGTCCCTTCTGTCACGTTGTCTCCGCTCTCAGCCCCGGAAGATCCGGAGGAAAGATGACTTTCTACGATGGCATTTATCCATTCTACCCCCTACAAAGAACCTCCTTTATCTTCAGCACCCACCTCCTCACCATTATCCTGGTCTTCCTGGTCCTCACGGTCAGCTTCCTTCTTATTCTGCCAGGTATCAGAGGCAAGTCGGTGAGTATAATGAACTGGTGCAACCCTAACTATGGATTCATTCATATTAATGCCGACAGAAATGGAATCTGAAGATTCCATTCATCTTCAAATGTCATTCATTTTCAGATTTAATCTTCAGATTTCATTCATTTTCAGATTTAATCTTCAGATTTCATTCATTTTCAGATTTAATCTTCAGATTTCATTCATTTTCAGATTTAATCTTCAGATGTCATTCATTTTCAGATTTAATCTTCAGATTTCATTCATTTTCAGATTTAATCTTCAGATTTCATTCATTTTCAGATTTAATCTTCAGATTTCATTCATTTTCAGATTTAATCTTCAGATTTCATTCATTTTCAGATTTAATCTTCAGATGTCATTCATTTTCAGATTTAATCTTCAGATTTCATTCATTTTCAGATTTAATCTTCAGATTTCATTCATTTTCAGATTTAATCTTCAGATTTCATTCATTTTCAGATTTAATCTTCAGATTTCATTCATTTTCAGATTTAATCTTCAGATTTCATTCATTTTCAGATTTAATCTTCAGATTTCATTCATTTTCAGATTTAATCTTCAGATTTCATTCATTTTCAGATTTAATCTTCAGATTTCATTCATTTTCAGATTTAATCTTCAGATTCCATTTCTGTTGGCGTTAATATGGCGCTGATACGAGTACACTATTATGACGCCATACAAAATTGTAGAAAAATACAATTTCTCGATGTAAAAAATCAATATTTGAACATATTATTTACCCTCGGAATGTGATTGAGATAAACTGCATTAATAAACTTAGTTAAGAATTGATGGATGTGAGATCTGTCAGTAAGTCAAGGTACATGTGGTTGTTCTGTGAGATCTGTCAGTAAGTCAAGGTACATGTGGTTGTTCTGTGAGATCTGTCAGTAAGTCAAGGTTCATGTGTTGTTCTGTGAGATCTGTCAGTAAGTCAAGGTACATGTGTTGTTCTGTGAGATCTGTCAGTAAGTCAAGGTACATGTGGTTGTTCTGTGAGATCTGTCAGTAAGTCAAGGTTCATGTGTTGTTCTGTGAGATCTGTCAGTAAGTCAAGGTACATGTGGTTGTTCTGTGAGATCTGTCAGTAAGTCAAGGTACATGTGTTGTTCTGTGAGATCTGTCAGTAAGTCAAGGTACATGTGGTTGTTCTGTGAGATCTGTCAGTAAGTCAAGGTACATGTGTTGTTCTGTGAGATCTGTCAGTAAGTCAAGGTACATGTGGTTGTTCTGTGAGATCTGTCAGTAAGTCAAGGTACATGTTTTGTTCTATGAGATCGATCAGTAAGTCCCCCCTTCCCCTCTCTCTCTTCTAGAGACTATTCTGGATGTTCAGAATCATCATCAGTTTATTCATAGGCATTGTGATAGTGGGTAAGTACCTATAACTGGAAATTGCTATACATTTACACATCACATGACATCATTTGCAACACGTCAAATGACTGGCAGGTCATTGGATTCAAATCTTCTTGTCTTATTGCCCTAATGAACAGAGCGACTCTGATAGATGGAGAGGATGTTGATTATTTCACACGTCAATAACGGCTAACAACAACAACAACAACAAAAAGCATTGTATTGTTTGTTTTCTGTTATGTCTGTAAGTGTGACTCTCGTCTCATTTCATATCATCTCAGCACTGAATTTCACCAGCGACTGGGCTGAGGCCCGAACCACCACCAACACTACCTACAAGTCCTTCAGCAGTGAGGAGGTGAACGCTGAAGTGGGACTGCACATAGGACTGTATGGTATTAACATTACTTTAAAAGGTAAGACCCGTAGAATTAGAACATAATACTATTATTTCATTTGTTTACAGTATTACACCTGTACTTATTGCGTATGTCACTTCTGCAGTGTTGAATGTTCTGTATGTGTTACCCCGGGGTATGATCTCTCGTCAGACAGACGCACCTAACATAACCTGGAATCGTAGTGTCTGTCAACAGACTGTGATGCGCCGGTGCAATTCCGCAAGATTATTGTTCTGGGTTTCCGTGATTGCCTAAGGATAATATTTTAATACAGCTACTATGCCCCTTTAAGTAATTTCATATTTGATAGCATTCCCATAGTTTTTTACTCTCATTTGAATATGGAGTACACGAAGAAAGACGGACACACAGCTAAAGTTTTGATACAGTATGTGACACATAGGGTTGCTGTGATCACAAGTCACGTGACACGTAACTTGTATTGTGTGTTACGTGAATGAACAATTTTTTTTTTTTTCGTGTCAAATACCATTTGGCGACCCATCCCTTAAGGCAGGGGAGGGCAACTCCATTCCTTCGAGGGCCTGATAGGTGTCACACTCCCCCTCCATCCCTAGCAAACACACCTGATTTAAACAAATAGCATTTTTGACTGAAGATCATGATTAGGTGATTATTGGAGTCAGGCGTGTTAGGGCTGGTGCAAAACTGTGACACCAATCAGGCCTCGAGGACTGGAATTTCCCACCCCCCCATCCATTAAAGGATTCATTGACACATTAAACAAACACCACAAGGATTCTTACAAGGATTCTTGCAAGTGCATGGATTTTAACCACCATTGTCCTCTATGGTCCACTCTATCCCTCCAGGGAATCCTGTGAATCAACTCAACGAGACCATCAACTACAACGAGATGTTTGAGTGGAAAGACACCATCGATGAGGTGTATGGGGACGCCTTAGAGAGAGGTCTACCTAACCCCATCCTCTATATCGCTGAGAAGTTTACCCTCAGCAACCCCTGTGGCCTCATCTACCAGTATAGATACTCTGGGCGCTACGCCTCGGCCACCCTCTGGTAAGATTAGCCATATAAAAATAAACATTTCTGTGAGACAACTAGTCTCAATCTAAACATATATACATGTAGATGTTTTGAGTGAGACATTGCTCCTCAAACTGTGAGTCAGAATTCAAAGGAAGTGGATATTTGACCGCCTGGTATCCAGCTGTTAAGGTTAGGCATTGGGATCGAAAAGGGTCACAACCCCTAGTTTGGAAAATGTCAGGGTAAGGGTTAAGGTTAGGCCATAGGTTAACAAACCGTTGTCGAGAACGGTACAAATTCTGCCGGCTGTACATACACATATACCAAATTTAACTCGCCTCCCCCAGGACAGCGTTCTGCTGCTGGCTGGTAGCCAACGTGCTGTTCTCCATGCCTGTCATCCTGTACGCCGGCTACATGATGGTGGTCACCGCCGCTTTCATCTTCTTCTCCATGGCCTCCTTCTCCACCATCATGAACCTGCCTACCTGTCTGTTCACCATAGGCACCTCTGGAGCCTTCCAGACAGAGTACAGCAGTTCTTTCTGGCTGGCACTGGCCACAGGTAAGGAAAGGTTTACCAGAGCCCAAAGCTCTTTCCTCAATTCATCTTTCCTCAATTCCCTTGTGTCCTCTCTCCTAGCCATCTCAAAATGCATTGGAAGTGAAGGTTTGAGGAGAAAGGACCTTGGACCTTCTCCAAATGTGTGTTTTGAGAAGGAGGTGAGGAGAAAGGACACTAGGATGAAGGAAAGATGTATTGAGAAAGATCCCAGTCATCCACACCAATGACAACAATTAAAGAAAATGTTGCTTAAAAGGCATCCATCTTGTTTTCCAGGTGTGTTGTGTTTAATCATTGGAGTCCTGGTGGTTCTGTTAGACTGTCTGATCCCTGGGAAGATACGAGAGGCCTTCAGTGTCGGGGTGGACAATGACGAAGATGAGGATGTTTATTTTGGAGAGGGATACCTGAACTCCAACTTCCTGGCAGGAGTAACCACCACACATTTGACAACCTTAGTGCTTCCTACAGTAAGTCTCTGTCAGTTTAATGAGATGAAGTACTGTAGGTCCAGGGTGATCTCTCATGATCGTCATCACTATCTCTGGTCCAGGATGATCTCTCACGATCATGATTACTAGCTCTGGTCCAGGGTGATCTCTCACGATCATGATTACTAGCTCTGGTCCAGGGTGATCTCTCACGATCATGATCACTAGCTCTGATCACTAGTCTATTAAAGTCTATGACATTAATTTTGGCTAACTTCTCAAATAAAACAGCATTACTTTTTCAACTCTGCTACATACAGTGAGGGAAAAAAGTATTTGATCCCCTGCTGATTTTGTACGTTTGCCCACTGACAAAGAAATGATCAGTCTATAATTGTAATGGTAGGTTTATTTGAACAGTGAGAGACAGAATAACAACAAAAAAATCCAGAAAAACGCACATGAAAAATGTTATAAATGCAATTGCATTTTAATGAGGGAAATAAGTATTTGACCCCTCTGCAAAACATGACTTAGTACTTGGTGGCAAAACCCTTGTTGGCAATCACAGAGGTCAGACGTTTCTTGCAGTTGGCCACCAGGTTAGCACACATCTCAGGAGGGATTTTGTCCCACTCCTCTTTGCAGATCTTCTCCAAGTCGTTAAGGTTTCAAGGCTGACGTTTGGCAACTCGAACTTTCAGCTCCCTCCACAGATTTTCTATGGGATTAAGGTCTGGAGACTGGCTAGGCCACTCCAGGACCTTAATGTGCTTCTTCTTGAGCCACTCCTTTGTTGCCTTGGCTGTGTGTTTTGGGTCATTGTCATGCTGGAATACCCATCCACGACCCACTTTCAATACTCTGGCTGAGGGAAGGAGGTTATCACCCAAGATTTGACGGTACATGGCCCTGTCCATCGTCCCTTTGATGCGGTGAAGTTGTCCTGTCCTCTTAGCAGAAAAACACCCCCAAAGCATAATGTTTCCACCTCCATGTTTGACGGTGGGGATGGTGTTCTTGGGGTCATAGGCAGCATTCCTCCTCAAAAAATGGCGAGTTGAGTTGATGCCAAAAAGCTCAATTTTGGTCTCATCTGACCACAACACTTTCACCCAGATGTCCTCTGAATCATTCAGATGTTCATTGGCAAACTTCAGACGGGCATGTATATGTGCTTTCTTGAGCAGGGGGACCTTGCGGGCGCTGCAGGATTTCAGTCCTTCACGGCGTAGTGTGTTACCAATTGTTTTCTTGGTGACTATGGTCCCAGCTGCCTTGAGATCATTGACAAGATCCTCCAGTGTAGTTCTGGGCTGATTCCTCACTGTTATCATGATCATTGCAAGGTGAGATCTTGCATGGAGCCCCAGGCCGAGGGAGATTGACAATTCTTTTGTGTTTCTTACATTTGCGAATAATCGTACCAACTTGTCACCTTCTCACCAAGCTGCTTGGCGATGGTCTTGTAGCCCATTCCAGCCTTGTGTAGGTCTACAATCTTGTCCCTGACATCCTTGGAGAGCTCTTTGGTCTTGGCCATGGTGGAGAGTTTGGAATCTGATTGATTGCTTCTGTGGACAGGTGTCTTTTATACAGGTAACAAACTGAGATTAGGAGCACTCCCTTTAAGAGTGTGCTCGTAATCTCAGCCTGTATAAAAGACACCTGGGAGCAAGAAATCTTTCTGATTGAGAGGGGGTCAAATATTTATTTCCTTCATTAAAATGCAATTCCATTAATAAAAATGTTCACATGCGTTTTTCTGGATTTTTTTGTTGTTATTCTGTCTCTCACTGTTCAAATAAACCTACCATTAAAATTATCATTTCTTTGTCAGTGGGCAAACGTACAAAATCAGCAGGGGATCAAATACTTTTTCCCCTCACTGTAAGTACAGTAATAGGGAATAGTAATTATTGATTTAACTGTAAATAATGTTATTTTCTTCTTCTTATGTGTTCCAGGATGAAATTCGGAATGTCAGCCGCCAACCATCACTCCAGGAGCTGTCAGTCAGACTGTAACGGAGTCGGATTTATAACCTCCCATCCCCTGCTTGAAATGTCTCCACCCGAGCTATCGAATCGCTAGCTTTTTGGCAGCGTAGTTGGCTAAGACATTGTCAAGGAGGGGGGTCAAGTGTGTTTGCAGGGCAGAGGTCCCAGGTTCTAGGTGTGAGCTGGATGGGGAGGAAGTGGTATGGCTAAGCTAGCACGGTGAGGGAGGAAGTGGTATGGCTAAGCTAGCACGGTGATGGAGGAAGTGGTATGGCTACGCTAGCATGGTGATGGAGGAAGTGGTATGGCTACGCTAGCATGGTGAGGGAGGAAGTGGTATGGCTAAGCTAGCACGGTGATGGAGGAAGTGGTATGGCTACGCTAGCACGGTGAGGGAGGAAGTGGTATGGCTAAGCTAGCACTATCACAAGCACAGTGACATCCGTGTCTATCACGCCAAACAATATTCTCTTGACAATCAATTATCATTGCAGTTACCAAGAAAAAGGTGTTTAACTTTGTGAATTAGTTGTGAATATCTCTGGGAGCCTTTTAAACCTACTGTACAATATATTTAGTAATGTAAATCATGTATATACGTATAATGTGTTCTACTGTGTTAATGCCATAATTGGTTAATATGTACTGTTTATGTGTTGTAGCTGTGCCATTTGTCATGTTCCAATAGTGTAACAAAAATTAAACAAACGTGTGAGATTCACATACTTCCTTTTAATGGACATTGTTGAGTCTGGTATTCAAGTCATTGGTGATCTGCCTCTTGTGTAATGAACATGCGAGTAAAGTGTGAATGAACAAGTCGTTTGCATCCCAAATGGCACCCTATTCCCTATATAGTGCACTACTTTAGACCAGAGCCTTACAGAACCCTATACAGTGCACTACTTTAGACAAGAGCCCTATGGCACCCTATTCCCTATTTAGTGCACTACTTGTGACCAGAGCCCTATGGGAATCGGGTGCCATCTGGCTCTCAGCCATTGTCCTCAATCTTATGAATATACACCAATTTACTTTCATGTACTTGACTTTATTTTCATCATTGCATGTCATAAATGCCTTTTTTTGTTTTTTTACAGATTTGGAAAGCATTAGTAAGCATTGTCATTAACATTTCATTAATCACAGTGTATTCTTAGCTTCTCACAATACAGCAACTTAACAAGTTAATACATTCTCATTATACCTGCTCTGCATTCCAAAATGCCCTCCCCCCATATCCTTTACAGTGCACTTGCTTTTTTTTTTTTTAAGAATACATGTCGCAGTATTATCTTTGGGCTTCAGCATTGCCATAATGTTATATTGAAACCTTTGTTACATCCAAGGCAGTATAGAGAGAAAAGGACAGCTTCCAGACATTGGTTTTGTATTCCAAAGGGCATCCTATTCCCTACGTAGTGCAGTACTTTTGACCAGAGCCCTATGGGCCTTGCATGGTCAAAAGTAGTGCACTATCTAGGGGGAATACCCACTGGACAAAAAAACGTGTTGAATCGATGTTTCCACGTCACTTCAACCCCCAAAAAAGTAACATAAATCCAATGACATGGTGACATTTTTGCTGTTGTTGTTGATGTCACGTTGAATTCACATTAGTTGACAACTCAACCACCCAGTGGGTAGGGTGTGATTTGGGACACACTACCCTACATTACATTGTTTTCTGTTGCTCAATACCCTCCCCCTGCCTGGACCCTAGATCGGTCTGTGCTGTTGTCTTACCAACTCATAAGGTAGTAGTTATGCATTGGCATGGCAGGCTCCAATGACAGACCAGGCTACAGTACCCCTGCTATTGAAGAATAGCCTTGTCCTATGCTGTATAGGTATACACAGGACGTAGCTTAAATAGCCCTGCTATTGAAGAAAGGCCTTGTCCTATGCTGTATAGGTATACACAGGACGTAGCTTAAATAGCCCTGCTATTGAAGAATAGCCTTGTCCTATGCTGTGTAGGTATACACAGGACGTAGCTTAAATACCCCTGCTATTGAAGAATAGCCTTGTCCTATGCTGTATAGGTATACACAGGATGTAGCTTAAATACCCATGCTATTGAAGAATAGCCTTGTCCTATGCTGTATAGGTATACACAGGATGTAGCTTAAATAGCCCTGCTTTGTCACTTGAACTCCTATTGAAGAATAACGACAGGACAACCCCTCCCTACAATAAGTTCAGTTACCGTATCAACACGTTTATGTCATGTTCAGCAGAGTATTTACAGTAAAACTACATTGTTTAATCTTGCATGTTATCAAATTGGAAAATAAAATGTGGCGTGTTTGTAATCTAGTCATAAGAACATAATCATTACCTTGCATTTACAGTTCTTTTACAGTAAACACACACGTATTCACACGCACACACGCACACACACACACACACACACACACACATCAAACCATTATGACCGTGTAGCTTTTCAATTATAGCCTGGTACCAGTCTGTTTAGCTAACATTCCATTCCTTGTACTATGAGTCATCGCCAAACAATGTGTTTTCCAGGCTACTCCAACTAAGCCTGAAGTTGAATCAAATAAATAACAAAAATTCAGCATTACCCCAAAATAAAATGATATACAAAATATCTATGTCGCTAATGTACCACCCTGTCACCAGTGGAGGCTGGTGTCACTATAAATGGGAGGACAGGCTCATTGGAATGGCTGGAATTACCAGCCTCCTCTGCCTATCACCCACCCTGTCTGTCCACCATCTTCTCCTAGACATGCAGAAGCAGTGAGAGAGTACGCAGAAAGAGATGCATACCAAACGCCACTCTATTCCTTACATAGTGAACCTACAGCCATATGGGCCATGGTTAGAAGCAGTGCACTACACAGGGAAAAGGATGCCATTGAGGATTCAGACATGGAGGGACTAGATGTAGACAGGAGTCTCCTGTCCTGTTAACAGTCTGAACATCACTGCAGGCATGGTCTTCATGTTGATCTGACAGAGAGGAGGAGGTGGAGGAGGAGGAGGATAAAGAGGTGAGTGAGGAGGAGGAGAGTGAGGAGGAGGAGGAGAGTGAGGAAGAGGAAAGGGAAAAGGAGGAGGAGAGTGATGAAGAGGAGGAGGAGAAGGATGACAGTGAGGAGGAAGAGGGGAATGAGGAAGAGAAGGAGGAGAGTGAGTAGGAGGAGGAGAGTGAGAAGGAGGAAAGGGAGGAGGAGGAGGAGGAGAGTGAGGAGGAGGAAGAGGAGGAGAGTGAAGAGGAGAAGGAGGAGAAGGAGGAGGAGAGTGAGGAAGAGGAGGAGGAGGAAGAGGAAAAGGAGGAGAGCAGGAGGAGGAGGAGGAGAGTGAAGAGGAGAAAGAGGAGGAGAGTGAGGAAGAGGAGGAGGAAAAGGAGGAGAGTGAGGAGGAGGAGGAGGAGAGTGAGGAGGAGGAAGAGGAGGAGAGTGAAGAGGAGAAGGAGGAGAAGGAGGAGGAGAGTGAGGAAGAGGAGGAGGAAGAGGGAAAGGAGGAGAGCAGGAGGAGGAGGAGGAGAGTGAAGAGGAGAAAGAGGAGGAGAGTGAGGAAGAGGAGGAGGAAGAGGAAAAGGAGGAGAGTGAGGAGGAGGAGGGAGGAGGAGAAGGAGGAGTAGGAGAGTGAGGAAGAGGAGGTGGAGCAGGAGGAGGAGAGTGAGGTGGAGGAGGAGAGTGATGAAGAGAGTGAGGAGGAGGAGGAGAGTGAGGAGGAAGAGGAGAGTGAGGAGGAGGAGGAGGAGGAGAGTGAGGTGGAGGAGGGAGGAGGAGAAGAGTGAGGAGGATGAGGACGAGGAGCAGGAGGAGGAGGAGAGTGAGGAAGAGGAGGTGGAGCAGGAGGAGGAGAGTGAGGTGGAGGAGGAGAGTGATGAAGAGAGTGAGGAGGAGGAGGAGAGTGAGGAGGAAGAGGAGAGTGAGGAGGAGGAGGAGGAGGAGGAGGAGGAGGAGGAGGAGGAGGAGGAGGAGGAGGAGGAGGAGAGAATCGGACAGATCAGTGCTCATCATGAAGACACTCACTTGTATTTTTATAAATGTTTCTGATTCGTCTGTTTCATCCAAAGAGGGTTCCGATTGGCTATTCATTGAACGTGTATAACCGTGGGCAATTAGCTAACGGCCATAGGATCCTGATGCTCACCTCTCCCACTGATACAGACAGGGTCTGGACTATCTTCTCATGCGGCATGGCAACCACACTCTGCCCATTGATCTCAATGATCCTGTGGCCGACTCGCACCCCTCCTCGCTCCGCGATACCGCCGCGCATCAGACTGCAGATCTGAGGAGAGAGAAAGAACAGCTCTCTGAATCCAAACGGCTGTTATCAGGATCATTATAAGAGAGATGATAACTAGAGTAATTAGGAGGTCATACATGCTTAAGACAAGTCTTATAATGCATTATAACGGTATCATAATCCTACTCACGATGCCGTTCTGAACACTGAAGCCTAGCTGGAACTTGAGGTCAGGTCTCTTTATGAGGACGGTGGTGACAGGAGGACAACTCACGATGCTCAGTTTCACCTGGACCTGGCTCTTCAGACCCTGGCAGGACAACCGGAACACGATAAATAGCAATGGCCATTCTAGAGTGTCTCAATACTCTAGAATGGCTTCCTAGAATGGACATGTCTCAATCTCAATACTCTAGAATGGCCGTGTCTCAATCTCATTACTCTAAAATGTCTTCCTAGAATGGCTGTGTGGATCTCAATTTCAATACTCTAGAACAGTGGTTCCCAAACTTGTTATATTCCCGTATCCCTTCAAACATTCAATCACCAGCTGCGTACCCCCTCTAGCACCAGGGTCAGCACACTCTAAATTTTAGTTTTTTGCCATCATTGTAAGCCTGCCACACACACTATACGATACATTTATTAAACATAAGAATGAGTGTGAGTTTTTGTCACAACCCGGCTCGTGGGAAGTGACAAAGAGCTCTTATAGGACCAGGGCACAAATAATAATATAGTAATCAATAATTTGCTCTTTATTTAGCCATCTTACATATAAAACCTTATTTTATATGTAAGATTATGAAGAACTCACCACATGTTAATGAGAAGGGTGTGCTTGAAAGGATGCACATAACTCTGCAATGTTGGGTTGTATTGGAGAGAGTCTCAGTCTTAAATCATTTTCCACACACAGTCTGTGCCTGTATTTAGTTGTCATGCTAGTGAGGGCCGAGCATCCACTCTCACATAGGTACGTGGTTGCAAAGGGCATCAGTGTCTTAACAGCACGATTTGCCAAGGCAGGATACTCTGAGCGCAGCCCAATCCAGAAATCTGGCAGTGATTAAATTCAATTTTCACAGAATCGCTTGTTGCAATTTCGATGAGGCTCTCTTGTTCAGATATCGGTAAGTGGACTGGAGGCAGGGCATGAAATGGATAACGAATCCAGTTGTTTGTGTCGTCTGTTTCTGGAAAGTACCTGCGTAATTGCGCACCCAGCTCACTCAGGTGCTTCGCTATATCACATTTGACATTGTCCATAAGCTTGAGTTCATTTGCACACAAAAGATCATACAATGATGTAAAGACTTGTGTGTTGGCCAGTCGTGTGAGAAACCCATCGTCACACAAGCGGTCAGACAAGTGAAAATTATGGTCAGTAAATAAAACTTGAAGCTCGTCTCTCAATTAAAAAAAAAACGTGTCAATACTTTGCCCCTTGATAACCAGCGCACTTCTGTATGTTGTAAAAGCGTTACATGGTTGCTGCCCATATCATTGCATAGTGCAGAAAATACATGAGAGTTCAGGGGCCTTGCTTTAACAAAGTTAACCATTTTCACTGTAGTGTCCAAAACGTCTTTCAAGCTGTCAGGCATTCCCTTTGGCAGCAGGAGCCTCTCGGTGGAAGCTGCAGTGGACCCAAGTGGCGTCGGGAACAACTGCTTGCACGCACGTTACCACTCCGCTAGGTCTCCCTGTCATGGCTTTTGCGCCATCAGTACAGACACCAACACATCTTGGCCACCAAAGTCCAATTGATGTCACAAAGCTGTCCAGTACTTTAAAAATATCCTCTCCTGTTGTCCTGGTTTCCAGTGGTTTGCAGGAGAGGATGTCTTCCTTAATTGACCCCCAATAAACGTAACGGACATATACCAGGAGCTGTGCCAGGCCCGCCACGTCTGTTGACTCGTCCAGCTGTAACGCATAGAATTCCCTGGCTTGTATATGTAAAGCAGTAATTGTTTCAAAACATCTCCTTTCTAAATGTCTGCGCAGGGGTGAAGGTTTCATGGAGTTGTAAGATAGTACTTTTGCACATATAACACACTGTGGCTGAGAAAAGGCAATATAAGTGAACCCCAAATCAATGTAGTTCTCATCATATTTGCGCCTCTTCGATGGTCCAACGTCCCTGTCTGTTTGGTGCTTTCCCGGGTAATGGGGCAGTAGCTCTTCGGCTGCATTCAGATTCACAACTGTCCGTGTCCATGCTAGCTGGGCTAACAACAAATGTAGAATTACTGATGCTAGCATTGGATGTGCTCGTGGAAGCAGAACAACTTGTGTCGTTGACAGGTGTAGGTGTAGTACTGCTGGTAGCAGCAGTACTACCAGTAGAGCTGGTATGTGTCTTTTTTTAACCATTCATCAATTTTCGAGCAAACGGAATGAGCAGCATCTACGTTTGGCTCCATACGGATCGTGACATTGTGTTGTTATTCGACTGAACACTAGACGGTTTCATTTTATTTTTGGCAGTGAAACAAGGCTACTCAGGCGAGAGAAAAAACCTCACCCAAATGTATAGCCTCGTTGAAAAATGTAAATGGACTGTTAGAAATGTAAATAATTATTATTTATTTTTTAAATGTGAATCACATTTTTATTTGGCGTACACCCGACGGCATTGTAGTTTGGGAATACCTGCTCTAGAATGCCGATCTCAATCTCAATACTCTAGAATGGCCGTGTCTCAACCTCAGTACTCTAGAATGGCCGTGTCTCAACCTCAGTACTCTAGAATGGCCGTGTCTCAACCTCAGTACTCTAGAATGGCCGTGTCTCAATCTCAGTACTCTAGAATGGCCGTGTCTCAACCTCAGTACTCTAGAATGGCCGTGTCTCAACCTCAGTACTCTAGAATGGCCGTGTCTCAACCTCAGTACTCTAGAATGGCCGTGTCTCAATCTCAGTACTCTAGAATGGCCGTGTCTCAACCTCAGTACTCTAGAATGGCCGTGTCTCAACCTCAGTACTCTAGAATGGCCGTGTCTCAATCTCAATACTCTAGAATGGCCGTGTCTCAATCTCAATACTCTAGAATGGCCGTGTCTCAATCTCAATACTCTAGAATGGCCGTATCTCAATCTCAATACTCTAGAATGGCCGTGTCTCAACCTCAATACTCTAGAATGGCTGTGTCTCAACCTCAATACTCTAGAATGGCTTCCTAGAATGGCTGTGTCAATCTCAATACTAATGGCTTCCTCATCTCCTTTTCTTGAATGACTGATAAGAGACAAAGAAAGGAAGTGGTTTGAACTTTTGAGTTAAAAAAAGTGAAACAGGCTCAATGAGCAGTAACATAACATAGATGCACACTTAAGACACACCCTATCCCCTCAGCCCTCAAATTAAGTGGACACTTCTGATGACGTATCATGACGTCTGACGAGTATACACTTGCAGGGCAAGGGGCGAGGGGCGAGGGAGGAAGGAATGATTTTTAAATGGACCACCCTTGGTCTGAAACTTCACTCGTTTATCCCGCGATGATTGTGTTTTCAGCCTATGGTAGCTTGTGGGTTCTTTATATATGCTACAGTCAATTATGAGTGCATGTCTACTTATATTAAATATATAATTATTAATATATGCCTACTGTATGATAACTAGCAAATTAATTAGCTAACTAACGTTAGCCTGTCTAGCTGGAACTTCTGAAGAAGGAAAATATTTTATTGCTACAATTTCCAAAAGATAACCAAACCAATTTTTTAAAAACTTTTTACGAGACGTGTTTGTGCTGTCATGTGAATTAATAGCACAATTTCTAACTTATTTGCATTTGTTTTTACTTGCACTTGTATGTTGACTTCTCCATTGATGTTGTTATTTAAGTTTACGCTGACTTTTCTTAGCGGATGTACAACCGTTGCGAATTGAATGTTTCAGGCCCCCAAGCGAACATAACTGTACACTCGCAACGCCGACTAAAAACGAGAGCTTACATTGCAAACGTCCCTTGCTTGGCTAATCACTTTGGACCGTCCACCCAAGATGCCGACGGGGATTCCCTCCAAGGGCATAAGGCGAGGGTAAGTGGACGAGGGTGTGTCTTTTAAGTGTTTGGATCGTAACCCTTGACGATGCCCTGGCAGGTGGCTAGTGGTAAGCCCCACCAGGCTGATATTACTGACGGACCTGCAACACTAAGCTAGTATTGCCACACACAATGCTAACTAGCATTGTCACGCCTGACTGCCTGACAGAGTGTCCGCCCTGAGATTGGAAGGTAGGGAGTTGTCCGGTAGAGTCATACAAAAGACTGGAACCAGATATCTTATGGGCCTTCTGGCTCGGACAAGGCTTACTTATTTTGTGTTGTTGAAGGACATGTCTGACTAGTGACTGGTGTACGGTACCTTGATTATACCCTGGCAGGTAGCTAAAGGTAGCCCTACCAGGCTAGTGTTGTTGATGGACATGATCTGGTCTCCCACGTTGAGTTTCCCAGAGCGGGCAGCCGGGCCGCTGTTCAACATGTTAGCTAGGATCACCGTAGGCAGGATTGAGCCCCAACCAGACTCCACTATCACCACACCTAGGCTCTCTCCCTTCTGCTTCTCCAACTCCAGCTATGGAGGAGGGAGGGAGAGAGAGAGGGAGAGAGAGAGCGAGAGAGGGGGATAGAGGGGGAGAGAGAGTTCAGATTCTATTATCACCACACCCAGGCTCTCACTCTTCTGCCTTAAGTTATTAGTGTATAGTGCCTTCGGAAAGTATTCAGACCCCTTGACTTTTTCCCAAACGTTACAGCCTTATTCTAAAATGGATTAAATAAAAATAAATCCTCAGCAATCTACACACAATACCCAATAATGACAAAGCGAAAACAGGTTTTTATAAATGTTTTCAAATTTATAAAAAATAAAAACAGAAATACCTTATTTACATAGGAATTCAGACCCTTTGTTATAAGACTCGAGATTGAGCTCAGGTGCATCCTGTTTCCATTGATCATCCTTGAGATGTTTCTACAACTTGATAAGATTTACCCAACCTGTGGTAAATTCAATTCATTGGACATGTTTTGGAAAGGCACACACCTGTCTATATAAGGTCCCACAGTTGGGCCTCCCGAGTGGCGCAGTGGTCTAAGGCACTACATCGCTGTGCTAGCTGTGCCACTAGAGATTCTGGGTTCGTCCAGGCTCTGTCGCAGCCGGCCGCGACTGGGAGACCGATGGGGCGGCGCACAATTAGCCCAGCTTCGTCCGAGTTAGGGGAGGGTTTGGCCGGCAGGGATCTCCTAGTCCCATCGCGCACTAGCAACTCCTGTGGCGGGCCGGCCGGAGTGAGCGCTGACACGGTCGCCAGGTGAACTGTGTTTCCTCCGACACATTGGCTTCCGGGTTAAGTGGGCATTGTGTCAAGAAGTAGTGCGGCCTGGTTGGGTTGTGTTTCGGAGGACACACGGCTCTCAACCTTCGCCTCTCCCGAGTCCGTTTGGGAGTTGCAGCGATGAGACAAGACTGTAACTACCAATTGGATACCATGAAATTAGAGAAAAAAACAGGGTAAAAAAAAGGTCCCACAGTTGTCAGAGCAAAAACCAAGCCATTAGGTCGAAGGAATTGTTCGTAGAGCTCCGAGACAAGATTGTGTCAAGGCACAGATGTGAAAGGTCCCCAAGAACACAGTGGCCTCCATCATTCTTAAATGGAAGAAGTTTGGAACCACCAAGACTCTTCCTAGAGCTGTCCGGCCAAACTGAGCAATCGAGGGTCAGGGAGGTGACCAAGAACCCGATGGTCACTCTGACAGAGCTCCAGAGTTCCTCTGTGGAGATCGGAGAACCTTCCAGAAGGACAACCATTTATGCAGTACTCCCCAAATCAGGCCTTTCTGGTAGAGTGGCCAGACGGAAGCCACTCAGTAAAAGGCACATGACAGCCCGCTTTGAGTTTGCAATAAAGCACCTAAAGACTCTCAGACCACGAGAAACAAGATTCTCTGGTCTGTTGAGCCAAGATTGAACTCTTTGGCCTGAATGCCAAGCATCATGTCTGGAGCAAACCTGGCACCCTCCTTACGGTGAAGCATGGTGGTGGCAGCATCATGCTGTTGGGATGTTTTTCAGCAGCAGGGACTGGGAGACTAGTCAGGATCGAGCAAAGATGAACAGAGCAAAGTACAGAGAGATCCTTGATGAAAACCTGCTCCAGAGCTCTCAGGACCTCAGACTGGGGCGAAGGTTCACCTTCCAACAGGACAACAATCCTTAGCACACAGCCAAGACAATGCAGGAGTGGCTTCGGGGCAAGTCTCTGAATGTCCTTGAGTGGCCCAGCCAGAGTCCGGGCTTGAACCTGATCGAGGATCTCTGGAGACCTGAAAATAGCTTTGCAGTAACTCTCCTCATCTAACCTGACAGAGCTTGAGAGAATCTGCAGAGAAAAATGGGAGAAACTCCCCAAATACAGGTGTGCCAAGCTTGTAGCATCATGCCCAAGAAGACTCAATGCTGTAATCGCTGCCAAAGGTGCTTGAACAAAGTACTGAGTAAAGGGTCTGAATATTTATGTAAATGTTATATCAGTTTTTTATTTTGAATAAATTAACAAACATTTCTAAAAACCTGTTTTTGCTTTGTCATTATGGGGTATAACAATTTAATACATTTTAGAATAAGAATGAACCCAACCCATCTGAATCAGAGATGGAGGGCTGCCTTAAATCAACATCCATGTCTTTGGCACCAAGGGAACAGTGGGTTAACTGCCTTGCTCATGGACAGAACGACCGATTTTTACCTTGTCAGCTCATCTATTGGATCCAGCAACCTTCCGGTTACCGGCCCAGCGCTCTACCCACTAGGTTGCCTGCCGCCACAAGAGTTTTGTGGGTAATGAAATCATAGAAGATGAATAACAATGTCATAAGTGAATGCTAAATTAACAGTAGTGGTTTTGCTGAAGCAAGAACACTAATTACTTGTACTCTTCAAAGCTATCTCTGTTAATTTACTGGAAGGAAGGAACGAAGGAAGGAAGGGGGCAATACATCCTGAAGAGTCATGCATCACGGCCAACAATCAAAGCTCTGCTCACTACAGTAGGCTGTCACACCTCTTTACACTTCAGTACACACACACACACACACACACAACATGCACACACACTTCACCTCTTTACAGTTGTCAGAGTTTGAGAAATGGACCAGGTCGTCATTGTACATTTCCTGGGAATTGATGATGTCACTGTATTGCTTCTGACTCAGGTCCTTAGGGTTGATCCCGTTGGCTCGGAGGAACTCCCTGTAGGCAACGCTGAACGCCTGTCCGATGGACTGGGCAATGAGCTGGGCCTGCGGAGGGGGAAGGGGGCATAGGGAGGGGGCAAAGGAAGGGGGCATAGGGAGGAGGCCGGAGGGGGAAGGGGGTATAGGGAGGGGGCAAAGGGAGGGGGCAAAGGGAGGGAGGCCGGTTGGTAGGGGGTAACTACTCAATGGAAACTACAAGCTATTCAAGTTGACAACAATACAGAGGTGGGAAAGAGCACACAGTTAGGGACCACCTGAAATTATGAATGAAGACATAACACATGTTATAGGAAGATATAACACGTTATAGGACGATATAACACATGTTATAGGACGATATAACACGTTATAGGACGATAAACACATGTTATAGGAAGATATAACACATGTTATAGGACGATATAACACATGTTATAGGACGATATAACACGTTATAGGACGATATAACACATGTTATAGGACGATATAACACATGTTATAGGACGATATAACACGTTATAGGACGATATAACACATGTTATAGGACGATATAACACATGTTATAGGACGATATAACACGTTATAGGACGATATAACACGTGTTATAGGAAGACATGACACGTGTTATAGGAAGACATGACACGTGTTATAGGATGACATGACACGTGTTATAGGAAGACATGACACGTGTTATAGGAAGACATGACACGTGTTATAGGATGACATGACACGTGTTATAGGAAGACATGACACGTGTTATAGGATGACATGACACGTGTTATAGGATGACATAAAACGTGTTATAGGATGACATAACACGTGCTATAGGAAGACATAACACGTGCTATAGGAAGATATAACACGTGTTATAGGAAGATATAACACGTGTTATAGGACGATATAACACGTGTTATAGGAAGATATATCACGTGTTATAGGAAGATATAACACGTGTTATAGGACGATATAACACGTGTTATAGGAAGATATAACACGTGTTATAGGATGACATAAAACGTGTTATAGGATAGATATAACACGTGAGATATAACACGTGTTATAGGACGATATAACACGTGTTATAGGACGATATAACACGTGTTATAGGAAGATATAACACATGTTATAAGAAAGCCAACATTAGAGTTAAATAAGGTAGGGCCTCTGTACAAGCCATAGACATTTTCAAAGCTTTAAAATGAGTAATATTGTACTGTAATAGTGTATAGGCCATTCTATCTCAAGGCCATCCGACTGTTAAACTGCCATCACTTACATAGAGGCTGCTGCCAACATACAGACTCAAATCTCTGGCCACTTCAATAAACAGACTTAATAAAGGTATCACTAGTCACTTTAAATAACGCCACTTTAATAATGTTTACATATGAGATGAGTAATGTAGGATATGTATATACCGTATTTTACACCATCTACTGCATCTTGCCTATGCTGCACGTCAACGCTCATCCATATATTTATATGTACATATTCTTATACAGTGGGGCAAAAAAGTATCTAGTCAGCCACCAATTGTGCAAGTTCTCTCACTTAAAAAGATGAGAGAGGCCTGTAATTTTCATCATAGGTACACTTCAACTATGACAGACGAAATGAGAAAAAGAAATCCAGAAAATCACATTGTAGGATTTTTAATTTATTTATTTGCAAATTATGGTGGAAAATAAGTATTTGGTCAATAACAAAAGTTTATCTCAATACTTTGTTATATACCCTTTGTTGGCAATGACAGAGGTCAAACGTTTTCTGTAAGTCTTCACAAGGTTTTCACACACTGTTGCTGGTATTTTGGCCCATTCCTCCATGCAGATCTCCTCTAGAGCAGTGATGTTTTGGGGCTGTCACTGGGCAACACGGACTTTCAACTCCCTCCAAAGATTTTCTATGGGGTTGAGATCTGGAGACTGGCTAGGCCACTCCAGGACCTTGAAATGCTTCTTCTGAAGCCACTCCTTCGTTGCCAGGCGGTGTGTTTGGGATCATTGTCATGCTGAAAGACCCAGCCACGTTTCATCTTCAATGCCCTTGCTGATGGAAGGAGGTTTTCACTCAAAATCTCACGATACATGGCCCCATTCATTCTTTCCTTTACACGGATCAGTCAGTCCTGGTCCCTTTGCAGAAAAACAGCCCCAAAGCATGATGTTTCCGCCCCATGCTTCACAGTAGGTATGGTGTTCTTTGGATGCAACTCAGCATTCTTTGTCCTCCAAACACGACGAGTTGAGTTTTTACCAAAAAGTTATATTTTGGTTTCATCTGACCATATGACATTCTCCCAATCCTCATCTGGATCATCCAAATGCTCTCTAGCATACTTCAGACGGGCCTGAACATGTACTGGCTTAAGCAGGGGGACACGTCTGGCACTGCAGGATTTGAGTCCCTGGCGGCGTAGTGTGTTACTGATGGTAGGCTTTGTTACTTTGGTCCCAGCTCTCTGCAGGTCATTCACTAGGTCCCCCCGTGTGGTTCTGGGATTTTTCCCACAGTTGATTTCTTCAAACCAAGCTGCTTACCTATTGCAGATTCAGTCTTCCCAACCTGGTGCAGGTCTACAATTTTGTTTCTGGTGTCCTTTGACAGCTCTTTGGTCTTGGCCATAGTGGAGTTTGGAGTGTGACTGTTTGAGGTTGTGGACACGTGTCTTTTATACTGATAACAAGTTCAAACAGGTGCCATTAATACAGGTAACGAGTGGAGGACAGAGGAGCCTCTTAAAGAAGAAGTTACAGGTCTGTGAGAGCCAGAAATCTTGCTTGTTTGTATGTGACCAAATACTTATTTTCCACCATAATTTGCAAATAAATTCATTAAAAATCCTACAATGTGATTTTCTGGATTTTTTTCCCTCATTTTGTCTGTCATAGTTGAAGTGTACCTATGATGAAAATTACAGGCCTCTCATCTTTTTAGGTGAGAGGACTTGCACAATTGGTGGCTGACTAGATACTTTTTTGCCCCACTGTATGTACATCCCTTTACATTTGTGTGTATAAGGTAGTTGTTGTGAATTTGTTAGATTACTTGTTAGATTTTACTGCATAGTCGGAACTAGAAGCACAAGCATTTCGCTACACTCGCATTAACTGCTAACCATGTGTATGTGACCAATAACATTTGATTTGATTTGACATTCGCAAACACTGTGCCAGACAATCTCAAAGAACAAAATCATTGCCCCAATAGATCAATATCATTCAGCACTATTCAAAGGTCAAGAGTGGGAGAATAGAACAGAATAAAACAGAATAGAATATAACAAAATAAAACAGAACAGAATAAAACAGAATAAAACAAAATAAAACAGAACAGAATAAAACAGAATAGAATATAACAGAATAATACAGAATATAATAAAACATAATAGAATAAAACAGAACAGAATAATACAGAATAAAACAGAACAGAACAGAATAAAACAGAATATAAGAGAATAAAACAGAATAGAAGAGAATAAAACAGAACAGAACAGAATGAAACAGAATAAAACAGAATAGAACAGAATAAAACAGAATATAACCGAATAAAACAGAATAAAACAGAACAGAATTGAACAGAACAGAATAAAACCGAACAGAATAGAACAGAACAGAATCTTATTTTAATGCTGCCAGCCCAGTACTCACGTCTTCTGACTCAAAGACATAGCAGATCATTCTGTAGTGCCTCTGTCCCTCTGGGGAGGAAAGATCAGCTTCAGTACAGTCTTGTGAGGATGTTCCTGCCATACGGGTACGAGCCATCAGAACCACAATGCTCCCGATGTCTGCGATGTAGGATATGGAACGCAACGCACTGTCCATCAGCGTCTCCTGGGGGGATAAATCATATATATAGCTGCTGTGGTAATAACTGTCCATCAGCGTCTCCTGGGGGGATAAATCATATATATAGCTGCTGTGGTAATAACTGTCCATCAGCGTCTCCTGGGGGGATAAATAATATGTATAGCTGCTGTGGTAATAACTGTCCATCAGTGTCTCCTGGGAGGATAAATAATATGTATAGCTGCTGTGGTAATAACTGTCCATCAGCGTCTCCTGGGGGGATAAATAATATGTATAGCTGCTGTGGTAATAACTGTCCATCAGCGTCTCCTGGGGGGATAAATAATATGTATAGCTGCTGTGGTAATAACTGTCCATCAGCGTCTCCTGGGGGGATAAATAATATGTATAGCTGCTGTGGTAATAACTGTCCATTAGCGTCTCCTGGGAGGATAAATAATATGTATAGCTGCTGTGGTAATAACTGTCTATCAGCGTCTCCTGGGGGGATAAATAATATGTATAGCTGCTGTGGTAATAACTGTCCATCAGCGTCTCCTGGGGGGATAAATAATATGTATAGCTGCTGTGGTAATAACTGTCCATCAGCGTCTCCTGGGGGGATAAATAATATGTATAGCTGCTGTGGTAATAACTGTCCATCAGTGTCTCCTGGGGGGATAAATAATATGTATAGCTGCTGTGGTAATAACTTAAGGCCCGAGGAGGGCTGTTCTCATCCACGACGCAACGCGGAGTGTCTGGATACAGCCCTTAGCCGTGGTATATTGGCCAAATACCACAAACCCCCGAGGTGCCTTATTGCTATTACAAACTGGTTACCAACTTAATTAGAGCAGTAAAATGTTTTGTCATACCCGTGGAATACGGTCTGATATACCACGGCTGTCAGCCAATTTAGCATTCAGGGCTCAAACCACCTAGTTCATAAATGATATATATAGCTGCTGTGGTAATAACTTAGTACTGCGTGGAGTAGACGGTCCTCAACAACATGTCCACAGGATGCCCCTAAAGCTCGAAGAGCACGAGATAGGACTCTTATGACAGTAGATCAGACTGGAATTTCAGTCGATGGTAGATACAAAGCTAACACAGAGGTGAGTGTTTTCCTTAGACACATCGCATCAGTACTGTAGTTACACACCTGTGTGTCAGCATTCAGCACTTTGACTGCTTTGGTGGAGATGAAGAGGTCAACTTCTGTCACCATCTGAGAGTCTTCGTCTTGGCTCTGTGGGCAGCAGACATCATAGATAAGGGATCATCAACTAGATTCAGCCACGGGATGATTTTTTCTTGAGTGGATCGGGGGGGGGAACATACAGTTGAAGTCGGAAGTTTACATACACCTTAGCCAAATACATTTAAACTCGGTTTTTCACAATTCCTGACATTTAATCCTAGTAAAAATTCTCTGTCTTAGGTCAGTTAGGATCACCACTTTATTTTAAGAATGTGAAATGTCAGAATAATAGTAGAGAGAATTATTTATTTCAGCTTTTATTTCTTTCATCACATTCCCAGTGGGTCAGGAGTTCACATATACTCAATTAGTATTTGGTAGCATTGCCTTTAAATTGTTTAACTTGGGTAAAACATTCTGGGTAGCCTTCCACAAGCTACCCACAATAAGTTGGGTGAATTTTGGCCCATTCCTGTTGCCAGAGCTGGTGTAACTGAGTCAGGTTTGTAGGCCTCCTTGCTCGCACACGCTTTTTCAGTTCTGCCAACAAATGTTCTATAGGAATGAGGTCAGGGCTTTGTGATGGCCACTCCAATACCTTGACTTTCTTGTCCTTAAGCCATTTTGCCACAATTTTGGAAGTATGCTTGGGGTCATTGTCCATTTGGAAGACCCATTTGTGACCAAGAATTAACTTCCTGACTGAAGTCTTGAGATGTTGTTTCAATATATCCACATAATTTCCCTCCTCATGATGCCATCTATTTTGCGAAGTGCACCAGTCCCTCCTGCAGCAAAACACCCCCACAACATGATGCTGCCACCCCCGTGCTTCACGGTTGGGATGGTGTTCTTCGGCTTGCAAGCCTCCCCCTTTTCCCTCCAAACATAACAATGGTCATTATGGCCAAACAGTTCTATTTTTGTTTCATAAGACCAGAGGACATTTCTCCAAAAAGTACGATCTTTGCCCCCATGTACAGTTGTAAACCGTAGTCTGGCTTTTTTATGGCGGTTTTGGAGCAGTGGCTCATTCCTTGCTGAGCGGCCTTTCAGGTTATGTTGATATAGGACTCGTTTTACTGTGGATATAGATACTTTTGTACCTGTTTCCTCCAGCATCTTCACAAGGTCCTTTGCTGTTATTCTGGGATTGATTTGCACTTTTTGCACCAAAGTACGTTCATCTCATCATCTAGGAGACAGAATGCGTCTCTTTCCTGAGCGGTATGATGGCTGTGTGGTCCCATGGTGTTTATACTTGCGTACCGTTGTTTGTACAGATGAACGTGGTACCTTCAGGCGTTTGCTCCCAAGGATAAACCAGACTTGTAGAGGTCTACAATATCTTTTCTGAGGTCTTGGTTGATTTCTTTTGATTTTCCCATGATGTCAAGCAAAGAGGCACTGAGTTTGAAGGTAGGCTTTGAAATAAATCCACAGGTACACCTCCAATTGACTCAACTGATATCAATTAGCCTATCAGAAGCTTCTAAAGCCATGGAATTTTCCAAGCTGTTTAAAGGCACAGTCCACTTAGTGTATGTAAACTTCTGACCCACTGGAATCGTGATACAGTGAATTATAAGTGAAATAATATGTTGGAAAAATTACTTGTGTCATGCACAAAGTAGATGTCCTAACCAACTTGCCAAAACTATAGTTTGTTAAAAATAAATTTGTGGAGTGGTTGGAAAATTTGTTTTAATGACTCCAACCTAAGTGTATGTAAACTTCCGACTTCAACTGTAATTACAAATAATTTGTAGACTGCAAATTGACCGCAAATTGACCACAGATATAATATTTGATTGAAACATAATCATTTCAAACCTTGCTTACTATTGTATACAATCACGTGTCTTTCTACTATGCGTGGGAATACATGGGAACAGATTTCCAAAACAAAAATCACTTGGAGCTAATTTCCTGGCTTTTCTTTTGTTGCAGTCTTTTATGTCCAACAATGAATATATATATTTTTATATAATAGTAATTTAAAGAAAACTTGAGTGGAGGGGCAAATATAATAACACCAGTTGGGAAATCCTGTCATAAACGGTAGACACACAAAAAGAAAAGGAATGAGAGCGCTCCATCATGTGGCTGAAAAAGCGTACTCCAGCTGTGAGTTTTGTCAAAGGCAAAAATTCTTATTGTGTTAAGGAAGAATGCATATTCAGTTCAGCTGACGTTCATTGATCGATCAGAATATTTTTCAGGCAAAACAATAGAATAGAATACCTTGACCTGGCTGACAGCCTCCTGCGCCTGGGCCATGCGTGTTCCTTTAGATGGGTTCTTGTCAGACAGCAGCTGTGTGGAACCCAGATAGTTGGCAGCAAAGATGATCCCATCGATCAGGTCCTCCGGCTCACACGGACCTGGGACTGGGCATGAGATTCGGAGTCAGAGTCAGGTTCAGAGTCACATTCACGTTCAGAGGCAGAGTCAGATTCACATTTAGTCCGATTCAGAGTCAGATTCAAAGTCAGATTCAGAGTCAAACTAACATTCACATTCAGAGTCAGATTCAGATTAACATTCAGATTAACATTCAGAGTCAGATTCACATTCAGAGTCACATTCACATTCAGTCAGATTCAGAGTCAGATTCACATTCACATTCAGAGTCAGATTCAGTCAGAGTCAGATTCAGAGTCAGATTCAGAGTCACAGTCACAGTCAGAGTCAGATTCACATTCAGAGTCAGATTCATATTCATAGTCAGATTCACTTCCAGATTCAGATTCAGAGTCAGATTCAGAGTCAGATGCACAGTCAGATTCACATTCAGAGTCAGATTCAGAGTCAAACTAACATTCACATTCAGAGTCAGATTCAGATTAACATTCAGATTAACATTCAGATTCAGATTAACATTCAGAGTCAGACTCACATTCATATTCACATTCAGAATCAGAGTCAGATTTACATTCAGAGTCAGATTCATATTCAGAGTCAGATCCACATTCAGAGTCAGATTCAGAGTCAGATTCACATTCAGAGTCACATTCAGAGTCACATTCTGGGCAATATGGTTGCAGCAATACAGCAACATCAAGGTGTGTACACACCAGAGACCAATCACATGTCCATTACTCAGGTACGGAATCAATGAACTATACAGAGAAATTACATTTACCATCCACGAAGCTGGGGAACGAGGCGTTGTTCTGTGTTGGTTCAGGCTGTGGTGTGTTGTTGCTGTCTTTCTGTAGGGCCTGGGGCTCTGGACAGTGGGGCCTGCCAGGCTGCTGCTCTGAGACGTTGTGAGGCATCTGGAACGGACAGAGGGGAGATCTTACTAATAGCATCTGGAACAGACAGAGGGGAGATCTTACTAACAACTAGAACAGACAGAGGGGAGATCTTACTAACACCTGGAACAGACAGAGGGGAGATCTTACTAACAACTGGAACAGACAGAGGGGAGATCTTACTAACAACTAGAACAGACAGAGGGAGATCTTACTAACACCTGGAACAGACAGAGGGGAGATCTTACTAACAACTGGAACAGACAGAGGGGAGATCTTACTAACAACTAGAACAGACAGAGGGAGATCTTACTAACAACTGGAACAGACAGAGGGGAGATCTTACTAACAACTAAACAGACAGAGGGGAGATCTTACTAACAACTGGAACAGACAGAGGGGAGATCTTACTAACACCAGGAACAGACAGAAGGGAGATCTTACTAACACCTGGAACAGACAGAGGGGAGATCTTACTAACAACTGGAACAGACAGAGGGGAGATCTTACTAACAACTAGAACAGACAGAGGGGAGATCTTACTAACACCTGGAACAGACAGAGGGGAGATCTTACTAACAACTGGAACAGACAGAGGGGAGATCTTACTAACAACTAGAACAGACAGAGGGAGATCTTACTAACAACTGGAACAGACAGAGGGAGATCTTACTAACAACTAGAACAGACAGAGGGAGATCTTACTAACAACTGGAACAGACAGAGGGAGATCTTACTAACACCTGGAACAGACAGAGGGAGATCTTACTAACAACTAAACAGACAGAGGGAGATCTTACTAACATCTGGAACAGACAGAGGAGATCTTACTAACACCAGGAACAGACAGAGGGAGATCTTACTAACAACTAAACCGACAGAGGAGATCTTACTAACAACTGGAACAGACAGAGGGAGATCTTACTAACAACTAAACAGACAGAGGGGAGATCTTACTAACACCTGGAACAGACAGAGGGGAGATCTTACTAACAACTGGAACAGACAGAGGGGAGATCTTACTAACAACTAGAACAGACAGAGGGGAGATCTTACTAACAACTGGAACAGACAGAGGGGAGATCTTACTAACAACTAAACAGACAGAGGGGAGATCTTACTAACAACTGGAACAGACAGAGGGGAGATCTTACTAACACCAGGAACAGACAGAGGGGAGATCTTACTAACAACTAAACAGACAGAGGGGAGATCTTACTAACACCAGGAACAGACAGAGGGGAGATCTTACTAACAACTAAACCGACAGAGGGGAGATCTTACTAACAACTGGAACAGACAGAGGGGAGATCTTACTAACAACTAAACAGACAGAGGGGAGATCTTACTAACACCTGGAACAGACAGAGGGGAGATCTTACTAACAACTGGAACAGACAGAGGGGAGATCTTACTAACACCTGGAACAGACAGAGGGAGATCTTACTAACAACTAAATAGACAGAGGAGATCTTACTAACAACTGGAACAGACAGAGGGAGATCTTACTAACAACTAGAACAGACAGAGGGGAGATCTTACTAACACCTGGAACAGACAGAGGGAGATCTTACTAACAACTGGAACAGACAGAGGGGAGATCTTACTAACACCTGGAACAGACAGAGGGAGATCTTACTAACAACTGGAACAGACAGAGGGAAGATCTTACTAACACCTGGAACAGACAGAGGGAGATCTTACTAACAACTAAATAGACAGAGGGAGATCTTACTAACACCTGGAACAGACAGAGGGGAGATCTTACTAACAACTAAACAGACAGAGGAGATCTTACTAACAACTGGAACAGACAGAGGGAGATCTTACTAACACCTGGAACAGACAGAGGGGAGATCTTACTAACAACTAAACAGACAGAGGGGAGATCTTACTAACAACTGGAACAGACAGAGGGGAGATCTTACTAACACCTGGAACAGACAGAGGGGAGATCTTACTAACAACTGGAACAGACAGAGGGGAGATCTTACTAACACCTGGAACAGACAGAGGGGAGATCTTACTAACAACTGGAACAGACAGAGGGGAGATCTTACTAACACCTGGAACAGACAGAGGGGAGATCTTACTAACAACTAAATAGACAGAGGGGAGATCTTACTAACACCTGGAACAGACAGAGGGGAGATCTTACTAACAACTAAACAGACAGAGGGGAGATCTTACTAACAACTGGAACAGACAGAGGGGAGATCTTACTAACACCTGGAACAGACAGAGGGGAGATCTTACTAACAACTAAACAGACAGAGGGGAGATCTTACTAACACCTGGAACAGACAGAGGGGAGATCTTACTAACAACTGGAACAGACAGAGGGGAGATTTTACTAACAACTAAACAGACAGAGGGGGGGATCTTACTAACAACTAAACAGACGGAAACATGACCGGACTGCAGATGAGACATAGCCATGTAGGTCAAATCTGGTGCAATGTTTGTTGTACATGGTCCCTGTCAAGTAAACTAATAACATAAAACAAACCCTGTTGAGTTGGCAGCATCAGGCGGTTACCTGTGTCTGTGTCCTTGTCTGTCTCTCCTCTGGGGACTCCCTCTGTGGCTCTGTGTTCTGATGTGGAGCTGGTGATACATTGACAGCCCTTGGATAGCTCTCCTCTGGGGACTCCCTCTGTGGCTCTGTGTTCTGATGTGGAGCTGGTGATACATTGACAGTCCTTGGATAGCTCTCCAGGCTGGGAGTGGAGTTAGAAGTAGGCCTTGGGCTGGGGCTGGTGGTGCTCTCTCTGCGATGCTGCTGGGACTGTCTGCCCTGGCTCTCGGTCTGATAAGAGTGGGCCTGGATGTGGGCCTGGTGGCTCTCCTGGAGGGGAAGGGAGTCAGAGGGGGGCCTGGGACTGGTGGTGCTCTCTCTGTGATGCTGTGGTGTCTGTCGGGTGTGGGGAGTGTGGTCCTGTATTTGGGCCTTGTGGCTGGGAGGGGAGGCAGAAGTGGGCCGGGGCCTGGGGAGACTCTCTCTGTGGTGTTGCTGGGCCTGAGACTGGTCATTTTGGGCCTCACTGGGTGGGGAGTCAGAGTCTGGCCTGGGGCTGTTAAGGCTCTCTCTACGGTGCTGCATGGTCTGACAGGCCTCTTGCTGCCGAGGATGGTTCTGGGTCTGGTGGGTGGGAAGGGGGTCAGAAGTGATGGGACTCCCTCTCCGATCCTGGATTTGCCAGGCTTGGGTCTGGGCCTCTGACTGCTGGGTCTGGGCTTCTGACTGCTGGATCTGGGCCTCTGACTGCTGGGTCTGGGCCTCTGACTGCTGGGTCTGGGCCTCTGACTGCTGGGTCTGGGCCTGGCTCTCCTGGCTGCGTGCAGGCTCAGTGGTGAGACTCTCTCTGCGATGCTGAGTCTGCTGGGTCTGGGCCTGGGTCTGGTGGGTGATAGGGCAGTCAGAGGTGGGCCTAGGCCTAGGCCTAGGGCTGGGCCTGACGGAACCTTCTCTGTGGTGCTGCAGTGTCTGGGCCTGTGTCTGGGCCTGTGTCGGATGGGTGGGTGCTTGTCTCTTG
Source organism: Brachymystax lenok tsinlingensis (assembly GCA_030435695.1). Lineage (NCBI taxonomy): Eukaryota > Metazoa > Chordata > Actinopteri > Salmoniformes > Salmonidae > Brachymystax > Brachymystax lenok. Next base: position 6,170,547 of record CM059791.1, on the reverse strand, counting down.
TGGTTTTGGGCCTGTGTCGGCAGGACCTGTCGGGCCTGGGTCTGGGCCTGTGTCGGGTGGGTGTGGGTCTTTGCCGAATTGGCCTGTTTTGGGCAGATCTGGTGAGGCTGGGTGTGTGTCTGCTGGGCCTGGCTGTGCTGAGTTTGGGCCGGGGTCTGAAGAAGGTGAGGGTGTGGTGTGATGAAGCCAGATCTAGGTCTAGAACTGAAGGCACCTTCTCTGCAGTCCTGTGTCTTAGTCTGCTGGCTCTGTCGGGCGTCGCTCTGAGCCTCTAGGTGGTGGCTCTGTGTTGGGTGGGCTTTTGTCGGGCCAGTATGGCCCTCTGTCAGGTAGGTGTGGGTCTGGTAGGCTTGTTTCGGGCGGGTCTTGATCAGCTGAGTGTGGGATTCTGTCTGGTGAGGGGTGCTGGAGCTGGGGCCAGATCTAGGCCTGGGCCTAGGCCTTGGTGGTCTGGGCCTGATTGCAGCCTCTCTGCAGTCCTGTGTCTCTGAGCTGCTGCTACTGCTCATACATACTTTAATCTCAGATACTATCTGGCCAGTGTCTTCCCCCTTGTCAGTCTCCCTCCCGACCCTTCCTCCTTCCCTCCCACTCCTTCCACTTCCCCTCTCACTCCTTCCACCTCGTCCTCCTCCCCTCCCCTGCCTCTTCACCTCCTTATGGGCCCTTTGAGGGGCATCACAAGTCCAATCCCTCCCCACTTCCCCTATAGGGGGCCCTTTGTGGGGACTCTGAGACACACACTGAGATCGTACTGTCCTCAGGGGTGTTACAGTTTCCCAAAGAGCAGACCTTACCGTCTTCCCTGTCCCTGTCACCCCTCTCTCCCTTTCTCATTCTCTCTCCCTCTCTCACTCCCTCTCTCACCCCCTCCCTCTCTCCCTCTCTCATCCTCTCCCCCTCCCTCTCTCCCACTCTCACCCCCTCCCTCTCTACCTCTCTCACCCTCTCCCTCTCTCTCATCCTCTCCCCCACCCTCTCTCTCATCCTCTCCCCCACCCTCTCTCTCTCTCTCATCCTCTCCCCATCATTCTCCTGTTGGCTGGTAGTGGTTTTCTTTTCCTGCTCTCTGTCCTCTGTCTCTTCAGACTCCTCCTCTGTGTACGTGGTCACATCCCGCTCTTCCTCTGTTTCACCAGTTTCATCTGGGAAATTCTCCTCCTCCTCCCCCTCCCCTCCTCTTCCTCCCCCCCAACTCCTCTTTCTCTTCCTTGTCTCCAGCCGTGGGTGTCTGGTGTGGATTGTCATTGAACTGATGGTAATGCTCAGAAGAGCTACAGGGTTTTCTATCTTTATCCTGCATATCCTCAGACTCAGGGCCGTACAGTGGCCTGGTGGGTTTGTATTGTACAGTGGTGCTGCTGTCCCCCTCCAGGCTGTCCCCCTCCAGGCTGTCCCCCTCCACACTACCCTCCACATAGGTACCATGCTCACCTTCTACATAGGTGGCATCCTTGGGGCAATAGGGTCCATCCTCACATTCTTCTACGTAGGTTTCATCTTCATGCCTCACATACGTTCCGTCTTCGTGTTCTATGTAAGTTCGGTCTTCACATTCCACGAAGGTTCCGTCTTCACATTCCACGAAGGTTCCGTCTTCACATTCCACGAAGGTTCCATCTTCACATTCCACGTAGGTTCCGTCTTGGTGTTTCACGTAGGTTCCGTCTTGGTGTTTCACGTAGGTTCCGTCTTGGTGTTTCATGTAGGTTCCGTTTTGGTGTTTAACGTAGGTTCCATCTTGGTGTTTCACGTAGGTTCCATCATGGTGTTTCACGTAGGTTCCGTCTTGGTGTTTAACGTAGGTTCCGTCTTGGTGTTTCACGTAGGTTCCGTCTTGGTGTTTCACGTAGGTTCCGTCTTGGTGTTTCACGTAGGTTCCGTCTTGGTGTTTCACGTAGGTTCCGTCTTGGTGTTTCATGTAGGTTTCGTCTTGGTGTTTAATGTAGGTTCCATCTTGGTGTTCCACGTAGGTTCCGTCTTGGTGTTTAACGTAGGTTCCGTCTTGGTGTTTCACGTAGGTTCCGTCTTGGTGTTTCACGTAGGTTCCGTCTTGGTGTTTCACGTAGGTTCCGTCTTGGTGTTTCACGTAGGTTCCGTCTTGGTGTTTCATGTAGGTTTCGTCTTGGTGTTTAATGTAGGTTCCATCTTGGTGTTCCACGTAGGTTCCGTCTTGGTGTTTAACGTAGGTTCCGTCTTGGTGTTTCACGTAGGTTCCGTCTTGGTGTTTCACGTAGGTTCCGTCTTGGTGTTTCACGTAGGTTCCGTCTTGGTGTTTCACGTAGGTTTCGTCTTGGTGTTTAATGTAGGTTCCATCTTGGTGTTCCACATAGATGCCATCCTGTGGCTCAGGGTAGTACCTCACCTCCATACCCTGGTCTTCCACCTGCAGCACCTGATCAATGTCTTGCTCCACACCTTCCACATCTGAACCCACATTGTCGTACTCTGAGCAGCTGTCCTCCTCCTCCTCCTCCTCCTCCTCCTCCATGCTGTCAGGGGTGTTGGTGTCACCGGGCAGGTTCAGAGAGAGCTTGGAGGAGACACTAGCTCTAGCAGGGACAGGAAGAGGTGAACTGGAGGGACTAATCAGACACGGCTGGTACGGACTGGCACTGGTAAGGACAGGTGATGGTTTAACAGCCCTGGACTGGCTCTCCTGACTGGATGGGGAGTCAGAGGTGGGCCTGGTGCTGGGGCTTGTTGGACTCTCTCTGAGATGCTGCTGGGTCTGTCGGGGCTGGGCCTGGGCATCTGACTGCCGAGGGTAGTTCTGGGCCTGGGCATCTGACTGCCGAGGGTAGTTCTGGGCCTGGGCGTCTGACTGCCGAGGGTAGTTTTGGGCCTGGGCGTCTGACTGCCGAGGGTAGTTTTGGGCCTGGGCGTCTGACTGCCGAGGGTAGTTTTGGGCCTGGGCGTCTGACTGCCGAGGGTAGTTCAGGGCCTGGGTCATTTTGCTGTAGGCCTGGGTTGGGGGGGCCTGTGTTGGACTAGCAGGGACAGGGACAGGTGCTGCAGGCCCAGGGGTCCTCTCATCATTGTTATTGTCCAGCTCCTCATTGCTGGTGCTCTGCAAGTGCTGAGGAGGGCCTTCACTCTTCAGACTCCGATTTCCATCATGTAGTCTTTCAGTTGGGCCTTTGCTGCTCAGACCCCGGGGTTCTTCATCAGTAGGCTCCCCTGTGGATAGGGGGTCAGGGCAAGGTAGAGGGCCCTTACTCCTCAAACTCGGTGGTCTTTCTTTCTGAGGTCCTTCATCATGAGGTCCTTCATTAGACTCCTCTGTGGATCCTGTGGGACCCAGGCTGGGCAGAGGGCTGGCGGCCAATATTCTCCTAATAGTTCCTGGCTTCTTCTCTATGGATCCTCCTGGGCACGACGAAGGGCTGGGTCCCAGGATTCTGGTGATCTTCCCTGGTTTCTTCCCATGAGCCATGGCTCGGGCTGGCCTATCCCAACACTATCCTCAGTCCTAGAATAACACAGCAATGAACCCGTGGTCAAATTATAATTGGAATTGCATATCGGGTTCACAAGCCAAACCTATGCCTAGGATATAGTTTACTAGTTCTATTTACATAGCTAGACCAAATAAGGGTGCACGGGAACACATGCAATCCCCAAGTGAGCGAGATCAAATGGTTTATTGTTCTAAAACTGCGTCACTACACATCTGTGTTCAATAAAACCCGCCAAAACACACACATCTAAATGCGAAATGTCCCTGTCCATGGTGTTGAACTGTACGGATGACTGATGCTATTTGTAGTAGGACTTTTTTGTTGATCATTATGACGTTGCAAATGCTGTTGCTAGTGTGCATCTATAAGATCTCACGCGAGATTATTCTATTGCACACACTGCAGATAATCAGATGATAAACGATCACGCCAAACTTTTGCCGCAACTGCAGTGGTAGTGTTGTTGGAAAACTGTTCCTCGAGCACAGGCCAGGGAAACGCACGCATTCGTTCTATCTCCAACCTATTTCTTAAATCGGATCCTGGTTTTCACGCACTCGGCATATTCTCTCTGTCTTTCGTAAAACGCAGGGATGGTTTTCTCATCCATTCTCTGAACATCCCGATTCGTCACATTGATCTATAGACATGTAAATCGCAGACAGACAAACCGTTAAGTTCTTATAAGCACAATTAACAACGACCTTGATTTGAACGAGTTCTCATTGAGACTGCATCACGCTGGTGTAGTGTTATAGGCTAATTAGGCTGGTGGTGTGTGCCATGATTCCTCTGTGCCATTAGGACCAGATCTTTATAATAAGGATCTCAGATATAGAGTTGCAAACTGAATATGCTACTGATCTCTTTCTATTTAAGCTTCCTAATCAAAACAATATAGGCTGATATCCGACTTACCAGCATCGACTGATGATAGGCTCTTGGCTCCTTTGAAATGATTGCCTATGTCCCGATCAGATATTTTCCTTAGAAACCCCGGAATATGGCGAATTTGGAAGCCAGGGGCAAGTAGCCCTGGAACATGTGTAAGGAATACCCCATGCAGGCTCTTTTCTCTCCTCAGTACGTGCGGGCAGCACCCCGATGAAATGGTCTGGTCCATCTGATCTCAATACAATTATCCTTTATGCCACATGAGATTAAACATACATCCTTGACAGAGTCAAAGTGAGTGGCCTATAGCAAAAAAAAGCACAAAGATGTGTTTTATTGGGGTCAAAAAACATAAGACATTTTTCCAGATAGTCAATGCATTGTCTATTTAAAAAAACAATTATGTGCAGTTGATGCTGCATTTATTTCTAGAAGTGGTAGGCTATTTACACCTCATAGGCCTATTATCTCAATTAATAACTATTCATATTTTAAAGTGTTTTATGTAGTGTCATTATTATTATTTTGTGAAAGCACGCAATTACCTCCCCTTTTCACCAATATATGAAAATCCACCAAATCTATGAATTTGTCATCTACTACTTGAGTCTACTAAAACATCCTTTTCTCGATTGCTCTAGCGTTGCGCGCCAACCCGGCTGTTCTGTAACAACAGTAACACGGCATACTGAGAGCCTCGTCTCTGATCTAAAACTCAAAATAATTATATTATAACACAATGCAGAACCACCATGACCGTTTCTATATCATTGCCCGACGCCTGCAAAGGTAACGTGAAGAGAGCAAGAGAACTAGCCAGCTAAGCAAAGGCATTGTCCATTCTAGATGAAAGATCGGCGGTGAACGACACTGGTGAGTGGGACGGGCTGCAATGTGAAGGAATTATACGTTTACTTGGTGACATTGTACTCAATATTATATGGTGTTAGTGTAGTCTTTATGACAACAATGTTCAGCAATTAGGTTGCTCTCACTGTCACATTACAGAAATACTCTTGAGTATACCAAACATTAGGAACACCTTCCTAATATTGACTTTTCCCCTTATTTGTGTTGCATAACTCAGCGCGAATGTGCATGTGCCAATTGAATCTCAGTTTATGAAACGTTAGTACCAGCAACACAAATGAGGGGGAAATTCGGTGGTTGTATTTCCGTAGGTTTTAATTAAAATTATAAATTTCAGCACCCAGCGGAAGAACGGCAGTTGAACAGGACACATTTAGGTACAGGTAACCGTTTTCAGATTATTATTATTATTATTTATTTTTTTACAAGAATCGACTGATGGTGGGTAACTCAGTGTTATTGCTATCAAATCCCGCGACCGGTTATCAAAACTCAACTCGGCATCGATATCAGAGAACGGAGTTAAGTGGTTCCTTAGCTATGTGAACTGTAATCCTTGCCTCTCTCACTTTACAGATTGGTGGTGGACCTACATTTGCAAGTTACTGTCAAGATAGCTACATAATAGAATATCAGCAGCTGTTTTTTTTTTCTAGACGAAACGTGAAAACAAACAAACAGTCGAAACACCATGGCAGAGAAACGCAAACAGAGAAGCCTCTCCGTAACAAAGAGAAAAGAATCCGTCAGTAGTACAGATGGTAAGAAGAGTGCCAATGCATGTCCTGGTAAAGCCTCCATCTCATCGTTCTTCAACAACGGCCCGCCACCTAGACTGCCGTGTCCTCTGTGCGGTCAACTGGTGCCACGGTTCAGGATAAACCAACACATTGACTCCCAGTGTCAGAACTTTCAAAGGGAAAATGGTGCGTCCGTTGATGCTGCTTCGGCCTGTAACGTTGTCGCTACAACAAAGCCGGCATCGTCTCACTCTCCTTCCAGGAAGGCCAGTAAGGTCCATGATCCAGACACAGGGCCTTCCTCTCCAAAGGAGGAAAAGCCTCAGCGAGAGGCCAACACCAGCCCGTACTTTAAAAAGCATGGAGCTTCTTCTTCTTCCTCTTCTCAGCAGGTAAACACCAGAGAGATGAGCAGTAAGACTGTAGTCAGGCCCATTGACATAGGTAGCAGGCTGTCCTCTAAGCTCTCCAGGAGGGGCCTGAAGCAAAGGCTGAAGTCCCCCGAGGACCTACAGTCGCAGGTTGATGACATCATCACCACCACCCAGGAGTCCCCAGAGAAAGACAGAAGGTCTGAGGAGCTGAGCAGCTCTCAGAAGGAGAACCACCTCCCTCGGGGATTAGGTGACCAGACAACATGCTTAATGGACACAGAGACAACAAATGTCACAGTGGAAAGTCCCAGTGCTATATCACTGGGCAGACCTCCGGTAGAAAGCAGAGAAGAACCTTTAGAATGTTTAGAATCCAAATCTAAGTTAGAATCCTTGTCTCCGGTAGTTTCTCTGGGCCCGCGACCTCTGTCCTCTGCTCCATCCAGACTGAACAAGAGGAAGAAAGAAGGGAACACAGAGGTCTCTGTTAAAACACAGAGGATGTCTACTCGCAGCAAGAGAGGCAGATGTGAGAAGAGAGATGGTGAAGAACCAGATGATGATCTCGCTAGGAACGAACGCCTTACGTCAACAACGGCCGATGATGATAAGCAACACGGAACCGAAGAATCCTCCGCTGTTAACTGTGACGCTCTTTTGAAGAGCGGCTCAGAGGTGCCTGAGGAGGAGCGTCAGAGAAGAAAAGTAAAACTAGAGGAAGTAGAAGAAGAATCCACAGTGAGCGGTAGCAGTGATCGGCTGACAGAGCCCGACACAGACAGAACAACTGACAAGCGAGATTCCGAGTCACCACGGTTACCGTACTACCTGGGTAACTTCCTGACCGTGCTAGAGGCAGTGCTGGAGAATGAAGACGATAGGATGCTGTTCAGTCAAGAAGACCTTTCAGCCATACACGGCTTTGAGCGTCTGTCAGGTGTGTAGAATACAACATGACTGTCTATGACAAATGTTATGTTTTATATAGCTGTTTATAAGGGCTTTATGAACGCATACATAAGGGCTACAGGAAAGTGTTCTGCAAATTTGTTTTTGAACATACATGAAATAGCATTGGTTATTTATAACACAAGATCATATAAAATCACAATGTACAATAGAATTACATGTGGTAGTACACTTTTAGCATTGTTGACTACTATTTTATCATCAACCAGTCTCGCTAATTTGCCTTTCCTTCCTCTCAGTGACGGGACAGAAGCTGTATGTGAGACTGTTCCAGAGGAAACTGAAGTGGCTCCAGGTCAACAAGCTAAACTATAATGAGATTAGCACTGACCTGGGACCTGTAGCTCAGGAACTGGTGGAAGGAGGTTTCCTACAGACAGGTGAATGATTGGACTGGAATTTTTTTATGCTACATGATAAATGTTGAATGGTCTTGAATGGTGTTATGCTAACACTTGGCTGATCTGGGACCTGTAGCTCAGGACCTGGTGAAAGGAGGCTTCCTACAAACAGTTGAATGAATGGACTTCAACGGTATTATGCTAAATGCTAATGTAGTGAATGGCTAAGTGCATTGCCACTGCCTTCCTGGGATCTAGAGGTGCTGAAGCCCTGGATGCAGACATGTCTTTTCTGTTCTGAGTCAGTATTGACTGTGGTTCTCAACTGTTTTCCAGACAGTGACCTCCAGGAGCTGGGGGAGGTGCTGGACCTGCTGCCCGCACCAGAGCTCCGTAGCCTGGCTAAGATTCCACCTGGGGGGCCCTGGGTCTGGCACCCAGAAACATCAGCTGGTGGAGGGACTCCTGAAGCTGAGCAGACAGAGGTCTCTGTTTGCTCTGGCCCCTGGACAGAACAACATTGGGACTGTCATACTAAAGAGGTGAGAGGGGAGGGGCTCTAGTGACATATTCTAGAGTCATTCACAGAAATATGTCCCACCCTTTTTTTTTTCTACTGGCCTTTTATTGTTTTCATTGAAAGGGATACACATTAGTGAATGGGAGACTGATGGAAATGGGAGACTGATGGAAATGGGAGACTGATGGAAATGGGATAAAGTGTACAGAAGGGCATTACATTGGAACAGCCATTCGTTCCTACTCAGGCAGGGGATTGCATATGTGACGAGGTCAGCCGCCTTAAACACACAACCGTCCTCAGGCAAACTCCTACACTAATAATCTCTTCTCTCCAGGGCGAAGCAGCTAGCTGGTTCCTGTGTACGTCTGCATCGCGGTCCCAGGGCTGTGTTCTCTCGCGTCCTCCTCCTCTTCTCCCTGACAGACGGTCTGGAGGAGGAGGAGACAGCCGGAGGGGGTCAGGGTCAGCTCTACACCATCCTACTGGTCAACTCTGGCCGACTGGCCTTCCCTGACTACACCGTACAGCGCAGAGCCAAACTGTTCCTGGATAGAGAAGATCTTATCAGGTCAGAGCATAGACTTACAGTATATTTGGGTCAGATCTCATTGGTCAGTGTTGTGGACACTGATTGATCAACCTCCAAATGTTTATTGTTTATTTAGGTGTGCGTTTCATAGGCTGTCTAAGTGTTATTATAAAATGGGATGTTTGGGTCCTAGATGCTGATTGATAGCAGGGAGTTATTCAGGACAATCCCCGGGTAATGCCTGTTAACAGTTCAATGCACATCCACTGTCCCACAGGCCAGGCCAGGCAATTCATGAACTTCATGTCCCCCTGGAAAAAAGTATCTAGACATAATTTTTTGTTTTTGCAACTGTAAGGGTTTGTATAAACCTTGCTGCTCGCCTCTCTGATCTGTGCAACAATGGTGCCATTTTTTTGTGTGCCGTCTCCAATGTACTCCCCTTCCCGTCGCGCCTAAGAACAGCCCTTAGTCCTGTGTTATTCTTACAATAATCCCTGGGTTTTCATGCCTTATTGCTTAAAGATCGGAAAGGAGAGAGTGAGATGCGTGTTGAAGGGGCACACAGACATGAAGGGCCTAGACACCAGGCGGATATATAGTCCGTAATCAGCAGCGCTACCATTAGACCAGACTCTGGCACATATTCTGCCAATATTAACAAGATGTCTCCGAACGACACAGTCACCCTGTTTCTAGCTCCTAGCCAACTTTGCAGTATTTTTTTGTTGTCGTTGTGCTTACATTATTTGCTCAGAACGTTTGTAGTATTATTACCTACAGCCCAAAATAACTTTTGGACATTAGATCGGCGGTCACACACCAGAAATTAGATTTCCCTGACCTGGATCCTTTGTTTTGGATTCTCTGAGGCAAAATGTAGACGCCGCGAAGTGGGGTCCTAGTCTGGCTCTGTTGGCGAGCAAACCATCCACCGCTTCCGAGTATATCACTTGCTAACATTCAGTCCCTGAACAACAAAGTAGATGAGCTCAGGGCGAGGATCTTCTTTCAGAGAGACACAAGGGACGGTAACATACTCTGTTTTACGGAATCATGGCTCTCTCTGGATAAATTGTCCCCATCCATACCGCCAGCGGAATTCTCAGTTCATCGCCCGGACAGCAAGAAAGAACTCTCTGGGGAAAAACAGAGGTGGAGGGATATGTCTCATGATTAACAACTCATGGTGTGATTGTGGTACATATCCTGAGGCCGGGGACTATTGTAGCTGGGGACTTTAATAAAGGAAATCTGAGGAAAACGCTGCCAACACATCTCCTGTACTACACACTTGACTGTTGTTACTCTGTCTTCAGGGACGACTGCAAGGTTCTCCCCTGCCCTCCCTTTGGCAAATCAGACCACGCCTCCATCCTGCTCCTCCCCGCCAATAGGCAGAAACTTAAGCAGGAAGTCCCAATTGTGTGCCGCCCTATGGGACTCCCAATCACGGCCGTTTGTGATACAGCCTGGATTCGAACCAGGGTGTCTGTAGTGACGTCTCAAGCACTGGGATGCAGTGCCTCAGATCACTGCGCCACTCGGGAGCCCTAACATGTATTGACTCAGGGGGCGGACTACTTATCTAATCAACATATATTTGTGTTAGATGAAATTATACTCTTTTTGTTGTTGTTGTTGAAATGTTAGAATTTTTACTTCCGCTTTGACATTACAGTATATTGTGTAGATCGTTGACACTGACAATTTAAATCTATTTTAGTCCCACTTTGAAACACAACAAAATGTGTCAAGGGGTGTGAATACTTTCTGATGGCACTGTGTTCTAGTTATGGCTCCTCCATGCTCAACTGGTGGAACGCGGTCCTGATTCGCACCCAGAACAGGGTCAATACGGGCCGCGGGTCCCGATGACAATTATTTTTTTTATTTTTTTTTACTCGCTTCGATCCCTGGTATCATATCAGAATTGCAGGAAATTAGCTTTAAAACATCAACAACAACAACAACATCTCTGCCCAATGCAAAATGTGTAGAATTTGCGGGACATTCGCTTTAAATTTGCAAAATGTTCTCTCCGCCAACAAGAGTAGTGCGAACAGTCTGGGGTCGTGAGGTGGGGGTTTGTTACCACGTCGGTAACGGGTAAATAGTCAAGGCTCATCCTATATAACTACTGCTGTACATAACTCTTAATTTCATATATACTGTCCATATACACCATTCTTTATAACTAATGCTATCCATACATAATTTTTCTAATCAAATACTGTCTGTATAAACCGTCCTATATAACTACTGTTGTAAATAACTCTTAATTTCATACAGTTGAAGTCGGAAGTTTACATACACCTTAGCCAAATACATTTAAACTCAGTTTTTCACAATTCCTGACATTTAATCCTAGTAAAAAATCCCTATCTTAGGTCAGTTAGGATCACCACTTTATTTTAATAATGTGAAATGTCAGAATAATAGTAGAGAGTGATTTATTTCAGCTTTTATTTCTTTCATCACTTTCCCAGTGGGTCAGAAGTTTACATACACTCAATGAGTTTTTGGTAGCATTGCCTTTAAATTGTTTAACTTGGGTCAAACGTTTCTGGTAACCTTCCACAAGCTTCCCACAATAAGTTGGGTGAATTTTGGCCCATTCCTCCTGACAGAGCTGGTGTAACTGAGTCAGGTTTGTAGGCCTCCTTGCTCGCACACGCTTTTTCAATTCTGCCCACAAATCTTCTATAGGATTGAGGTCAGAGCTTTGTGATGGCCACTCCAATACCTTGACTTTGTTGTCCTTAAGTCATTTTGCCACAACTTGGAAGTATGCTTGGGGTCATTGTCCATTTGGAAGACCCACTTGCGACCAAGCTTTAACTTCCTGACTGACTGATACTGTCCATACACACCATCCTTCATAACTAATGCTATCCATACATGATTTTTCTAATCATATACTGTCTATATAAACCATCCTATATAACTACTGCTGTACATAACTCTTCAATTTATATATACTGTCCATACTGTCTATATACACCATTAACATTTACACTGAGTGTCAAAACATTAGGAACACTTTCCCTAATATTGAGTTGCACCCTCTTTTCTCCTCAGAACAAGCTCAATTAGTCGGGGCATGGACTCTACAAGGTGTTGAAAGCGTTCCACAGGGATGCTGGCCCATGTTGACTCCAATGCTTCCCACAGTTGTGTCCAGTTGGCTGGATGTCCTTTGGGTGGAGGACCATTCTTGATACACAGGGAAACTGTTGAGCGTGAAAAACCCCAGCAGCGTTGCAGTTCTTAACACAAATAGGTGCGCATGGCACTTACTGCCATAGCCCTTTCATGTCTGATTGGCACACATTCTCAATTGTCTCAAGGCTTAAAAATCTTTATTTAACCTGTCTCCTCCCCCTTCATCTACAATGATTGAAGTGGATTTAACAGGTTGCATCGATGAGGGATAAGAACTTTCACCTGGTCAATGTTTTGTCCAACTCAGTGTAGATGTATTCATACTCTGACTCTTGGTCCTAGACTTCTGATATTTTCGGTCTTAATGTCTTTGTTCTTTTTAACTTTCAGATTGCGTGTATTGTTATTGTGTCGTTAGATATTGCTGCATTTTTTGGGAGCTGGAAACATCAGCATTTCCCTGCACCAGTGATAACGTCTGCAAAAAAACGGTTTACGCGACCTATACACTTTGATTTGATTGTGTCATTGGACTCACACGCCTCTCTGTCCTGTTGTGTCAGGTATGAGGCGGCGATGCGAGCGCTGCAAGAGGTGATCACAGCCATGCAGACGGGCCACTGGGAGAACGCTCTGGCTCTTTACACTGCAGCCAAGACGACCTGGCAGGAGATGAGCAAGACATACGACCTCAGGTGGGGAGTGGGGACCACTAGCGTCGTATTCATCCCTCTTTGTCAATCTTTGATCTGTGGCCATGCGGATCTCACATTGGCCTGCACAGCCAAATGCCCTCACAATAATCGTTTGATTGACATTGATGGACAGCCATAAGCCAGCCAAACCTAAAGTGTGTGTTTGTGTGTGTGTAGCCACCAGGAAGAGCTGCCAGTGTTCCTGCGCTGTTTCACCACAGGGTGGGCCTACACGCGCATCCTATCCAGGGGAGTAGAGATACTACAGAGACTACGTTGCTACAAGGTGGGTGCAGACACACACACATCCTATACCTCAATACACACTAGGACTATCCCAGACAACAACAACAAAATGGTAAAAAAGAAAAGAAGACAGCGAGGGACTGTGTGACCCGTTGTCTTTCAGCGACCACCACAGAACATCTACAGTGTATCAGTCCTCGCTGCTGCAGCGACCACCACAGAACATCAACAGTGTGTATCAGTCCTCCCTGCTGCAGCGACCACCACAGAACATCAACAGTGTGTATCAGTCCTCCCTGCTGCAGCGACCACCACAGAACATCAACAGTGTGTATCACTCCTCCCTGCTGCAGCGACCACCACAGAACATCAACCGTGTGTATCACTCCTCCCTGCTGCAGCGACCACCACAGAACATCAACAGTGTATATCACACTGTCCGTGTTGTTGAACTGCAACATAATTACAGCCATTTCTGACTGAAAAGTTCCGTTACCAAAATCCCTAATTTATTTAGAAACATATTCCCTCAACCCTTGCTCTCTGTGCATCGAATGCACGTGACCAATAGGGCCTGACCTTATAGCATATCATAATCACATTAATAAATTGGTTATAACAAACTCTGAACACCAGAACACATGTGACGGCTAAATTGATGCAGAGGACATGACAAACTTGAAATGCGGGGGGAATGTTTGCTGGTTGCTCAGGAGGTAAAGGGGAAGTCAGATGTGTGGAATAAATAGTTTTACTAGTTGTGGAAAGTTCTGGAGATCAAGAAGGTAAGGAGGAAGCGCTGCTGCGTGCGCATTATGTGTGCCAAACAGGGACTGTTACAGTATACACACATTCATATACCAAGATATACACACACACACATTCATATACCAAGATATACACACACACACATTCATATACCAAGATATACACATTCATATACCAAGATATACACATTCATATACCAAGATATACACACACACACACATTCATATACCAAGATATACACACACACACACACACACACATTCATATACCAAGATATACACACACACACATTCATATACCAAGATATACACACACACACATTCATATACCAAGATATACACACACACACACATACCAAGATATACACACACACACACACACCAAGATATACACACACACACTCATATACCAAGATACACACACACATTCATATACCAAGATACACACACACACACACACACACACACATTCATATACCAAGATATACACACACACACACACACACACATTCATATACCAAGATATACACACACACACACACACACACATTCATATACCAAGATATACACACACACACACACATACCAAGATATACACACACATTCATATACCAAGATATACACACACACACACACATTCATATACCAATATATATACACACACACACACACACACACACATACCAAGATATACACACACATTCATATACCAAGATATATACACACACACACACACACACACATTCATATACCAAGATATACACACTCACACATACCAAGATACACACACACACATACCAAGATATACACACACACACATACCAAGATATACACACACACACACACATACCAAGATATACACACACATTCATATACCAAGATACACACACACACACATACCAAGATATACACACACATTCATATACCAAGATACACACACACACACATTCATATACCAAGATATACACACACACACACACACACACACACACACACACACACACTCACATACCAAGATATCACACACACACACACACACACATACCAAGATATACACACACACACACACACATACCAAGATATACACACACACACACATACCAAGATATACACACACACATTCATATACCAAGATATACACACACACATTCATATACCAAGATATATATACACACACACACACACATTCATATACCAAGATATACACACACACACATTCATATACCAAGATACACATACCAAGATATATACACACACACACACACACATACATTCATATACCAAGATATACACACACACACACACACACACACACATTCATATACCAAGATATACACACACACACACACACACACATTCATATACCAAGATATACACACACACACACACATCAAATCAAAATCAAATCAAATTTTATTTGTCACATACACATGGTTAGCAGATGTTAATGCGAGTGTAGCGAAATGCTTGTGCTTCTAGTTCCGACCATGCAGTAGTATCTAACAAGTAATCTAACAAATTCACAACAACTACCTTATACACACAAGAGTAAAGGAATGAATACAGTATGTACATATAAATATATGGATGGCGATGGCTGACCTGACATAGGCAAGATGCAGTAGATGGTATGGAGTACAGTATATACACATATATATGAGATGAGTAATGTAGGATATGTAAACATTATATAAATGGCATTGTTTAAAGTGGCTAGTGATACATTATTTCATCCAATTATAATTATTAAAGTGGCTAGAGATTTGGGTCGATGACCGAGCAGCATAAACAGATACAGTAGATGGTTTAGAGTACAGTGTATACATTTTGATATGAGTATGTGAATCGTAAACATTATATACAAAATTGTTTAAAGTGGCTAGTGATACATTTGTTACATCCAATTCCCTGTATAAAGTGGCTAGAGATTTAAGTCAGTATGTTGGCAGCAGCCACTCAATGTTAGTGATGGCTGTTTAACAGTCTGATGGCCTTGAGGTAGAAGCTGTTTTCAGTCTCTCGGTCCCAGCTTTGATGCACCTGTACTGACCTCGCCTTCTGGATGATAGCGGGGTGAACAGGCAGTGGCTCGGGTGGTTGTTGTCCTTGATGATCTTTTGGCCTTTCTGTGACATCGGGTGGTGTAGGTGTCCTGGAGGGCAGGTAGTTTAACCCGGTGATGCGTTGTGCAGTCCTCACACCTACCCTCTGGAGAGCCTTACGGTTGTGGGCGGAGCAGTTGCCGTACCAGGCGGTGATACAGCCCGACAGGATGCTCTCGATTGTGCATCTGTAAAGTTTGTGAGTGATTTTGGTGACAAGCCAAATTTCTTCAGCCTCCTGAGGTTGAAGAGGCGCTGTGCGCCTTCTTTACCACGCTGTCTGTGTGGGTGGACCAATTCAGTTTGTCCGTGATGTGTGCCGAGAACTTAAAACTTTCCACCTTCTCCTACTGTCCCCTCGATGTGGATGAGGGTGCTCCCTCTCCTGTTTCCTGAAGTCCACGATCATCTCCTTTGTTTTGTTGACATTGGTGAGGTTATTTTCCTGACACCACACTCCGAGGCCCTCACCTCCTCTCTCTGTAGGCCGTCTGCGTCGTTGTTGGTAATCAAGCCTACCACTGTAGTGTCGTCAGCAAACTTGATGATTGAGTTGGATGGTGGCTTGTACGCCCGCAGTCATGGAGTAAACAGGGAGTACAGGAGAGGCTGAGAGCAGCACCCTTGTGGGGCCCCAGTGTTGAGGATCAGCCGGGGTGGAGATGTTGTTCCTACCCTCACCACCTGGGACCGGCCCGTCAGAAGTCCAGGACCCAGTTGCACAGGGCTGGAGTCGAGACCCAGGGTCTCGAGCTTAATGGCGAGCTTGGAGGAACTATGGTGTTAAATGCTGAGCTGTAGTCGATGAACAGCATTCTTACATAAGTATTCCTCTTGTCCAGATGGGTTAGGGCAGTATGCAGTGTGATTGCGATTAAATGCGTCGTCTGTGGACCTATTGGGATGATAAGCAAATTGGAGTGGGTCAGGGTGTCTGGCAGGATGGAGGTGATATGATCCTTGACTAATCTCTCAAAGCACTTCATGATGGCGGAGTGAGTGCTGCACGAGGCGATAGTCATTTAGCTCAGTCACCTTAGCTTTCTTGGGAACAGGAACAATGGTGGCCCTCTTGAAGCATGTGGGAACAGCAGACTGGGATAGGGACTGATTGAATATGTCCGTAAACACACCAGCCAGCTGGTCTCGCATGCTCTGAGGACCACGGCCAGGGATGCCATCTGGGCGGCAGCCTTGCGAGGTGCTTAACACATTTAAATGTTTTTCTCACATTGGCTGCGGTGAAGGTGACACGCAGGTTTTGGTAGCGGGCCGTGTCGGTGGCACTGTATTGTCCTCAAAGCGAGCAAAGAAGTTGTTTAGTTTGTCTGGGAGCAGGGCGTCATGGTCGCTGCGGGGGCTGGTTTTCTTTTTGTAGTCCGTGATTGACTGTGACCCTGCCACATTCCTCTTGTGTCTGAGCCATTGGAATTGTGACTCTACTTTGTCTCTATATTGGCGCTAGCTTGTTTGATTGCCTTGCGGAGGGAGTAGCTGCACTGTTTGTATTCAGTCATGTTTCCGGTAGCCTTTACCTGGTTAAAAAGCAGTGGTTGGCGCTTTCAGTTTTGCGCGAATGCTGCCATCAATCCATGGTTTCTGGTTGGGGAAGGTTTTGATATTTGCTATGGGTACAACATCACCAATGCATTTGCTAATAAACTCGCTCACCGAATCAGCGTAGCATACATCAATGTTGTTGTCAGATGCTATCCGGAACATATCCCAGTCCACGTGCTCGAAGCAATCTTGCAGCATGGAATCAGATTGGTGGGACCAGCGTTGAACAGACCTGACGGCGTTTCCTGTTTTAGTTTCTGTTTGTAGGCTGGGAGCAACAAAATGAGTCATGGTCAGACTTGCGAAAGGAGGCGGAGAATAGCCTTGTATGCATCACGGAAGTTGGAATAACAGTGGTCCAGGATTTTACCAGCCGGGTAGCACATTCGATATGCTGGTAAAATTTAGGAGCCTTGTTCTTAAATTAGCCTTATTAAAATCCCCAGCCACAATAAATGCAGCCTCAGGATATGTGGTTTCCAGTTTACATAGAAGTCCGATGAATTTCTTTCAGTGCCGTCGATGTATCAGCTTGAGGGGATGTACGGCTGTGATTATAATCGAGAATTCTCTTGGTAGATAATGCGAGTCTGCATTTGATTGTAAGGAATTCTATGTCAGGTGAACAAAGGACTTGAGTTCCTGTATGTTGTTATGATCACACCACGTCTCGTTAATCATAAGACACACACCCCGCCCTTCTTCTTACCAGAGAGATGTTTGTTTCTGTCGGCGCGATGCGTGGAGAAACCAGGTGGCTGTACCGACTCTGATAAGCGTGTCCTAAGTGAGCCATGTTTCCGTGAAGCAAAAAGAACGTTGCAGTCTCGAATGTCTCTCTGAAGGCAACCCTCGATCGGATTTAGTCTACTTTGTTGTCAAGAGACTGTACATTGGCGATTAAAATACTCGGGAGAGGTGCGATCGCCGTCGCGTAGCTTGACCAAAAGACCGGCGCGTTTCCCTCTTCTCGGCGCCGCCCGTTGTTTTGAGTAGCCACGTGCTATCCAGTCTGTTGTTGTGTTTGGGTTAACGGAAAGGAGAATCCTCTTTGGGAAAGTCGTATTCCTGGAGTAGCCAATGTTGGTAAGTTGACGTTGCTCTTATATCCAATAGTTCCTCCCGGTTGTATGTAATAAAACTTAATATTTTCCGGAGTAACAATGTAAAGTAATACATAAAAACAAAATACTGCATGGTTTCCTGAGAGCGTGAAGCGAGGCTGCCATCTCTGTCGGCGCCGGGAGTATGAAATACCAAGATATACACACACATTCATATACCAAGATATACACACACACACACATTCATATACCAAGATATATACACACACACACACACACATACCAAGATATACACACACATTCATATACCAAGATATATATACACACACACACACACACATTCATATACCAAGATATACACACTCACACATACCAAGATACACACACACACACACACACATACCAAGATATACACACACACACACACACACATACCAAGATATACACACACACACACACATACCAAGATATACACACACACACGTTCATATACCAAGATATACACACACACACGTTCATATACCAAGATACACACACATACCAAGATATACACACACACACACACACACACACACACACACACATTCATATACCAAGATATACACACACACACACACATACCAAGATATACACACACAAGCATTCATATACCAAGATACACACACACACACACACACACGTTCATATACCAAGATATACACACACACACACACTCACATTCATATACCAAGATATACACACACACACACACATTCATATACCAAGATATACACACACACACACACATACCAAGGTATACACACACAAGCATTCATATACCAAGATATATACACACACATACCAAGATATACACACACGTTCATATACCAAGATATATACACACACACACACATACCAAGATATACACACACACACATTCATATACCAAGATATATACACACACACACACACATACCAAGATATACACACACACACGTTCATATACCAAGATATACACACACACACGTTCATATACCAAGATATACACACACACACGTTCATATACCAAGATACACACACACACACACACACACACACACACACACACACATACCAAGATATATACACACACACACACATACCAAGATATACACACACACACACACACACACACACGTTCATATACCAAGATATACACACACACACACACGTTCATATACCAAGATATACACACACACACACACACATTCATATACCAAGATATATATATATATATATACATACATACATACATACATACATA
The DNA here is from genome assembly GCA_030435695.1 of Brachymystax lenok tsinlingensis. Taxonomy (NCBI): domain Eukaryota; kingdom Metazoa; phylum Chordata; class Actinopteri; order Salmoniformes; family Salmonidae; genus Brachymystax; species Brachymystax lenok. Next base: position 6,150,965 of record CM059791.1, on the reverse strand, counting down.
CATACATACACACACAGCAGTGTGTAGTGTAATGTATTGATTCAGGTTGGTTGTGTTCCAGGAAGCGGTGGAGGAGCTGCGCTCCCTATTGGCCCAGTCAGTTTACTGTCCAGACAGCAGGGGGCGATGGTGGGACAGACTGGCACTCAATCTCCAGCAGCACCTCAAACTACCTGAACAGGTCAGTCAGCCTCCAGCCCAACCTCAAACTAACTGAACAGGTCAGTCAGCCACTCAACATCCAGCCCAACCCCAAACTACCTGAACAGGTCAGTCAACCACTCAACCTCCAGCCCAACCTCAAACTACCTGAACAGGTCAGTCAACCACTCAACCTCCAGCCCAACCTCAAACTACCTGAACAGGTCAGTCAGCCACTCAACCTCCAGCCCAACCCCAAACTACCTGAACAGGTCAGTCAACCACTCAACCTCCAGCCCAACCCCAAACTACCTGAACAGGTCAGTCAACCACTCAACCTCCAGCCCAACCTCAAACTACCTGAACAGGTCAGTCAGCCACTCAACCTCCAGCCCAACCCCAAACTACCTGAACAGGTCAGTCAGCCTCCAGCCCAACCTCAAACTACCTGAACAGGTCAGTCAGCCTCCAGCCCAACCTCAAACTACCTGAACAGGTCAGTCAACCACACCGTCTCTTAAGTACTTTGTCTCATGGTTCTTCCTGAACTTATGGACGATTGCACTTTGTTAATGTTTGTCTGGATTTCACTTTGCACTCTGTTATACGTGGTATTTATTAAATGTGTGTCTTTTTGTCTGTGTCCTAGCATTAATTGAATTGAAATTCCCCCATGTATCAATCCCAGGCTATCGGCTCCATCAGAGACGGTCTCTCTGACCCCTTGGTGAGGACGGGCCACCAGCTGTCACTCCACCAGAGAGCCAATAGGATGAAGGAATCCCCCAGCTACAAGAATTACCACCCTGTACTCAGTGACCTGCCTACCATCCACGTCAACGATGTCACTCATGTGAGTCACTTCTGTCGCTGATGAAATATACATTATATTCAGAAATGGGTAAATGCTAAGCGATAATCGAGATTGACAATCTTTGTTGGCAAGGTAAGTAAACACTAATGCAAAAAATAAAATGTTAGTTAAGAGGCTGGTCAATTATATTCCCCAAATAAATAATAAGGAGGAGTAAACTAAGTTTACTTGAGTTTATGCTTCCATTACATCACGGATGATGTATTTTGCCTTCCTGAACATCAAGCAGTTTTTTAAGGGGCTCCCGAGTGGTGCACTGCATCTCAGTGCTAGAGGCGTCACTACAGACACCCTGGTTTGATTCCAGGCTGTATCACAACCGTCCGTGATTGGGAGTCCCATAGGGCGGTGCGCAATTGGCCCAGCGGCGTTAGGGTTTGGCCGGTGTAGGCTGTCTATTCTGAATAAGAATTTGTTCTCAACTGACTTGCCTAATTAAATAAAGGGTAAATAAAATAAAAACAGACTTGTTTTGTGTGTGCTATAATGTGTGTCTGTGTGTGTCTGTGTGTTTGTGTGTGTGTGTCTCCGTGTGTGTGTGTGTGTTTGTGTCTGTGTGTGTGTGTGTGTGTGTGTGTGTGTGTTTGTTTCTCCGTGTGTCTGTGTGTCTTTGTGTTTGTGTGTTTGTGGTTGTGTGTGTCTGTGTTTGTGTCTGTGTTTGTGTCTACTAGGTCACTATCCGAGGGCAGCTCTTCCCCCACGAGGGGGGGACAGGAAAGAATGTGTTCCTCATGCCTGCTGAGGAGGGGGCAGAGGGAGGATTCTCCACTGTCATGTGTTCTGTGGAGGAGCTGTCATTGGCACACTACCGTCGGCAAGGCTTTGACCAAGGTCTTCTGCTTTACTTCTTTTCTAGTGTCCTGTTTTTTTTTTGTTTTTTTTTTGCTTCTTTTAAATTGTCAAGTTTTCAATTTTTTTAAGTGTATTTGACATAAACCAGAGCTCTCACAGTAAAAAAAACAATTGAAAACAGCAAGTTCATTAAAGTTCTCCTGCTGTCACATGAACCTGTACTTAGAAATGTAATCAAATCTAATTGTATTTGTCACAGACTATTTGCATTGCCCCCCCTTACACCGCTGCTACTCTCTGTTATCATCTATGCATAGTCACTTTAATAACTCTACCTACATGTACATATTACCTCAACTAACCAGTGCCCCCCGCACATTGACTCTGTGCCGGTACCCCCTGTATAAAGCCTCGTTGTTGTTATTTTACTGCTGGTCTTTAATTATATGTCACTCTTATTTTTTTTATATGTTATATATATATTAAACTGCATTGTTGGTGAAGGGCTTGTAAGTAAGCATTTCACTGTAAGGTCTACACCTGTTGTATTTGGCGCACGTGACAAATACAATTTGATACAACAGGTGTAGACTTTACCGTGAAATGCTTCCTTACCACACGGATGGAAGTGAAGTTTGACTGAAACTCCTCTTGGTTATCCATAGGGATCCATGGAGAGGGCTCCACGTTTTCCACTCTGTTTGGTCTTCTGTTATGGGACGTCATTTTCATGGAGGGGATTCCAGACGTCTTCCGGAATCCCTACCAGGTAAACACGCTCAACCTGTCCTTTTTGTGGTTCAGTTGGTTGAAGTGTGACGCCAAGGTTGTCGGTTCAATTCCCACAAGGCTCACGTATACCTGTACCTACATGCCCTCACTGTACTGTCAGACTCTCAGGATAAATGTGTCTGCTACGAGGCACATTTTAATATTTCCTCACCCCCTTCCTCTCCTAGCCCTGCCCACTGGACCTCTTCACCGACTGTTTCTATGGGAACCGGAGGGAGGCGATAGAGACGCGTGTGCAGGTGCTCTGTGAGGCGTCCATTGAGACGCTGCACAACTTGATGGCCGAGGCCTGGACCAATCAGGAGGGGAGGGTGTGTTCACTGGTCAACTGGGAGCGCTTCTCATCCCTGCAGCGGGCACAGGTAACCACGGTTAAGGCTCACTTCAAACCGATTGAATGACGCGTTGTCGGTACAGACAATCTTGTTTGTCATTGATTTACCACGTGGACCCGTGTGGCTCACTTGGTAAAAGTATCTTTGGTGCTAGCAACACCAAGGTTGTGGGTTCACTGGTCACTCTAATAATGGAACACTGGTCACTCTAATAATGGAACACTGGTCACTCTAATAATGGAACACTGGTCACTCTAATAATGGAACACTGGTCACTCTAATAATGGAACACTAGTCACTCTAATAATGGAACACTAGTCACTCTAATAATGGAACACTAGTCACTCTAATAATGGAACACTAGTCACTCTAATAATGGAACACTGGTCACTCTAATAATGGAACACTGGTCACTAATAATGGAACACTGGTCACTCTAATAATGGAACACTGGTCACTCTAATAATGGAACACTAGTCACTCTAATAATGGAACACTAGTCACTCTAATAATGGAACACTAGTCACTCTAATAATGGAACACTAGTCACTCTAATAATGGAACACTGGTCACTCTAATAATGGAACACTAGTCACTAATAATGGAACACTGGTCACTCTAATAATGGAACACTGGTCACTCTAATAATGGAACACTGGTCACTCTAATAATGGAACACTGGTCACTCTAATAATGGAACACTGGTCACTCTAATAATGGAACACTGGTCACCAATAATGGAACACTGGTCACTCTAATAATGGAACACTGGTCACTCTAATAATGGAACACTGGTCACTCTAATAATGGAACACTAGTCACTCTAATAATGGAACACTGGTCACTCTAATAATGGAACACTGGTCACTCTAATAATGGAACACTGGTCACTCTAATAATGGAACATTGGTCACTCTAATAATGGAACACTAGTCACTCTAATAATGGAACACTGGTCACTCTAATAATGGAACACTGGTCACTCTAATAATGGAACACTGGTCACTAATAATGGAACACTGGTCACTCTAATAATGGAACACTGGTCACTCTAATAATGGAACACTGGTCACTCTAATAATGGAACACTAGTCACTCTAATAATGGAACACTGGTCACTCTAATAATGGAACACTGGTCACTCTAATAATGGAACACTGGTCACTCTAATAATGGAACACTGGTCACTCTAATAATGGAACACTGGTCACTCTAATAATGGAACATTGGTCACTCTAATAATGGAACACTGGTCACTCTAATAATGGAACACTGGTCACTCTAATAATGGAACACTGGTCACTCTAATAATGGAACACTGGTCACTCTAATAATGGAACACTGGTCACTCTAATAATGGAACACTGGTCACTCTAATAATGGAACACTAGTCACTCTAATAATGGAACACTGGTCACTCTAATAATGGAACACTGGTCACTCTAATAATGGAACACTGGTCACTCTAATAATGGAACATTGGTCACTCTAATAATGGAACACTAGTCACTCTAATAATGGAACACTAGTCACTCTAATAATGGAACACTGGTCACTCTAATAATGGAACATTGGTCACTCTAATAATGGAACATTGGTCACTCTAATAATGGAACACTAGTCACTCTAATAATGGAACGCTAGTCACTCTAATAATGGACCGCTAGTCACTCTAATAATGCAACACTGGTCACTCTAATAATGGAACGCTAGTCACTCTAATAATGCAACACTAGTCACTCTAATAATGCAACACTGGTCACTCTAATAATGTTTACATATTTTTGCTTTACTCACCTCATATGTATATACTGTATTCTATTCTACTGTATATTTAGTCTATGCCAGTCAGACATTGCTCATCCTAATATTTATATGTCCCTTAATTCCATTATTTTACTTTTAGATTGTGTGTATTATTGTTGTGAATTGTTAGATATTACTACACTGTTGGAGCTAGAAACACAAGCATTTCGCTACACCCGCAATAACATCTGTGACAAATAACTCTCTTTACTTTAAAGTTGAAAAGCGTCTGCAAAGTTTAATACATTTTGACTTTCAAATTGGTCATTATAAAGCCTATGCTATGATTTCACCTCCATGTATAACGATGTGTTAGTAACATGGTTATTGTGTTATGGTAAATCTCATGTAATTGTAGCCTGGTTAAACTAACCTGCTCTCTCATTGAACAAAGTGTTGTTTACCTGGCTACTGTAATGCTACTGAGCTGGTCTAACCGTCTGTGGTCTCCTCTCTTTGCAGAGTCTCGTGTCTTGTCTGGGTGGATCGTTTCTGGGAGGGATGATCACTAGGATGGCCAAGGACTACAGACACTGTCGAGCAGGACTGCCTGACCTAGTGGTGTGGAACACATCCAACAACACCTACAAGGTGAGCTCACAGGACTGTCTAGGCCTGCCTGGGGCTGTGGAATTAAACACGTTTATTTGAAACGACTAGAAGGTCTATCTATTTGTCCCATGTCCCATGATGACATGTTAATGAGTGGTGTGTTTGCTGGTTTCCAGTTGGTGGAGGTAAAGGGGCATAGCGACTGGCTGTCTCAGAAGCAGCCGATCTACTATTCTATTCTATGAATTCTATCATATTCTATTGTTCCAGCTGGTGGAGGTGAAGGGCCCTAGTGACAAACTGTCCCAGAAGCAACAGATCTGGCTGGATGAGCTACAGAGACTGGGGGCTGATGTAGAGGTCTGTCACGTCACTGCCACCGGGGCCAGAGGAGCTTGGCTGGAATAGGACTGATGAGCTTAGCAAACACCTGCCTTGACCTTTGACCGTCTCACTGAAGTACAGCATTGAATGAAATTGATTTTTATAAAAAATAGCACTATGTACAGTTTGTTGCAGGACAGACAAGGTTGAGGGGGGAAAAAACACAATGAGCTTTAATGATTGGATTTTATACTATAACTGTCTAATATGTAAATAAAATAATCCCTGTAATAAATGTAATAACTCTGGTTGAATGTAAAAAAATGTAACTTTCTTGGTGTCTGGTGATGCCGGAAAAGGCTTTTTGTCCTATTTAGTCAGCAATGAGTAGAAGAATGACCTGGACATTACATGATGTACTTGCGTTGTACTTTTTGAAACATTACCTGAAATATCTGTCTACAATAGTTGGAAATGCATTCAGTTGTACACCTGACTAGGTATCCCGTTTCCCAATTCTATCACTCCATAATGATGGGGGGGGAAGGGAGAATCCTCATCCCTCCGTCTGACGTCGGGGCGTGAAAGAGAGGGCAGGCGAGGAGGAGGAGGAGGAGGAGGAGGAGAGGAAGCTACGATAAACACAGGCAGGGCGTCTGAGCCTAAACAAGGACAAAGTGATCACGGTATCAATGCTCGAACAATGGACTTAGCAGATATGCTTGTCGTCAAATTCTTCTGTTTCGTCTACTTAATAAATTACACCCAGGGTGAGTGAGAGCGTTTTGTATTTGTTCTGTCTAAGCGAGGCAATCGCGGGCTACATTCACGGAGGGAAGAGTAGCCAAGCAAGACCGCGTCGAAGCGAATGGCTAGCAGGCTAGGCTAAGAAAGCTAACATAGCGGACCAAGGCCCGGTCGTTGTGAAGACGCCGTGTGTCCCTTTTTCCCAGAAAGTCCAAACCACAAAGCTACACAGTTGTCAAAATAGATGTTATGTTAAGCTTGGCTAAAGCTAGTTTTCTTTAAATCGAGAATTTACTATTTGTTATGGATGGTTACGATAAGGCTACTAGCTAACTAGCTCGCCGAGGTGCCATTGTTTATGAGAAATTAGGTGAAATCTGTTGTCTTTCGGCACGAACGAGCAAAGCGATTTGGGCAAATCTGATTTTAGCTTGTAATATCTGCAGTGCTGTCGGTCAGTATTGTTTTAGCACCACGTCAAGACTACACTTGCAATGATGGGGTTGTCCCACTTTCTGTCAACATTAGCTAGCATGCTAGCTAGTTAGCCAGCTAATTTAGCATCGTTTTTTTTCTTCTAACAACAACTGTTAGTTAACTAGGGATATTGCTAAGTAATTAGCCAACTTAACATTTTTACATTTCTTTGACCCAAAGGCAATGGCTCCCTAGTGAGAACATATTCGATCTTTGTTAGCTAGCTAACTAGCTAATAGCTTTCCAATGGCAGAAGCTAGCGCCAATATATGATGTTGTAGCTATTCGCTGAATACAGTAGGAATGGCTGGAACGGAGTCAAAACATGGTTTCCATCTTCTGTGAGGTTTTATACCGCTCAATTTGTTTCCATTCCAGACATTGCAATGAGCCCGTCCTCCTATAACGCATCCCACCAGCCGCCACTGGTAGAACGATACCCAGAGTATTAATGCGAATACAGCAATGTCCTTATTTGCATGGACACATTCTGATCGATAGAGGCAACGCACTGTATGTTTTCAATGAGATGTTCTTGTTGACATGATGTGCTGATCACACAAAGAAGTGATTGAACAGCTTTGAGTGTGTTTTTATGGTTCACTTAAAACTACATGGTCCAACTGCTCTGGAAAAAAAAACAACAGATCAGATGTCAAATGAATGAAAACAACTAAGCCATCGAAAGATGAGGTTCAATACACCGCTTGGTATCTAACAAACAGCATCCAGATTGGTGGTAGTTGGGCAAATTTAAAATCTGAAACGAGTTCAATACGAAATAGCCTTAAGTCTCTAAAAGCTATTACAGCCACAATGAAACATTTTATTTTATCATGCAAATGTAGGGAGCAGAAAATAGATGTGTATGCCCAGGCCTGTAGCTATATGGCAGTGGAGGCTCCGGAGGGGAGGACGGCTATTAATAACCTCTGGAACGGAGTAAATGAAATGGCATCAAACACATGGAAACTATGTGTTTTCATGTATTTGATACCATTACGCTCAAGTCTTTACCACGAGCCCGTACTCCCCAATTTAGGTGCCGTCGACCTCCTATCCTATGTAGTGTTTGGCCTACCTACCTTAATGACATCCATGAGCTAAAATTAATAGCCTATGACAGTAGCGGGGAGCAGGCACAGGAATAAACACCTGCTCCTGTTAGTGATGGCAGACCTGGGTTCAAATACTATTCAAAGTCATTCAAATACTTTTCAGCCTTTGCTATAGCCTTCCTGAGGTGCTAGATGGGTGGGGTTTGCACTTTTGACACTATTTTATTGGTCCATTAAGCCAGGCAATCTCAATCGAGCACAGATAAAGTATTTTGAATGATTTTAAATAGTGTTTGAGCCCAGGTCTGAGTGATACTAATTCAGTTATAATCCATGTTAAAGCCTTTATTATGACATCCAGATTATTTATTTATAGGGTTGAGACTGAGATTGCAGTAATCACCGGGCTTTTTACGGATGTAGACATAGAAATAGGCCTAGATTCTATTAGATTCCCATCCCGTAAGAGATTCTATTTCCCTAATAGATTCACTTTATTTGTTATTATTTAAGGACAGGCACCACACCCTAACAGATGATGTTTTTGTCAGTTACAGGTGCACTCAGCAGCACCACCTTGTTAATAAATCATTGGGAGAACCGTGGATGTAGACTAGGCTGTACGCTCAATGAACTACCACTCCTTTGCAGCAATGTGACGGCACTTGCCGTCTTTGCTAGTTTTAGTCATGGGGGATCCAGCGTTATGGTGGCCTCCACAAATCAGGAATCCTATGTAATTCCAAACAGAATGTGCCTTTTGTTCTGAATGAGTAGAGTATTGTGTTTCCAGGCTTGGCTAGAATAATGTAGGATCATGGATTTTACGAGGGCTAGTGTGCTATCACGTTATCAGTCTGTTTAAAGTTATAGGCTACTATCTTTATATGGCTTGTTGATTATAGTTAGGCCTAGAAGAAAATAACAAATTATAGAATTGTAGTTTAATATTCAGTTTACATCCTGTGGTTTGAAGAGGTGTCCAGTGTGGTGGTGGTGTTCTAAGTTCCTCTGTGTTATCATCTCTCCAGGTTATCATTATGGGAACCCCCTGAACAAGTATGTGCGTCACTACGAGGGTCTGTCCTATAACACCTATGAGTTACATGACAAGCACCTGAGAGCCAAGAGGGCCCTCGACCACCAAGACAAATTTCTCCATCTAGACTTCCATTCACACGGAAGGTTAGTGTCCCAGACTTTTTCACTATGCTTGTATGTCTGTGTGTCCGTTTTTGTGATAGTTTATTTTGTTAAAAAGTTTTAAGTGAAGTACCAGGAGTGAACCTCAACTTCAAGATGAGTCTTGTTCCTCAATAACTGAACTCAATAACATAGGCATAATTGTTGTTTAGCCTTGTTTTCATCTTTGATTATTTTCATAGAACATAGCCTAATTATTAATATCCTGTACCTTCTAAACAAACCTTCCTTGGCTTTGTGGGAGAGCGTAGTGTTCTGTTCTTTCCCAGCGCTGTGCTAGAGACCGAGTCGAGACCATCTGGCTGTTAGTCTGACCTGGGTTCAAATACTATTTAAAATCATTTCAAATACTTTATCTGTGCTTGATTGAGCTTGCCTGGCTTAATGGCTCATTAGAGTAGGCCCCAAATGGCAAACCCTGCTTATCTAGCACTCCTGGGAGGCCAGAGAAAACGCTCAAAAGTATTTGAAAAACTTCAAATAGTATTTGAACTCAGATCTGCTGCTAACTAGGCCTCTCATTCTGCCAGTGGCAAAGCCTGGTGCTCCCATTGCTCCTAGCCTCAGATGCTACTGCTTAACAGGGATGGAAAAAGAGGCTGTGGAAACAAACCAATACAGAAGAATGAGAGGAGGTTGTGTGCAGTTGCTCTGAAAAGCATTGAGTCTCTAAAGTTCGGAGTCCTGGCTTGGGAATTTATTTAGCCTGGTACCAGGGCCCAGTTTCCCAAAACCATCTTAAGGCTAAGTTAATCGTTAGAACCTTCGTAGGAGCGTCGTTAAAATCTCAGAGCGGTGTCCCAAAACCATTGTTATTAATGTTGCACTTGAAACCGCTCGTAATCTAACGCCTGCCTCAGACCACCCGCAGAACAGCTAAGTGTGTCGTTAGATGCTTTCTTTGCCCTCCCAACATCACTATACACACGCAGATCTCTGCTAAACATAGAATCACATGGTTTATCCGTCTCCCTGTGACCGCAGATAACTTCAGAACAGAGTTGACTACCAATAATACAAAGTTGCCCATGTCTTTGCAATTGATACAAACAAGTGCCATATAGAAAGACGCTTCAAAGGAAATCGCCAAATATAAACAGTAGGCTATAGGCCTATATCAATCATATGGAAATACATTTGTTCAATCAATTGAGTTGTATTTCAAATCAAATGTTACTGGTTGCTTACACACATTATCGCAGATGCAGCGAAATGCTTACGTTTCTAGCTCCCAACAATGCAGTAATACCCTAACAATATAAAGCAACACAAGTCCCCAAAAATAAAAAATAAACGAAAGAAATTAAGAAATATCAGACAGAGCATTGTCCCTAATATACGCTGACAGACTGACTGGGTACCCCATAACACCACCACTATGTTTGAGTGAGGTTGATATGGTAGAAATTGTGTTTTTTATACTGAACAAATAGAATTTAGGGATTGCAAATATGTAATAGCACTGGAATTATCTAATTTACAGACATATGCCACTTTGGAGAGGTTTAGGGACACTTGGAAACGTCCCGTGACACACATCTGACACTTACTAAAACATCTACCCATTTCTAGTTGTTAGGTCTATCAATCCCATTTCTTTTGTTGTTGATATTGTTCACATGGTGTGGAAGCCATCTGTTTCCAACTCTAGTCATCAATAATTCACTTATAGCTTGTCAATGAAAGATGAATTTCAAAATAAAAAAAAGTTATTTTTTGTGTGTGCTTGATCTTGTGTATTCTGAACTATGTCGCTCCTATCTATCTTCTTGTAGAGGCCATGTCCCGACGAATTGAGGCTGTTCTGAGGGCAAAAGGGGGGCCTCCTTTTTTTCAGAACAGCCTCAATTAGTCGGGACATGGCCTCTACAAGGTGTTGAAAGCATTCCACAGGGATGCTGGACCAATGTTGACTCCAATGCTTCCCACAGTGCAACTCCATGCTTCACAGTGGGAACCACACATGCGGACATCATCCGTTCACCTACTCTGTGTCTCACAAAGACATGGCGGTTGGAACCAAAAATCTCAAATTTGGACTCATCAATTTGGATAGATTTCCACTGGTCTAATGTCCATTTCTCATGTTTCTTGGTCTAAGCAAGTCTCTTCTTATTATTGGTGTCCTTCAGTAGTAATTTCTTTGCAGCAATTCGACCATGAAGGTGTATCTCAAAGACACACATACATGCACAGGTTGGAGCAGGGGGTGCCACACAGGGCGCCCGTGGACCAATTGTTGATGTCTCTGTCCCTGACGCTGAAAAACATCCCCACAGCGTGATGCTGCCACCACCATGCTTCACCGTAGGGATGGTGCCAGGCTTCCTCCAGACGTGACGCTTGGTGTTCAGGCTTTAAAGACCTCTTTTGTAGTTTTATTTTCGGAGAAGTCACTGATCTTTGGCCAACTCTAAATTATTTTCTTTCAGTGTTCTAGTGTTTGAGGAGCCATACAGAACGTAATGAATTTCGTTCTTCAATTATTTACAATGTTATTTAGAGGTTTTTTTTTCCAACATCGTTTAAAATGCAGTAAAGCCGCACCGTTTTTAAGATGACCTCATTTCTCTGTTGGAGTTGGAAATAGTGTTTACTGCTCTTTCACTGTCTTTCAGGAGAGAAAAAAAGAAATGCAAAAAAAGTTGAAATATATTATTATTATTAATTTTTTTTTCTTCAGCTGAGCGAGCCAATGCCCTGGTCTTTTATCTCTCTGCATCTCGCTTTCATTTGCATTTCATTTTCTCCTGAGAAATAAAGGCCTAGTTCCATCCAGAGTTTCTTATATTTGTATTTATTTATGTAATCAGGTTGGCCTATGTTATTCTTTTTTTTTACAATAACAACCTGAACCAAGGTATTGCCATGTTCAGACCATAGAAATATATTGTATAGAACAGACATTCTATGCTCCATATTTAAATGGTTCAGACCCACTCCCAGGCCTGAAGGCACATGTTCAGTGCCACATGTTTATAACCTAATACAGGAGTAAGGGGTTTGAGACAAGAGACTATATTATCATCGAGGGTCATTGAAACGTAGCATCTCAATGGTGTTCTCAGAATGGTAAACAAGTCATTATGAACGTGTCTTCCAAAACTTTCCTAGTTTGTTCAGATCCGTCTCTCCACAAGCACTAAACACCTAATGTCTTAGTGCTACTAGGCCTGTGTCTTTGGCTCCGTTCATGGACATCAACAAGTCAATGTGTTTGTATCTGTCCCTACTCAAACTATACAGAAATGTGGCATGAATTACTTGGTACTAAACCTCTGTTTCTGTCTGTCAGACATTTTAACCTGAGGATGAAGAGAGACACCAGTCTGTTTGCTGAGGACCTGAAGGTAGACATGGGAGGACAGGAAGTGAACTATGACACCTCTCATATCTACACTGGAGAAATATATGGTGAGGACTGGTGTTACTACAGTGTATTCAGAGAGTATTCACACCCCTTGACTTTTTCCACATTTTGTTGTGTTACAGCCTGAATTCAACATGTATTACATTTATATTTTTTTTGTCACTGGCCTACACACAATACATAACAACAACCCCATAATGTCAAAGTGAAATGATGTTTTTTTTTTTTTTAATTTTACATTTTACAAATTAATAAAAAATGAAAAGCTGAAATGTCTAAGTAAGTATTCAACCCCTTTGTTATGGCAAGCCTAAATAAGTTCAGGAGTAAAAATGTACTTAATAAGTTGCATGGATTTTTTTAAAATGACTACCTCATCTCTACCCCTCACATACAATTATATCTGTAAGTTCGCTCTGTCAAGCAGTGAATTTCAAACACAGATTCAACCACAAAAAATGAGGGGATGTTTTCCCAATGCCTCGCGAAGAAGTACACCAATTTGTAGATCGGTAAACGTTTTAAAAGCAGACATTGAATATCCCTTTGAGCATGGTGAAGTTATTAATTACACTTTGGATGGTGTATCTATACACCCAGTCACTACAAAGATACAGGCGTCCTTCCTATCTCAGTTGTTGGAGAGGAAGGAAACCGCTCAGGGATTTCACCATAAGGTCGATGGTGACTTTAAAACCGTTAGATTTGAATGGCTGTGATAGAACTGAGGATGGATCAACAACATTGTAGTTACTCCACAATACTAACCTAATTGACAGAGTGAAAAGGAGGCCTGTACAGAATAAAAATATTCCAAAACATGCATCCTGTTTGCAATAAGGCACTAAAGTAATACTGCAAAAGATATTGGCAAAGAAATTCACTTTTTGTCCTGAATACAAAGTGTTATGTTTGGGGCAAATACAATACAACACATTTACATATTTTCAAGCATAGTGGTGGCTGCATCATGTTATGGGTATGCTTGTCATTTTTTAAACATTTTTTTTAATTTAAAAAAGTTACAGTTTTGACTTAAATCTGCTTAAAATCTATGGCAAGACTTGAAAATGGCTTTCTAGCAATGATCAACAACCAAATTGACAGAGCTTGAAGAAATTTGGAAAGAATAATGGGCAAATATTATACAATCCAGGTGTGCAAAGCTCTTAGATTACTTATCCAGAAAGACTCATCGCTGTAATCGCTGCCAAAGGTGACTCTTAACATGTATTGACTAACATGTATCCCTCCCTATTTTTGAATACTTATATAAATGAGAGATTTCTGTTTTTTGATTTAAAAAAAAATTGGCAAAAATGTCTAACTTGTTTTCACTTTGTCATTATAGGTTATTGTGTGTAAACGGGTGAGAATGGTTTATATATGTTTTATCCATTTTGAATTCCGGCTGTAACACTGCAAAACAAAGGTGGAATAAGTCAAGTGGTTTTGAATACTTTTTGAAGGCTCTGTATTGTGTGTGTGTGTGTGCGCCCATTCTTGAGTTCATCTGTATGTGTTGTGTTAGCTGTGTGTTGCAATCAACTTGTATTTTGTGCAAGAGAAATTCCCTTTGGAGGACACAGTTCCATGCATCTATCTAAAACCACCCAAAAAAGATTGCCTGAATGAGGTTGAGGTAGTTTTGAAAAATTAACTTATTGGCCAAGTCCAGATATTCTGTCTCTCTCTCCCTTCCCTGTTTTCAGTCCAGTTTCTTCCATTTGGGTCCCCAACAGGGGTTGGAACTGAAAATATTTAAGATTTTTGGTTCCAACCAGCAAAATTAAGTTCTGAACTGGTTCAAACCCCCAAAAAACGAACGGTTTATATTATTTCTTTCTGTTCCTTTTTAAACCTCTGAAATCAAATTAAATTACTTTACCAATCAGTGCAGATAGAGAAGCTTGCTATGGAGCGGGCAAGCTATTTACATGCATTGGACAGACAAGTGTAGGGCGCGAGATGTGACTGAAATTTTTGCAGGTGTGGAGAGAGGGTGAAAGAGGCTTGGCTTGAAGCGCTGGGCATCTTGTTGTTATGACGACGTGGATTATCTGAATTAGACCCATGGAATTATACCTACAGAGGAGCGGCTTCTATGAAGGAATTTCGAATGTCTTTTGAACTTCAAAGACATTCAAAGAGCACGGACCGTTGGACCAGAGCTAGCTAGCTATCAAGCTTGTGTGTGAAGATCGGCACCAGAATTAAAAATTAAAAACACGTCTTACCTTTTTGTAGTTAATACATCCAATGTAAAATGTGATAACTATAGTATCCTTAACTAGCGTTGAAAAGGTTAGTCCATTCTTCTCTCATGAAAAATGTCTCCCTAATTTCTGAATCACGCTTGTAATGTCAGTAGGCTACTAAATCAAATTTTATTTGTCACATACACATGATTAGCAGATGTTAATGCGAGTGTAGCGAAATGCTTGTGCTTCTAGTTCCGATCATGCAGTAGTATCTAACAAGTAATTTAACAATTTCACAACAACTACCTAGTTTGAGGGCTTCATATGTAGCCTCGCTACTTTTACAGCCTCGCTACTGTATATACTGTTGTTTTTATTTCTTTACTTACCTATTGTTCACCTAATACCTTTTTTGCACTATTTGGTTAGAGCCTGTAAGTAAGCATTTCACTGTAAGGTCTACACCTGTTGTATTCGACGCACGTGACAAATAAACTTTGATTTGATTTGATACACAAGTGTAAAGGAATGAATACGAGTATGTACATATAAATATATGGATGAGCGATGTCCGAACGGCATAGGCAAGATGCAGTAGATGGTATAGAGTACAGCATATACATATGAGATGAGTAATGTAGGATATGTAAACATATGTGGCATTGTTTAAAGTGGCTAGTGATACATTTGTTACATCCAATTTTCAATTATTTAAAGTGGCTAGAGATTTGAGTCAGTATGTTGGCAGCAGCCACTCAATGTTAGTGGTGGCTGCTTAACAGTCTGATGGCCTTGAGATAGAAGCTGTTTTTCAGTCTCTCGGTCCCAGCTTGAATAACTGGAATAAGTACTAGACTGTGCTTCAGAGAGGGGGGAGGGGCAGGTAGCCTACACATACTGGTAAAGATTTCCTGCTGCAGGCAGACACTGGAATACGTTTCTGAGTGACAAAGAGGGCTTTGTATAGGCGCTTTGTTGCATTTTCTGTTGGACTGAGGGGGAAAAAAATACCTGGAATGTAAAATAACATTAATAACCAGTTCCCAAGCTTTTTAAATATTGTTTCTGTTCCGGGAACAGTATAGATCACTTTCATTCCTGGTTCGGATTCTGTTCCTCAAATGTTTATTTTCCGGTTTCCGTCTTTCTCATCCCCCCCTCTCTCTCTCTCCATAGGTGAGAAAGGTACCCTGAGCCATGGGTCTGTGGTGGATGGGAAGTTTGAGGGCTTCATCCAGACGTACCAGGGGACGTTCTACGTAGAGCCAGCTGAGAGATACCTGAAGGACCGGGACGTTCCCTTCCATTCAGTTATCTACCATGAGGACGACATCAGTAAGTACTGTAGTATGTGTGTGTGTACTGAAGTATACAGCTCCTTTTATAAAAACACAAACACGCTTTGATGTACCCTCTTGTCATCTTTTAATTGTGTGAAAGTGTTTGTTCGTATTCCATTTGGAGGATAGAGACAGGCTCAGTGCTGGCCCCTATCATTCTCTTAGGCACCGCAGCTCAATAAAACAAACTGAGATGCTGCTGTGGTGTGCCTGATATTACCTGATATATTAAGGTACAAGTCCTCATATAGTCATCTGTAGTGTAGACTAATCATTCAACTGCTAGGACACTTACCTTGTAGACCAAGGTGTAGATTGAGAGAGTGTGATGTGAACTGTACTGGAGCAGAGGGTGTAAACTGAGAGTAGCTCTCTGGTTACATCCAAGGGTAGCTTTCTGGTGACATCCAAGGGTAGCTCTCTGGTGACATCCAAGGGTAGCTCTCTGGTGACATCCAAGGGTAGCTCTCTGGTGACATCCAAGGGTAGCTCTCTGGTGACATCCAAGGGTAGCTGAAGAGGATGAAGTGGCAAGTTGTGAAGGTGTGACAAATGTTACTTCAGACCATCTAAGCATGTGAGTCTCTCTCCCTTAGATTACCCCCATAAGTATGGTCCAGAGGGGGGCTGTGCCGACCACTCAGTGTTTGAGAGGATGAAGAAATACCAGGCCACCGCCATGGAGGAGCCAAACAAGGTGAGTTAACAGACTGGGGGTGTCTGAAATGGCACCCTAATTCCCTATATAGGGCACTACTTTGGACCATGGCTCTATGACACTACTGTATATACATTGCGTGCACCAAACATTAGGAACACCTGCTCTTTCTCTGACAGACTGACCAGGTGAGAGGTATGAAAGCTTGATGTCACTTGTTAAATCCACTTCAATCAGTGTAGACGAAGGGGAGGAGACAGGCTAAAGAAGGATTTTTTTAAGCCTTGAGACAATTGAGACATGGATTGTGTAATTGTGCCATTCAGAGGGTGAATGGGCAAGACAAATCATTTAAGTGCCTTTGAACAGGTTATGGTAGTAGGTGCCAGGCGTACTGGTTTGAGTGTGTCAAGAACTGCAACACTGCTGGGGTTTTTCACGCTCAACAGTTTCCCCTGTGTATCAAGAATGGTCCACCACCCAAAGGACATCCAGCCAACTGGACACAACTGTGGGAAGCATTGGAGTCAACATGGACCAGCATCCCTGTGGAACGCTTTCAACACCTTGTAGAGTCCATGCCCCGATGAATTGAGGCTGTTCTGAGGACAAACAGGGGGGTGTGCAACTCAATATTAGGAAAGTGTTTGGTATACTCTGTGTGTATATAACTGTGTGATGATACTCCATGTAAGTATCTTTAACTCAGTGGATACTAACATACATAATGTATAATACTATGACACTATAAGATTTGGACTTTCTTATCCTCACGAGGAGATGTTGGTACAATACAGTCTGCAGCAATACAGTCTGCAGCAATACAGTCTGCAGCATTACAGTCTGCAGCAATACAGTCTGCAGCAATACAGCCTGCAGCAATACAGCCTGCAGCAATACAGCCTGCAGCAATAGTCTACAGCAATACAGCCTGCAGCAATACAGCCTGCAGCAATACAGTCTACAACAATACAGTCTGCAACAATAGTCTTTAATACTGTCCTTCACCCCCTCGCTCCACCCCTCTTCCTCTCTTCCCCTGCACCTCTCCTCCTCTTCCTCCCAGGAGCTCCATGCCGAGGAGGCGTCCAGTAACCCGGTGTTGCTGAGGAAGAGGAGGACGGCTCAGATAGAGAAGAACACCTGTCAGCTCTTCATCCAGACAGACCACCTCTTCTTCAAGTACTACAAGACCAGGGAGGCTGTCATCGCACAGGTACTGGATGATACCCACCTGGGCGGGCACACACAGTATTCCCCAGTAGCACCAAGTGTATTGTTTGTGTGATACCGGGTTCTTTTGGGGATGGGGAAACGTGTCAACAATGTTTAGAACTGTGTGTCAAGATTCCATTCCAGAATAATGACGTGAATACTGACGCACCTTGCTGTTGTGTTCCAGATCTCGAGCCACATCAAGGCTATTGATGCCATCTACCAGGGAACAGACTTCATGGGTATCCGGAACATCAGCTTTATGGTCAAGAGGATACGGGTGAGACTCTAGACTGTTGTTTTACTTGGCATCATTCAGCCAACCAATCAATCACCACCGGTTCCCACTTCCTGTTGTTGTATTTCTGGTTGTCTGTCGTGATGTCACTTCCTGTTACCGCATCCTGTTGTCTGTCATGATTCCAATTCCAGTCACTGCCTCCTTTTGTACATCCTGTTGCCACTTCTTATTGTCTGTTGTGACGTCACTTCCTGTTTCCACTTCCTGTTATATGTCTAACATGTGGCCACTTCCTTCTCCAGATCAACACCACTACAGATGAGAGGGACCGGTCCAACCCATTCCGCTTTGCTAACATCGGCGTGGAGAAGTTCCTGGAGCTGAACTCCGAGCAGAACCATGACGACTACTGTCTGGCCTACGTCTTCACTGACAGGGACTTTGATGATGGTGTGCTGGGTCTAGCCTGGGTTGGAGCTCCTGCAGGTACTGACACACAACTACTGGCCCTGTCTGGCTCATTTGGGAAGTCTCACTAATACCTGTCTGTGTATCCACAGGGAGTTCTGGAGGGATGGACCGTCCCCTCACTAATACCTGTCTGTCTGTCCACAGGGAGTTCTGGAGGGATGGACCGTCCCCTCACTAATACCTGTCTGTCTGTCCACAGGGAGTTCTGGAGGGATGGGCCGTCCCCTCACTAATACCTGTCTGTCTGTCCACAGGGAGTTCTGGAGGGATCTGCGAGAAGAGTAAGCTGTACTCTGACGGGAAGAAGAAGTCCCTGAATACCGGCATCATCACTGTTCAGAACTACGCCTCCCACGTCCCTCCGAAAGTCTCACACATCACCTTTGCCCACGAGGTCGGACACAACTTTGGCTCGCCGGTAAGTTAGATAACCTAGCCTGCTTATGGTAGATGCTTGTAATCCCACCTCATCCTGACCTGTAATGGTCTCTCTCTGTCTCTCTCTCTCTCTGTCTCTCTCTCTCTCTGTCTCTCTCTCTCTCTCTCTCTCTCTCTCTCTCTCTCTCTCTCTCTCTGTCTCTCTCTCTCTCTCTGTCTCTCTCTCTCTCTCTGTCTCTCTCTCTCTCTCTCTCTCTCTCTCTCTCTCTCTCTCTCTCTCTCTCTCTCTCTCTCTCTCTGTCTCTCTCTGTCTGTCTCTGTCTCTGTCTCTGTCTCTCTCTCTCTCTCTCTCTCTCTCTCTCTCTGTGTGTGTGTCTCTGTCTCTCTGTGTGTGTGTCTCTCTCTGTCTCTCTCTCTGTCTCTCTGTGTTTCTGTGTTTCTGTGTCTCTGTCTCTGTGTGTACGTATGTTTTGTTTGTAACCACAGCATGACTCGGGGTCAGAGTGCACCCCAGGGGAGTCTAAGACCCAGGATAAGAAGGAGAAGGGGAACTACATCATGTATGCCCGGGCCACTTCAGGAGACAAGCTCAACAACAACAAGTTCTCCATCTGTAGTGTCAGGAACATCAGCCAGGTCCTGGAGAAGAAGAGGGGAAGCTGTTTTGTCGGTATGTTTCCACTGCTGTCTATGGTGTTTGAAGCTGTCTTGTCGGTATGTTTACCACTGCTGTGTTAGTTTCAGATTGGAGTGTACTATGTAGGAGTTGTATAATTCCGTAAAATTTCTTCAACCAGGATTTCTGGAAAGCCTTGGAATTTTGGTAACGTTTCTGAAATTCTACACTGTATTACAGATTAAATGTGTTATTATGAATGTAATTTTAATAAGGTGTGTTCTTTCTGCCCCCGTCCCCATACAGAGTCAGGCCAGCCCATTTGTGGAAATGGTTTAGTGGAACCAGGGGAGGAGTGTGACTGTGGATACAGCGATCAGTGCAGAGACCAGTGTTGCTATGACGCCGACCAGCCTGACAACAGGAAGTGTAAACTAAAACCCAACAAAGTCTGCAGGTAAGATAAGATGGCCCACCTGACAGAGTAGCTGTGGTCCAGGAAGTTAAGGGACTCAAACTGAGGAAATAAGATGCTTAGTTTCTTACAAATGGCATTGAAATTAAATGACTAAAATTGACGTGTTCGGATGGCTTATTTCTGTCATTTTGTTACTTTCTGTCAAATGGTGTATTTTCCATAATGCAAAATTGAAGCCTTTTATCTTTCCCTCCCCCAGTCCTAGCCAGGGCCCGTGCTGTACTCCTGAGTGCTATTATAAGGGCCGTAATGAGAAGTGTCGTGAGGAGTCCGAGTGTGCCCATCAGGGCATGTGTAACGGGGGTACGGCCCAGTGCCCCACCTCTGAACCCAAGGCCAACTTCACCGCCTGTCACGGAGAAACTCAAGTCTGCCTCAACGGGGTGAGCGGATACCTGGCTACCTGTAGTGTGCAGTTACATACCTGGCTACCTGTAGTTAAATACCTGGCTACCTGTAGTGTGTAGTTACATACCTGGCTACCTGTAGTGTGTAGTTAAATACCTGGCTACCTGTAGTGTGTAGTTAAATACCTGGCTACCTGTAGTGTGTAGTTACATACCTGGCTACCTGTAGTGTGTAGTTACATACCTGGCTACCTGTAGTTAAATACCTGGCTACCTGTAGTGTGTAGTTACATACCTGGCTACCTGTAGTGTGTAGTTACATACATACTTGGCTACCTGTAGTGTGTAGTTACGTACCTGGCTACCTGTAGTGTTTAGTTACATACCTGGTTACCTGTAGTATGCAGTTAAATACCTGGCTACCTGTAGTATGCAGTTAAATACCTGGCTACCTGTAGTGTGTAGTTACATACCTGGCTACCAGTTGTGTGTAGTTACATACCTGGCTACCAGTAGTGTTTAGTTACATACCTGGTTACCTGTAGTGTTTAGTTACATACCTTGCTACCTGTAGTGTTTAGTTACATACCTGGCTACCTGTAGTGTGTAGTTACATACCTGGCTACCTGTAGTGTGCAGTTACATACCTGGCTACCTGTAGTTAAATACCTGGCTACCTGTGGTGTGCAGTTAAATACCTGGCTACCTGTAGTGTGCAGTTAAATACCTGGCTACCTGTAGTGTGTAGTTACATACCTGGCTACCAGTTGTGTGTAGTTACATACCTGGCTACCAGTAGTGTTTAGTTACATACCTGGCTACCTGTAGTGTGCAGTTACATACCTGGCTACCTGTAGTTAAATACCTGGCTACCTGTGGTGTGTAGTTACATACCTGGCTACCTGTAGTGTGCAGTTATATACCTGGCTACCTGTAGTTAAATACCTGGCTACCTGTAGTGTGTAGTTACATACCTGGCTACCTGTAGTGTGCAGTTAAATACCTGGCTACCTGTAGTTAAATACCTGGCTACCTGTAGTGTGTAGTTACATACCTGGCTACCAGTAGTGTTTAGTTACATACCTGGCTACCTGTAGTGTTTAGTTACATACCTGGCTACCTGTAGTGTGCAGTTACATACCTGGCTACCTGTAGTTAAGTACCTGGCTACCTGTGGTGTGTAGTTACATACCTGGCTACCTGTAGTTAAATACCTGGCTACCTTAGTGTTTAGTTACATACCTGGCTACCTGTAGTGTGTAGTTACATACCTGGCTACCTGTCGTGTGCAGTTACATACCTGGCTACCTGTAGTGTGCAGTTAAATACCTGGCTACCTGTAGTATGCAGTTAAATACCTGGCTACCTGTAGTGTGCAGTTAAGTACCTGGCTACCTGTAGTTAAATACCTGGCTACCTGTAGTGTTTAGTTACATACCTGGCTACCTGTAGTGTGCAGTTAAATACCTGGCTACCTTTAGTGTGTAGTTACATACATACTTGGCTACCTGTAGTGTGTAGTTACGTACCTGGCTACCTGTAGTGTTTAGTTACATACCTGGTTACCTGTAGTATGCAGTTAAATACCTGGCTACCTGTAGTATGCAGTTAAATACCTGGCTACCTGTAGTGTGTAGTTACATACCTGGCTACCAGTTGTGTGTAGTTACATACCTGGCTACCAGTAGTGTTTAGTTACATACCTGGTTACCTGTAGTGTTTAGTTACATACCTTGCTACCTGTAGTGTTTAGTTACATACCTGGCTACCTGTAGTGTGTAGTTACATACCTGGCTACCTGTAGTGTGCAGTTACATACCTGGCTACCTGTAGTTAAATACCTGGCTACCTGTGGTGTGCAGTTAAATACCTGGCTACCTGTAGTGTGCAGTTAAATACCTGGCTACCTGTAGTGTGTAGTTACATACCTGGCTACCAGTTGTGTGTAGTTACATACCTGGCTACCAGTAGTGTTTAGTTACATACCTGGTTACCTGTAGTGTGTAGTTACATACCTGGCTACCAGTTGTGTGTAGTTACATACCTGGCTACCAGTAGTGTGTAGTTACATACCTGGCTACCAGTTGTGTGTAGTTACATACCTGGCTACCAGTTGTGTGTAGTTACATACCTGGCTACCAGTAGTGTTAATATAAAAGGGATGTATTTTCCTATTAGCTCTGACTTCTCTGATTAGCTACTTTATTGCTACTTTACTTACTATGACTGTGATATGTGGTTGTCCCACCTGGCTAAGCTCAATGCATTCAACTGTAAGTCGCTCTGAATAAATGACTAAAATGTCACATGATATCTCATCCCTCCTATTGGCTCCTCCTCCAGGGCTGTTCTGGCTCCATCTGTGAGAAGTATGGCCTGGAGGTCTGTACCTGTGCCAGCGTGGAGGGCAAGGACGAGACGGACGAGCTGTGCCACGTCTGCTGTAGTGAGAAGAGTGAGTCCTGCTACCACGTCCTCACGGTCCCCTCTGCTTTCACGTCCTCACGGTCCCCTCTGCTATCATGTCCTCACCGTCCCCTCCTGACGTTCACGTCCTCACCGTCCCCTCCTGACGTTCATGTTGTTTTAGGACTTATATTGGAATTGTATTATGTCCTTTACAGGTTTAGCTAAATTCTCTCTACTTTCCAAACGTTCCTGGGTGTTTCAGAAATCCCGGTTGGAGGATTCCCGGTTGGAGGATTCCTTCGTGATTTTGGGAATCCTCCAATCCAGGACCTCTGGAAAAAAACAGGAACATTTTCTTGAATTTTCAACCTTACTTGCCAGCTTGTATGATAGCTTACATTGTATGACAATGTTTAAAGCTCTTGGAGATTCTTTGTGTAATGTATAGTGTAATAAAGTATGGCATTATTATTATTATTATTGACTCCTGTGATTCTCTCATGTTGCAGTGAACCCCAACACCTGCAGCAGTACAGGTTCAGAGAAGCTGGCCCGGTTCTTCAATAAGAAAGTCACCACACTACCCGCGGGGTCTCCCTGCAACGACTTCAAGGGCTACTGTGACGTGTTCATGAGGTGTCGGCTGGTGGACGCGGACGGCCCTCTGGCCAGACTGAAGAAAGCCATCTTCAACCCTGAGCTCTATGAGAACATTGCAGAGTGGATAGTGGTACGTAGCTTACTGACCGACTCTTCAACCCTGAGCTCTATGAGAACATTGCAGAGTGGATAGTGGTACGTAGCTTACTGACCGACTCTTCAACCCTGAGCTCTATGAGAACATTGCAGAGTGGATAGTGGTACGTAGCTTACTGACCGACTCTTCAACCCTGAGCTCTATGAGAACATCTAAATTGATAGGGTTATGTGTTGTTGCTGACTTGACTCACATTGTATTTGAATATCATACCATTTTCACACTACTGTGCTGGCCTGGTTTTGTATACACCGTATTGCTAGTAAAGGAGATATCAGCACAAGCACAGTACTGGTCGTGTTGGCGTGAAAAGTGTATTTGAGTGTTCATGTCTTGGTCAACTGACCATTTGGGTTTTCGACCGATGTAAAGTGGCATGCTGGCGTGCCTTGGAGAACACTCACGTGTTCCGCGAAACTTATCCTAATCTTGTTTTTATTTTATGTACACTCACTTATAAATGTGACCTGTGGAATGCACATGCCATATTGACTTGGGAGCACCGGCTCAAATAATACATGAAATGTCACACGGTTCCATCTGTGTGGCAGTGTTTGTCACAGAAAATAGATGCTTTTCAGTATGGATCAAGATGAGATGGGAAGTCATTTTAAAATGTAAGGAATTATTTGGAAAAGTTTGTGTGACATCAAGGTGTGACACAAAAAGTTCAAACAAAAGTTGGGAACCACTGCAGTTGATGTCACTATATACCCGGCAGGTAGCCTAGTGGTTAGAGCGTTGGACTTGTAACCGGAGGGTTGCAAGTTCGAATCCCCGAGCTGACAAGGTAAAAATCTGAACAAGGCAGTTAACCCACTGTTCCCCAGGCGCCGAAGACGTGGATGTCGATTAAGGTAGCCCCCCGCACCTCTCTGATTCAGAGGGGTTGGGTTAAATGCGGAAGACACATTTCAGTTGAAAGCATTCGGTTGTACAACTGACTAATAATGGTGACTTTGACTTTTTTTTTTACTTTGAATGTAATCAGTGTTTTCCATTGTCTAATTCCAGGCTCACTGGTGGGCAGTGTTGTTGATGGGCATCGCTCTGATCATGTTGATGGCTGGCTTCATTAAGATCTGTAGTGTACACACTCCCTCCAGCAACCCCAAACTGCCCCCACCCAAACCACTACCAGGTGAGTGTTTGTGGTCACATCCAGTTCTCCCATACAAACCACTGGAGATACCAGCCGTCTTCTCAATGGACTTATCGCCTACTTTGTCTTGTTTTCCTCTCTGTGGTCGTTTTGTTGGGGTGCGTTACAAACCTTCAAACGATTTGGGAACTGGAGCAGACGAGACAAAGAAGAGCTGTTGATAGGTTAACCAATCCGTCTCTCTCCCTCTACACCAGGCACCCTAAAGAGAAGGAGAGCCCAGCAGCACGCCCGAGAGGCCCGAGACGCCCAGGTCCACCAGTCCCAGTCCCACCACGGAGGCGGAGATCACGGCCAGCACCACCCTGTCTCCGGAGGCCAGCGGCAGCAGCCCTCACGCCAGCCCCAGCCCCAGAGGCACCACCGCAGCCAGGGCCAGCCCAGAGAAAACTACCAGATGGGTCAGATGAGACGCTGAGTTGTTGAGACACTGGGGCTTTGGGGTAGGACTGCTCGGGGGGGCCGCTCGGTCCGCTGCTCCCTCCATCGACTGCACCTTGCCTTGGCTCCTCCTCGTGCCTATCTATGTAACTGGTGGGACTGGGATCTGAACCGATTTGTGGGATTTTAATCCGGGTCTCCAGGGTGAGAATCTGACGTCTTAACCATTTAGATCAACAGGATTTTCTTAGCTTTTTCTTGATTAGGATAGATGGAATCAAGGGAAAGGAAAGGGAACCACACTTTTAGTTTTTACAGACTTTTTAAAAAAGATTTCCTCTTGGTCTAATGGTTAAGGTGTTGAGTTGCCACGTGGGAGGACCTGGGTTCGAATCCCACCGGTTTACACCTTAACAGTAGGATAAAACACTTGCTTCACTCCTTCCAAAGAACAGCCTAAACTGGTTGTTTATCATCCTCATACCCCGCCATCTACATCTACAAACAAAACAGAGTTGAGAAAGTGAGACTAAACGGACCCTCCCTCCAACGGCCACCACTGACTGGAGCCTGCAGCACGGCTGACCTCTTCAGTCTGGTTTTCTGTGGCTCTGTCTGTGCAGTGGAATCCACCATCACTCCTTTTATTTGACCAGCCACCATTTTGTGGAGTGGAAGTGACCGTTCGGCCATTTCCAAATGCAGTAGGTCTTCAGTCTGCATCCTTTTTCCCACCAAATCTTTCTTCCTTTCAATGGAGTGCCAACGAGTGGAGGAATGGAATGGTTTCATCACGTCTAGCTTTACTACCTTCGGTCATGTTTTTTTCTTTCTTTCGATTTGTAAAGTACCTCCCCTTGAGTGAGAACACCCGTGTGATCCGTGGCTCCTGGTTGGTTGAAATGTTTTGTCAGCCATCTTAGCCAGGAAGTGAAGTGAAAAACACTCGGAGGAGATTTGCTTGTACTTGTGATTACAACACAGCGTTTCAAACAAAACTGGGAAAAGACACAAAGCTCTTCTCTTGGTTTCTCCATGTAGACTGACTGTCTTCTGCATGTGATTGTACAGATTTCAGTGTAACATAACAAGTGACAAAACTAAACTATTTCTTCTACTGTAAATGTACGTATAATTCTTTACTGTTTTTGGTTAGTACTGTACTCTCAGGACAGTAACAATGTACGTATGATTCTTTACTGTTTTTGGTTAGTACTGTACTCTCAGGACAGTAACACAAATGAAGATATCTGGAAGAGTAAATGGGTGAGTTCTGTGGACTGGACACTGTAGTTGGAAATTGACAGCATTTCACCAATCAAGTTCTTTTACTGCAGTGATGGAATCATATGGATGGAATTCTCTATGGCATTGTGTTTAGGGTTCGGTTGCTAGGTTCCAGGGATTGAACAAAAAGGTCACCACCATTTCCCACTACTTCTCACCTTTGACCTTTTGTGACGTTCAAGATCTCCCTCTTCATCTGGTAACGACTTGTTCTGATCACATCGTGATGACATCATGATGTAACGACTTGTTCTGATCACATCGTGATGTAACGACTTGTTCTGACCTCGTCATGATGTAACGACTTGTTCTGATCACGTCATGATGTAACGACTTGTTCTGATCACATCGTGATGTAATGACTTGTTCTGACCACGTCATGATGACCTCATGATGTAACGACTTGTTCTGATCACGTCATGATGACCTCATGATGTAACGACTTGTTCTGATCACGTCATGATGACCTCATGATGTAACGACTTGTTCTGATCACGTCATGATGACCTCATGATGTAACGACTTGTTCTGATCACGTCATGATGACCTCATGATGTAACGACTTGTTCTGATGATGTCATGATGACCTCATGATGTAACGACTTGTTCTGATCACGTCATGATGACCTCATGATGTAACGACTTGTTCTGATCACGTCATGATGACCTCATGATGTAACGACTTGTTCTGATCACGTCATGATGACCTCATGATGTAACGACTTGTTCTGATTACGTCATGATGACCTCATGATGTAACGACTTGTTCTGATCATGTCATGATGACCTCATGATGTAACGACTTGTTCTGATCACGTCATGATGACCTCATGATGTAACGACTTGTTCTGATCACGTCATGATGACGTCATGATGTAACGGCTTGTTCTGATGACATCATGATGTAACGGCTTGTTCTGATCACATCGTGATGTAACTACTTGTTCTGATCACGTCATGATGTAACGACTTGTTCTGACGACATCATGATGTAACGACTTGTTCTCATGACATCATGATGTAATGACTTGTTCTGACAACATCATGATGACATCATGATGTAACGGCTTGTTTTGATCACGTCATGATGTAATGACTTGTTCTGACCACGTCATGATGACATCACGATGTAACGACTTGTTCTGATGACATCACGATGTAACGATTAGGGATAGAAGAATCAGGGGAAGAAAGGAAAGGGAACTTCACTTTTAGTTTTTACACACTTCTTCTTTTTCTTGATATGTTTTGATGCAGAAGAATAGAACAAATAACCACTAACGGAAAGCTGATGATTCTGCCTGTTATATTAGGTCCGTGATGCGTTTTTTTAAGGGACATTTTATGGCACGCTTTCCAAAATGGCACCCTATTTAGCCCTATGCACCTTGGTCAAAAGTAGTGCACTATATAGGGTTTAGGGTGCCATTTCGGACATACAATTACTTTAGTACAGAGTGCATAAATAATATTACATGAGTGTGAGTGTGGAAAATAAATACAAAAAACAATTCCAGAATGGATGAACAAAAAAAATAAGTACAATTGATATCAAACTGTTAATTTTCAATGTGGGCAGGGAGTCATAATTTTTGATTTTAAATATGACTACGGTTGATTTGACAAAGGTCTGTACTAAATTGTCTGTTACATAATTTGATCCCAACCGATAACTTGCCAATGATAGCTGGGGTTGACTAGTCAGGTCTGTAGTACAGACAGCAGGGCGAGGAGTTATTCCAAGACAATGGCACTTTCAAACAATCACTAACACTATGTTTAGAGCTAGAATCTGGACTGAATGGTCTCCCGTCCTGTAACAATGTGTGTGGATGCCTGGATTAGGTTCATTAGGCATCAAACGGAAGAAAAGGGAGGGCCTATCCGGATTTGTCTAAAAATAAACATTCATTTTCGTTTTTTCCATTACAAAATGTTTTGAACACCGTTTTTCTGCTCTGTGCCCTAATGAAGACGACCCTGTTGTGTTGCTCCACTGTGTCCTTGACAGAGGTGAAGACTGTGGGCTTTTACATTAGTTAACATTGGTGTGCCATACATGTCTTTGTACTTGTGGGCGAACGAGTCATATCATTTATGAACGAGTCATATCATTTATGAACGAGTCATATATTTTTTATCATGACCTTTTGTGTAGGAAAAGCCAGTAGGAAAGTCTCTAAAAGCCATGCAGTAGTTTGAATGGATGAATGGAAGTCTTCAAGCCTGGTCCCAGATCTACTAGTGCTGTCTGGCCAACTCCTATGGTAATTGTCATGCCAAACAGTGATTTGACTATGATTTTTGCATAAGAGTTGGCCAGACAAACAGATGTGGGGGTCCTGGATAGAAGTGTCAGGTTTTTTGAGGCGATGGAGACTACGAGGCAGTAGTACTAGGTGTTTACTCCTGCCCTTAATACTACAGAGACGGTAGGTTGGGTTGGTGTGGAACTACATTTGGAACATAGCCTAGATCACGTAAACAACTTCAAATCTAACCCAACCCATACTGTTCTGGGTCATTTCTGATCTTTTCACACTATCATGCTGACCCCAACCATACTGTTCTGGGTCATTTCCAGCACGGTTCCAGCAACTATGGTTTAATATGTAACCAGGCCAGGGCAGTATGACTTGGTTTGGCTCGGCTCGGTTCAGCTTGGTATTGTGAAAAGGGTAATGGACTCTGTTGGGGACTTAGGGGCTTGTCTGTCTTCTATTGAATCCTGAATTTCACATTGCTGAGTAATTGGGAGACTGGTTGCTAAATTCATCGACTGGTTGCTAAATTCATCGACTGGTTGCTAAATTCATAGACTGGTTGCTAAATTCATCGACTGGTTGCTAAATTCATCATGGAGTTTTTCTGAAGAGAAGGAAGCAGTTTTTTTTATAATCTGACCAGCTAGCACACTCACAGTACACTAAACCAGACTTATTTCCCTGTAAACTTGTACAGTACTTGGAGAATTTAGAGTTTTTTAATTTTAAGATAAAAAATCCACATTTTGAATCGAGGAAAAACTGTTCAGAAACAAAATATCCCCTTCTCAAAACCTTCTCAGTAACACTTGATTTTGAAGGGAACCTACATAAGTATTTTATAACATTCATAAACCATACATAAAACATTCATAAGCAGTACATAAGTATTTCATAGTAGACATAATTTATTAAATGCTTACACACTGATTTATGAATGTGTTATAAAGTATTCTATGTAGGTACCCTTCAAATAAAGTATATGTGCTAGTTGAAATGGGATTAGTTTTAATAGAATTGACTTAGTTCTCCACCATCATGAAAATGGTAAAATCCATTTCAGTGTGATGGACTAAATGTTTCCTTCATTCTCATTTCGTTTAAGTCTGTTATCCTGTGGCATGGTTTGGTTTAAAATAATAATAATTTCGTGGTCTTCATGATAAAGAAAGTTCTACATGTAAAACGTGCACTGAAATGTCCAAAATTGAGTTGAAAAATGTTGTAGGTGAAATGAAGATGTAGGCCCGAAAGAACACAAGATGATTAAAAAGTAAAAGCTACTGTCTGATTTTAATGTTCACTGTGTTTTATACAGTATCAAACAATTTTGTTCACTTTGAACATTTTTACTAAGACATTCAAAAATGTATTGTGTAATTATTATTTTTTTTGAGTACTTTAAATGCATTAATTAAAAGACTCGTTCAAAATAAATTGGATTTGATTCACTGTATCAAATTTGTTTCAAAAGTATTACTTGAATAATATTGTATATTTAGTTCTATTGGTGTTCTATAGTAGTTTCTCTCCAGTAATTCAGGTTTGGACTATGGTATTTCAGTGTGAATACAGTTGTAGCTTTGGCCTCGTCTGCTTGCTGTATGTATTTATTTGGTTATAGGCTTGTTATATTTGGTCATGGGGCGCAGCTGGCCAGATATAAAAAAAAAAAACATTGATCTCCTAGATATCTATATCCTAGAGAGGGTATTTAACTGATGTTATTCTAGCCTATAACCAAATAAGTGCATACCAACTGGCAAGTGTCTTCACTGACATTTTCAACCTGTCCTTGACCGAGTCTGTAATACCTACAGTTGAAGTCGGAAGTTTACATACACTTAGGTTGGAGTCATTAAAACTCGTTTTTCAACCACTCCACAAATTTCTTGTTAACAAACTATAGTTTTGGCAAGTCGGTTAGGACGTCTACTTTGTGCATGATACAAGTAATATTTCAACAATTGTTTACAGACAGATTATTTCACTTATATTCACTGTATCACAATTCCAGTGGGTCAGAAGTTTACACACACTTAAGTTGACTGTGCCCTTAAACAGCTTGGAAAATACAGAAAATGTCATGGCTTTAGAAGCTTCTGATAGGCTAATTGACATCATTTTAGTCAATTGGAGGTGTACCTGTGGATGTATTTCAAGGCCTACCTTCAAACATCATGGGAAAATCAAAAGAAATCAGCCAAGACCTCAGAAAAATTGATTGTAGACCTCCACAAGTCTGGTTCATCCTTGGGAGCAATTTCCAAACGCCTGAAGGTACCACGTTCATCTGTACAAACAATAGTACGCAAGTATAAACACAATGGGACCACGCAGCCGTAATACCGCTCAGGAAAGAGACGCGTTCTGTCTCCTAGAGATGAACGTACTTTGGTGCGAAAAGTGCAAATCAATCCCAGAACAACAGCAAAGGGCCTTGTGAAGATGCTGGAGGAAACCGGTACAAAAGTATCTATATCCACAGTAAAACGAGTCCTATATCGGCATAACCTGAAAGGCCGCTCAGCAAGGAAGAAGCCACTGCTCCAAACAGCCATAAAAAAAGCCAGACTACGGTTTGCAACTGCACATGGGGACAAAGATTGTACTTTTTGGAGAAATATCCTCTGGTCAGATGAAACATCATAACGATGGCTTGCAAGCCGAAGTACACCATCCCAACCGTGAAGCACGGGAGCGGCAGCATCATGTTGTGGGGGTGCTTTGCTGCTGGAGGGACTGGTGCACTTCACAAAATCGATGGCATCATGAGGATGGAAAATTGTGGGTATATTGAAGCAACATCTCAAGACATCAGTCAGGAAGTTAAAGCTTGGTTGCAAATGGGTCTTCAGAACTGAAAAAGCGTGTGCGAGCAAGGAGGCCTACAAACCTGACTCAGTTACACCAGCTCTGGCAGGAGGAATGGGCCAAAATTCACCCAACTTATTGTGGGAAGCTTGTGGAAGGCTACCAGAAACGTTTGACCCAAGTTAAACAATTTAAAGGCAATGCTACCAAATACTAATTGAGTGTGTGTAAACTTCTGACCCACTGGGAATGTGATGAAAGAAATAAAAGCTGAAATAAATCATTCTCTCTACTATTATTCTGGCATTTCACATTCTTAAAATAAAGTGGTGATCCTAACTGACCTAAGACAGGGAATTTTTACTAGGATTAAATGTCAGGAATTGTGAAAAACTGAGTTTAAATGTATTTGGCTAAGGTGTATGTAAACTTCAGACTTCAACTGTACGTTTCAAGCAGACCACCATAGTCCCTGTGCCCAAGAACGCCAAGGTAACCTGCCTAAATGACTACCGCCCCGTAGCACTCACGTCTGTAGCCATGAAGTGCTTTGAAAGGCTGGTCATGGCTCACATCAATACCATCATCCCAGAAACACTAGACCCACTCCAATTCCTATTCTGCCCCAACAGATCCACAGATGATGCAATCTCTATTGCACGCCACACTGCCCTTTCCCACCTGGACAAAAGGAACACCTATGTGAGAATGCTGTTCATTGACTACAGCTCAGCATTCAACACCATAGTGCCCTCAAAGCTCATCACTATACTAAGGACCGTGGGACTAAACACCTCCTCTTGCAACTGGATCCTGGACTTCCTGACAGGCTGCCCCAGGTGGTAAGGGTAGGCAACAACACATCTACCACGCTGATCCTCAACACGGGGGCCCCTCAGGGGTGCGTGCTTAGTCCCCTCCTGTACACCCTGTTCACCCACGACTGTGTGGCCAATCACGACTCCCAACACCATCATTAAGTTTGCCGACGACACAACAGTGGTAGGCATGATCACCGACAACGATGAGACAGCCTATAGGGAGGATGTCAGAGAACTGGCAGTGTGGTGCCAGGACAGCAACCTCTCCCTCAACGTGATCAAGACAAATTAGCTGATCGTGGACTACAGGAAAAGGAGGGCCGAGCACACCTCCATTCACATCGACGGGGCTGTAGTGGAGCAGGTCGAGAGTTTAAAGTTCCTTGGTGTCCACATCCCCAACAAACTATCATGGTCCAAACACACCAAGACAGTTGTGAAGAGGGCACGACAACACCTATTCCCCCTCAGGAGACTGAAAAGATTTGGCATGGGTCCTCGGATCCTCAAAAGGTTCTACAGCTGCACCATCGAGAGCATCCTGACTGTTTGCGTCACCGCCTGGTATGGCAACTGCTCAGCATCCGACTGCAAGGCGCTACAGAGAGTAGTGCGTACTGCCCAGTACATCACTGGGGCCAAGCTTCCTGCCATCCAGGACCTCTATACCAGGCGGTGTCAGAGGAAGGCCCTAAAAATTGTCAAAGATTCCAGCCACCCTAGTCATAGACTGTTCTCTCTGCTACCGTACGGCAAGCGGTACCGGAGCGCCAAGTCTAGGTCCAAAAGGCTCCATAACAGCTTCTACCCCTGCTGAACAGCCAATCAAATGGCTACCCAGACTATTTGCATTGACCCCCTTGTTTATTATCTATGCATAGTCACTTTGCCCCTATCTACATGTACATATGACTCAATTGCCTTGACTAACCTGTACCCCACATTGACTCGGTACCGGTACCCCCTGTATATAGCCTCGTTATTTTTTCTTTTTTTTACTTTAGTTTTAGGTCCTGAGCGCTCTGGAGCAGGTTTATTTAAATCAAATATTTGTTACGTTTATTTAACTGGGTAAGTCAGTTAAGAACAAATTCTTATTTACAATGACGGCCTAGGAACAGTGGCTTAACTGCCTTGTTCAGGGGAAGAACTACAGATTTTTACCTTGTTAGCTCGGGGATTTGAACTAGCAATCTTTCAGTTACTGGCCCAACGCAAATATTGACTCACTGCAGTGTTCATTAAGGGCTTGTAAGTAAGCATTTCACAGTAAGGCTACACCTGTTGTATTCGGCACGTGACAAATAGAATTTGATTTGATTTCCATTAAGTACTATATCTGGGGCGGCAGGTGGCCTAGTGGTTAGAGCGTTGGACTAGTAACCGAAAGGTTGCAAGATCGAATCCCCGAGCTGGTAAAAATCTGTCAATCTGCCCCTGAACAAGGCAGTTAACCCACTAGGTTGTCATTGAAAATAAGAATTTGCCTAGTTAAATAAAAGTAAAAGAAAATCGATGTATTGTAAATCATGTTACAGAAACCTATAGGATTGTGTCCATACAGTATGTTTTCCATGGAAATCACCGGGCGATAGCATATGTCAGGACGTGGTGGTGTGTCATTGATTGTCAACACAGATCCTCAATAGACTTACGGTGCAGTGGTATGTCTTGGTATGTGCTGCACACTGCAATGTCACCCATAACAGTTGAATAGGTTCAGTAAACTGCAGGAGCAGCAGTAGCTCTCTAGCTTTCCATTATGTATCTAACGTACTGGTGTAGCTAGGCTGTGCTGGTCTGGCCGTATTCCACAGATCAAATTAGCCTGAAATTCAGATCTGCTTAAAGTTCCACTTTCTGTACTCTGTGGGAGGAGCTCAATTGGTTTTGCTTGACTACTCACGTCCGTTCCTCTCCGTCCTCCCCTGGTATGCTTTTGAAAAATATGAAAAGGTAACGGAGGAGCGGAAACGTGCAATAAAAGGCACTTTTATGAAATGAGACTCCTGTCAGACTGTATGTTGGGCATATGACACTGAGAACAGGGAGTTTGACACAAACTGACTGGTACCCAGGCTAAGAATGAACAGCTACTTATGTCAGACAACTAATCCTTCCAGTCTTTTTTTTCCCCCGCACAGGGGGCTTACCTGTTGCTCCTGGCCAAGATGACCTAAGGCAACTCCGGTGACAAAGAAGATTAAGGAAAAGAGGACTCCAAGCTAGGCTGAAAAGACGGGCTACACGGCCTCCTCTTCCTAGTATTCTGATGGCTAATGTCCAAATAAACTTTGAACTCAGTGCAAGGCATCAATCGCAGAGGGACATCAGGGAATGCTGTGTCTTAGTTTTTCCTGAAATGTGTCTTATGGACAGTTCACTCGACTCTGCTATTAAACCCCACGGCTTCTCCATATTCCGAATGAATTGAACGGCGGCTTCTGGTATGAGTCCAGGGTGAGGGGTATGTTTCATCATAAGCAATTTCTGTAGTGAAGTTGAAAACGTGAGCTCTTGTTCACCTGACCTGGAGTTTCTGACGCTAAATACTGACCCCGCTATATGCTGAGGGAATTCCCGTGTGTTATTATCACAGCTGTGTACATACCGCCACAAGCTAACATCAAGGATGCACTCAGTGAATTGTACAAGAACATTAGCCAGCAAGAATCCTCTCAACCGGAAGCAGTCTTTATTGTCATGGGTGACTTTAACCAAGCCCATTTATAACCATTTTTCTCCAAATATCACCAACAGGATCCAGCGTGCTTGACCATGTATACACAAACATCCGTTAAGCATACAAAGCCATCCCGCGCCCCCATTTCGACCAATCAGATCACATCTCTCTGTTCCTACTCCCCTCCTACAAGCAGCAATTCAAGAGGGACTGGATCCTGAAACTGGATCCTGGAGGAAGTTTAGGATCCAGTTGCAGAGGGTGGTGTCCAGACGGGCAGACCACAGGCTGTGAGGATTGGCTACATCACCTCCTCCACACTGACTCTTAACTCAGGAGTCCACCAAGGGTGTGTCCTCAGTCCACTGCTGTACTCCCTGTTCACCTACAACTACGTGGCTTTGCACCACACCAACTCTATCATCTAGTTTGCTGACGACACCACGGCTGTAGGCCTGATAACCAACAACGACGAGTCAGCCTATAGGGAGGAACTGGTGAACTGGTGTCACGACAACATCCTCTCCCTCAATGTCAGCAAAACAAAGGAGTTAATTGTTGACTTCAGGAAGCGGAGGATGGAACATGCCCCGACCCGGCATCAACGGAACTGCAGTAGAGAGTCACGAGTTCCTCGCTCTTGTCAAGAGGGCACAACAGCGTCTCTACATCCGACTGAATCAATTCGGCATGCCAACCCGTGGTCCTCTCCAAATACTACTGCTGCACCATCGAGAGCGTCCTGACTGGTTGCATCACAGCTTGGTACTGGAATTGCTCCGTCCACGACAGCAAGGCCCTCAAGCGGGTATTGAAGACGTCACAGTTACCCATCCAGGACATCTAAATCCAAACAATGCCAGAGACAGCATCATCAAGGACCCCAACATACCCCTCAGCCACGAGATGTTCTTTCCCTTACTGTTGGGCAGAGGATGAGGTCTGATACCAACAGGCTCAGAGACAATTTCTATCTACAAGCCATCAGAACACTTGAACTGGACTGACCACCTGCACTGACTCTCTGCACCTTAACACACATACACACGCACGCACGCGCTACCAGACTCTTATTCTACTGGTCAGTTTATACACTGCCCCTCTCCCAAAAAAGAAATATTGGACTATAAATTGTACCTGTATTATACTGATGCTAAATTATGTTCTACTGAGACATTTACTTTATGTTGGTGTTCTTATCTTGTATTAGTTATTATTGTTGTTGCATTGTCCAGAAGGAACCTGCATTTCATTGGACAATGTATACCATGTGTATCCGGTACATACGACTAATACTACTTGAAACTGAATAATAATTGTAGTGTTCAATATTCACTGACAAACACAGTCAACACCAAAGCCTCTACCCAATGTGACATTGTGGTATTAGAATCTCTTCTGGGCAAAAAGTGGCTTCAAATCTGTCAATGAACATCTCAAAGCCAACGAGACCCAGGCTAACTATGATAGTCAGCCTGGTCCCATACTCTAACTATGACAGTAAGAGTATGGGACCAGGCTAACTATGATAGTCAAGAGTATGGGACCAGGCTGACTATGGCAGTCAAGAGTATGGGACCAGGCTGACTATGACAGTCAGAGTATAGGACCAGGCTGACTATGACAGTCAGAGTATAGGACCAGGCTAACTATGACAGTCAGAGTATAGGACCAGGCTAACTATGATAGTCAAGAGTATGGGACCAGGCTGACTATGACAGTCAGAGTGTGGGACCCGCCTTTTATGATTCAGTGGCTCCCAAATTACAATTGTTACTTACCATTTGTCAAGGTGGTAGTCTGGATAATATCCTATTTATTCGCACATGCTTTAAAGGCTGCCAGTCATTGGATCATGGTGGTTTCTTCTGTCAATTACAGAACAGGAGCCTTTGTGTCTGTCTGGTTATAAATGAATGGCCAAAAGTGATGGCATTATGCAACAGGTTTTCTACAAACAAACTTTATCAGTGTGTGTTTTGCACCAAGCCTGGTTCCATATCTATTTAACTCCTATGGTTGTTGTCCTGTCAATGCCCAAAGGAGTTGTCAAGACAACACAAACAGATCTGGGACCAGGCTATTTCGCTCCTCGGTGCCATGATAACAAGTTTTACTTAAAAAAAATACAAGACACTATTTTTTTATTATGCATCCAAGTAATAATATTTGTTTACACAAACAGGAATACATTTGTCACGTTGAAATAGTTTGGATACTATTTCCATGACAACAATACAAAATCAAAAACAAAAAAAGCACAACAATAAACAAACATAATAATTTAATATTATACAATGGCAACAAAACTTTTAACTGCCATACATGAAATTAATGAATTGTAACAGTAGTTGTTGTTATATTTGTTATTTATCAGGATTTCCTTAGATACGCACGTGGTCTCTTTCAATGCACAGAGTATGAAGTGTATGGTAAAATCTAAAGTCTACATTAAAGCTATACCTTCTTCTGCAATTACAACGCAGACATTACTACAACAACAAAAATTACATCAAATGGGGCTGGGTTAATTGTCTGCATGAACCTCATTTACATAAAGCTGACAGAAGTGTAGTCCAAATGGAATATAATTTACATAACACTGACAGAGGTGTAGTCCAAATGGAATCTCATTTACATAACACTGACAGAAGTGTAGTCCAAATGGAATCTCATTTACATAACACTGACAGAGGTGTAGTCCAAATGGAATCTCATTTACATAACACTGACAGAGGTGTAGTCCAAATGGAATCTCATTTACATAACACTGACAGAGGTGTAGTCCAAATGGAATATAATTTACATAAAACTGACAGAGGTGTAGTCCAAATTGAATCGTAAGGTGTGGAATATTTTATATATATATATATATATATATATATAATATTACTTTTCCAGTGTTGCAGATTGCTACATACAAGCACATCATTATGATCTACCCAATCTGTATCATTACCTATTAAACAGTAACAATAACCGGTTCTACAGGGTTTCTCCATGTAGGCTGACTATTGGAGCGCCTATCAGCAGCAGGCTAAAAAGCCTTGCACTGTGATCAGTCGCTCATACGTAGCATACCGGTCTGGTTACTAAAGGCTATGACATGCAATAACAGGCTATAAACCTTACTCTGATCGTTCACTCATACGTAGCATACCGGTCTGGTTACTAAAGGCTATGACATGCAATAACAGGCTATAAACCTTACTCTGATCGTTCACTCATACGTAGCATACCGGTCTGGTTACTAAAGGCTATGACATGCAATAACAGGCTATAAACCTTACTCTGATCGTTCACTCATCGTAGCATACCGGTCTGGTTACTAAAGGCTATGACATGCAATAACAGGCTATAAACCTTACTCTGATCGTTCACTCATACGTAGCATACCGGTCTGGTTACTAAAGGCTATGACATGCAATAACAGGCTATAAACCTTACTCTGATCGTTCACTCATACGTAGCATACCGGTCTGGTTACTAAAGGCTATGACATGCAATAACAGGCTATAAACCTTACTCTGATCGTTCACTCATACGTAGCATACCGGTCTGGTTACTAAAGGCTATGACATGCAATAACAGGCTATAAACCTTACTCTGATCGTTCACTCATACGTAGCATACCGGTCTGGTTACTAAAGGCTATGACATGCAATAACAGGCTATAACTCTTCTACTCCCTCTACCACAGGGTTTCACCATAGCACACTGAGAGAGCAAGCCTGTCCTTGGTGTGTGTGTGTGTGTGTGTGTGTGTGTGTGTGTGTGTGTATTTGTCTCCCAACATGACATTTCTCTCCTGATTGACTTTACAGTAACATTGATCTGAACCAGACAGACAGACATTTTCTTTTATAGTCCTTGTAAGTGAATGAATCTCTCTGACTCTTTAACTCATGGTAATCATCTCGTATTTGTCCTTAAGACTGCTGTCTTCCTCCAGATCTTCTTCCTCCTCTTCGTCCTCCTCCTCTTCCTCCTCGTGGGGTTTCTCAGGCTGTTTGTGATGCATCTCGATGAACAGGAAGTAGACCAGGGCCCCGACCACGCCCCCTATCATCGGCCCCGCCACCGGGACCCACCACCAGTAGTCGGACGTGCTGTGTATAGGTAGGCACACACACATTACACACACACACATTACAAGAGGAAGGTATAAGCTGTCCTTCTGGATAATGTCGTGACGCGTCTAGTCACACTTATAAATGCGTTCTTAAGCCTTGTACAGTGCCTTCGGAAAGTATTCAGACCCCTTCACTTTTTCCACATTTTGTTACGTTACAGTCTTGTTCTAAAATTTATTAAATTGTTTTTTTTTTCCCCTCATCAATCTACACACAACACCCCATAATGACAAAGCAAAAACAGTTTTTTGTTATGTTTGCAAATGTGTATATATATATATATATATATAAAAAAACTGAAATATGACATTTACATAAGTAGATTGAAGCACCGTTGGCAGTGATTACAGCCTCGAGTCTTCTTGGGTATGACGCTACAAGCTTGGCACACCTGTATTTGGGGAGTTTCTCCCATTCTTCTCTGCAGATCCTCTCAAGCTCTGTCAGGTTGGATGGGCAGCGTCACTGCACAGCTATTCTCAGGTCTTTCCAGAGATATCCGATCGTGTTCTAGTCCGGGCTTTCGCTGGGCCACTCGAGGACATTCAGAGACTTGTCCCAAAGCCACTCCTGCATTGTCTTGGCTGTGTGCTTATGGCCATTGTCCTGTTGGATGGTGAACCTTCGCCCCACTCTGAGGTCCTGAGCGCTCTGGAGCAGGTTTTCATCATCAAGGATCTCTCTGTACTTTGCTCTGTTCTTCTTTCCCTCGTCTCCCAGTCCCTGCTGCTGAAAAACATCCCCACAGCATGATGTTGCCATCACCATGCTTCACCGTAGGGATGGTGCCAGGTTTCCTCCAGACGTGACGCTTGGCATTCGGGCCAAAGAGTTCAATCTTGGTTACATCAGACCAGAGAATCTTGTTTCTCATGGTCTGAGAGTCCTTTAGGTGCCTTTGGCAAACTCCAAGCGGGCTGTCATGTGCCTTTTACTGATTGGTGGAGTGCTGCAAAGATGGTTGTGCTTCTGGAAGGTTCTCCCATCTCCACAGAGGAACTCTGGAGCTCTGTCAGTGACCATCGGGATATTGGTCACCTCCCTGACTAAGGCCCTTCTCCCCCGATTGCTCAGTTTGGCCGGGTGGCCAGCTCCAGGAAGAGTCTTGGTGGTTCTAAACTTCTTCCAATTAAAACCTCTACGAGATCGGTGTCCCTAAACTGGGACGGTTGTTGCTATTGTGCGCTAATGTGACTAGAATGATGTTGTAAACAACAGCCAAATTTCCAGGACATAGACAGTCTTATATGGGCAGAAAACGTACATTCTTGTTCAACTGCAGTGTCCAATTTACAGTAGCTATTACAGTGAAGATAAATGCTATTGTTTGAGGAGAGTGCACAACAACGAAACACTTTAATCATGGCAACTGGTTTGATACATTCACCTCTGAAGGTAAATAATATACTTACATTCAGTAATCTTACTCTGATTTGTACATCCTGAAGGTCCCATAGAGAAAATGTAGCATAGTTTTGTTTGATAAAATACATTTTTATATTCAAATGTAGGAACTGGGTTCTACAGTTAAACCCCTGCTGTCTCTGGCTCCACACCCACCCCGCCCGGCCATCTAGATGTGTGAAGGTTAGTGTATTTTCTGTAGGGAAGCTAATGATCCATCATGTATGACATTCCTGGGAGTGTGTAAACTTAAATTTGTTATTACCATAGCATTTTTCTATGTTGAAAATGTATTATTTGACCAATTCGGCACATTTTGGCAAACTCCTGGCAGACTTGATACAAAATATTGTGTAGTGATGTAATTATTCACTGGATCAGTCTGAAACTTTGCACACACCATGCTGCCATCTGTTGGACAAAATCTAAATTACACCTAGACTCCTATCTGAATGTATGGCCTTTCTCTTGCATTTCAAAGATGATGAAAAATATAACGCATGTTTTTTTGTTTGAATTATCTTTTACTAGATCTAATGTGTTATTCTCCTACATTAATTTCACATTTCCACAAACTTAAGTCTTTCCTTTCGAATGGTATCAAGAATATACATAAATGTATCCTTATTTCAGGTCCTGAGCTACAGACAGTTAGATTTGGGTATGTCATTTTAGGCGGGAATTGAAAAAAAGGGTCCGATACTTAATTTAAGAATGGGCCACTGTGTTGTTGGGGACCTTCAATCCTGCAGAAATGTTTTGGTACCCTTCCCCAGATATGTGGCTCGACACAATCCTGTCTTGGAGCACTATGTAAAATACCTCCTACCTCATGGCTTTTTGCTCTGACATGCACTGTCAACTGTGGGACCTTATATAGACAGGTGTGTGCCTTTCCAAATCATGTCCAATCAATTGAATTTACAACAGATGGACTCCAATCAAGTTGTAGAAACATCTCAAGGATGATCAATGACAACAGGATGCACCTGAGCTCAATTTCGAGTCTCATATCAAAGGGTCTGGATACTTATGTAAATAAGGTATTTCTGTTTGTTTTTAATATATTTGCAAACATTTCTAAAAACCTGTTTTCGCTTTGTCATATGGGGTATTGTGCAGAGATTCATGGTAAAAAAAAACACATCCATTTTAGAAGAAGGCTGTAGCATAATAAAATGTGGAAAAAGTCAAAGGGTCTGAATACTTTCCGACTGCACTGTAAGTGCGGCTAGATTTGGCCGTCAAAGAATTATCCAGAAGGACAACTTGTTCGTTTTTTACAGCACCGTTATAATTTAAATCTCAGTCTACTTTCCAAGCTCCAAAGCTTTGAAAGTTCAATTCAAAGAATCCAAGTACAATTCAATAGTAGGCAGGCAGTAACCCAATGGGGTAGCACAGAGCATGACAACAGATAATTAGCTAACATTGACTGCATGTGATGTGATGTGTTAATGTGCATGTGAGGTTATATAACACCAATCTAGATGCGAAAGAAATGCACACCTATTGAGGCGAGGTGCTGGCTAGCGGAGTGGAGAGGAGAGCTGCACAGGAGCACAAATATTTATGTCCAACGTTTCGACAGACAAGGGTATAAAGGGTATATATAACACCAATCAACACATGGTTGTTTTCTCACCTATCAATAGTCAAAGTCACCATTATTAGTCAGTTGTACAACCGAATGCCTTCAACTGAAATGTGTCTTCCGCATTTAACCCAACCCCTCTGAATCAGAGAGGTGCGGGGCTGCCTTAATCGACGTCCACGTCTTCGGCGCCCGGGGAACAGTGGGTTAACTGCCTTGTTCAGGGGGCAGAACGACAGATTTTTTACCTTGTCAGCTCGGGGCTTCGAACTTGCAACCCTCCGGTTACAAGTCCAACGCTCTAACCACTAGGCTACCTGCCAGACAATCAAAGGACGATTTGATAAAAATGGTCAACTAATCATCAAGCTAGTTTTGGAATAGATCCAGTAAGTGGAACTAGAAGTTTGTGAAACACTGGTCTAGACTTTGATCAACATGAGTTACATGAACACTTCTATATGAGTTACCTGAACCCTTCTATATGAGTTACCTGAACCCTTCTATGTGAGTTACATGAACATTTCTATATGAGTTACCTGAACATTTCTATATGAGTTACCTGAACCCTTCTATATGAGTTACCTGAACCCTTCTATGTGAGTTACCTGAACCCTTCTATATGAGTCACCTGAACCCTTCTATATGAGTTACCTGAACCCTTCTATGTGAGTTACCTGAACCCTTCTATGTGAGTTACCTGAACCCTTCTATGTGAGTTACCTGAACCCTTCTATGTGAGTTACCTGAACCCTTCTATGTGAGTTACCTGAACACCTCCCAGCCCCAGCCTGCTACAGCAGTAAAGAGCCGTGGCCCCAGGTCCCTGGCAGGGTTGAGGGGGTACCCACAGTTCAGCCCCATGGACACCCCGATAGCCATGATAACCAGGCCGATGCACAGTGGCTCCATGCCACTAGGGGCGCCGATGTTCTTCCCATCGTTGATGGCCAGGATACACAACACCAGCATGCCTGTTCCCACTGCCTGGAGAGTACAATCAAAGAATAGAGTATGAAGATAGGCGGAATCCCTGTTCACGCTTGTAGGCGATGTCATGGCGACGTTTGCTAGCTAAGCTCACGTGTAGAAACACGTGATCGGGGCTAACGGTCGTCTCACGATGAACTGTGCATGTGAAGGCTGTCAAATTAAAGGCACTTCTTCGATATGAAGTTGTTTTTGACGAAAAAAATAAACGTATCAGTTTGCCACTCACGAGGTTGGAGTAATAACATGTTCAACTACTGAAGACATTGGCTTAAATCTTGGTTGTGCCTTTTAGATTTAGAAAAAAAAATAAATTAAGGAAGAGCTTTTCACTTCTCTCATTGACTTCTAAAACCCCGGCCTGGTCTGCTTGGTCTGTTTCGCAAACGCTCCTGGAAGTCTCTCAATGTTGCGCCTCTGGGTTTAGAATCTCTGTGGTAAGATGATAAAAAAAAAAAAATGTTTGATTGTTGACAACAGCATTAGGTCAATTCCATTTCAATTCAGTCAATTCAGGAAGGAAATTGACCCTGGTTGATCATTT
The DNA here is from genome assembly GCA_030435695.1 of Brachymystax lenok tsinlingensis. Taxonomy (NCBI): domain Eukaryota; kingdom Metazoa; phylum Chordata; class Actinopteri; order Salmoniformes; family Salmonidae; genus Brachymystax; species Brachymystax lenok. The sequence continues at coordinate 6,107,306 of CM059791.1, read as the reverse complement.
AAATAAAAGGACCTTCAGTAACACCTGGTGATATTTTCATTTATTTGAATATTCCAGCAGGATACAAAAAAAATTTATGAAATTTTATTTTTATCTTTGTTGGGAGAACTAAATGTTATTCTTCATCCAGGCTGCATCACATCTGGCCGTGTTTTGGAGTCCCATAGGGTGGCGCACAATTGGCCCAGCGTCGTCCAGGTTTGGCCGGGGTAGGCCGTCATTGTAAATAAGAATTCTTTCTTAACTGACTTGCCTAGTTAAATAAAAAATAAAAGAATATGTTTGTTGGGAGAACGTAATGTTATTTTTTATATTTGTTGGGAGAACTAATGTTATTCTTTATATTTGTTGGGAGAATGTTATTCTTTATATTAGTTGGGAGAATGTTATTCTTTATATTAGTTGGGAGAATGTTATTCTTTATATTTGTTGGGAGAATTTTATTCTTTATATTTGTTGGGAGAATTTTATTCTTTATATTTGTTGGGAGAATTTTATTCTTTATATTTGTTGGGAGAATGCTATTCTTTATATTTGTTGGGAGAATTTTATTCTTTATATTTGTTGGGAGAATGCTATTCTTTATATTTGTTGGGAGAATGTTATTCTTTATATTTGTTGGGAGAACGTAATGTTTTTATTTTTATAAATTTTTTGTTATTATTGGCCCTCCTCTTCTGAGCTTTTTTTGTTTTGTTACATACATCAATTTTACAAATATGCCACTTTTTTTGCATAGTAATTACAAGGTAAAATATAGTTATTTGATATACATTACATCTGGATAGATACACATCCGGTATACATTACATACAGTGCATTCGCAAAGTATTTAGACCCCTTGACTTTTTCAACATTTTATTATGTTACAGCCTTATTCTAAAATGGATAATAAAAAAATTATTATCCTCATCAATCTACACACAATACCTCATAATGACAAAGCAAAAACAGATTTTTTGATATTTTTGCAGGTGTATTAAATATAAAACAATATGACATTTACATAAGTATTCAGACCCTTTACTCAGTACTTTGTTGAAACACAGGCAGCGATTACAGCCTCACATCTTCTTGGGTATGACGCTACAAACTTAGCATACCTGTATTTGGGGAGTTTCCCCCATTCTTCTCTGCAGATCCTCTCAAGCTCTGTCAGGTTGGATGGGGAGCGTCGCTGCACAGCTGTTTTCAGGTCTCTCCTAGAGATGTTAGATCGGGTTCAAGTCCGGGCTCTGGCTGGGCCAATCAAGGACATTCAGAGACTTGTCCTGAAGTCACTCCTTCATTGTCTTGGCTGTGTGCTTAGGGTCATTGTCTTGTTGGAAGGTGAACCTTCGCCCCAGTCTGAGATCCTGAGCGCTCTGGAGCAGGTTTTCATCAAGGATCTCTCTGTACTTTGCTCCATTCATCTTTCTCTCAATCCTGACTAGTCTCCCAGTCCCTGCCGCTGAAAATCATCCCCACAGCATGTTGCTGCCATCACCATGCTTCACCGTAGGGATGGTGCCAGGTTTCCTCCAGACGTGAAGCTTGGCATTCAGGGCAAAGAGTTCAATCTTGGTTACATCAGATGATCTTGTTTCTCATATTCTGAGAGTCCTTTAGGTGAGTTTTTGGCAAACTCCAAGTGGGCTGTCATGTGCCTTTTACTGAGGAGTGGCTTCCGTCTGGCCACTCTACCATAAAGGCCTGATTGGTGGAGTGCTGCAGAGATGGTTGTCCTTCTGGAAGGTTCTGCCATATCCACAGAATAACTCTGGTGCTCTGTCAGTGACCAGAGGGTTCTGGTCACTCTGCTCAGTTTGGTCGGGCGGCCAGCTCTAGGATGAGTCTTGGTGGTTACAAACTAACTCCATTTAAGAATAATGGAGGCCACTGTGATCTTGGGTACGTTAAAATTTCTAAAAAATATTTTAGAATAAGGCTAACATAACAAAATATGGAAAAAGTCAAGGGGTCTGAATACTTTTCGTTTGCACTGTATAGTATTTTTTGGTCCTAACTATTACAGATCATGGCCATTTAAACCCACCCCTCAGCTGCTTTCGGCACATCCCACCCCATCTCCGTAAAGCTACTCTCAGTCCATCCCACCTATCTCCGTAAAACTACTCTTAGCCCATCCCACCTATCTCCGTAAAGCTACTCTCAGCAATCCCACCTACCTCTGTAAACCACAGACTTATGATTTCCATGTGCAATATATTTGTAAACTGTGCTGTTTTACATAAATTATGAACCTTTATAATCGCATAGTATTTACAGATTGTATATTAAAGATGAATATTTTACTAACGGTGTGTATATTATATTGTTGATTGATTGACTTTCCAAATCTCAGAAACAGTGCTATTTGTAGGGTTAGTTTCAGGTAAATGTATAGACTTTTCAGCGCTCTTGAACCTGTGACCAGAAACAAGCTACATAGGGGCAAAACCAAAAGAAGTGATCTAATGACTCTGTCTCTTTTCAGCAAAATCTGCAGAGCTGAGATAAATAAATACAATTAAAATAAATGGTTGTATGCCCCATATACAGGACATACCATTCTGTAGGTGGCAAGAATTTTACATTATCATTTAAATTGAGTGTTGCTTTGTGTATCAGTTCATAAACGACGTACCATGAAAACGGAACATCGAAAATCTCTTCCCACCTATTTTGCAACCTGTATGGCGCCGCTGTCAACATTTTGGTCCTCAAATGAAACTGGTATACAGAGCCTTCAGAAAGTATTCATACCCCTTGACTTGTTCCACATTTTGTAGTGTTACAGCCTGAATTCAAAAATTGATTAAATAATTTTTTTGTATCACCCATCTACACACAATACCCCATCCCATAATGACAAAGAGAAAACATGTTTTTAGAAATGTTTTCAAATCTATTGTCAATGAAATACAGAAATGTATCATTTACATAAGTATTTACACCCCTGAGTCAGTACATGTTTGAATCAGCTTTGCACACGTGGATTGTACAATATTTGCACATTAAACAATTCTTCAAGCTCTATATCAAGTTAGTTGTTGATCATTGCTAAACAGCCATTTCCAAGACTTACCATAGATTTTCAAGCCGATTTAAGTCAAAACTGTAACTAGGCCACTCAGGAGCATTCAATGTCGTCTTGGTAAGCAACTTTGGCCTTGTGTTTTAGGTTATTGTTCTGCTGAAAGGTGAATTTGTCTCCCAGTTTATGTTGGAAAGCAGCGAGAACTAGGTTTTCCTCTAAGATTTTGCCTGTGCTTAGCTCTATTCCGTTTATTTTTATCCTAAAAAACTCCCTAGCCCTTAATGATGACAAGCATACCCATAACATGATGCAGCCACCACCATGCTTGAAAATATGAAGAGTGGTACTCAGTAATGTGTTGTGTTGGATTTGCCCCAAACATATCAAGTTAAATATTCTTTGCTCATATGATTTAAAAAAAGGTTTAGTCTGGAGTAGGCAGCGCCATAAGGAAATAAGTAAACTGTGATATGACTAAAGAGTTAATCAGAGGTATTTTCCCTCTCCATGGTTGCAAGATCTTGTCTGTTATTTGTTAACTTTCTATTGACATTTGTTGTCGTGAGTTAATTTACAGTTGAAGTCGGAAGTTAACATACACCTTTCGGAGGTTTACATACACCACTCCAAATACATTTAAACTCAGTTTTTCACAATTCCTGACATTTAATCCTAGTAAAAATTCCCTGTCTTAAGTCAGTTCAGATCACCACTTTATTTTAAGAATGTGAAATGTCAGAATAATAGTAGAGAGAGTGATTTACTTCAGCTTTTATTTCTTTCATCACATTCCCAGTGTGTCAGAAGTTTACATACACTCAATTAGTATTTGGTAGCATTGCCTTTTAATTGTTTAACTTGGGTCAAACGTTTTGGGTAGCCTTCCACAAGCTTCACACAATAAGTTGGGTGAATTTTGGCCCATTCCTCCTGACAGAGCTGGTGTAACTGAGTCAGGTTTGTAGGCCTCCTTGCTCGCACACGCTTTTTCAGTTCTGCCTACAAATTCTCTATAGGAATGAGGTCAGGGCTTTGTGATGGCCACTCCAATAGCTTGACTTTGTTGTCCTTAAGCCATTTTGCACAACTTTGGAAGTATGCTTGGGGTCATTCTCCATTTGGAAGACCCATTTTCGACCAAGCTTTAACTTCCTGACTGATGTCTTGAGATGTTGTTTCAATATATCCACATAATTTCCCTCCTCATGATGCTATCTATTTTGTGAAGTGCACCAGTCCCTCCTGCAGCAAAGCACCCCCACAACATGATGCTGCCACCCCCGTGCTTCACGGTTGGGATGGTGTTCCTTGGCTTGCAAGCCTCCCCCTTTTTCCTCCAAACATAACAATGGTCATTATGGCCAAACAGTTCCTATTTTTGTTTCATAAGACCAGAGGACATTTCTCCAAAAAGTACGATTATTGTCCTCATATACAGTGAGGGGAAAAAGTATTTGATCCCCTGCTGATTTTGTACGTTTGTTTATTTGAACAGTGAGAGACAGAATAACAACAACAAAAATCCAGAAAAACGCATGTGAAAACTTTTTGAAATTGATTTGCATTTTAATGAGGGAAATAAGTATTTGACCCCTCTGTAAAACATGACTTAGTACTTGGTGGCAAAACCCTTGTTGGCAATCACAGAGGTCAGACGTAGTTGGCCACCAGGTTTGCACACATCTCAGGAGGGTTTTTGTCCTACTCCTCTTTGCAGATCTTCTCCAAGTCATTAAGGTTTCGAGGCTGACGTTTGGCAACTCGAACCTTCAGCTCCCACCACAGATTGTCTATGGGATTAAGGTCTGGAGACTGGCTAGGCCACTCCAGGACCTTAATGTGCTTCTTCTTGAGCCACTCCTTTGTTGCCTTGGCTGTGTGTTTTGGGTCATTGTCATGCTGGAATACCCATCCACGACCCATTTTCAATGCCCTGGCTGAGGGAAGGAGGTTCTCACCCAAGATTTGACGGTACATGGACCGGTCCATTGTCCCTTTGATGCGGTGAAGTTGTCCTGTCCCCTTAGCAGAAAAACACCCCCAAAGCATGATGTTTCCACCTCCATGTTTGACGGTGGGGATGGTGTTCTTAGGGTCATAGGCAGCATTCCTCTTCCTCCAAACACGGCGAGTTGGTTGATGCCAAAGAGCTCCATTTTGGTCTCATCTGACCACAACACTTTCACCCAGTTGTCCTCTGACTCATTCAGATGTTCATTGGCAAACTTCAGACGGGCATGTATATGTGCTTTCTTGAGCAGGGGGACCTTGCGGGCGCTGCAGGATTTCAGTCCTTCACGGCATAGTGTGTTACCAATTGTTTTCTTGGTGACTATGGTCTCAGCTGCCTTGAGATCATTGACAAGATCCTCCAGTGTACTTCTGGGCTGATTCCTCACCGTTCTCATGATCATTGCAACTCCACAAGGTGAGATCTTGCATGGAGCCCCAGGCCGAGGGAGATTGACAGTTCTTTTGTGTTTCTTCCATTTGAGAATAATCGCACCAACTGTTGTCACCTTCTCACCAAGCTGCTTGGCGATGGTCTTGTAGCCCATTCCATTCTTGTGTAGGTCTACAATCTTGTCCCTGACATCCTTAGAGAGTTCTTTGGTCTTGGCCATGGTGGAGAGTTTGGAATCTGATTGATTGATTGCTTTTGTGGACAGGTGTCTTTTATACAGGTAACAAGCTGAGATTAGGAGCACTCCCTTTAAGAGTGTGCTCCTAATCTCAGCTTGTTACCTGTATAAAAAGACACCTGGGAGACAGAAATCTTTCTGATTGAGAGGGGGTCAAATACTTATTCCCTCCATTAAAATGTTTACATGCGTTTTTCTCGATTTCTTTGTTGTTATTCTGTCTCTCACTGTTCAAATAAACCTACCATTAAAATTATAGACTGATAATTTCTTTGTCAGTGGGCAAACGTACAAAATCAGCAGGGGATCAAATAATTTTTTCCCTCACTGTACAGTTGTAAACCGTAGTTTGGCTTTTTTATGGCGGTTTTGGAGCAGTGGCTTCTTCCATGCTGAGCGGCCTTTCAGGTTATGTCGATAAGGACTCGTTTTACTGTGGATATAGATACTTTTGTACTTGTTTCCTCCAGCATCTTCACAAGGTCCTTTGCTGTTGTTCTGGGATTGATTTGCATTTTTCGCACCAAAGTACGTTCATCTCTAGGAGACAGAACGCGTCTCCTTTCTGAGCGGTATGACAGCTGCGTGGTCCCATTGTGTTCATACTTGCATACTATTGTTTGTACAGATGAACCTGGTACCTCCAGGCGTTTGGAAATTCCTCCCAAGGATGAACCAGAAGTCTTGGCTGATTTCTTTTGATTTTCCCATGATGTCAAGTAAAAAGGCACTGAGTTTGAAGGTATGCTTTGAAATACATCTACAGGTACACCTCCAATTGACTAAAATTATGTCAATTAGCCTATCAGAAGCTTCTAAAGCCATGACATAATTTTCTGGAATTTTCCAAGCTGTTTAAAGGCACAGTCAACTTAGTTTATGTAAACTTCTGACCTACTGGAATTGTGATACAGTGAATTATAAGTGAAATAATCTATCTGTAAACAATTGTTGAAAAATTACTTGTGTCAAGCACAAAGTAGATGTCCTAACCGACTTGCCAAAACTATAGTTTGTTAACAAGAAATTTGTGGAGTGGTTGAAAAACGAGTTTTAATGACTCCAACCTAAGTGTATGTAAACTTCCGACTTCAACTGTATATATTTCGGGATATGAATGCCAAGTATGTCTTCTTCACCATCAGACCATGTTATTGATAAACTACAGGGTGATGTAAAAGTTGTTTATTTTAATGATGGCAATAAGTAATATGGTACACTTATCATAATTAGGTTTTAGTCCAGAGAGGTTAGAGAAATATTCCAGATCCTAAATGAGATTGTGCATCCAGTGCAGGGATCCAGATTGCAGACTAAAGAGAGAACTCGAGTCACCGGCATAGTTTGACACTTTTTTTTAAGCCCTGGATTTTTAACCTCTTGATATTATTGTTGGTTCAAATTTTAATACCTAACATTTCAATGGCCAGATCCAATAGATACTGAGACAATGGACAACCTTGTTTTTGTCCTTTTGACAGTTCAATACTTTCTGAGATGTAGCCATTATTTACTATTTTACACCTAGGGTTACTATACATAACTTTAACCCATTTTATAAGAGATTATCCTAAATTAAAATAGTCCAGGCATTTTATATATCAATTCTAGTTGTACTTTATCAAAGGCATTTTCAAAGTCAGTTATGAATACCAGGCCTGATTTTCCAGATGTTTCATAGTGTTCTATTGTTTCAAGTACTTGTCTTATATTATCTCCAATGTATCGTCCATGTAAAAAACCTGTCTGATTAGGATGAATAATATCCGACAACACCTTTTTAATTCTATGCGCCCTGCATTTTGCAAAATAAATTGCATCACAACACTGAAGTGTAAGGGTCCTCCAATTGTTTTTAATGGACTGAATCTTTATATTTACTACCTGGGTCCTGTTTCAGTAATAATGAAATCAGACCTTCTTGTTCAGTGTCTGATAATCAACCATTTTATATGAGTGGTTAAAACACGCTAATAGTGGATCTTTGAGTACATCAAAAAAAGGTTTGATATAACTCAAGCCCTGGAGTTTTAATTGCATCAAGAAGTTCCTCCTCTGTAATTTGGCCTTCACATGAGTATAGCTGTTAATTTCACATTATTATTAGGGGAAAAGTCATTATAGTTAACATCCTTCAGTGGAGTAATGTTGAGTGAGAATAATGTTATTCTTTATATTTGTTGGGAGAACTAATGTTATTCTTTATATTTGTTGGGAGAATAATGTTACTCTTAAGACAGGATGCAACACCTCCATGACTGTTACTGTGTTGTGTCTGTGTTGATGTTAAGTAGGTAAGTGTGTTACTGTGTTGTGTCTGTGTTGATGTTAAGTAGGTAAGTGTGTTACTGTGTTGTGTCTGTGTTGATGTTAAGTAGGTAAGTGTGTTACTGTGTTGTGTCTGTGTTGATGTTAAGTAGGTAAGTGTGTTACTGTGTTGTGTCTGTGTTGATGTTAAGTAGGTAAGTGTGTTACTGTGTTGTGTCTGTGTTGATGTTAAGTAGGTAAGTGTGTTACTGTGTTGTGTCTGTGTTGATGTTAAGTAGGTAAGTGTGTTACTGTGTTGTGTCTGTGTTGATGTTAAGTAGGTAAGTGTGTTACTGTGTTGTGTCTGTGTTGATGTTAAGTAGGTAAGTGTGTTACTGTGTTGTGTCTGTGTTGATGTTAAGTAGGTAAGTGTGTTACTGTGTTGTGTCTGTGTTGATGTTAAGTAGGTAAGTGTGTTACTGTGTTGTGTCTGTGTTGATGTTAAGTAGGTAAGTGTGTTACTGTGTTGTGTCTGTGTTGATGTTAAGTAGGTAAGTGTGTTACTGTGTTGTGTCTGTGTTGATGTTAAGTAGGTAAGTGTGTTACTGTGTTGTGTCTGTGTTGATGTTAAGTAGGTAAGTGTGTTACTGTGTTGTGTCTGTGTTGATGTTAAGTAGGTAAGTGTGTTACTGTGTTGTGTCTGTGTTGATGTTAAGTAGGTAAGTGTGTTACTGTGTTGTGTCTGTGTTGATGTTAAGTAGGTAAGTCTGTTACTGTGTTGTGTCTGTGTTGATGTTAAGTAGGTAAGTGTGTTACTGTGTTGTGTCTGTGTTGATGTTAAGTAGGTAAGTGTGTTACTGTGTTGTGTCTGTGTTGATGTTAAGTAGGTAAGTCTGTTACTGTGTTGTGTCTGTGTTGATGTTAAGTAGGTAAGTGTGTTACTGTGTTGTGTCTGTGTTGATGTTAAGTAGGTAAGTGTGTTACTGTGTTGTGTCTGTGTTGATGTTAAGTAGGTAAGTGTGTTACTGTGTTGTGTCTGTGTTGATGTTAAGTAGGTAAGTGTGAACATCAGAACAAGGGTCATTGGCCCCAAAACTCAGCTAACGAGGGGATGTGATGTGTAGGAAAGTGGGACAATCAATTTGCATTAGCAACATGTCCCAGAGAACTGGGAATGTAAAGGTTTAATGGCTAACTCTGACAAAACATTGTGTAACTACTGGTAACTAGAGCAGACTGGAGTACCAGAGGGGTCGTCTCTCCTCTCAACCCCTTGATTTTGTCTCGCCTGGCCCAGGTGTTCATTAAGGGACGCAACGGACATTTTTTGCAACAAAAAACTAAAATGTGTAGGTAGTAGGTAGGTAGTCCCTCAGACCATTTTCATCTGTGTGGTGCCTAATGAACATGACGCTGGTCTCTCTCCCCCCTGGTCTCCCTCCCCCCGGTCTCCCCTGGTCTTTCTCTCCCCCCTGGTCTCCCTTCCCCCCGGTCTCCCCCTGGTCTCTCTCCCTCCTGGTCTCTCTCCCTGATCTCTCTCCCCTGATCTCTCTCCCTCCCTGGTCTCTCCCCCTGATCTCTCTCTCCCTCCCTGGTCTCTATCCCCCTCAGGCCTGATCTCTCTCCTTCATCAGGCCTGATCTCTCTCCCTCCCTGATCTCTCTCTCCCCCTGGTCTCTCTCTCTCCCTGGTCTCTCTCCTTCCCTGGTCTCTATCCCCTGATCTCTCTCCCCCTGGTCTCTCTCCCTCCTGGTCTCTCTCCCCCTGATCTCTCTCTCCCTCCCTGGTCTCTATTCCCCCCCCCCCCAGGTCTCTCTCATCGTGACCCTTGACCTTGTCTCACCTGATCTATGAGGCCATCTACGATGGTCAGAGACCTGGCACAGTAGGATGCAACATACATACACACACACACACACACACACACTCTTACCTGGTCTATGAGACCTCCGAGGATGGTTAGGGACCTGGCAGGGTAAGAGGCAAAGATGTGACCGGTGGCGTTAATACCAGTCACTGATAAAATCCCACTGGTGAAGTCCATGAACGCATCTACATGGGGATGACCATGTCACAGTTAGAAATATAAAACAGACAACTTAGCCATTCAGAAGATGAAAACATAACAGCACATATTGATAAGACGATGGACATTTGCTTCAAAAATCGATCTTCTATTGCACCTTGGTTAGAAAGCGGGAATAGCGACAGCTTCTTTACTTCCAGAGCACATAACAACAGTTCATAACAACAGTTCATAACAGTTTATAACAGAAGTTCATAACAGCAGTTTATAACAACAGTTGTTCATAACAAACATATAAAATATGTTTGTTTGGCAGGGAATATGAGTTAAGCGAGTTGACCTGATGTGTTACAATACGCCACAAGGCTTTTAAACATTTGCAATCTGTTGGACATGTTCCATGGGCATTTGGTCATCAACAACTCTGCAGAAACAGATCCCCGTGGTGATAGCAGAATGCAGGAATGTGTTGTGTCACAATAAGCTTTTTTTTTTTTAAATAATAATATTCCCTTTTTCTATTGGTTTATTCAACTGTCCAGCTCCTGTTATTACTTTCGATGTGCGTAACAGAATGCAGACACGGCCACACTACTCACCATAATACAGCCCAAAGACTGCAGCAGCTCCAGCGAAAGCACCAAGGAACTGAGCGATGACATAGACAGGGAACTTATAGAACTTGAGTTTTCCCAGGATCACCATGGCCAAGGAGACAGCAGGGTTCACATGGGCTCCTGGGAGAGAAGAGAGAGCCAGGGGATGGCGCTATCTCAATTATTCTTCCTGTGATTCCTCCCATCCTATCTCCTTGCCTCCATCTCAACCATTATTGAAGAAGAAGGTCAAAAAGGTTCTTCCCCTCTCAGATCTTCTTCTCCAATAAGTTTTGAGAAGGAAGCGAGGCGAAAGGATGGGAGAAATGACGGAAAGATGAATTGAGAATGAGCCATTGAAAGAGGAGAGGGTGGGGAGGATGGAAAGATAGCCGTCTACACTATTAGATGAAGAGACATATTACAGATATATGCTCTCACTATAACGTAATTCCAGCCAATGAAATTACTGCTAAGTGACATAGATAAGACCAGCTATGCTCCCTGTCTCTCTTCACAATATTTAAAATGCATTGACCTTAAACCTGCACGATGTTACTGTTGTTGTTGTTGTTGGTATGCAATTCATCCCATTTTCAATCCCTCTCTGTGAACTATTTGTTGTATTCACAATCAGCCCAGCGGTGTGTTGGAGCTGCGATAGGTCTCTGTCATAGAGAGGCCACTGCCTAAAATCAATGAAGTTGGTAGGACATTTACTGCCCGAGGTAATGAGTGGCCTGGATGGGGCTGGCACAACAGGGCTATGGGTGAGAAATCAATCGCTAGTTTTAGATGTATTCACTGTGGACTGGAGCTGGCACGTTCTGCATCGGTCTAGAACGTGAGGTGACAACATGACTGTTGACAGGGTGTTATGTTGTCGGATGAACTAAATTCCTCTAAAGGAATGCCTCGTGTTACAATGTTATCGTCAAACAATTCACATATCTTAACGTTTCACTTCAGTAAGCCTCCAGTCAGAGTGTGTGTGTGTGTGTGTGTGTGTGTGTGTGTGTGTGTGTGTGTGTGTGTGTGTGTGTGTGTGTGTGTGTGTGTGTGTGTGTGTGTGTGTGTGTGTGTGTGTGTGTGTGTGTGTGTGTGTGTGTGTGTGTGTGTGTGTGTATACAGTAGGTTCCAGGAACTTTTAAAACTATTGGTTTAATTGAGATGGCATCCCTCATTAATTGAACTGAATTCCAATATCTAATTTGAAAAGGCATTGATCTTTGAAAACTCCAATTAACAACACAACACCATTCATTACATAATAGTACAAATGCATTGTGAATCTTTTTCTGTTTTTTGTCAGTACCTCATTCAGCCATGTATTGGGTTGGCTGATAATTTCCCTGGGAGGATAGACATCTTTGATACAGCTTTAACTGCACCATTACACTCTGGCAAAATGGCAGAGAGAGTTTGTCACGTTAACAATGCACCGTTGCTTCAGAACAGGCATTTTAAAAAGTAATTATCATATCACATTATAGTAGCCACACTACAATGGAGTGTCAGGTAATTATCATAGCACATCAAATCAAATCAAATTTTATTTGTCACATACACATGGTTAGCAGATGTTAATGCGAGTGTAGCGAAATGCTTGTGCTTCTAGTTCCGACCATGCAGTAGTATCTAACAAGTAATCTAACAAATTCACAACAACTACCTTATACACACAAGAGTAAAGGAATGAATACGAGTATGTATTTATATGTACATACTCGTATTCATTCCTTTACTCTTGTGTGTATAAGGTAGTTGTTGTGAATTTGGTAGATTACTTGTTAGATACTACTGCATGGTCGGAACTAGAAGCACAAGCATTTCGCTACACTCGCATTAACATCTGCTAACCATGTGTATGTGACAAATAAAATTTGATTTGATTTGATGTGCTATGATAATTACCTGCCACTCCATTGTAGTGTGGCTACTATAATGTGATATGATAATTACCAGACACTCCATTGTAGTGTGGTTACTATAATGTGATATGATAATTACCAGACACTCCATTGTAAGTGTGGTTACTATAATGTGATATGATAATTACCAGACACTCCATTGTAGTGTGGCTACTATAATGTGATATGATAATTACCAGACACTCCTCCAGCCACGTACACTGCCATCATCAGTCCTACAGAGAAGCCTATGTGGATGGTGAGAGTCTCCCCCATGGCATTACGACTCAGGACCGTCTGAGCAACAGACCCAACGCCAAACAACTAACACAGGAGATGAGGAGAGGGATAAAGAGTTGGTCCCGGTCTAGTCAAGCAAAGAGACATTAATCCCATTCAGTACAATACTATCAGTTACATTTAGTTTGTAACAATTTGAATTAAATTCTGATTACACTTTACTCACTTTACACATTTTTAATCCTAACCCTAATTTAATCATAATCATAATCCTAACCCTAATTTTAATCCTTACCCTATTTTAATCCTAATCCCAACCCTAATTTAATCCTAACCCTAACCTAATTGGGGTGGCAGGTAGCCTAGTGGTTAAAGCGTTGGGCCAGTAACCGAAAGGTTGCTAGATTGAATCCCTGAGCTGACAAGGTAAAAATCTGTTGTTCTGCCATTGAACAAGGCAGTTAACCCACTGGCCTTCATTGTAAATAAGAATTTGTTCTTAACTGACTTGCCTAGTTAAAGAAAATAAAAAAGAATCCTAATCTTAAACCTAATTGAATCCTAACCCTAATTTGTTCATAATCCTAACCCTAATTGAATGATAAACTCTAATGTAATCATGTGAAACAGCATGCATTTTTAAATGTAATTGCTCAATAAGATCACTCATATTGAGAGGTTAAATAGGTAGCCCTTGTAAGGCATTTTCTCACCAAAACACATATCAAATATGAAGCCAGCAGTACTTACAACCAAGATAAAAGTCCCCAGGAACTCAGCCAGGAACTCCTTGAGTATCCCATGTTTCAGAGCATAGCGTTGCCTCATAGTTCTCCTGTGTTTCATCTCCATGTATCACCGTGCCAACGCGCTGTCAAAACTGACAGTTATCCAACAGTCTCACAGTGTCTCTGGAGCACCGCTGGATCCCCACCACCTCCAGACACTCCCACGTCCACTACCCCTACCAGACACTCCCACGTCCACTACCCCTACCAGACACTCCCACGTCCACTACCCCTACCAGACACTCCCACGTCCACTACCCCTACCAGACACTCCCACTACCCCTACCAAACACTCCCACGTCCACTACACCTACCAGACACTCCCACGTCCACTACCCCTACCAGACACTCCCACTACCCCTACCAGACACTCCCACGTCCACTACCCCTACCAGACACTCCCACGTCCACTACCCCTACCAAACACTCCCACGTCCACTACCCCTACCAGACACTCCCACGTGCGCTACCCCTACCAAAACACTCCCACGTGCGCTACCCCTACCAAAACACTCCCACGTCCGCTACCCCTACCAGACACTCCCACGTCCGCTACCCCTACCAGACACTCCCACGTCCGCTACCCCTACCAGACACTCCCACGTCCGCTACCCCTACCAAACACTCCCACGTCCGCTACCCCGACCAGACACTCCCACGTCCGCTACCCCTACCAGACACTCCCACGTCCGCTACCCCTACCAAACACTCCCACGTCCGCTACCCCTACCAGACACTCCCACGTCCGCTACCCCTACCAGACACTCCCACGTCCGCTACCCCTACCAGACACTCCCACATCCACTACCCCTACCAAACACTCCCACGTCCACTACCCCTACCAAACACTCCCACGTCCACTACCCCTACCAAACACTCCCACGTCCACTACCCCTACCAAACACTCCCACGTCCACTACCCCTACCAAACACTCCCACGTCCACTACCAGACACTCCCACGTCCACTACCAGACACTCCCACGTCCACTACCCCTACCAAACACTAGTCTACACCCATTCAGCATGTCTCAGAGTGAGACCAGGGGGGTTAAAAAATAGGCATTTTGGGGATAAAATTAGTTAAATAGATATTGAAAGTTCTAGATGAGAGCGGTAAAAGGATAATGTCATTAGAACATTTTAATACTTTCAAACAGTAACATAATTGAGTTTTACTTTATGATTTTCCAATATGCTGATTCTACTTTTGCAGTGGATTTACGTTATTTCTAATATTCAAATATTTCTAAAAGCATATTGTTAGTAACAGTATGTTATTGTACTTAGAAACCAACACACAGCAGCAGAGACGGTAGACCATCTGGCAGAAGTGTGCCTGTTACAATGGGGACTCAGCGCCTCCTACTGGACGAAATCAGTAAATGTTTACAGCGCGGTCTCTCCGACCCTGCTAAACTTTACGAGTTTAGTAAGGTAAAGTATATGAAGTTACTGTCTTAAAACTGAATCTCAAAAGCAAGTAAATTGAATCAAACATAGCAGCATACCATTTTCATTAGTTATGCTAAAATCAGTTGTATTTAACTTATTTAACAGTAGAAAAACAGCACATGAATCGGATACAGTACCGACCAAAGCGATTGACATCGACCATCTCTGTTGATTGTTGGACCTCTAAACAGCAGAACTACAAAAGCTAAAACCATGAAGAGGCTGACAACTTCAGCACGGAAATCAGAATTCCCAAATATAAAAGGACAACCTGTAAAGAAACTATACATTTACATTTCAAAGCTTCTTCCACTTCGAAATAGGACATTTTACGTTCACAAGGAAATCAGGGGAGAGCGCGAACGCAGTCCCCCACTACCAGAAATTATGCAATCGAGATTTCCACATTTGGGAAATTCGCAGGGGTCAGCACAGCCGGAGTGCAATGGCTGAGCCTCGCCCTGGGTGAACCGCCTTCTTGATCACGGTATCTCCCTTGCCAGGTAAGTATGAGTTGTACACGGCCAATGTGGGATAGTCATTCCCGTGCGTACGTTGTAGGCTAATGGTTTTAGCACCACGGATATTGAGAGAAAAGCAAATCATTTCAATGGACGTTTAGTGTTATTTTGTCTGTTTGTAGAGGGAGAGGTGAAAGCACGGTTGAACTGTTATTTTACTCGTAAAAGATGAGTGTTTAACCATTTTCCCAGGATGCAATTCTGTAGAAATTATCATAACAAAAAAACATGTTTATTAAACGTGTCTGATAACTGAAACTATAATAAATTGTTAGAAATGCCCCTGAGTACATCCCAAACTATTCTGAAACACACATAAAGCCAAGTGAATGGAATTTGTGATTTTATTTAGCCTTTCTCGTCTCGTTATTATTTTGTCTTCGAGAGGAAAGCAAGATTGCAATTCCACTATAGAACGCTAGTGGCCACCCTCCCCAGTCCCACACAGCCACCCATGCAGGCACATTGAAACAGGGAGCGCTGAGAAAGCGTTAGACCAAATCAAATGTTTTTTTTTTATTAAAATCAAATGTATTTATAAAGCCCTTCTTACATCAGCTGATGTCACAGAGTGCTGTACAGAAACCCAGCCTAAAACCCCAAACAGCAAGCAATGCAGGTGTAGAAGCACGGTGGCCAGGTAAAACTCCCTAGAAAGGCCAAAACCTAGGAAGAAACCTAGAGAGGAACCAGGCTTTGAGGGGTGGCCAGTCCTCTTCTGGTTGTGCCGGGTACAGATTATAACAGAACATGGCCAAGATTTTAAAATGTTCATAGATGACCAGCAGGGTCAAATACAGTTTTTGCCCATTGCTTACACACTAAAACCGAATGCTTAGACCAAAGCCTCAATACCTAAACTTCTTGTAGCATACCTTAAACACAGTGTAACCATAGCTTAAACACAATGTCAACTTTGCACTTTGTTTGCAATTCTGTAACACACTTATTGCGAAACACTACACACGTTTTCTTACATTAGACACTTTGTTCAAAAACGAAATCACCTGTTATCATTGGGAAAACACTCTGTTCAAAACGCAAAACTCATCTGGCAATTGTATGCACTTACATACACACCTGAAAACACTTGCACAGAAAACAGAACACCAATCAGTCTGAGCCTTAGCACTACAAATAGGCCTCAGGTAAGCCATTTTTAGAACTTTGCAAGCATGGAGGCAATGAGAGTCAGAGTAAGAGGAGGACAAAGAGAGAGAGGAGTCGGACGTGGAAGAGGACGAGGACCAGTGCGGAGACGTATATCAGATGACATCAGGGCTACTCTGGTGGACCATGTGATAAATCATGGCCTGTCCATGAGGGAGGCTGGGCAAAGAGTCCACCTAACCTCAGTCGCTACACAGTAGCATCGATAATAAGGACATTCCGACTGGAGAACAGGTATATCTTCAAGTTTCTACTCCAGACTGTACCTACTGTATGTGTCACATGATTCTGTATCATATTACAGTATTACTGTACTAACTATACTATACAAAAATGGGTAGTGCTGTGAAGTACTGTATATGTAAAGGAATACCATTGTGATGTTGCAGTACTGTGTACAGTTTGAAAGTACAGTATGTGAAAAATAACCTAACCAATGACATCTTGTGGTGGCATTTTCTACAGAATGGTTGGACGACCTCCTCAAGGTGGAAGGGAACGGCTCTTCACTCAATAACAAGAGCTTGCCATCATTGAAATGGTGCGAGAAAATAATGCAATCCGACTTCGTGAGTTGCAACAACGCATAATTGCAAATGGAAATGAATTCAACAATATCAACAGGGTCAGCATTTCTACACTAAGTCGCATCCTACAGAAACATAACTTCAGAATGAAGCAGCTGTACAGGGTGCCATTTGAGAGGAACAGTGTCAGGGTCAAGGATCTGCGCCATGATTATGTGCAGGTATGTGTCACTTTCCTTTACATACTATATATTGTGATGTGGGAATGAGGGTTTATGCTGCTACCTGCCCTGCCTGTAGCTTGTAGTTTTTGTCTATACTCAGCCAACCCAGCCCCTACTTGTGTGAAAATATAGACATTGTAGTTACTGTATGTGTTTTCAGTAACACTATTCAATATTTTCTGTTACAGACAGTTCTGGAGTTTGATGCCTTGAACTGCCGCATGAGTTCATCTCGTGGATGAGGCAGGCTTCAATCTGGCCAAAACCAGGCGTCGGGGCCGTAGCGTAGTTGGACAAAGGACTGTTGTAAATGTCCCTGGGCAGCGTGGGGGAAATATCACCTTGTGTGCTGCAATTAGTTGTCCAAGGAGTCCTGCATCATCATGCCACTCTAGGTCCCTACAATACAGGACAGATCATTGCATTTCTAGATGCACTACATGCAGTTGTGCAGGACAGACCACAGCAGCCCAGGTTTGTTGTCATCTGGGATAATGTTAGTTTCCACCGGGCTGCTCTGGTCCGAGATTGGTTCAACAACCATAATCATTTCACAGTTTTATACCTGCCCCCTTACAGCCCCTTTCTAAATGCAATCGAGGAATTATTTTCAGCGTGGCGGTGGAAAGTATATGATCGGCAACCACATGCCCGCATGACTCTTCTGCAAGCAATGGAAGAGGCATGTGGAGACATTGAGGTGGGATCAATCCAAGGGTGGATTCGGCACACAAGGCGATATTTTCCGCGATGCCTAGCCCGCGAGGACATCGCCTGTGATGTTGACGAGGTCTTGTGGCCAGATCCGAACAGAAGGCGTGATCCATAAGCCCCCCCGCCCCGCCCCCCACCACGCACACACACACACACACGCACATAACAAGTATATGTTTTTTCCCCCCAATAGCAATTTATCCAGTAATTGTTTTGTTTTTTTTTTTACTTTTGTTTTGTTGCAAAATTAGATTTTTGTAAATACTGTTTGATTACTGCAGAAATTCTACTTTTGAGTTTTACAGAAGACTGAGTCTGAGAAAATGACAATAAAAATAGAAACACAAAGACTGCAGTGTTTTATATAAAAGCCCATCAGTGTGTTGCTGGTGATATGAAAGAGTAATTCAAATGTTGCTTGTGTGTATGGTTTTGTTGCAAGAATTTCATTTTTAGAAAGGAGTGTTGAGTTTTGATTGCAGTGTTTCATTTTGGCATGTATGTGAGTTGTTAATCTCCAAGTACTATGTCTGATTGGCTTGTGTGTTGAGTTTTGACATAATGAGCCAAATTCTGCAAAAAGTGTGTAAGCAATAGGCAAAAACTGTAATAATAATCACAGTGGTTGTCGAGGGTGCAACAGGTCAGCACCTCAGGAGTAAATGTCAGTTGGCTTTTCATAGCCGATCATTCAGAGTATCTCTACCGCTCCTGCTGTCTCTAGAGAGTTGAAAACAGCAGGTCCAGGACAAGGTAGCACGTCCGGTGAACAGGTCAGGGTTCCATAGCCGCAGGCAGAACAGTTGAAACTGGAGCAGCTGGAGTCATCAGGCCAGGTAGTCCTGAGGAATGGTCCTAGGGCTCAGGTCTTCTGAGATAGAAAGAGAGAGAATTAGAGAGAGCATACTTAAATTCACACAGGACACCGGATAAGAGAGGAGAAATACTCCAGATATAACCGAAATATTGTATTTCAACCACACCAGCTCTTAACAAATTGGTAAACTGAACGAATGTTACTGTTATAAATAAAAGTCAGTTGCTCCCTGATAATACAAGAGAACTGTACAGCCTGCTGGGAAAAAAACGAATGAGCATCTAGCAAGAGTCATCGAAATTGTTAATTAAAAGGTTTAAAAACAATTCTGATAAATGCAACAGTTGGACAATGGATGAAGATACTCCTAACGTTTAACAATTGTTCAGTGGTGGGAAAAGTACCTAATTGTCATACTTGAGTAAAAGTAAAGATACCTTACTAGAAAATGACTCAAGTAAAAGTGAAAGTCACTCAGTAAAATATTATTTGAGGATTTAAATATACTTCAGTATCAAAAGTAAATGTAACTGCAAAAATGTACTTAAGTATCAAAATCATTTCAAATTCCTTATATTAAGCAAACTAGGTGGCACAATTGTTTGTGATTTTTGTGTGTTTTTTTTATGGACAACCAGGGGCATACTCCAACACGTAGACATCATTCAGAAACAAAGCATTTGTGTTTAGTGAGTCAGCCAGATCAGAGGCTGTAGTGATGACCAGGGATGTTCTCTTGATAAGTGCGTGAATTGAACCATTTCTGCCCTGCTAAACATTCAAAATGTAACGAGTACTTTTGGGTGTCAGGGAAAACGTATGGAGTAAAAAGCATATCATTTTCTTTAGGAATGTAAAAGTTGTCAAAAATATGAATGCATTTTATTTAACCTTTATTTAACTAGGGAAGTCAGTAAAGAACAAATTCCTATTTACAATGATGGCCTACCAAAAGGCAAAAATAGTAAAGTACAGATACCCAAAAAAACTACTTAATTAGTACTTTAAAGTATTTTTACTTCAGTAAATACCCCAAAAAACTTCAGTACTTCACACCACTGGAATTGTTATAACCCATCAGATATTGACAGAGTTATAGCACATAAACATTTTACTGGCACAGACAAATACTGAATGGAGTTCAAGGATTTTGGTAAGATCTCAGGTATTCAATGAATTGTGAAGTTGAACTTTTTTTCTTTTAATGCACTCATATATACATTTTCTTATTGTACCAGTTTAAAAAAAACATGTTTTTATGTTAAAATAAAGAAAATGAGCATGAATAAACTGGATGTATTTGCAGATATGAATATATTAACATAAAGGGGAGGAACAGGGCAGCAAGCGCCAAACACTCGGTCTACCCTACTAGCACCCAGCTGTGATGTCTAGACTGCCTCATTAATTACTGTTGTTGTCACGTTATCTTGCATAATTCAACAAGTGTGTCAATAGCAGGAGATATAAAAAAAAAAAAGTCAACACGCTTGGCTCTAGATTAAACTATAAAGTTATGAACTAAATAAAGTTATCTTTCTACTCTTTCTTGTGATGTAAATGTTGAGACAGTGCATTTAAATCCCTGACTAAGCTTTAGCGTTCTTATATATTGAACTGAAAGCCAATGTATCCCATTGAACCCATGTCAGCCATTAGCGGGGTCTGTTTGACAGGTGATTACAAAAATGCCCGCGGTCCGTAACGTTGACGGTAAGAAACGACAGACACAAGCAAGAGTATAAAAGAGTAGCATGGGTACATTTATAGGAATCCAGTGAGATTTAAGTCAAGTGACAAGTAGATTTTGAAACCCCTCAAACACAGGAAATAGATGGTTGAAAAAGACAGATCCTCTGGTGGACGGGGCATGCTCGTTGCTAGAGCAACTCTTAGAACAGGGATAGGGGTGTGTGTGTGTGTGTGTGTGTGTGTGTGTGTGTGTGTGTGTGTGTGTGTGTGTGTGTGTGTGTGTGTGTGTGTGTGTCAGGGTCGTAGGATACAGGGGTTGGAACCGGTTCAGGGAACATGACAGAAAATAATGACCTTTTCTGAGGAACAGAACCAGAACAGGGAACGATTTATAATGTTTCTGAAAACAAAACATTATTTGAAGAACATGGGAACCGGTTAATAACTTTATTTTACATTCCAGGCATTTTTTTCCAGTCCCAACTAAAAACGCAACGAAGCATTTGTGCAAAGCCCTCAACATCACCCAGTGTCTGCCTGCCAGCTGAAAATCTTTGCTAATGTGTGTATGTAGGCTACCTGCCCCTCCTACCACAGCATGCATAGTCTGCTGTAGCTACTGACGTTACAGGCGCGATTCAGAAATTAGGAAGAGAGATTTTTTATTAGAGAACAATGGATAAACTTTTTCAATACTAGTTAAGGATACTATAGTTATCACGTTTCACGTTGGATTTATTAACTACAAAAAAAACGTAAGACGTATTTTTATTTGAATTCTGGTGCCGCTGCACAAGCTTGTTAGGTAGCTCTGTTCTAGTTCTCGAAAAACTCAACGCGGCATTATGTGGAATGGAATGGAACTGAGAGTCATGACCAAGGGCTAGCTCTGGTCCAACGTTAGGTAGCTCTGGTCCAATGTTAGGTAGCTCTAGTCCAACGTTAGGTAGCTCTGGTCCAACGTTAGGTAAGCCAACTCTCTGAAGTTCAAAGACATTCAAAGTTCATTCATAGAAGCCGCTACTCCGTAGATCTAATTCTGTGGGCATAATTCAGATAATGCATTTCATAACAACAACATGCCCCGTGCTTCATGCCAAGCGCTCATTACCCGCAAAATTCCAGTCACATGTCGCACCCTACACTACACTTGTCTGTCCAAAGCATGTGCATAGCTTGCCCAAATTTCAGCACTTTGAGCCAAACAGATCAAGAGATATGAAGATGTGCCTGTTATAGCGCCACTGTGTGCTCGATATAAATGTTCTTGCATATGTTGAGTCTTGACAGTGTTTGCAACATGTGTACCACATTTTGTTACAATACGAATATCCTTGACTGATTTATATGCTTTTATGTGCCAGACCACACCCACATAAATGTTTATTGGTCAATATCGGTCATGTTGTTTTAGTTACTAATCTGGAAAATATTGCTTTGAGAGACCTTTGTGCATAGGTGCCATATATCCATTTTCGTGCAGATCGGTCATTCGGTGCCAGAAGAGTAGCGTTTTAAGTGTTTTTCACAACATTTTCTAAATGGCTGAAAATCCATCAGGGTGGACCTTATGGGTCCCTGAGGCAATTTTGTTCCATGTGAGGAGAGGAATCTATGCACCAAATTTCGTGACTTTAAGTCAAAAGGGGTGAGGGTGGTGAGCTTTCAAAGTGTGCATTTTCAATCTCTTGTTATAGCGCCACCATCTGGTCAATCAGTATAATTTAATGAATGCCGGATCTCTATAGCAAGACGCATCATTCACCAAAGTTTTGTCAAAATCGGGCCAGTGCTGTTTGAACTATTCTATGTGACTAACGCATAGACTTTACTGTAAAATAAATTAAATCAAGTTTCAAGTTTTAATGTCACGTGCACAAGTACAGTAAAATGCCTTTCTTGCAAGCTCTAAACCCAACAATGCAGTAATCAATAACAATGTAATACTACAAATTACAACAGGTAGAACAAAAACACACGAGAAATAAAAATAAGAAACAAGCTTGTACACAGCTATGATAACAACACACGTGAATTCCCTTGTTCTATAGAGGGGTCGGTATTTAGCATCAGAAACTCTAGGCCGATTGAACAGGAGCTCAAGATGTTTTCAACTTCGGTAAACCAGGAATTGTTGATGAGGAGGCATACACCTTCCCCTGTACTTACGAGAAGCCGCCGTTCGATCGCTACAGAAAACTGAAAAACTGTCTGGTTGAATAGCAGAGTCCAGTGAATTCTCCGTAAGCCATGTCTCTGTAAAAAACAAAGATATTCCCTAAAGTCCCTCTGTGATTCAAGCGCCTTTTTCGGAGTTCACAACGTTTATTTCACAAAACAACACACAGCAACAGAGACGGTAGACCATCTGGCTGAAGTGTGCCTGTTACAATGGGGACACAGCGCCTCCTACTGGGCGAAATCAATACAGCGCCTATTATTCCCACGCGGTCTCCCATCCAAGTACTAACCATGAGTTTGTGGTAAAGTATATAGAGTTACTGAGTCTCAAAAGCAAGTAAATTGAACCAAACATTAGAAGAATACAATTTTCATTAATTATGCTAAAATTGACAAGCAGTTCTATTTTCCACATTTGTCTAACAGTAGAAAACAGCACATGAATCGGATACAGTACCGACCAAAGCGATGGACACCGATCATCTCTGCTGATTGTTGGACCTCTAAACAGCAGAGCTACTTCAAATATAAACACCAACTTGTAAATGAGCTAGATATCTACAGGTCAAAGCTTCATTGACTTCAAAAAGCCTAGATCAGTCAAAACAGATGTATAAATATATGTTCTCTTTTACAAGGAAATCAGGGGAGAGCGCGAACGCAGTCCCCCACTACCAGAAATTATGCAATCGAGATTTCCACATTTGGGAAATTCGCAGGGGTCAGCACAGCCGGAGTGCAATGGCTGAGCCTCGCCCTGGGTGAACCGCCTTCTTGATCACGGTATCTCCCTTGCCAGGTAAGTATGAGTTGTACACGGCCAATGTGGGATAGTCATTCCCGTGCGTACGTTGTAGGCTAATGGTTTTAGCACCACGGATATTGAGAGAAAAGCAAATCATTTCAATGGACGTTTAGTGTTATTTTGTCTGTTTGTAGAGGGAGAGGTGAAAGCACGGTTGAACTGTTATTTTACTCGTAAAAGATGAGTGTTTAACCATTTTCCCAGGATGCAATTCTGTAGAAATTATCATAACAAAAAAACATGTTTATTAAACGTGTCTGATAGCTGAAACTATAATAAATTGTTAGAAATGCCCCTGAGTACATCCAAAACTATTCTGAAACACAAATAAAGCCAAGTGAATGGAATTTGTGATTTTATTTAGCCTTTCTTGTCTCGTGGTACTTTTGTCTTCGAGAGAAAAGCAAGACTGCAATTCCACTATAGAACGCTAGTGGCCACCCTCCCCAGTCCCACACAGCCACCCATGCAGGTACATTGAAACAGGGAGCGCTGAGAAAGCGTTAGAATAACCGAGTATTGTATTTCAACCACACCACCTCGTAACATATTGGTAAACTGAAAGAATGTTACTGTTATAAAAGTCAGTTGCTCCCTGATAATGCAATAGAAGAAATGTCGCCTGCTGAGGAAAAAAAAACAAAAAACGAATGAGCATCTAGCAAGAGTCATCGAAATTGTTAATTAAAAGGTTTAAAAACAATTCTGATGAATGCAACAGTTTGACAATGGATGAAGATACTCCTAACGTTTAACAATTGTTCAGTGGTGGAAAAAGTACCCAATTGTCATACTTGAGTAAAAGTAAATATACCTTAATAGGAAATGACTCAAGTAAAAGTCACCCAGTAAAATTCTACTTGAGTAAAAGTCTAAAAGTATTTGGTTTTAAATATACTTAAGTATCAAAAGTAAACGTAATTGACAAAATATACATAAGTATCAAAAGTAAAAGTAAAGATACCTTAATAGAACATGACTCAAGTAAAAGTGAAAGTCACTCAGTAAAATATTATTCGAGGATTTAAATATACTCAAGTATCAAAAGTAAAAGTATTAATCATTTCAAATTCCATTAAGCAAACTTAATTTACGGATTGCTAGGGGCACACTCAGACATCATTCAGAAACAAAGCATTTGTGTTTAGTGAGTCAGCAAGATCAGAGCCTGTAGTGATGACCAGGCATGTTCTCTTGATAAGTGCTTGAATTGGACCATTTCTGTCGATTGGACATTAGCCATCAGGATATTAAGAAGAGGAGGCAGGTGTAGCCCGTCTTTGCTGTCGGGGCGTTGCCATCGGTCATCTCGGCCAGGAGCAACAGCTACGCTCGCTGGTCATGGAACAAAGGAGGGAATGTAGTATTCCAGATCTGGAAGGCTGAGAGAGATATTTGTGCAGCTTCCGATTCATGATCCAGAAGTGTTTGTCGGTCGTAGGAGATTATTGCACAAACATTCTGAGCAAACAAAGTAATAATGAATGCTTTTAACAGCAATAAAAAAGTAAAGTCAAACAGCAACGAATACTTCAGAACTAACATGAGGGGTATACAAGTTACCTAGTTTGAGGAATTGTATATACAAAAGTATGTAAACACCTCTTCAAATGAGTGGATTTGGCTATTTCAGCCACACCCATTGCTGACAGGTGTATAAAGTCGAGCACACAGCCATATAATCTCCATATGCCTATTTCACACCATAGCCTGCTGACTTGGCAAGATAACTTTCTTTCATTTAGATTTTGGCATAAATGAAATTGTGCCACTGACTCGCCCATGTACTGACGTTTCAGCATTGTCTCAATGAAGAGTTCGTTGTTTGACTAGCCACGTGCAACATGCATGAGCAGTTACAAGCCTGATAAAGTTAGCGGCAGGCGGACGAGCAATATCCACCTTCGTAGTACAGATGAAGCCTGACCTGGAATTTGAAGCTAACTAAATGAAGCTGGCTAGCTTTATAAAAACCAGAGTAGATCTAGCTTGCTTCGTAGTATTTTTGTATTATTATAGACGGGTTGGTTGTTTAGCAACAAAACCGACAGGTTTTGGCTTAGACTTTTGACAACATGTAAACTATATTTAGTCTCCAAATTTTTATTGAAAACATAAATACATTTGCACAATGAGCACGTTGTCTCTCAGATACATAATTACAGTTGTTGGTTAGCTAACTAGCAAATGTTTTTGCCATATTAGCATAGACATGAAATCAGTCAAAACAAGACATGGTATAAATAACAAGCTAGAACAAGCTGAAACCAGCCACCTACAGTTCCCCACATGGCAGCTTCTTGTCATTGTTGTTAGCTATCTGACCGTTCAGAATCCTAACAATGCACACCTTTCAGGACACATCGATGTATCATGTTCGTGACGTTAATCGGCCAATCCGTCTATACCAACACAGAGTTTACTGTCTTTGATACCACTCTGGCTACACTAACAGGTAGCTAGATAGCTAGCACACCCACATTTTGAGTCAAAAAAAGTGGGAGTTTACTATTCAAATAATTCTCTAATGTTGTAAACGCCATATGAATTAAATTATACATCTTTGAAGCAGTTTACCTTAGTAAATATAGAGAAGTCTTCTCGCCTTTATCAGCTGTGCACTCTTCAAATCAAATTTATTTGTCACGCGCGCCGAATACAACCTGTATAGACCTTACAGTGAAATGCTTACTTACAGGCTCTAACCAATAGTGCATAAAAGGTTTTAGGTGAACAATAGGTAAGTAAAGAAATAAAAACAACAGTAAAAAAAGACAGTGAAAAATAACAGTAGCGAGGCTATATACAGTAGAGAGGCTATAAAAGTAGTGAGGCTACATACAGACACCGGATAGTCAGTCAGTAAGTACATGTAGATATAGTTAAAGTGACTATGCATATATGATCAACAGAGAGTAGCAGCATCGTAAAAGAGGGGTTGGGGGGGCACAATGCAAATAGTCTGGGTAGCCATTTGATTACCTGTTCAGGAGTCTTATGGCTTGGGGGTAAAACTGTTGAGAAGCCTTTTTGTCCTAGACTTGGCACTCCAGTACCGCTTGCCATGCGGTAGTAGAGAGAACAGTCTATGACTGGGGTGGCTGGGGTCTTTGACAATTTTTAGGGCCTTCCTCACACTGCCTGGTGTAGAGGTCCTGGATGGCAGGCAGCTTAGCCCCAGTGATGTACTGGGCCGTACGCACTACCCTCTGTAGTGCCTTGCAGTCGGAGGCCGAGTATTTGCCGTACCAGGCAGTGATGCAACCAGTCAGGATGCTCTTGATGTTGCAGCTGTAGAACCTTTTGAGGATCTCAGGACCCATGCCAAATCTTTTTAGTTTCCTGAGGGGGAATAGGCTTTGTCGTGCCCTCTTCACGACTGTCTTGGTGTGTTTGGACCATGTTAGTTTGTTGGTGATGTGGACATCAAGGAACTTGAAGCTCTCAACCAGCTCCACTACAGCCCCGTCGATGAGAATGGGGGCGTGCTCGGTCCTCCTTTTCCTGTAGTCCACAATCATCTCCTTCGTCTTGGTTACGTTGAGGGATAGGTTGTTATACTGGCACCACCCGAACAGGTCTCTGACCTCCTCCCTATAGGCTGTCTCGTCGTTGTCGGTGATCAGGCCTACCACTGTTGTGTCGTCTGCAAACTTAATGATGGTATTGGAGTCGTGCCTGGCCATGCAGTCGTGAGTGAACAGGGAGTACAGGAGGGGACTGAGCACGCACCCCTGAGGGGCTCCAGTGTTGAGGATCAGCGTGGCTGATGTGTTGCTACCTACCCTCACCACCTGGGGGCGGCCCGTCAGGAAATCCAGGATCCGTCCAGGATCCGCAGCCTTGTGTATGTTGACCTGTTTAAAGGTCTTACTCACGTCGGCTACGGAGAGCGTGATCACACAGTCGTCCGGAACAGCTGATGCGCTCATGCATGCCTCAGTGTTGCTTGCCTCGAAGCGAGCATAGAAGTGGTTTAGCTCGTCTGGTAGGCTCGTGTCACTGGGCTGCTCGCGGCTGTGCTTCCCTTTGTAATCTGTAATAGTTTGCAAGCCCTGCCACATAAGACGAGCGTCGGAGCCGGTGTAATATGATTCAATCTTAGCCCTGTATTGACGCTTTGCCTGTTTGATGGTTCGTTGCAGGGCATAGCAGGATTTCTTGTAAGCTTGTAAGAATTTGATCTTAACTGACTTGCCTAGTTAAGTTTCTATACTATTCTACGGTATCTCATTCACTTAATAAGGCTTACATATCTTGCATTACTAAACTCATATCTATATTTCTATACTATTATACTGTATCTTAGTTCGTTTGGCTCTGACATCGCTCGTCCATATGTATATAATCTTAATTCATTCCTACTTGGATTTGTGTGTATATGTTGTGTAATTTGTTATATATTACTGCACTGTCAGAGCTAGAAGCACAAGCATTTTGCTACACCCGCAATAACATCTGTTAATCACGTGTATGAGACCAATAACATTTGATTTGAAAAAGGTTAAATAAATAAATATATATTAGTTAGCTGCACACATTTCCTTTGGATGGTGATATAAAATGACTCAATATCACCATCTGCCGGCCTTTGGGTAGGCTGGGGGAAGGGGTAGCCTATTCCCATCTAAATATGTGTATCCTCAAGAGAAACTTAGTGGTGGTTAGAGTGTTGGACTAGTAACCGGAAGGTTGCAAGATTGAATCCCCGAGCTGACAAGATAAAAATCTGTCAGCTCGTAACCCACTGTTCCTAGGCCATCATTGAAAATAAGAATTTGTTCTTAACTGACTTTCCTAGTTAAATAAAGGTAATAAATAAAAAACTTACTCAAACATTGCATTTCCCGGGCTAGGCTTACTCCTGCCATTCGGTATACTCAGTCACTACAAGAAACTTCTTCATGTACATAAAATACCATTATTGAAGTTTTGTAACTTACTTGGTTCATGATCTTGTGGTATAATTAACCAGTGTACTCTATCTTTAGCTTTTCCTTTGCAAACTTCCAAATCCGCTGCGTGTGTAACCGGTGTGAAATGGCTAATAGCGTTTCAATCGGTGACGTCACTCGCTCTGGAGCTCGCGGCTTTTGTGGAGCGATGGGTAACGATGCTTCGAGGGTGACTGCTGTTGATGTGTTCAGAGGGTCCCTGGTTCGAGGCCAGGTAGGGGCGAGGAGAGGGACGAAAGCAAAACTGTTCCACATGGTCAAGCTTTTATTAGGCTGTCACAGTTCATTATCAAAATGCCAGGTTTAGTCAATATTCCACAGAAATAATAAGATAGTGTAGATGAATGACATCAGCAAGTTGAGAGTTACAAGTAGTTTACTCTCACCCCTGATTCCATTGGCATGGCTACAGGTAGAGTAAAGATGTGGAGAGGTTCCTAACCATGGGAGTGGATTGCGTGAAAAGGGTGTGTGCGTGCGCGTTCCACACTGTATAAGAAATTCTGAGATGTACCTTTGAACTTTGCATATAGGAAGCCTTCCTTCAAATCTTCATTTACAGAACTTAGTAATAAATAACTGTAATTTATTCATAGGTTAAATACATTATGCAAATACAAAATTATGGAGCACACAATAATGTTTATTGACTGTTTTATGATAGTGAAAAGCAGGGGCGCAACATTGGTTTTAGAAGTGGGGGAGGGGGGGCATAATTTCTCTCTCTATATTTTTTCAGTCAGATCAACACTCCAAACAGCCTGCCCGACCGCTCGGACGCGTCTGCATGGTCCTAAAGCACACAGTTGCCTCGTTTTGTATCACATTCCAATGATAAAATTGGGGCGGACAAAAATGCAATTTCAGAATGTGGTGGGGACATGTACCCCCCCATCCCCAGTGAAAATTGCACCCCTTGTGAAAAGCAAAAAAATAACAAAATATATAGATTTTTTAATTAGTGATCTTTCTTCTGGAACTGCATGGAACTCTGCAGTTTTAGAATACCCACTGTAGGTCAGTCTAAAGCAAAGGGTTATGAAATCCACAGTTGAGTTGTACAGGGGAACTAGCGTTAATGAGAAACCTATGTAGTGCTTTTCATTCCCAAGTCCTCACAGTGATTTACCGACCCTTTGTGAGAATCAGGATATATATATATATATATATATATATCTGACTTGAATGTTTTGTATTTTTCCCACCAGTCTGTAGTCAGTGCATCACAACATGTCACTAGAGTACTAGAAGTCAGTCAGCGTTGATGTCATCCACATCCTTAAGGATCATCAGGAGCGGGTGCTGATTTCTGTTGCTTACGCCTGAACAAGGAAAAGAGCAGGAGAAGCCTTATAAAAAGAACAACAACAACAGTGCAGGTGCAGGGTACAAAAAAACTGAAGTCGAATGAAAGAACAACCTGGTCTCAAGAGTTTTTCGTATTATTCTGTTCGTAATTACGAGACACTCCATTTAGTATTGTATGTTACGTTTTGTATGGTATGTATTCATTGGTGGATGTCCATAATCCATTTCATATGATATGTTGTGGATTTGTAAAACGTATTATTTGTTACGAATTCTAATTTGTTGTGGCTAACATTAGCTAGGTAGCTAGTGCTAATGCTAACGTTAGCTAGGCCAGGGGTTATAAGGTCAGGGTTAAGTTTAGGAGTTAGGTGTAAAGGTTAGTGGTAGGCTTAGCTAACATGCTAAGTGGTTGCTAATTAGCTAAAATGCAAAAGTTGTCCATGATTACATTTGAACACGCAACCTTTGGGTTGCTAGACGTTCGCGTTATACGCCCACCCATCCAACCCGACTTTAGTTTTTGCCTTCCGTCTAATCAGGCTGGAAAGATAGATACCCACAAAATTGTTGCATTCAACTCACCTCATCTCTGAGCGCAGGGTGTTGAGCTGGCTGAGGACCTGGTCATTGGTCTCCACCTGTTCATCCAGATCTCTCTGTAACTTCCTCTTAGAGTTTTCCAGTCGCTCTATCTCCTGCTCAGCCCCATCCATCTGTCTCTTGGCAGTCTTCAGCCTCTGGTTCAGCTAGGAGAGGAGAGAGGGGGTAACAGTCAGGGATGGAAATAAAGCTGACCCGAGGCTAGTACTTTTTAGACCAGACTAGTGAAAAAGTACAAAACTAGCCAAGTAAAATGATGTCTTCAGAACAACGCATGGCCCAAATTCTGGATCTGAATGTCATCCAGGCTAGTAGAAATCACAGTCTACTAGCCAGGCTGGCCAGTGCCCAAAATCCTTCAATTCCATCCCTGGTTAACAGTTTGTTTTTATAATTTATTGATGATGTCGTTGTAAATGTATACGTCCATTGTTTGCGTCTGTAATGGCTGTATTAGTAATTATGTTATGTAATTATGTAATTATGTAATTATGAGGAAGTTAGACTACATCGGTTTTTATAATTCATAGATGTTGTTTTTTAAGTTTGTCTGTCCACTGTAGTGTAACAGTGATGCTTCCATCCCTCTCCTCGCCCCAACCTGGGCTCAAACCAGATACGTGCTCATCGTCCACGTTACCTGGTCTTTCTGGTTCTGCATAGACACGTGCTCATCGTCCACGTTACCTGGTCTTTCTGGTTCTGTATAGATACGTGCTCATCGTCCACGTTACCTGGTCTTTCAGGTTCTGTATAGATACGTGCTCATCGTCCACGTTACCTGGTCTTTCTGGTTCTGTATAGACACGTGCTCATCGTCCACGTTACCTGGTCTTTCTGGTTCTGTATAGATACGTGCTCATCGTCCATGTTACCTGGTCTTTCTGGTTCTGTATAGATACGTGCTCATCGTCCACGTTACCTGGTCTTTCTGGTTCTGTATAGACACGTGCTCATCGTCCACGTTACCTGGTCTTTCTGGTTCTGTATAGATACGTGCTCATCGTCCACGTTACCTGGTCTTTCTGGTTCTGTATAGATAGGTGCTCATCGTCCACGTTACCTGGTCTTTCTGGTTCTGTATAGATACGTGCTCATCGTCCACGTTACCTGGTCTTTCTGGTTCTGCATAGATACGTGCTCATCGTCCACGTTACCTGGTCTTTCTGGTTCTGTATAGATACGTGCTCATCGTCCACGTTACCTGGTCTTTCTGGTTCTGTATAGACATGTGCTCATCGTCCACGTTACCTGGTCTTTCTGGTTCTGCATAGATACGTGCTCATCGTCCACCTGTATCGTCATCTCCTTCACTTTTCTCTCTAGTTTCCTGTTGGCTTGTTGCAGGTTGATGTTGTCTCTGAGAAGAAAATATGAAACCATGTCAGACACTCATGACCATATCTCTCAACACCGTTTAAACATTCAACCCTTGTACCGTAGATGCCTTGTCATTGCTGTAGTAACGGCGATGTATTTAAACCTCAGCATTATAAACCAAGGGAAGAATCTAACTGCCAGCATAATAGTCCAGGGCTGAGCACGCTACCAACTGTTACCAACTATTTTCATACCTCACCTCTCAGTTCTCCTCTCCCACCAGCCTCCCCTCTACCCCCTCCCTTCCACCTCACCTATCAGTTCTCCTCTCCCACCAGCCTCCCATCTACCCCCTCCCTTCCACCTCACCTCTCAGTTCTCCTCTCCCACCAGCCTCCCCTCTACCCCCTCCCTTCCACCTCACCTATCAGTTCTCCTCTCCCACCAGCCTCCCCTCTACCCCCTCCCTTCCACCTCACCTCTCAGTTCTCCTCTCCCACCAGCCTCCCCTCTACCCCCTCCCTTCCACCTCACCTCTCAGCTCTCCTCTCCCACCAGCCTCCCCTCTACCCCCTCCCTTCCACCTCACCTATCAGTTCTCCTCTCCCACCAGCCTCCCTCTACCCCCCCTCCCTTCCACCTCACCTCTCAGTTCTCCTCTCCCACCAGCCTCCCTCTACCCCCTCCCTTCCACCTCACCTCTCAGCTCTCCTCTCCCACCAGCCTCCCCTCTACCTCCCCCTCCCTCCAGCTCCCCTCTACTCGCATCGTCGCCAGCCGCCCCTCTCCTTGCAGCATCTTCACCTTACCTCTCCTCTCCCTCCAGCCTCCCCTCCAGCTCACCTCTCCTCTACCTCTCCCTCCAGCCTCCCCTCCACCTCACCTCACCCCTGCAGCCTCCCCTCCAGCTCACCTCACCCCTGCAGCCTCCCCTCCACCTCACCTCACCCCTCCAGCCTCCCCTCTATCGCTCCTCTACCCTCCAGCTCACCTCACCCCTCCACCTCACCTCCACCTCACCCCTCCAGCCTCCCCTCTATCTCACCACACCCCTCCACCTCACCTCCCCCCTCCACCTCACCTCCACCTCACCCCTCCACCTCCTTTCCACCTCACCCCTGCAGCCTCCCCTCCACCTCCAGCTCATCCCTCCACCTCCAGCACCTTTCCACCTCTCCCGTCCAGCTCACCTTTCCACCTCTCCCGTCCAGCTCACCTCTCCCCTCTATCTCACCTCTCCTTTACCTCCAGGGTCCCCTCCAGCTCCTGGACCCTTCCCTCCAGTCTGGAGACCACAACATCCTGGTTAGACCTCTTGGAGCCCTCTAGATGAGACACCCTGCTCTTCAGATCCTTATTCTGGAGAAGAACAACAAAGGGTGAGCACATATAAAAGAGACAGGAAGCATGGGGAATGATTCAGGGGGTACCATACACAAGCAGATTTAACCACCAATGGAGAGGACTACATGTGAAGAGAGATGGGTGAGGAGGAGAAATTGAGAAAGTCTAGTACCTGTCTCGCCAGAGTGATCTTGTCACACTCCAGGTCCTGTCTGACTGCGCTCTCCTGCAGCAGCTCAACTCTTATCAGCTCCATCTGTCAGCAGAGAAAACCATGTACAGACATTCACTACACACACACTGATGAATACACCTTTCACATGAGAAAGGGCCACTCCCAGGCCATTGATGGACAGTTATTAAAACAGTGACGCTGTCAGAATCTCCCTCCTCAGAAGAGGACGTCATGTAAAAATCAACGTCCGTCTTCAAAAACAGTGATCCTGTGAATTAAATTCACCAAAACCAAAAGGAAATAATGCATTTACTTTCATTTCCAGGACCCAAAGACTGTATCCTCTACTGCCAGTCAGACAGGAACCAAAGACTGTATCCTCTACTGCCAGTCAGACAGGAACCAAAGACTGTATCCTCTACTGCCAGTCAGACAGGACCCAAACACTGTATCCTCTACTGCCAGGCAGACAGGACCCAAACACTGTATCCTCTACTGCCAGGCAGACAGGACCCAAACACTGTATCCTCTACTGCCAGGCAGACAGGACCCAAAGACTGTATCCTCTACTGCCAGGCAGACAGGACCCAAAGACTGTATCCTCTACTGCCAGGCAGACAGGACCCAAAAGACTGTATCCTCTACACTGCAGGCAGGACCCAAAAGACTGTATCTCTACCAGGCAGACAGGACCCAAAGACTGTATCCTCTACGCCAGTCAGACAGGACCCAAAGATCGCCCTCTCTACTGCCAGTCAGACAGGACCCAAGACTGTATCCTCTACTGCCTGACTGTATCCTCTACTGCCAGTCAGACAGGACCCAAACACTGTATCCTCTACTGCCAGTCAGACAGGACCCAAACACTGTATCCTCTACTGCCAGTCAGAGACAGCCCTCTCCACCTCGCCAGTAAAGGGAGAATGAATAATAGATGACATCATTGCTGAGAATAGTTAGCTCTTCTTTGTCTTTTCGGGGAAACCAAAACAGAGTTGTGTCAATTAGTCTGAACCGATCTGCTCCCATGGCCTACTTCACCAACACACACACACAGCTGCGGCAGCATTTCACAAACATACTGTACACAAACTCCGTAAACTTGAGAACAAAACTGGACAACAACAAAAAAACTCTGAACTTCCTTAGTCAGCAACTAAAGGCAGAGCAGGAAATGGGAGCATTCAGACCTAAAATGTGTTAATGTAAAGTCTGAGTCATCTAGCATGATTCTATGACCCAGTCTACATTGTATGCTTGGCTGTCTGCCACTGGTGGAGGAGGGCCCTGTGTGTGTGTGTGTGTGTGTGTGTACTGGCCTGTTGTTTCCCTTGGTCCACTCTGTCCATCAGGAGATCTGCACTGTTCCTCTCCTCACTCAGATTATGTTCCAGATGGCCCACCTCACCCTGGGAAAGAAGAGACATTTAATACTTATGTAGTGCTTATGGATGTGTTATTTACGGGTTATGAATGTGTTATGAAGTCCTCGTGTAGGTGCCTTTATGTATTAGGACCATCTCGGTCCCGCATTTAAATGACGTTCAGCTTATAAAAAGGCTTCATAAGCACTACATAAACGTGTTACAAAGCATCTATAACCGTACTTCATGCTTTATAAAGGGTTCATAAATGTGGCGTAACTGTGTGACATAATCACCAATGTCAAATGTGACATAAGTTTATAACTAACTTCATTAGTTAGGGTTAGGTTTCCTCTCCTCTCTCCCCTATCACCAACAACTAAAACAAAGAAACATTATAGAAATGTTTAAATGATACATTTGCCTTTATTTGTACATAAAAAAAAAAACTATACAAGAACATGAAGTCCAGCAATGCAATTACATTGAACATTACACAGGGCTGTGAATAGTGTAGCTTGTCCCTGAGCTGGGGGCGAATGGTTCTTGCATATCTTCCAGCTGAAGGTTCTACATGTTGGTTCCAACCTTAAAAGTAACAACAAAGAAAATTAGCAGGTCTGTTAGGAAATACATTTGTCTCACCATCTGGATAAGGTCTGTTAGGAAATGTCTTTGTCACACCATCTGGATAAGGTCTGCTAGGAAATGTATTTGTCTCACCATCTGGATAAGGTCTGCTAGGAAATGTCTTTGTCACACCATCTGGATAAGGTCTGTTAGGAAATATCTTTGTCTCACCATCTGGATAAGGTCTGTTAGGAAATGTCTTTGTCCCACCATCTGGATAAGGTCTGTTAGGAAATGTCTTTGTCCCACCATCTGGATAAGGTCTGTTAGGAAATGTCTTTGTCCCACCATCTGGATAAGGTCTGTTAGGAAATGTCTTTGTCACACCATCTGGATAAGGTCTGTTAGGAAATGTCTTTGTCCCATGAGACATGGCTGTATCTAGGCGGATTTGTATTTAGCTGAGCCTGCTAGCTAGCAAAATTTCGGTTAGCTACCAATTTCTGTGAAGGTCACCATAATTATTTGAAATTACGATTGGAGGTAGCTAAAGTATGTAATCTAACTCAACACTGAACTACTACAAACCCATTTAAAATTACAATAAATAAAAGTTAACTTACTTGTTGTGGACATTTGATTTGCGAACTCATCACATGATCAGCAATACAAAAAAAAGTAATTCTGGAATTTGGAATTTTTGAAATGTTCTAAATAAATCAAATTTTATTTGTCACATGC
The DNA here is from genome assembly GCA_030435695.1 of Brachymystax lenok tsinlingensis. NCBI lineage: Eukaryota > Metazoa > Chordata > Actinopteri > Salmoniformes > Salmonidae > Brachymystax > Brachymystax lenok. The sequence goes on along the minus strand of CM059791.1, from coordinate 6,071,354 downwards.
GCCGAATACAACAGGTGTAGACCTTACCGTGAAATGCTGAATACAACAGGTGTAGACCTTACCGTGAAATGCTGAATACAACAGGTGTAGACCTTACCGTGAAATGCTGAATACAACAGGTGTAGACCTTACCGTGAAATGTTTACTTACAAGCCCTTAACCAACAATGCAGTTCTAAGAAAAATAGAGTTAAGAAAATATTTACTAAATAAACTAAAGTTGAAAAAAGTAACACAATAAAATAAACAATAACGTGGCTATATACAGTCGGTACCGGTACCGAGTCAATGTGCGGGGGTACAGGCTAGTCGAGGTAATGGAGGTCATGTTTACATGTAGGTAGGGGTAAAGTGACTATGCATAGACAATAAAGAGCGAGTCCCCCAAGTCATAATAGAAAAGTGTCAATAACCATTCGTGATAAATGACAAATCATTGTCTAAACAATAACAATGATTCATATTTTTAAGTGACTTTTGAATTAAATTTGGGTTTTAAAACATGTTCCAAGGTCAAATAAATGTGAAAGGACTACATATTGGCTTAGAGCAAGAACTATTCTGGGTGCCGCAGTAAAAGTATTGTAGGGTAACACTCAGTAGGGTCTGTAGAATGTATATATGGTGTCATTTCATGGGGCTGTGAATAATCCGGAGTGTTGCTGGACTTTTAATCCACCCATTCTATTGCTGTCCGAATCACATGTGCACTTACTGTGCTACAGAAAATCCGCGAACCAAACACCACTGAATTTAAAGGGCAACTTACACTCAAAAATCTACGTTTCTTATATTTTTTCCCCCAGACCTCATAGGTCATCCTCAGTGTGGTTTAAGCATTGTTATGGGCACAGAAAATCTAATTGTTGTTTTTCTATGAAAAAAAAGGGTGTGAACAAAAAATAGGGTAAACCCTGAAAAAAATGTAGGAAATCCAAAACTGAATTTGGGGGAAAAAGTTGCCAAAAAATATAAATTGATTTTTAAAAGGCCCTACCAACGTTTTTTCAAACCCAATATCCTGGCACTGCAATGCTCTACCAAGATGCATGATGGGTTAAAAAGGCTTTGTGAAACCTCAATTTAATATGATTTATAAAGCCTTTACTAAGCGGTGCTTATTCCACCCTTTATAAAGCACAGGTATATGCCATATTTGACATAGTGGGTTTTGTTACAATTGACATCGGTGGTTATGTCACACAGTTAAGCCACATTTATGAACCCTTTATAAAGCATGACATACGGTTATAGATTATTTGTAACACATTTATGTAGTGTTTATGAAGGCTTTATGAACCCTTTATAAGCTGCACATCATTAAAAATGGGACCCACAGCTTTATAACTATTAAGACATATTAGTTATATTTGTGTAGACTGGTTCATCAACTCTGACTGTTGTTCTGTTACAAGTGACAACAGGACCTTTGACCTTTCAGTATCAAACAAATGGTGAGTCAACAGTGAACTCATGTTTTGCCATCAGTTAACAACAGTTCATTTTCAGCGAGAATTAGCCAGGGCCGCTCTTTTCCAATCCATGTCAGTCTACAAGTATAAATAGGAGGCAGCAGGTAAACAACACAGAGGAGACATATCACACAAAAACAGACTGGGACGCTTCTAACACAATCTGAAGGGAAGAGAGAAAGAAATGAACGGGTCTATGTCCAACAATACAGGGGTCTATGTCCAACAGTACAGGGGTCTATGTCCAACAGTACAGGGGTCTATGTCCAACAGTACAGGGGTCTATGTCCAACAGTACAGGGGTCTATGTCCAACAGTACAGGGGTCTATGTCCAACAGTGTGTCCTGCAGTACAGGGGTCTATGTCCAACAGTACATGGGTCTATGTCCAACAGTGTGTCCAACAGTACAGGGGTCTATGTCCAACAGTACAGGGGTCTATGTCCAACAGTACAGGGGTCTATGTCCAACAGTGTGTCCAACAGTACAGGGGTCTATGTCCAACAGTGTGTCCAACAGTACAGGGGTCTATGTCCAACAGTACAGGGGTCTATGTCCAACAGTACAGGGGTCTATGTCCAACAGTACAGGGGTCTATGTCCAACAGTGTGTCCAACAGTACAGGGGTCTATGTCCAACAGTGTGTCCTGCAGTACAGGGGTCTATGCCTCACGGATGTGTTTTGAGTTCAGCACATCAGCCAGTCAGTTAGTACCTCCATGAGATGGACCTGTGGGGAGTGGTTCTCCTGGGTGTGTGTGTGTTCTTCTCCAACACACACACACACACACACACACACACACACACACACACACACACACACACACACACACACACACACACACACACACACACACACACACACACACACACACACACACACACACACACACACACACACACACAGTAACGTTACCTCCATGAGTTTGACCTGTCGAGCGTGGTCCTCGTGGGCGTGTGCGTTCCTCTCCTCCAGCTCCTCCAACTTCCTCTCCAGCTGCCTGCCTCTCTGCTGGGCCTCCTCCCACTCCCTACGACCCCGCTCCAGACCCTGCTCCAGGGGAAGCAGCTGAACACACACACACACATCATATTATAACACACAGAACATATTGAACACACACACACAGAAGATATTATAAACACACACACACACTATAATACACACACACCACATTATAATACACACACACACCATATTATAGCACACAGAACATATTGAACACACACACCATATTATAATACACACACCATATTATAATACACACACCATATTATAATACACACACACACAACATATTATAATATACACACACCATATTATAATACACACACACACCATATTATAATACACACACCATATTATAATACACACACCATATTATAATACACACACACACAACATATTATAATATACACACACCATATTATAATACACACACACACCATATTATAATACACACACACCATATTATAATACACACACACACACCATATTATAATACACACACACACTATAATACACACACAGAACATATTGAACACACACACACACACACCATGTTATAATACACACACACCATATTATAATACACACACACAACATATTATAATACACACACACACCATATTATAATACACACACCATATTATAGCACATGTAAGGGAGTAAAGAACTCCACAGCCAGCTTGAAATGTCGCCAATGGAGCTATCAAATACGATCATTTGTCTATAGATCAATCAGCTTGTTCGCTGTCAAGCAGGCGGTCACATGTGTTGGTGAGGTAGACGACCCTGGTTCAAACCCAGTCAGAGACAGGTAGAACAACACAGGACATATGACATATAGCACAGAACATGTTGAACATCAGGTAAAGTGTCTTCTTTGTTTACAGCTGAACTTGACTTCACAGTCTCCTCTCCTGATAAACCTTTTGGCTCTAGAATCACTGCTCAACTCCTTATCTCTGAAGCGTGAAAGACCGAGAGAGCGTGAGAGAGAGAAAGATTAATTGAATAGAGAGACCGAGAGAGAGAAAGAGAGAGGGACCGAGAGAGAGACAGAAAGTTGAATTGAGAGAGAGAGAGAGAGAGAGAGAGAGAGAGAGAGAGAGAGAGAGAGAGAGAGAGAGAGAGTATAATCGGAGTTAGAATATGATCCATCCATTGGTGACTCATCAGGGGGAAAAATGTGCGCCACACCTCTTCCTGCAGTTTTGTGGTGGTCTGTCGGGAATTCTCCAGCTCCACTCCCTTTTCCTGCAGCTGTTGTTGGAGCTCAGACAGCGCGGAGTGGCTCTTCTTTCTGACTTCATCAACCTGGAGCTGGAGCTTCTCAGTGGACACCTCACAGCCCTCTACTATAGTACTCATCTGGAGGGGTGGGGGGCAGAGAGAGAGAGAGAGAGAGAGAGGGGGGGCAGAGAGAGAGAGAGACAGAGGGGGCAGAGAGAGAGAGAGAGAGAGAGACAGAGAGAGAGAGAGAGAGAGAGAGAGAGAGAGAGAGAGAGAGAGAGAGAGAGAGAGAGAGAGAGAGAGAGAGAGAGAGAGAGAGGGGGCAGAGAGAGAGAGAGAGAGACAGAGAGGGGGGGCAGAGAGAGAGAGAGAGAGAGAGAGAGAGAGAGAGAGAGAGAGAGAGAGAGAGAGAGAGAGAGAGAGAGAGAGAGAGAGAGACAGAGGGGGCAGAGAGAGAGAGAGAGAGAGAGAGAGAGAGAGAGAGAGAGAGAGAGACAGAGGGGGCAGAGAGAGAGAGAGAGAGAGAGAGAGAGAGAGACAGAGAGAGAGAGAGAGAGAGAGAGAGAGAGACAGAGAGGGGGCAGAGAGAGAGAGATGGAAGAGTGAGACAGACTGAATGGTATTAATTTAACATTCCCCCCATGATAGATACGGGTTTTAAAGATAATTCATACAACCCCTATCATTTGTACTGGTGACAACTCTAGGATAATGCATGACTACTATAGCTATTGAAAAACCCAGCAGCACTGTAGGGTGGCAATCAATAAAGTGGAGATCGATAAGATCTTCCGCTCCCCCCGCTTAGAAACACAGTGTTCTTCTCAGTGACCTTTGACCTAGCCCCTCTCTCACCTCCTTCTGCAGTTCCTCCACAGTGCTGTTCTGCAGTCTCCTCTCCTCCTCCAGATCGCTCTTTATCCCCTTCAACTCCTCCACTCTGCTCCTCTCCTCCTTCAGCCTCTCCTTCACCTCCCTGTGCTGGTGGTTCAGCTGGGTCATCTCACTCTGTGGGCGGGCGGGTGGAAAACACAGAGAATGTACTGTGTTATTGTGGGTCAGAACTACCACCACCACAACAACAGCTAACACAACATGTTTTCCAAGTTGGACGTACGCTGTGCTAAGGAGATGTTTACCAGCGAGTTCTGAATACGGTATATTCCTTTGACTCCGGCACCTGATACAGTACGACCTGTATGGTCCTTGTATCCACTCTGCACTCACCTGTACATTCTCCAGACGTACGAGAAGGGCTTTGTTTGCCTGGGACATCTCCTCTTCCTTTTCCCTCACCTCTGCTAGAGTCTCCTCAACCTGCCGTTTCTCCCTCTGTGGAATCACATCTCTAATAAATATACCTTCAATACCTGGCGATGCATTTGCACATAACGTCTAAATTCATTTAGTCTATATTTCGTCTTTAATGTGTGTGCTTTCTTTTTCGGCTCTCTACCTCACCTTGAGTTGCTCTATGCATTTCACCAGCTGTCTCTGCAGGGTTTTGGAGTCCTTGATGACGACGTTAAGCTGCTCCACCCTGCTGTCCAGCTCCTCCACCTTGGTTAGTGAAGAGACAGGACACACCATCACGTCAAATGGACAAGAGGCAACTGATCCTAGATCAGTATTCCTGTTCTGAGATATTTTATGAATACGGACCCTGAATATATTGTACAGAGCATTATGGGTATTGTAGTACATCATTATGGGTTCTGTAGTACAGAGCATTATAGATATTGTAGTACATCATTATGGGTTCTGTAGTATAGAGCATTATGGGTATTGTAGTACATCATTATGGGTTCTGTAGTATAGAGCATTATAGATATTGTAGTACATCATTATGTGTTCTGTAGTATTGAGCATTATGGGTATTGTAGTACATCATGATGGGTTCTGTAGTACAGAGCATTATGGGTATTGTAGTACATCATTTGGGGTTCTGTAGTATAGAGCATTATGGGTATTGTAGTACATCGTTATGGGTTCTGTAGTATAGAGCATTATGGGTATTGTTGTACATCATTATGGGTTCTGTAGTATAGAGCATTATGGGTATTGTAGTACATCATTATGGGTTCTGTAGTATAGAGCATTATGGGTATTGTAGTACATCATTATGGGTTCTGTAGTATTGATCATTATGGGTATTGTAGTACATCATTATGGGTTCTGTAGTATAGAGTATTATGGGTATTGTAGTACATCATTATGGGTTCTGTAGTATAGAGTATTATGGGTATTGTAGTACATCATTATTTGTATTTATTAAGGATCATCGTGGGTACTGTAGTATAGAGCATTATGGGTACTGTAGTACATCCATCTGCAGTACCTGTCCCCTCAGCTCCTCCCTCTCCTGATTTAGCGGATTCACCTGTCCCCATGCCTCCCCTCTCTCCTCCTCCATCTCCCTCTTCTCCTGGCCCAGCACTGTGTTACTCTAGCAGGGAGAGAGGAGGTAGTATACACAGGAGATGGGGGGAATATTAGTAGAAAAAACCTAGGATCAAACTCACAACCTTCTGCATGCCAACACATTGAAACTCAAAAGTCTATAATATATATGACAAATGTACAAATATATAGCCACTTGGGACACTGGGGGGAAAAGTCACTCAATTCTGTTCTACTCAGGTGGTTTTCAATGTACCCAATTGCGTTAAAGTAAAGATACCTTAATAGAAAAAAATGAAAGTCACCCAATAAAATACTACTTGAGTAAAAGTCTAAAAGTATTTGGTTTTAAATATACTTACGAAGCATGTGTGTTTAGTGAGTCTGCCAGATCAGAGGCAGTAGGAATGTTCTATTGATAAGTGTGTGAATCGGACCATTTTCCTGTCCTGCTAAACACTTTTGGGTGTCAGGGAAAATGTACGGAGTAAAAAGTACATTATTTTCTTTAGGAATGTAGTGAAGTAAAAGTTGGCAAAAATATAAATAGTAAAGTACAGATACCCCCCAAAAAACTACTTAAGTAGTACTTTAATGTATCTTTACTAAAGTCCTTTCACCACTGGTTCTACTAGCAGTAGCATGTCCTCTATCTCAATTCAATACCTCTTTCACCTCCTCAACTTCCTCTCGGAGCTTCTGCACCTCCTTGTCGCGCACTTCCTTCATAATGCCCAGCTCCTTGTCGTGACTCTCCACCTCCTCCTTCAGCGCTCCCTTCAAGGCGGTCAGCTCCCTCTCCCTCCAGTGTAGCACCTCCTCCTGCTCTTCCTGCACCTGAATGACCTCCTGGAATTCCAACCGCAGCTGGGCCAGGTCCTAACACAGACACTGAGTTAATTGATATAATCCAGCTGGGCCAGGTCCTAACACAGACACTGAGTTAATTGATATAATCCAGCTGGGCCAGGTCCTAACACAGACACTGAGTTAATTGATATAATCCAGCTGGGCCAGGTCCTAACACAGACACTGAGTTAATTGCTATAATCCAGCTATAATATAATTCTCTGTGCTTACCTTTAGGAAGGAGCTGTTTCTCTGTGCTTACCTTTAGGAATGAGCTGTTTCTCTGTGCTTACCTTTAGGAAGGAGCTGTTTCTCTGTGCTTACCTTTAGGAAGGAGCTGTTTCTCTGTGCTTACCTTTAGGAATGAGCTGTTTCTCTGTGCTTACCTTTAGGAAGGAGCTGTTTCTCTGTGCTTACCTTTAAGAAGGAACTGTTTCTCTGTGCTTACCTATAGGAATGAGCTGTTTCTCTGTGCTTACCTTTAGGAAGGAGCTGTTTCTCTGTGCTTACCTTTAAGAAGGAACTGTTTCTCTGTGCTTACCTATAGGAATGAGCTGTTTCTCTGTGCTTACCTTTAGGAAGGAGCTGTTTCTCTGTGCTTACCTTTAGGAATGAGCTGTTTCTCTGTGCTTACCTTTAGGAAGGAGCTGTTTCTCTGTGCTTACCTTTAAGAAGGAACTGTTTCTCTGTGCTTACCTATAGGAATGAGCTGTTTCTCTGTGCTTATCTTTAAGAAGGAGCTGTTTCTCTGTGCTTACCTTTAGGAATGAGCTGTTTCTCTGTGCTTACCTTTAGGAATGAGCTGTTTCTCTGTGCTTACCTTTAGGAAGGATCTGTTTCTCTGTGCTTACCTTTAGGAAGGAGCTGTTTCTCTGTGCTTACCTTTAGGAATGAGCTGTTTCTCTGTGCTTACCTTTAGAAGGAGCTGTTTCTCTGTGCTTACCTTTAGGAATGAGCTGTTTCTCTGTGCTTACCTTTAGGAATGAGCTGTTTCTCTGTGCTTACCTTTAGGAATGAGCTGTTTCTCTGTGCTTATCTTTAGGAAGGAGCTGTTTCTCTGTGCTTACCTTTAGGAAGGAGCTGTTTCTCTGTGCTTACCTTTAGGAAGGAGCTGTTTCTCTGTGCTTATCTTTAAGAAGGAGCTGTTTCTCTGTGCTTACCTTTAGGAATGAGCTGTTTCTCTGTGCTTACCTTTAGGAAGGAGCTGTTTCTCTGTGCTTACCTTTAAGAAGGAACTGTTTCTCTGTGCTTACCTTTAGGAAGGAGCTGTTTCTCTGTGCTTATCTTTAAGAAGGAGCTGTTTCTCTGTGCTTACCTTTAGGAATGAGCTGTTTCTCTGTGCTTACCTTTAGGAATGAGCTGTTTCTCTGTGCTTATCTTTAGGAAGGAGCTGTTTCTCTGTGCTTACCTTTAGGAAGGATCTGTTTCTCTGTGCTTACCTTTAGGAAGGAGCTGTTTCTCTGTGCTTACCTTTAGGAATGAGCTGTTTCTCTGTGCTTACCTTTAGAAGGAGCTGTTTCTCTGTGCTTACCTTTAGGAATGAGCTGTTTCTCTGTGCTTACCTTTAGGAATGAGCTGTTTCTCTGTGCTTATCTTTAGGAAGGAGCTGTTTCTCTGTGCTTACCTTTAGGAAGGATCTGTTTCTCTGTGCTTACCTTTAGGAAGGAGCTGTTTCTCTGTGCTTACCTTTAGAAGGAGCGGTTTCTCTGTGCTGTCTGCCTGTGTTGTGTTCTTAGCCCGGTCCAGCTCATCATGCATCTCAGACAGCTGCTGCTGGAGGTCCTTCATCTCTGTACGGCCCTGCTCTCTCTCAGTCTTCACCTGGACTAGCCTGGCAATAGAAATAATACAACAGAATAGAAATAGAATTTTATTTGCACTCGATAGGGAATTTTCATTACAGAGCACCAGAGAAATCATACTATGTCAAGGCGTTGTGAGGCAATTTGCCAAATGCTTACAACTGTTCAATTCTTTCACATCTACAGGTGTTCCTAGGGGACAGGGACTAATAATAATAATAATCAAGGTGGATTATGGTCCTAGACACAATCCCAAAATGACTTCTAGACCCCTATGCACTTGTGGGAAATGCTCTTACTCCTCTATGGCGACCTCAAGCTCCGCCTCCATCTGAGCCAGCCTATCCCGTAGCGTGGAGAGTTCTTCCTGTCTCCTGTCCAGTTCCTCTTGAATAGTCTTCATGTCTGTCTGGGCCTTGTAACACACCTCCGCCAGACTCCGACCACTCTGCAGGGCACACATACTCAGTGCATTCAACTAAAGTAGGTAAAAATAACCACATATAACGATCACCCCAAAAATAACGCCATCTGCAAAATCAGTGCTAGTGAGAATAAACATGTCCGAGTTGGACACAATGCACATAAGGAGAAAACAAGTACAAATCTCTTGCTAAAAGTACTATATTGTACTGTATCACACTGTACTATACTGCACTGTATTGTACTGCATTGTACTGTACTGCGATACATTGTATTGTATCGTACTGTATATTGTACTGCACTGTATTGTATATTGTACTGTATCGTATCGCACCTTATTGTACTGTACTGTATATTGTACTGTATTGTGTATTGTACTGTACCATGGTCTTATGCTCCAGCTGTGTCTTCAGCTGTGACACCTCTCTCTCCAGCTCTGCTCCTCTTCTCTGAAGCTCCTTGGCCTCCTTGGCCTTAGCAGCATAGTCCTACAACAGGTCCAACAACATATCACCAACCTGCTTCTGCCTCACAGACAGACACAGGACGTTACCCTACTTTACTTTTCTTTCCACTGAAATACGACACGGAAATACACAGGTATTTACAAAGATATGAATGTATTAGTATTAGTAACACGTAAGATTGTAATGCTTTTATATGGAAGTCTCAACCAACTGTGTATACTACAGCAGTGGTTCTCAAGTGTTTTGGCTGGGGATCCCCTAGGACAGTACAGCCTATCCATCTGAACCACGTCTGGCTGGGGATCCCCTAGGACAGTATAGCCCATCCATCTGAACCACGTCTGGCTGGGGATCCCCTAGGACAGTACAGCCTATCCATCTGAACCACGTCTGGCTGGGGATCCCCTAGGACAGTACAGCCATCCATCTGAACCACGTCTGGGCTGGGGATCCCCTAGGACAGTACAGCCATCCATCTGAACCACGTCTGGGCTGGGGATCCCCTAGGACAGTACAGCCTATCCATCTGAACCACGTCTGGGCTGGGGATCCCCTAGGACAGTACAGCCTATCCATCTGAACCACGTCTGGGCTGGGGATCCCTAGGACAGTACAGCCTATCCATCTGAACCACGTCTGGGCTGGGGATCCCCTAGGACAGTACAGCCCATCCATCTGAACCACGTCTGGGCTGGGGATCCCCTAGGACAGTACAGCCCATCCATCTGAACCACGTCTGGGCTGGGGATCCCCTAGGACAGTACAGCCTATCCATCTGAACCACGTCTGGCTGGGGATCCCCTAGGACAGTACAGCCATCCATCTGAACCACGTCTGGGCTGGGGATCCCTAGGACAGTACAGCCCATCCATCTGAACCACGTCTGGGCTGGGGATCCCTAGGACAGTACAGCCCATCCATCTGAACCACGTCTGGGCTGGGGATCCCTAGGACAGTACAGCCCATCCATCTGAACCACGTCTGGGCTGGGGATCCCTAGGACAGTACAGCCTATCCATCTGAACCACGTCTGGGCTGGGGATCCCTAGGACAGTACAGCCTATCCATCTGAACCACGTCTGGGCTGGGGATCCCCTAGGACAGTACAGCCTATCCATCTGAACCACGTCTGGCTGGGGATCCCCTAGGACAGTACAGCCTATCCATCTGAACCACGTCTGGCTGGGGATCCCCTATTACAGTACAGCCATCCATCTGAACCACGTCTGGGCTGGGGATCCCCTAGGACAGTACAGCCCATCCATTTGAACCACGTCTGGGCTGGGGATCCCCTAGGACAGTACAGCCTATCCATCTGAACCACATCTGGCTGGGGATCCCCTAGGACAGTACAGCCTATCCATCTGAACCACGTCTGGCTGGGGATCCCCTAGGACAGTACAGCCCATCCATCTGAACCACGTCTGGGCTGGGGATCCCCTAGGACAGTACAGCCATCCATCTGAACCACGTCTGGGCTGGGGATCCCCTAGGACAGTACAGCCTATCTATCTGAACCACGTCTGGGCTGGGGATCCCCTAGGACAGTACAGCCTATCCATCTGAACCACGTCTGGGCTGGGGATCCCCTAGGACAGTACAGCCTATCCATCTGAACCACGTCTGGGCTGGGGATCCCCTAGGACAGTACAGCCATCCATCTGAACCACGTCTGGCTGGGGATCCCCTATTACAGTACAGCCTATCCATCTGAACCACGTCTGGGCTGGGGATCCCCTAGGACAGTACAGCCTATCCATCTGAACCACGTCTGGGCTGGGGATCCCCTAGGACAGTACAGCCTATCCATCTGAACCACGTCTGGCTGGGGATCCTCTAGGACAGTACAGCCATCCATCTGAACCACGTCTGGGCTGGGGATCCCCTAGGACAGTACAGCCCATCCATCTGAACCACGTCTGGGCTGGGGATCCCCTAGGACAGTACAGCCTATCCATCTGAACCACATCTGGCTGGGGATCCCCTAGGACAGTACAGCCTATCCATCTGAACCACGTCTGGCTGGGGATCCCCTAGGACAGTACAGCCATCCATCTGAACCACGTCTGGGCTGGGGATCCCCTAGGACAGTACAGCCTATCCATCTGAACCACGTCTGGCTGGGGATTCCCTAGGACAGTACAGCCATCCATCTGAACCACGTCTGGGCTGGGGATCCCCTTGGACAGTACAGCCTATCCATCTGAACCACGTCTGGGCTGGGGATCTCCTAGGACAGTACAGCCTATCCATCTGAACCACGTCTGGGCTGGGGATCCCCTAGGACAGTAGAGCCATCCATCTGAACCACATCTGGGCTGGGGATCCCCTAGGACAGTACAGCCAACCATCTTAACCACATCATCCAACCTCACCCTGATCTCTTCCTCCACGTTCTCTGCAGTCTTCCACTTCAGTTGGTTGATTCTGTCAAACACCAGGTTCACCTTCTTCTCAGTGATGGAGGTCATATCACTGGTCCTGAGGGAAAACCAACAACCAGACACACTGAGTTCAATGACACCAGCATACCCCAGGCATATAACTAGCATACAGAACAACACACCCCAGGCATATAACTAGCATACAGAACAACCTACCCCAGTCATATAACTAGCATACAGAACAGCATACCCCAGTCATATAACTAGCATACAGAACAACATACCCCAGTCATATAACTAGCATACAGAACAACACACCCCAGGCATATAACTAGCATACAGAACAGCATACCCCAGTCATATAACTAGCATACAGAACAACACACCCCAGGCATATAACTAGCATACAGAACAGCATACCCCAGTCATATAACTAGCATACAGAACAACACGCCCCAGGCATATAACTAGCATACAGAACAACATACCCCAGTCATATAACTAGCATACAGAACAGCATACCCCAGTCATATAACTAGCATGCAGAACAGCATATCCCAGTCATATAACTAGCATACAGAACAACACACCCCAGTCATATAACTAGCATACAGAACAACATACCCCAGGCATATAACTAGCATACAGAACAACACACCCCAGTCATATAACTAGCATACAGAACAACCTACCCCAGTCATATAACTAGCATACAGAACAACACACCCCAGGCATATAACTAGCATACAGAACAGCATACCCCAGTCATATAACTAGCATACAGACCAACACACCCCAGTCATATAACTAGCATACAGAACAACACACCCCAGGCATATAACTAGCATACAGACCAACACACCCCAGTCATATAACTAGCATACAGAACAACATACCCCAGTCATATAACTAGCATACAGAACAACACACCCCAGTCATATAACTAGCATACAGAACAGCATACCCCAGGCATATAACTAGCATACAGAACAACCTACCCCAGTCATATAACTAGCATACAGAACAACATACCCCAGTCATATAACTAGCATACAGAACAGCATACCCCAGTCATATAACTAGCATACCCCAGTCATATAACTAGCATACAGAACAACACACCCCAGGCATATAACTAGCATAGAGAACAGCATACCCCAGTCATATAACTAGCATACAGAACAGCATACCCCAGTCATATAACTAGCATACAGAACAGCATACCCCAGTCATATAACTAGCATACAGAACAGCATACCCCAGTCATATAACTAGCATACAGAACAGCATACCCCCGTCATATAACTAGCATACAGAACAGCATACCCCAGTCATATAACTAGCATACAGAACAACATACCCCAGTCATATAACTAGCATACAGAACAACATGCCACTTATATAGATACTGTGTGTGCGAAATCTGCAGGTATTATGTATGTAAGATAATGACGGCTACAATTCAAACCAAATTGTATTGGTCACATACACATGGTTAGCAGATGTTATTGCGAGTGTAACTAAATGCTTGTGCTTCTAGCTCCGACAGTGCAGCAATATCTAACAAGTAATATCTAAACAAATACCTAATACACTCAAATCTAAGTAAAGGAATAAGAATATATAAATATATGGATGAGCAATGTCAGAGCAGCATAGGCTAAGATACAATAGATATTATAAAATACAGTATATACATACGAGATGAGTAATGCCAGACATGTAAATATTATTAAAGTGACTAGAGTTCCATTTATTAAAGTGGCCATTTATTAAATTGATTTAGCTTGTGCTTCAGACACAGAGCCTGACAGTGTCCATTTCCAGGCTTCCTCACGTTCGTTCAAGACTTGGGAGAATGGTAACGCCAGACTAAAACTGACACGTTTCAAAAGGTGATTTTAATACATTCCATTTACACTGACGGCTTTTATCCAAAGCGACTTACAGTAATTGCGTGCATACCTTTTACATACGGGTGGTCCCGGGAATCGAGCCCACCATCCATAAGCTTTGCAAGCTCCATTCTATACTAACTGAGCTACAGAGGACCAAGATATTTCACATGTTGCCAGTTTATATAACTGAGACAGTGAGGAGGTGAAACTGTTATTCCATTGTTGACTATTTGGAAGGGTGTTCATCATCGTAGTCTGAATTCCTGAACTGGCGTGTGTGTGTGTGTGTGTGTGTGTGTGTGTGTGTGTGTGTGTGTGTGTGTGTGTGTGTGTGTGTGTGTGTGTGTGTGTGTGTGTGTGTGTTTGTGTGAGCACGCACAGCTGAAACAGCAATCCTTTATCAGACTAAAAGCTGCATGTCACATTCTCTCCCTCAGATCATCAAAGGCAGGATATGAGAGGCAGGATATGAGAAATGTGTCATGGTCACTTGGGATCAGGGTCATTTAAGTGTTCCATTTTAATTCAGTCAATTCAAAAAGTAAACTGAAATTCCAATTCTCCTCGTTGGAATGGAATGGGATCGGAATTGATCCCAACCCTCTTTTTGGAAAACATTCTAGCTGGCATCTTTCCAAGGAAGTTATGTCACACCTCAAAAAACCTCCAGGTAATATAAAGGTTGAATAGGTAAAAGAATCATGACAGTACTCAGTGGTTGATTTAGTCCAGTGTTACTCACCCATCATTGAGGTAAGTGAACAGTATCTTTTTGGTGGCGTCTTCATTTGGTTGTGGTTCAATTGAGACCTCGTGCTGACCCCTCTGACCTTCCAAAAGATCCCTCTGACCTTCCAGAAGATCTGGAGTGATGATCTGATTAAATGAACACACAACAGAATACCAAGGTGTATCAATCAATGTATCAATCAATCAATCACAAAAGTTAAAAGAATGCTTTACAGTAACCCAACCGGGACTCTCAAAGAGCAAGCAAAAGCACAGTAGCAAAAGCACAGTAGCAAAAGCACAGTAGCAAAGGCACAGTAGCAAAAGCACAGTAGCAAAAGCACAGTAGCAAAAGCACAGTAGCAAAAGCACAGTAGCAAAAGCACAGTAGCAAGGAAAAATTCCCTAGAAGGAATCAAGTAAAAAAAAAAAAAAACGATTTAACCGAGTAAAACCTCTAAAGCTAATCTCTTTACCTGAATGTCTCTCGCTGACTCCTCTGTGTGGTTGAGAGACCTGGATCTGGTCATGGAGGTCTTCTCCACTCTGTACAGCACATTCACTGCTCTGGATGACCTACTGGTAGGCTCCTTCTCCTCCCACTGTAGTTTATTAAACATCACAGTGGAGGGTCCGTTGGCTCCTCTCACCTTAGGTGACCCTGGGGCGCTGGTGGCCCCGCCTAGAGTCTCTCCCCTGGCCCCTCTGATGGCTGAGGCAGGGCTGGAGGGGTCCAATGGGTATGAGTGACGCTGTTGTCTGCTGTCCACGCTACGTGACCTCCTCCGGTCCTCAGGGGCTATCCTCCCTCTCCTAGGCCAAACTCTGCCCATCTGTTGGGGGCTGTCGAACTGGTTGATCAGGCTACCTACGGAGGAGATGGGCTCTGTGTCCACTGAGTTTGGGGATCTCCTGGGGATGTTGGTGATCTCGTTTGGGGGGCTTAGTAAGGTGGCCAAAGAAGAGTGGTGGAGAGTTGGGGCTGAGACAGGGGCAGGGCCTGGGCATTGGGTCTGGGCTGAGACAGGGGCAGGGCCTGGGCATTGGGTCTGGGCTGAGACAGGGGCAGGGCCTGGGCATTGGGTCTGGGCTGAGACAGGGGCTGGGCCTGGGCATTGGGTCTGGGCTGAGACAGGGGCAGGGCCTGGGCATTGGGTCTGGCTGGTGGCCGAGACAGGGGTGGGGGCCCTCTCTACACCCCCAGCAGGCAGAGGCATCCTGGCTGCTCCTGGTCTAGACCCTGCTGGCTGGATCAGGGTGGCCCCTGCCCCACTCTGGAGACCCCTGGTGAGATGTCCCGGCCTAGGTACAGAGGCTGTCTGAGTGGGGGGAACAGAGAGTCTTCGGGTGGAGAGGAGGAGGGGGCTGAGGCTGTTCCTGTCTGGGTTGTAGGGTTTCAGCAGCTCTGGGTGTCTCTGGAAGTTCAACACCGTGTTAGATGTCGGCACGGTCCTCTGTGACTCCTGGAAGTCGAACACGAACGCAGCAGACGCCAGCGGAATCCTCTGTGACTCCCTAACCTCAGTCAGAGCACCTCCACGAGCATACTCCCTCTGGTGGTTGGGAAGTCTGCGCTCCACATTGGGACTACCTAATGAAGATCGCTCCACATTGGGACTATCAAATGGAGATTGCCTATCATTCACCATGAAGGTGTACTCAGACTGGCTGTGGGTGTAGACAGACACTTCCTGGTGGTCCCAGTTCCTGCTGTAGCTCTCCAGGCCACCAGATGGCAGAACTGCTCTACTATCCCCGTTGTTCAATACAACGTAAGGAAGACCCTCAATCCCCTGGACTTGTATCCTCACCCCGAACATGCTGCTGCTGCTGCTGTCGCTGTGAGGGCGAGGGCTGCCTCTGGGACCAGGCCTAGGCTGCTGCAAGTTGTAGCCCTGTTGTGTTCTACTGAAGTCTGGAGAAGAGCCACTCGCTCCGTGTCTGTGAGATTCCATTTATAGAGTCAACTTAGAGACAACGTTGTGTGTTTCCTGGGTCCACACTTGTCCTGAAATGAGCAGAGGACCTCCCTCAGAACTGAAGAGGTTCACAGCTATAAAAGACGCCAAATACAACACGTTAGAGGACTGATGCTTTATTAGGGGGACTAACCATTACCGCGGCTCTCCTTAACCTGGAGGCTCCAATGACCACCCTTGTCTTTACAACAGTTTACCTCAGGAAAAAAATACATCACTTTCTATGGCATCAGCTGGATGAGGTGACTGTTTACAAAACAGAGAGACCAACTAACAACAATGACATCCCAAGAGCATCTGATGTCACTCAGACAGCTGCAGTAACCAGCAAGCCACAGACAGAGAGAGAGAAAACACACCAACACACATCGATATAGAAAACAGTTTATTCAGTGTGCTAACAGTGTAACTATTGTATACAGGACACTACAGCTGTATGACAACTACCACTGGCCGTGGTCGGCGCCAACCAGACTGTCATCATCCACACACACACACACACACACACACACACACTCCGGACCAGTTTATGATATGATTATGAGAGAAAATCAGTTACGGAACAAAACAAAAACACACATTTGTTTTAGAACAATGTACATTGTTATTGAAATAAACACCATGCAAAAGTATTGTATTCTACTATAGGTGACAGTTGTTACGGCGTTATAGCCCAACGGGCACCGGCCACAGACGTCAGTTCAACATCTAGTTATGATTTACATTTGGTTGATTTGTCAACTATTGTGAATTCAACGTTAAATAAACAAAACAATGTCACCATGTCATTGGATTTTGATTCAAAGTTAGGGTGAAAAAAATACAAAATGACTTTTTGCAAATCCACGGAGTTTTCCACATTGACTCATCACTTTGATTTGGGGGGGGTGAAATGACGTGGAAACAACGTTGATTAATCCAGTTTTTGCCCAGTGGGGGTACACTTCTTAAATTAAAAAATGTAAAAATCAATTGAAATTGTTTACATTGAACCTTTATTTAACTAGGCAAGTCAGAACAAATTATTTTTTACAATGATGGCCTACCCCGGCCAAACGCGGGCCAATTGCGCGAAGCCCTATGGTACTCGCAATCACGGCCGGTTGTGATACAGCCTGGATTCGAACCAGGGTGTCTGTAGAGACGCCTCAAGCACTGAGATGCAGTGCCTTAGACCGCTGCGCCACTCGGTAGCCCATTTTCTAATTATTAACCAATATCAAAAATGTGTCTCCTTCACAAGTACTTTATCAACCTTTATTTGTACGATTGTAATTAATAGACAAATGATATATGCATGGATAATCCTATATGCAGTTTCACGAGCGGATAATAAAACACCACTCTACCTTTACTAGCGGATCATGTTCTTGAACGATAAAATAGCCTCCCCAAGCAAACGCCAAAACGAGAATCACTTTATAAAGCACTAACTGTGCAATTGGTTCGAGTAACAGTTGTTAAGACGGTTTAGAAACGTGTTCCTGTGCGCAAAATCTTTGTGATTGTCTTACCTAAATTCGCGTCGTTCTGTTAAAAGTAGTGCCCCTGGTTGAAGTGCCAGGGTTGTGGGAGCTGTTTCATGGCGCTCGGGATTCCCCCTCCCGTAGTCCAGTCTCTATTCACAAGTACGTGTTCCCTTCTAGCGGAATCGTCCAGCCATTCAACAAATCTCTCGGGTGTTCATCATCATCATCATCATCATCATCATCATTAACTCCTAGAATAATACATAACGTATGTCTTTTCTGAGAGAAAAAAAAATGTAGGGAAAAATCAGAAATACTTTTATGGTTTACATTTACTGTAGATTACATAGGTGACACTCATCAACATAACTGTACATACCTGAAAGGTATGGGTTTTACAAAGACATTTCCCATTATGGAAGTCTCCAATATACACCAAGTTGTGGCTTGTTTTAGGGTATCATTATTTACAATTTCGGGAAAAATATGCGACAAAAAAATATTTCTGAAAAAAACAATTTTTTGTGGTTTCAAATTTTAAATCTGTAATTCAGATATTTAGTTATTAGTAATTGTATAAAATATAAAATATAACAAGTTAGTAAAAAGTAATCAATATTTTCTATAAAAACTGAACAATTAAGTATTAATCCATCTGTAGCCTAACCAAAAAGTGCACTTAGCTCCAAACAATCTGCCTCTGCCTAAACACAAGCACGTACATACAACTAAAAGGCTCCGCATGGTCAATCCGACATCTGCAGTGGCCATTCATCACTTCGTGTTGCAGAGTAGAGCTGTTGTGAAGGAAGTTGTCAATGAAGTGAGTTTGTGTTTATACAGGACCTCACCGAGCCCTCTGCATTGCTAAAACATTTGGGAGGAGCACGGCGATGTAGTACGGAGATCGATTTTGTCCTCCTCAAGCCTCCGGAATCTCCGCCATTGCGGTACACCCTCCATACGGGGCCTCCAGCTCATATTGCTGGTTTTAAGCCTTGTATCAGCCTTAAAGCCAATTTATGCTTGATCTGGCATGCGGCCCAGAGTCTCAATATGGAGGGTGTGACTCAATTGCAGTGCCTCTGGAGGCTCGAGGAGGCCAAATCGAGCTCCATATGGCGATGCCGTGCGCCTCCCAAATTTTGTAACAATGCGAATGGATCCGTATAGCTCCATGTAGCTCCGGATTGACATGAATGGTTGGCGGTAGGTGGGGCGGTACATCCTGTATAAACACAAATTCACTTCCTTGCCAGCAAAAATGTAGAACTTTGACGAAAGGCTATCAGAACAAGTTCACAAGTAAAAACATATTTGAAATCATAAAGACACTAAAATGAGTTTGAAGTCCTGGAAAGAGATCAGGGAGGTAATGGGGATAGATGGGTAAAGAGGCCAATGGAATGCAGACTGTGGGGGATAGAAGGATGCTGGATTGGCACACACACACAAAAAATCTGATTGAACAAAGTGGATATTTGTCAAATTCGTCACGATTGATGTATTGTAACAGGCCCACAATGTGGTTACTAAAATCCGATATAGTGGATATATTTGGCTGTTTTTCGTTGCAAAACATTTAGAAGTTGTCCCTTTTCAGGTTAAGAAAAAAGTGACTGCTAAATGCTAACTCCCATTCGTATAAGCTGGTAACATAGCTAGCATACAGAAATCGGTGGTGGTAGTCAAAGTATTCTCAGATTTTTACCTCAACGTAGTGTGAAATACACAAATAAACAATAGCCTAAATGTAGACTAATTTTGCTGGGGGGGGCGAATGGGGAGATTCAGGATGGAGATGCAGCCTTTTTACGTCACGCCATCTTGTCTGAGCTCCTATGTCAAACACCGGGAAACAGACTCCAACATCTCAGTAGAGATAAGATCTTGTCTTTTCGTTTAGCCAGTTGCTCGTAAATTAGCCGGATGGTTATAGAGATTATCCCTGATTCACTACGACTGGTGTGGTTCAGACCAATTTATTGGATGCGTATATGACAGCTCCACAAAGCCCAAGAAGTATGACATTTCTGACTTCTGTGGAGGCCGCATCACCGTAAATGGTGTACGGCCACTGTAGATGTTGGATTGACCATGCAGAGCCTTTTAAGAGGTCAATACTGACAGAGGAGAATAACATGACGAAATAAACATTGTTTTACACAGGACAGTGTTGTGTTTTTTTCACTGTACATTTTTTTATCACTGTACTAACGAATATAAAACATTTTGTACAAAACATTTGCTGGTTACTAGTAAGTTTAGGCACAAGTGAAAGTCGATCAGGAGGAAATTGTCACTACTGTCGTGATTAATTAGCTGCTGCAACACATTTTCCGTCCCGAAAATCCTTCTGTTTCTTCGCTACTGGTTCCCAGAGATAACACTGAATGTCATTGGATGGTCTTTCACCATCTCAAGACAATCCTTCTCCACACTTCATCTGTAGAAAGAAAGAAAAAAATGTGTTGATAACTTTCTCACAATATAGATTATTCAACTTGGATCAACACCAGATCAACACACGCTTCATGGAAGAAAAGGCTGCGCTTAGACAGGCAGCCCAAATCTGATCGCTTTCCACCAATCACATCAGATCTTTTCACAGCATATCATTTTAAGACCTGATCTGATAGGTCAGAATTGGGCTTCCTGTCTAAACACAGCCAAAAGAAGAAGAAGAAGAATGGGAGATCTTTGTACTGTACCTGTTTTAAATGTTTAGAGATGATGTCCCATGGGGTTAGCAGCGTCCAGTCCAGGATGGAGTGATGCCTGGTGTTGCTGCAGACCCTCGGCATCTGTTAACCCAGCTGACATCTTCTCCTGCTCCCTCCTCCTCAGACAGGCTGCATTAGGGTTCAGATTACGCTCTAGAGGTAGCAGATCACACGGACATCAACATTAGTACTGTCCCATGGACCAGACAGGGAACCAGGACATCAAATTTAGTACTGTCCCATGGACCAGACAGGGAACCAGGACATCAACATTAGTACTGTCCCATGGACCAGACAGGGAACCAGGACATCAACATTAGTACTGTCCCATGGACCAGACAGGGAACCAGGACATCAAATTTAGTACTGTCCCATGGACCAGACAGGGAACCAGGACATCAACATTAGTACTGTCCCATGGACCAGACAGGGAACCAGGACATCAACATTAGTACTGTCCCATGGACCAGACAGGGAACCAGGACATCAACTTTAGTACTGTCCCATGGACCTGACAGGGAACCAGGACATCAACATTAGTATTGTCCCATGGACCAGACAGGGAACCAGGACATCAACATTAGTACTGTCCCATGGACCAGACAGGGAACCATGACATCAACTTTAGTACTGTCCCATGGACCTGACAGGGAACCAGGACATCAACGTTAGTACTGTCCCATAGACCAGACAGGGAACCAGGACATCAACATTAGTACTGTCCCATGGACCTGACAGGGAACCAGGACATCAACATTAGTAATGTCCCATAGACCAGACAGGGAACCAGGACATCAACATTAGTACTGTCCCATGGACCTGACAGGGAACCAGGACATCAACGTTAGTACTGTCCCATGGACCAGACAGGGAACCAGGACGTATCCTCTTCTATGCAGCCCCTCCCATCGATTCATGTTCCACTGTAGTGAAGTACTTACTCATTCAACTTTTATTTATACAGATAATTAGATAATAACTATATCTCAATGTATCTTTCGTAATTTTCTTAATCTCTTATTGGAAGAGAAAATACAACGTTCCTCTCCTCAGACCTTCTCCTCCAATGTGTTTTGAGAAGGAGTCGAGGAGAGAGGATGCGAGGAATCGAGGAAAGATGAATTAAGAAATAGACATAATCTCTTTTGCAAGAGAGACCTGTTCAAGACGGCAGCAGTACTGACCTCTGACTTGTTGTTCTAGACTAAGTATTACAGCCACAGCCTGGTGTAAAACAAGCAGCTTGGTCTGGGGCTTCTCGCTCTTCAGGTGCAGCTGAGTCATGTGACCCAGCTCTTTGAACGCCTCGTTGATGTCACGGACCCGAAGGCGCTCGCGGGCGTTGTTGGCCATCCGTCGCTCCCGCTCCCGCTCAGCCTTCTGCTCCGGACTCAGGTTGTCCTCGTCCTCATGGATGCTGCTGAAGGGGAGAAAAGAAAGTAGGGGTTTGTATTAGAATTGGCAGGTGCCATGTGGCGCCCTCTGGTGTGAATTATTTGAACACTTCTGATCATGCGCCAAAAACATTGCGTTGAATATTGAATTCATTACCAGTTTTTACCATTCAAACAGATAGATAGGCAGCTACCCAGCCAGCAGGCAAAGCTGGTTGAAATGACTTCATAACAACCATTTCCCCCGCTGGGTAGAGGGAGAATAGCCTCGTTCTAGATCTGTTTCAACTCTGACAAGACAGCACAAACTGATCTGGGACCAGGCTAGAGGCAGTAATATAGCATAAAGCTGATCTGGGATCAGGCTAGAGGCAGAGAGAGAGAGAGAGCATAAAGCTGATCTGGGACCAGGCTAGAGGCAGAAATATAGCGTAAAGCTGATCTGGGATCAGGCTAGAGGCAGAGAGAGAGAGCATAAAGCTGATCTGGGATCAGGCTAGAGGCAGAGAGAGAGAGCATAAAGCTGATCTGGGATCAGGCTAGAGGCAGAGCGAGATAGCGTAAAGCTATTTTTGCTGTCCTCACCTGGTCATGCTGTCTCCTTGTGTCTGGTGTGACGCGCTCTCCTCGTCGGAGCGCTGGCTGTGGCTGTCAGAGCTGTGGCTGTGCCTGTGATGGTTGTGATGGCTGTGATGTAGCTCATACTGCTCATCTTTATCCAGACCCTCCAACTTCAGCTCTAAGCCACCTAATCCTGCAGGGAGACCCGCTGGGAAGGAGTGGCCATGTTTATTCTGTGAACGGCTCTGCAGCACAGGGTAGTTGTTGTTCAGACTGACAGCCTCTACCTGTACACACACAAGAGAATAGGTGGAATAAATATACACATACACTACATGGCCAAAAGTATGTCTTCAAATGAGTGGATTTGGCTTTTTCAGCCACACCCGTTGCT
Organism: Brachymystax lenok tsinlingensis; assembly: GCA_030435695.1. Classification (NCBI taxonomy): domain Eukaryota; kingdom Metazoa; phylum Chordata; class Actinopteri; order Salmoniformes; family Salmonidae; genus Brachymystax; species Brachymystax lenok. The sequence continues at coordinate 6,048,175 of CM059791.1, read as the reverse complement.
GACAGGTGTATAAAATCGAGCACACAGCCATACAATCTCCATAAACAAACATTGGCAGTATAATGGCCTTACTGAAGAGCTCAGTGACTTTCAACATAGCACTGTCAACGTGACATAGGATGTCACCTTTCCAACAAGTCAGTTCGTCAAAATTTTCCCTGCTAGAGATGCCCCGGTCAACTGTAAGTGCTGTTATTGTGAAGTGGAAACGTCTAGGAGCAACAACGTCTCAGCCGCGAAGTGGTAGGCCACAACAAGCTCACAGAACGGCACCACGAGTGTCTGTCCTCGGGTTGCAACACTCACTACCGAGTTCCAAACTGCCTCTGGAAGCAACATCAGCACAATAACTGTACGTCGGGAGCTTCATGAAGTGGGTTTCCATGGCCGAGCAGCCGCACACAAGTCTAAGATCACCATGCGCAATGCCAAGCGTCGGCTGGAGTGGTGTAAAGCTCACCGCCATTGAACTCTGGAGCAGTGGAAACGCATTCTCTGGAGTGGTGAATCACGCTTCACCATTTGGCAGTCCGACGGACAAATCTGGGTTTGGCGGATGCCAGGAGAACGCTATGCATAATACCAACTGTAAAGTTTGGTGGAGGAGGAATAATGGTCTGGGGCTGTTTTTCATGTTTCGGGCTAGGCCCTTTAGTTCCAGGGAAGGGAAATCTTAACGATACAGCATACAATGACATTCTAGATGATTCTGTGCTTCCAACTTTGTGGCAACAGTTTGGAGAAGGCCCTTTCCTGTTTCAGCATGACAATGCCCCGTGCACAAGGCGAGGTCCCTACAGAAATTGTTTGTCGAGATCGGTGTCGAAGAACTTGACTGACATGCACAGAGCCCTGACCTCAACCCAATCGAATACCTTTGGGATGAATTGGAACGCTGACTGCAAGCCAGGCCTAATCGTCCCTAATGCTCTTGTGGCTGAATGGAAGTAAGTCCCCACACCAATGTTCCAACATCTAGTGGAAAGCCTTCCCAGTAGAGTAGAGGCTGTTATAGCAGAAAAGGGGGGGACCAACTCCATATTAATGGCCACGATTATTTTGGAATGAGATGTTTGATGAGCAGGTATCCACATACTTTTAGAAACACTTCAAATAAGGGCTGTGTTTTGTGTAGGCTTACCCTGGCAGGACGTTTTGATAACTATGTTTTGAGACTGGTCCTGTGTGGCTCAGTTGGTAGAGCAGGGCACTTGCAACACCAGGGTTGTGGGTCCGATTCCCACAGGGCACCAGTACGAAGAAGTCTGAAAATGTATTTACTCACTACTGTAAGTCGCTGTAGATAAGAGCGTCTGCTCTATGACTAAAAGGTGAAAATGTGAATCTCTCTCAGACAAGGTGACTTTAATCAATTATATTCAGCTCTTATTTTTTTTTATGGGTATTATGACTCATACTGTGGTGCTCTATGTGTATGTGCCAGCTGATGTAGTAAGTAGTACGAGCAAAACAAATGAGGAAAAAGTGGGTGTTTGTATTCAATAAAAGTTTTTATTAAAAGTTTCAATTTGAGCTCCCAACGGAAGTACCTTTGCTCATGTAGTGTATTTTATTATCATCTACTTAGTGGGAAAACGGTCAATATAAAAAAAATACATTACACATACGTTGCCTTCATTTCCTTGACATTACCCCCAATGACAAAAAGGTAACTAAACCAACATCTGCACCCTCCTTTTCCCCCTCTATCCCTCCATTCTCCACATATCCCATGAGTGATTTGGATCAGAGAAAATCCCAATCCCTCCCTCATAACTCCCCTAAACATACCTTTAATGGGGTGGCAGGTAACCTAGTGGTTAGGGCGTTGGGTCAGTAACCGAAAGGTTGCTGGATTGAATCCCTGACTTGACAAGGTAAAACTCTGTCGTTCTGAACTTGAACAAGGCAGTTAACCCACTGTTCCCCAGTAGGCCATCGTTGTAAATAAGAATTTGTTCTTAACTGACTTGCCTAGTTAAATAAAGGTAAAATATTAATTCCTTTCTGGAATTATTCCTTTTTAACTGACACATATCCCTGGAAAATAAAGTATTTGTTTTCTTTCAAACACTTTGAGCATTTGATTGAGCCTGTCTGGAGTACCGGATGGGCAGGGTTTGGACTTTTGCAACCATTTTATTGGCTCTACTATACCAGGCAATATCAATCAAGAGCAATTCAAATATTTGAGAGAAAACAAATGCTATTTGAACCCAGGTCTGACACTGTTATGTAAGCGTCATGGTGGAGGCATTCCCCTTGTCCGTATCGTTACCTGGTCAGTATCCACACATAGACTTTTCAGACCGCAGCAAATGAAATTAAATGTGGTGTTCTCTATTTCCAGAACAATAACCTTCCCGTTAGGATAATGGCGCCGGAGGGGATGGCTGTTTTACGGGCTCTTAACCAACTGTGCTATTTTGTGTGTTTTTTCACATTGTTTGTAACTTATTTTGTACATAATGTTGCTGCTCTTATGACAAAAAGAGCTTCTGGATATCAGAACAGCGATTACCCTTGAACTGGACAAAGATTTTTTCTTTAATGCATCCGACGCGAAGGATACTCTACTTCCCCGAGACCCAAATCCCTGTCATTCGCGTGAAGAAAAGACGGAAATATAGGGGGCGGAGGTCGGGGTGCCTTGTGAGAATTCGTTGGCGAGTGGGTAACCCTCCTCTACCATTCGTTCTATTGGCCAACGTGCAATCACAGGAAAAGGAACTGGATGATCTCCGTTGGAGATTATCCTACCAACGGGACATTAAAAACTGTAATATCTTATGTTTCACAGAGTCGTAGCTGAACGACGACATGGATAATATAGAACTGGCTGGTAAGACGAGGGGTGTGGATGTCTATTTGTCAATAACTGCTGGTGCGCAATGTCTAATATTGAAGAAGTCTCGAGGTATTGCTCGCCTGAGGTAGAGTACCTTATGATAAACTGTAGACCACACTATCTACCAAGAGAGTTCTCATCTATATTATTCGTATCCGTCTATTTACCACCACAAACCGATGCTGGTACTAAGAGCGCACTAAACCAACTCTATAAGGCCATAAGCAAACAAGAAAATGCTCATCTAGAAGTGGCTCTCCTAGTGGCCGGGGACTTTAATGCAGGCAAACTTAAATCGGTTTTTCCTCATTTCTACCAGCATGTTACACGTGCAACCAGAGGAAAAATAACTCTAGACCCCCTTTACTCCACACACAGAGACACATACAAAGCTCTCCTCGCCCTCCATTTGGCTAATCTAACCATAACTCTATCCTCCTGATTCCTGCTTACAAGCAAAAACTAAAGCAGGAGGTACCAGTGACTCGCTCAATACGGAAGTGGTCAGATGACGCGGATGCTACGCTACAGGACTATTTTGCTAGCACAGACTGGAATATGTTCCGGGATTCATCAAATGGCATTGAGGAGTATACCACCTCAGTCACGGGCTTTATCAATAAGTGCATCTACGACGTCGTCCCTACAGTAACCGTGTGTACATATCCCAACCAGAAGCCATGGATTACCGGCAACGTCGCACCGAGCTAAAGGCTAGAGTTGCCGCTTTCAAGGAGCGGGACACTAATCCGGACGCTTATAAGAAATCCTGCTATGCCCTCAGACGAACCAGGCAAAACGTCAGTACAGGATTAAGACTGAAACCTACTACACCGGCTCTGACGCTCATTGGATGTGGCAGGGCTTGCAAACTATTACGGACTACAAAGGGAAACCCAGTCGTGAGCTGCCCAGTGACGCAAGCCTACCAGATGAGCTAAATGTCTTTTATGCTTGCTTCAAGGCAAGCAACACTGAAGCATGTATGAGAGCACCAGCTGTTCCAAACGACTGTGTGATCACACTCTCCATAGCCTATGTGAGCAAAACCTTTAAACAGGTCAACATTCACAAGGCCGCAGAGCCAGATGGATTACCAGGATGTGTACTCAGAGCATGCGCTGACCAACTGGCAAGTGTCTTCACTGACATTTTCCACCTCTCCCTGACCGAGTCTGTAATACCTACATGTTTCAAGCAGACCACCTTAGTCCCTGTGCCCAAGAAAGCGAAGGTAACCTGCCTAAATGACTATCGCCCCGTAGCACTCACGTCGGTAGCCATGAAGTGCTTTGAAAGGCTGGTCATGACTCACATCAACACTATCATCCCGGAAACACTAGATACACTCCAATTCGCATACCGCCCCAACAGATCCACAGATGATGCAATCTCAATCGCACTCCACACTGCCCTTTCCCACCTGGACAAAAGGAACATTTATGTGAGAATGCTGTTCATTGACTACAGCTCAGCGTTCAACGCATAGTGCCCACAAAGCTCCTCACTAAGCTAAGGACCCTGGGACTTAACACCTCCCTCTGCCACGCTGATCCTCAACACTGCGGCTCCTCAGGGCTGCATGCTTAGTCCCCTCCTGTACTCCCTGTTCACCCACGACTGCATGGGCAGGCACGACTCCAACACCATCATTAAGTTTGCAGACAACACAACAGTGGTAGGCCTGATCACCGACAACGACGAGACAGCCTACAGGGAGGAGGTCAGAGACCTGTTCGGGTGGTGCCAGTATAACAACCTATCCCTCAACATAACCAAGACGAAGGAGATGATTGTGGGCTACAGGAAAAGGAGGACTGAGTATGCCCCCATTATCATCGATCTTGCCTATGCCGGTCAGCCATCGCTCATCCATATATTTATATGTACATACTCGTATTCATTCCTTTACTCTTGTGTGTATAAGGTAGTTGTTGTGAATTTGTTAGATTACTTGTTAGATACTACTGCATGGTCGGAACTAGAAGCACAAGCATTTCGCTACACTCGCATTAACATCTGCTAACCATGTGTATGTGACAAATAAAATTTGATTTGATTTGATTTGATTTGATTTGACATGGCTGTAGTGGAGCGGGTCGAGAGTTTCAAGTTCCTTGGTGTCCACATCACCAACAAACTATCATGGTCCAAACACACCAAGACAGTCGTCAAGAGATTGGCATGGGTCCCCAGATCCTCAAAAAGTTCTACAGCTGCACCATCGAGAGCATCCTGACTAGTTGCATCACCGCCTGGTATGAAAACTGCTCGGCATTGGACCGTAAGGCGCTACAGAGGGTAGTGCGTATGGCCCAATACATCACTGGGGCCAAGCTTCCTGACATCCAGTAAGTATTTTATTAACTCTATTTCTTGAACTGCATTGTTGGTTAGGGGGCTTGTAAGTAAGAATTTCATGGTAAGGTCTACACTTGTTGTTTTAGGCGCATGTGACAAATAAATTTTGATTTGATTTGATTTATGGAAAATATGTCAAAATGGCATGTGGCATACCATAGCTGGAGTGTGTCTGGTGTGATTTGTTGAGCAGTGGTGGCAGGGCACATACACACACACACCGATTTCTGTTTTCTCAATGACATTCATTTCAGCATTGAAAAAAACAGACATTTGTTCCACCTGAGTCTGGCCACATGTCAGAGTCCATTATGACAACACACCAGATGATTTTGATGGATCCTGTTAGACTTCTTCTAGTGCCTGTTAAGGGGAATGTAATCCACAAGTAACTGAAAGTAATCAGATTATGTTACTGAGTTTGGGTAATCCAAAAGTTACATTACTGATTACAATTTTGGACAGGTAACTAGTAACTGTAACGGATTACAGGTACCTACCTAACCAAACCCTGCACACACACACACACCACACACACACACACCCACACACACACACACACAGTGGCCAATAGCCTTTCCCTACACACTTCCCATACATAAAACAGACACAACCTGGAACACTTTCACAAAGTAATGAATGGGTCTCACCATGGCTGTGTCATGTGCCATGGTGGGTCCGTGTCCATGGTTAGCCTGGTTTAACAGGCTGTGGATGTCAGAGGGCAGGCTGGGGATGGGTCCTGCCGCATGGTTACGCAGCACATAAATCACATCATCCAGTCTGTCTAGACGATCCTCCAACTGAGACCAGAGAGAGAGAGAGAGAGAGAGAGAGAGAGAGAGAGAGAGAGAGAGAGAGAGAGAGAGAGAGAGAGAGAGAGAGAGGGGGGTGTTATTATCATGCTGAGAATGAAACATTGCAGAGCTTGAGGCTATAATATAATAAGATAAAAGAAACGTCCTCTCACTGTCAACTGCGTTTATTTTCAGCAAACTTAACATGTGTAAATATATGTATGAACATAACAAGATTCAACAACTGAAACATAAACTGAACAAGTTCCACAGACATGTGACTAACAGAAATTGAATAATGTGTCCCTGAACAAAGGGGGGTCAAAATCAAAAGTAACAGTCAGTATCTGGTGTGGCCACCAGCTGCAAGTACTGCAGTGCATCTCCTCCTCGTGGACTGCACCAGATGTGCCAGTTCTTGCTGTGAGATGTTACCCCACTCTTCCACCGAGGCACCTGCAAGTTCCCGGACATTTCTGGGGGTAATGGCCCTAGCCCTCACCCGCCGATCCAACAGGTCCCAGACGTGCTCAATAGGATTGAGATCCGGGCTCTTCGCTGGCCATGGCAGAACATTGACATTCCTGTCTTGCAGGATAACACACACAGAACGAGCAGTACGGCTGGTGGCATTGTCATGCTGAAGGGTCATGTCAAGATGAGCCTGCAGGAAGGGTACAACATGAGGGAGGAGGATGTCTTCCCTGTAACGCACAACGTTGAGATTGCCTGCAATGACAACAAGCTCAGTCCAATGATGCTGTGACACACAGCCCCAGACCATGACGGACCCTCCACTTCCAAATCGATCCCGCTCCAGAGTACAGGCCTCGGTGTAACTTTCATTCCTTCGACGATAAACGCGAATCCGACCATCACCCCTGGTGAGACAAAACCGCGACCGTCAGTGAAGAGCACTTTTTGCCAGTCCTGTCTGGTCCAGCGACGGTGGGTTTGTGCCCATAGGCGACGTTGTTGCCGGTGATGTCTGGTGAGGACCTGCTTTACAACAGGCCTACAAGCCCTCAGTCCAGCCTCTCTCTGCCTATTGCAGACAGTCTGAGCACTGATGGAGGGATTGTGCGTTCCTGGTGTAACTCGGGCAGTTGTTGTTGCCATCCTGTACCTGTCCCACAGGTGTGATGTTCAGATGTACTGATCCTGTGCAGGTGTTGTTACACGTGGTCTGCCACTGCGAGGATGATCCGCTGTCCGTCCTGTCTCCCTGTAGCGCTGTCTTAGGCGTCTCACAGTACGGACACTGCAATTTCTTGCCCTAGTCACATCTGCAGTCCTCATGCCTCCTTGCAGCATGCCTAAGGCACTTTCACACAGATGAGCAGGGACCCTGGGTATCTTTCTTTTGGTGTTTTTCAGAATCAGTAGAAAGGCCTCTTTAGTGTCCTAAGTTTTCATAACTGTGACCTTAATTGCCTACGGTCTGTAAGCTGTCATTGTCTTAACGACCGTTCCACAGGTGCATGTTCATTAATTGTTTATGGTTCATTGAACAAGCATGGGAAACAGTGTTTAAACCCTTTACAATGAAGATCTGTGAAGTTATTTGGATTTTTACAAATTATCTTTGAAAGACGGGGTCCTGAAAAATGTACGTTTATTTTTTTGCTGAGTTTATGTATTTGATGAGTTGGATCAATTCAAAGACAGCAGCATTTAGATAAAATGTGACTCCAGCAGACAAAATCAATGATAAAATGTGTGGGCACAGTATTTGAACAGTCTTCGTGACCTATCAAAATTATCCTTACCAGTGATATAGGTGAGGCCTGGTAGCTGGAGGAGAGAGAGGCCTGGTTAGCTGGGGGACCCGTTGCAGACCCTGTGTGTGGAGATGGAGACCTCTCTGGTGTGGAGCAGTTTTCACTGCTGCTAGTGTAGTCAGGAGAATACATCTGAATACAGACAGAGGAGTAGAAGAAGAAGATGAGGGGGAGATAGAGGAGGGGTAGAGGAGAGATAGAGGAGGGGGATAGAGAGGGATAGAGGAGGGGGGATAGAGAGGGATAGAGGAGGGATAGAGGAGGGGGAGATAAGGGGGAGGGATAGAGGAGGGATAGAGGAGGGGTAGAGGAGGGGTAGAGGAGGGATAGAGGAGGGGGAGGGATAGAGGAGGGATAGAGGAGGGGTAGGGATGGAGGAGGGACAGAGGAGGGGTAGAGGAGAGATAGAGGAGAGGGATAGAGGAGGGGTAGAGGAGGGGGAGGGATAGAGGAGGGATAGAGGAGGAATAGAGGAGGAATAGAGGAGGGGTAGAGGAGGAATAGAGGAGGAGGGGTAGAGGACCGTGAGTAGCAACTCCATGCATCATTTTAAAAGCACAACTTGTAATTTCTCTGTGTGGTTTTATAACCACCACCTCAGGCTTTGTAGCATGGCTCGTAACCCGAGCTGACTCAATAATGTTTTACTGGTTGGACAGATGGCCAATAAACAGTCCAGCAGCACGGCCCAGGGCTGGGTTGATAATAATACACAGTGGTTTGTTATAGGGACATTTTCCTATTGGTCATTGTGGCTTCACTTTGACGTTGGCTTTGTAAGTAGTCCCAGTACATACAGAAGCCAGTGCTTTCCCCAGTGCTGCTCCAGTCTGAGACCTTCCTGTAGAGGGGTTTCCTGTGGTGTTCTCTGAGCTGTTGGCTGACAGGGAGTGAGATGAAGCAGGGTTGTTACGGTGGAAGGTAGACATCGGAGGAAGACCACTGTTCACCTCTACAGGTGAGACCGAATGGGGAGAATAGACCTGCAAAACAATCAAACATACACATATTACATTTGTCTTGGTGATGGTGCAGCAGAGTACAGTACATATACACTGAGTGGACAAAATATTAAGAACACCTGCTCTTTCCATGACATAGACTGACCAGGTGAATCCAGGTGAAAGCTATGATCCCTTATTGATGTCACTTGTTACATCCACTTCAGTGTGGATGAAGGGGAGGAGACAGGTTAAAGAAGGGTTTTTAAGCCTTGAGACAATTGAGACATGGATTGTGTATGTGTGCCGTTCAGTGGGTGAATGGGCAAGACAACATATTTAAGTGCCTTTGAACAGGTTATGGTAGTAGCTACCAGGCGCACCGGTTTGAGTGAGTCAAGAACTGCAATGCTGCTGGGTTTTTCACGCTCAACAGTTTTCTGTGTCTATCAAGAATGGTCCACCACCTAAAGGACATCCAGCCAACTTGACACAACTGTGTGAAGCATTGGAGTCACCATGGCCCAGCATCCCTGTGGAACACTTTTAACACCTTGTAGAGTCCATGCCCTGACTAATTGAGGCTGTTCTGGGGGCAACAGGGGGACGTGCAACTCAGGAAGGTGTTCCTAATGTTTTGCACACTCACTGCATATACAGTATATTTTTACATATTTGTCCTTAACTTTCATACTTTTTAATATGAGAGCTCTGGTAAGTAAAATGTACTAGGTTTTTATCAAATAAACTAAAAACTTACCATGTGATTGTGTGATGGTTGCAAGTTACTGTAGCTTCCTGATTGGTGGGCTGAAGCCCCTCCCATTCCTCCATAGCCAGCCTGGTTCATTCCATTGGAGTTCCACATGTCAGGTGAACCGTTAATCCCCTGTTGTTCGCTACAGGAGGAGGCGTGTGAGGAGGAGTCAGGGTTGAGGTCCGGGTGATTTGGAGATTGATCGTAAACCTGAGAAGAAGAGAGGAAAACAGCTAAATTAAAGATTGTGAACTAAACATCTAGAATACTGAAACAACGACTTCAAAAAGTGACTCTTCCTCGTCACTGGCAGCGATCATTGGCATAGTAGAGACTAGAGACCAAACATACAGTATACTCTGAGGACAAAACATGCTCTTTCCATGACATACACTGACCAGGTGAATACAGGTGAAAGCTATGATCCCTTATTGATGTCACTTGCTAAATCCACTTCAAATCAGTGTAGACGAAGGGGAGGAGACAGGTTAAAGAAGGATTTTTAAGCCTTGAGACAATTGAGACATGGATTGTGTATGTGTGCCGTTCAGTGGGTGAATGGGCAAGACAACATATTTAAGTGCCTTTGAACAGGGGAATGGTAGTAGCTACCAGGCACACCGGTTTGTGTCAAGAATTGCAACGCTGCTGGGTTTTTCACGCTCAACAGTTTTCTGTGTGTATCAAGAATGGTCCACCACCCAAAGGACATCCAGCCAACTTGACACAACTGTGGGAAGCATTGGAGTGAACATGGGCCAGCATCCCTGTGGAACACTTTCAACACCTTGTAGAGTCCATGCCCTGACTAATTGAGGCTGTTCTGAGGGCAAAAGGGGGGGTGCAACTCAATACTATCAAGGTGTTCCTAATGTTTTGTACATTCAGTGTGTATAAATATATATACAGTAAAGCCTATGAATGCATGTGAATATATACAGTATCAGTCAAACGTTTGGACACACCTACTCATTCAAGGGTTTTTCTTTATTTTTTACTATTCTCTTCATAGTGAAGACATCAAAACTATGAAATAACACATATGGAATCAAGTAGTGTTAAACAAATCAAAATATCTTTTAAATTTGAGATTATTCAAAGTAGCCATCCTTTGCCTTAATGACAGCTTTGCACTCTCTTGGAATTCTCTCAACCAGCTTCATGAGGTAGTCATCTGAAATGCATTTCAATTAACAGCTGTGCCTTGTTAAAAGTTAATTTGTGGATTTTTTTTCTTCTTAATGCATTTGAGCCAATCAGTTGTGTTGTGACAAGGTAGGGGTGGTATACTGGATAAAGCCCTATTTGGTAAAAGACCAAGTCCATATTATGGAAAGAACAGCTCAAATAAGCAAAGAAAAACGAAGGTCCATCATTACTTTAAGACATGAAGGTCAGTAAATGCAGAACATTTCAAGCACTTTAAAAGTTTCTTCAAGTGCAGTCGCAAAAACCATCAAGCGCTATGATGAAACTTGCTCTCGTGAGGACTGCCACAGGAAAGGAAGACCCAGACTTACCACTGCTGCAGAGGATAAGTTCATTAGAGTTACCAGCCTCGGAAATTGCAGCCCAAATAAATGCTTCACAGAGTTCAAGTAACAGACACATCTCAACATCAACTGTTCAGAGGAGACTGCGTGAATCAGGCCTTCGTGGTCGAATTGCTGCAAAGAAACCATTACTAAAGGACACCAATAATAAGAAGAGACTTGCTTGGGCCAAGAAACATGAGTAATGGACATTAGACCAGTGGAAATCTGTCCTTTGGTCTGATGAGTCAAAATGTGAGATTTTTGGTTCCAACCGCCGTGTCTTTGTGAGACGCAGAGTAGGTGAACAGATGATCTCCACATGTGTGGTTCCCACCGTGAAGCATGGAGGGGGTGGTGTTATGGTGTGGGGGGGCTTTGCTACAGTACACTACAGCATACTACAGTACACTACAGCATAATACAGCCTACTACAGTACACTACAGCAGACTACAGCATAATACAGTATAGTACAGTACACTACAGCATACTACAGTACACTACAGCATACTACAGTATACAACAACACACTACAGTACTCTACAGTATACTACACTATACTACAGTACATTACAGCATACTACAGTACACTACAGTACACTACAGTATGCTACATTATACTACAGTACACTACAGTACACTACAGCATACTACAGTACACTACAGAATACTACAATACACTACATAATACTATAGTAACCCACAGAACACTACAAAACACTACAGTAAACTACAGGATACCACAGTACACTACAGTACATTACAATACACTACAGAATACCACAGTACACTACAGTACATTACAGTACACTACAGAATACTACAGTACACTACAGTACATTACAGTACACTACAGAATACTACAGTACACTACAGTACACTACGGAATACCACAGTACACTACAGTTCACAACATTACAGAATACTACAGTACACTACATAATACTCCAATACACTACATAATACTATAGTACACTACAGTACACTACAGTACATTACAGTACACTACAGAATACTACACTACATTATACTACAGTACATTACAGTACACTACAGGATACTACAGTACACTACAGTGTACTACAGTATACTACAGTACACTACATTATACTACAGTACACTACTGTATAGTACAGTACACTACAGCATACTACAGAATACTACACTACACTACAGAACACTACAGTACACTACAGTACACTACAGTACACTACAGGATACCACAGTACACTACACTACAGTACACTACAGGATACCACAGTACACTACAGTTCACTACACTACAGAATACTACAGTGCACTACACTACATTACAGTACACTACAGAATACTACAGTACACGCCAGTACACTACAGTATACTACAGTACACACAATCAGTGTGTTGTTTGGAGCAGATTTAGAGCTATTGTGTTAATCCCTAAACTGGGTGATCCATGCACTTCCTTATCCGGGTTTAGGGAACAGCATTTCCTACCCGTCACTGCACAGCCCTGGAGGTAGGGAGGGAGGGATAGATTGGGATAGATATATTTCCATGTGGAAAACGTTGCAGATTCATATTGGATACATCCTCTTCAGACAGCAGGATCACACCACAGGATCTGACCACAGGATCAAACCACAGGATCTGACCACAGGACCACACCACAGGACCACACCACAGGACCACACCACAGGATCTGACCACAGGACCATACCACAGGATCGCACCACAGGACCGCACCACAGGACCACACCACAGGACCACACCACAGGATCTGACCACAGGACCACACCACAGGACCATACCACAGGATCTAACCACAGGACCGCACCACAGGACCGCACCACAGGACCGCACCACAGGACCACACCACAGGACCACAGGACCATACCACAGGACCATACCACAGGATCACACCACAGGACCACACCACAGGATCACACCACAGGACCACACCACAGGATCACACCACAGGACCACAGTTGTAATGGAGTATGATACTTTTGTATCACCTTGAAAAGAACTGCCAGGGAAATTATAATATAATAATACTTTTTATTATAATAAAAAATGAGAATGAACTACAGTATCATTGTAGGATGTCTTACAAATTAAATACCCACCCACCCACCTACACACCCACCATTGTTACCCCGACGACAACGCACTGTAAAGCAGACTGGCCCCTTAAAGACTCTGTTGAACATGATCACACACACCATACACACAACTCCCCTCCCCCCCACACACACACACCATACACACAACCCCCCTTCCCACACATACACGCATACACACACACACACACACAGCTCTAGCCGTAACCCTGGCTGGTATGAGTCCTGTGGTGATAGTGGGAACAGGCCAAATTTAGGAGCCCCTGCTGCCGCCAAACCCTGTTTCACACACACACACACACACACACACACACACACACACACACACACACACACACACACACACACACACACACACACACACACACACACACACACACACACACACTAGCCCTCTCTGAACCTCTGTGGGTAGCATATGGTACAGGATAAAGCCAATTGTCCTCCTTACCATGGGACAGAGCAGGCAACCCGTTAATAACACTCACACAAACACACACACACACACACACACACACACACACACTCACAAACTCCTTGGACGTAGTAGGCGACCCGTTAATAATGGCCACACCCCGGCCCAGCACACACTCGCTGTCCCCCAATAAATCCCCCGACACACACCCTGAAACACGCATACATAAACCGTCAACATGGTGTTCTCTTTTAGTACCGCATTGATTTACTAACCATCAATAACGGAATCACTAAGGATTAGAGACTCTCCATATGTGAAGAACACAACTGAAGGAAGACAGACAACATAGTATATGAGACATGTTCATAGTTCTGTGTTACGCTAGCATCGCTGACAGCAACAAAAACCGAAACGGCTTAAATATATTAAGAAGACATAAAAAAAGGACAAGACCACATTTCGCACTCGAAATGTATACTTTCAATCATATACAGGAAGATTTAAATGAGTGTAATATTGACCAACTATTCAATTTGCCTCTGCTCTATAGTACCACATCCAACTCTAGCCACATGCAGTCAATTTGCCCGTCTGCGTCTAGTACGAACGTCTGGTTCTAGTTAGTTACTCTCCCAGAGATCAAAGCAGTCTTTGATAGCGCCTGGTAATGATCCGTATAGGGGACCAGTGTTAAAACAGACCACGGTTAAATCAAATAGAGATCAGAGCAGAAATCTGCTTCACGTCAAAAAATGGTAGACGATAAAAATTAGAATGATATGTGTTGTGTTCTCAGATCTGTCTGAACTGAAAGAGGGATCTTGATCATTAGCACGGTGTATTGATCATTGATGTGCGTTGACCATACAGTCAATAGTAAAATGGTCAATGTCACTTCAGTATGCACTAAAGAACTGCATGATCAAAGAAATCAAATAATTTGTAAATTAAAATTCATAAACTCCAGTAACAATGAAACCACAGAGATTGGGAACTTTCCCAAAGTTAATAAATAAACACTGACAACACTGACTGAATAGCACACAGAGTCCCAATCCTACTCACCATACAGTAATATCCCTTCCCAGACACACTCAGCCATATATGCCAATTCCTAACCCTTAAACACTCAAACACATGGTTGCTGCAATAACTTTTGGGTAGCTGTATATCAAAGGGTCTGTTCCTGTACTGGTATAGAATGTAGTCTGCATGGACCCCCTGGTGTGAATGGTATAGAATGTACTCTGCATGGACTCCCTGGTGTGAATGGTATAGAATGTAGTCTGCATGGACTCCCTGGTGTGAATGGTATAGAATATAGTCTGCATGGACACCCTGGTGTGAATGGTATAGAATATAGTCTGCATGGACACCCTGGTGTGAATGGTATAGAATGTAGTCTGCATGGACTCCCTGGTACGATAAATGACAATGAAATAGAAACGGATGAAGGACTAGCTAGCACACACAGTGGATAGAGTAGGTTTACTTTGATGCGTCAATACTGTACTATTCTATGATAAGGTGTTATTACATTGATAGTGAACATATTGATAATGTATTTAAATTATCTATGCCTTATTCCATGTCTTATGTGTACATGAGGATAATGAAGTTAACACGTGACAGAGAATAGATCATGGAGAGTATATCAAGATAACGGAGAGTATATCAAGATAACGGAGAGTATATCAAGATAACGAATAGTATATCAAGATAACAGAGAATATATCAAGATAACGGAGAGTATATCAAGATAACGGAGAGTATATCAAGATAACGGAGAGTATATCAAGATAACGGAGTATATCAAGATAACGGAGAGTATATCAAGATAACGGAGAGTATATCAAGATAATGGAGAGTATATCAAGATAACGGAGAGTATATCAAGATAATGGAGAGTATATCAAGATAACGGAGAGTATATCAAGATAACGGAGAGTATATCAAGATAACGGAGAGTATATCAAGATAATAGAGAGTATATCAAGATAACGGAGAGTATATCAAGATAACGGAGAGTATATCAAGATAACGGAGAGTATATCAAGATAATGTAGAGTATATCAAGATAATGGAGACTATATTAAGATAACGGAGAGTATATCAAGATAACGGAGAGTATATCAAGATAATGGAGAGTATATCAAGATAACGGAGAGTATATCAAGATAACGGAGAGTATATCAAGATAATGGAGAGTATATAAATTAAAGAGAACTATGTAGAGACCTCTGTTTATTTATATTCCTATAGGACCTTCAAACTAAACTCTGGACCTCCAAGCCAGTTCCACTGCATTTTTTCATTGTTCCCCCTCTAATCAGTGACTGATTTAGACCTGGGACACCAAGTGGGTGAAATTGATTATCAAGTAGAACAGAAAATCAGCTGGCTCTGGACCTCGTAGGGTAAAAGTTGAATGCCCCCTGCTATAGTAAATATCAAGAGAAGGAGAGATAATAGGAGAACATCTAATTACATCCAATCATTCACAAAGACAGTATGCAGACCGGTGCACACGTTTTATCTAGAGTGGGAACACACTCACCGATTTGACGTAGCAATACATCAGGTTATTGCTGGTGGTCCCGGCAGAGACAGGATAGGAAGCGCAGTACATGATGCTGTTCGTTTCAGTTTTAGTTCAACAGTCTAGTAGTTTCAGTAGTGTCTCAGTATAGTCCTGTAGTATAGACTCTAGTAGTCAGTAGTGTCTCAGTGTAGTCCTGTGAGTCCACAGCTCCAGTCTCTGTTCATACGCTCTGTAGTCGACATACACTCCTCCTCCGACCCTTTACCCTGCAGCTTGCTTAATAACTACTCTGTCACAGACAACTTATGCAAATGAGGGCTGGTCCATTCCGGGAATTGGTGAGGGGTGATTTAGGGATTGGGGAGTTTCCACTACTACACACACAGTCACAGTCACACACGCTACCTATATACTATATAATAGGGTGTCTTTTAAACAATAGGACTAAGTGAACTTCAAAATAACTGATAAAAGATTAATCACTAATCACACTCCTAACCAAACACAACACAACTAAACACACTCCTAACTAAACACACCACAACTAAACACACTCCTAACTAATCACACTCCTAACCAAACACACCTCAACTAAACACACTCCTAACTAACCAAACACACCTCAACTAAACACACTCCTAACTCTAACCAAACACACCTCAACTAAACACACTCCTAACTCTAACCAAACACACCTCAACTAAACACACTCCTAACTCTAACCAAACACACCTCAACTAAACACACTCCTAACTCTAACCAAACACACCTCAACTAAACACACTCCTAACTCTAACCAAACACACCTCAACTAAACACACTCCTAACTAAACACACCTCAACTAAACACACTCCTAACTAAACACAACCCAACTAAACACACTCCTAACTAACCAAACACACCTCAACTAAACACACTCCTAACTAAACACACCACAACTAAACACACTCCTAACTCTAACCAAACACACCTCAACTAAACACACTCCTAACTAAACACACTCCTAACTAAACACACTCCTAACCAAACACAACCCAACTAAACACACTCCTAACTCTAACCAAACACACCTCAACTAAACACACTCCTAACCAAACACACCTCAACTAAACACACTCCTAACTCTAACCAAACACACCACAACTAAACACACTCCTAACCAAACACAACCCAACTAAACACACTCCTAACTCTAACCAAACACACCTCAACTAAACACACTCCTAACTAACCAAACACACCTCAACTAAACACACTCCTAACCAAACACAACCCAACTAAACACACTCCTAACTAAACACACTCCTAACTAATCACACTCCTAACTAAACACACTCCTAACTAACCAAACACACCTCAACTAAACACACTCCTAACCAAACACACTCCTAACTAAACACACTCCTAACTAATCACACTCCTAACTAAACACACTCCTAACTAAACACACTCCAAACTAAACACACTCCAAACATAACACACTCCAAACTAAATGCACTCCTAAATAAACACACCCCATCTAAACACACTCCTAACTAAACACACCACAACTAAACACAACACAACTAAACACACCACAACTAAACACACTACTATCTAAACACACCCTAACTAATCACAGACCTAACTAAACACACTCCTCACTAAACACACCCTAACTAAACACACCCTAACTAAACACACTCCTAACTTAACACACCGTAACTAAACACACTCATACTCTAAACACACCCTAAAAAAACACCTCTTATACATTAGTGTCTTCCCTTCTCTCCCTCCCCTGACTGTCTGACTCATATTCCCAAATCAGACATGCCTGGCGTGAGTTCTTAACTTCTAGGCACGTGTGGCTGGGTAAGTTCCTCCTCACTAAGGCTGTTTGTAGTAAGGTTATTCATAAAGTTACTGTCTGGAGTAAGGTTATTTATAAAGTTGCTGTCTGGAGTGAGGATATTTATAAAGTTGCTGTCTGGAGTGAGGTTATTCATAAAGTTACTGTCTGGAGTAAGGTTATTTATAAAGTTGCTGTCTGGAGTGAGGATATTTATAAAGTTGCTGTCTGGAGTGAGGATATTTATAAAGTTGCTGTCTGGAGTGAGGTTATTCATAAAGTTGCTGTCTGGAGTGAGGTTATTGCTGTCCGGAGTGAGGTTATTTATAAAGTTGCTGTCTGGAGTAAGGTTATTTATAAAGTTGCTGTCTGGAGTGAGGTTATTTATAAAATTGCTGTCTGGAGTGAGGTTATTTATAAAGTTGCTGTCTGGAGTGAGGTTATTTATAAAGTTGCTGTCTGGAGTGAGGTTATTTATAAAGTTGCTGTCTGGAGTAAGGTTATTTATAAAATTGCTGTCTGGAGTGAGGTTATTTATAAAGTTGCGGTCTGGAGTAAGGTTATTTATAAAATTGCTGTCCGGAGTGAGGTTATTTATAAAGTTGCTGTCTGGAGTGAGGTTATTTATAAAGTTGCTGTCTGGAGTGAGGTTATTTATAAAATTGCTGTCTGGAGTGAGGTTATTCATAAAGTTGCTGTCTGGAGTGAGGTTATTTATAAAGTTGCTGTCTGGAGTGAGGTTATTTATAAAATTGCTGTCTGGAGTGAGGTTATTTATAAAGTTGCTGTCTGGAGTGAGGTTATTTATAAAGTTGCTGTCTGGAGTGAGGTTATTTATAAAATTGCTGTCTGGAGTGAGGTTATTTATAAAGTTGCTGTCTGGAGTGAGGTTATTTATAAAGTTGCTGTCTGGAGTGAGGTTATTTATAAAATTGCTGTCTGGAGTGAGGTTATTTATAAAGTTGCTGTCTGGAGTGAGGTTATTTATAAAGTTGCTGTCTGTAATTAGGTTATTTATAAAGTTGCTGTCCGGAGTGAGGTTATTTATAAAGTTGCTGTCTGGAGTGAGGTTATTAATAAAGTTGCTGTCTGTAATTAGGTTATTTATAAAGTTGCTGTCTGGAGTGAGGTTATTAATAAAGTTGCTGTCTGGAGTGAGGTTATTTATAAAGTTGCTGTCCGGAGTGAGGTTATTTATAAAGTTGCTGTCTGGAGTGAGGTTATTCATAAAGTTGCTGTCTGGATTGGGTGCTAAAGCACTGAGTAAACGCCAGCCAACCAAGTGGTTTTCCTGTGATCTTTGGCTCTTAGTTTTGGCTCTTAGTTTTGATTTAAATTTGATTGAGTTGTCAACTAAAGTGAATTCAACTCGAAATCAATAAAAAATGTGAACTGTGCAATTGGATTTAAGTTAACGGTTGGGTGAAATACATTTTTAAATATCCCACAAATTATTTTACTTTGATGGCTTTTTACAAATCCAATTAGTTTTCCATGTTAATTCAAAGTCATCACATTTTTTTTAAATGGCATGGAAACAATGTTGATTCAACCAGTTTGTGCCATGTGGGTTCTGTCTGCATGTTAGCCAGCCTGGGCTGGCAAGCAGGTTGACCTACCATAGAAGCCAGGGGAGGAGTGAACTACTTTCAGTTCAACTAGTAATTAAACTACATTTTGCAGTAGCTTGGTGGTAGTTGAATTAAATTCAAATCTTGGTAGTGTTTTCAGTAATTAATAACTGTTTTACCATGTAGCGGTGTAGCTAACTACTGGAACTACACACTACTGTTTTACCATGTAGCGGTGTAGCTAACTACTGGAACTACACACTACTGTTTTACCATGTAGCGGTGTAGCTAACTACTGGAACTACACACTACTGTTTTACCATGTAGCGGTGTAGCTAACTACTGGAACTACACACTACTGTTTTACCATGTAGCGGTGTAGCTAACTACTGGAACTACACACTACTGTTTTACCATGTAGCGGTGTAGCTAACTACTGGAACTACACACTACTGTTTTACTATGTAGCGGTGTAGCTAACTACTGGAACTACACACTACTGTTTTACCATGTAGCGGTGCAGCTAACTACTGGAACTTGACACAACTTTATTTAAAAAAATAAAATATGGTTGAAGTAGGCAAGAATTTCCTTTCTATTTCTGTATCAAACCTGCCTAATTCTCACTTGAAACATTGTTTTTGTCTTAAATATATTACGTTACATTTTGTTAACATCTGACTACAGACATTTCAGAAATACACTACCGTTCAAAAGTTTGATATCACTTAGAAATGTCCTTAGTTTTGAAAGAAAAGCACCTTTTTTTGTCCACTAAAATAACATCAAATTAATCAGAAATACAGTGTAGACATGGTTAATGTTGTAAATGACTATTGTAGCTGGAAACGGCAGATTTTTTATGGAATATCTACATAGGCGTACAGAGGCCCATTATCAGCAACCATCAATCCTGTGTTTCAATGGCACGTTGTGTTAGATAATCCAAGTTTATCATTTTAAAAGGCTAATTGATCATTAGAAAAGCCTTTTGCAAATATGTTAGCACAGCTGAAAACTGTTGTTCTGATTAAAGAAGCAATAAAACTGGCCTTCTTTAGACTAGTTCAGTATCTGGAGCATCAGCATTTGTGGGTTCGATTACAGGCTCAAAATGGCCAGACACAAATAACTTTCTTCTGAAACTTGGCAGTCTATTCTTGTTCTGAGAAATGAAGGCTATTCCATGCGAGAAATTGCCAAGAAACTGAAGATCTCGTACAACGCTGTGTACTACTCCCTTCACAGAACAGCGCAAACTGTCTCTAACCAGAATAGAAAGAGGAGTGGGAGGCCACGGTGCACAACTGAGCAGGAGAATAAGTACATTAGAGTGTCTAGGTTGAGAAACAGACGCCTCACAAGTCCTCAACTGGCAGCTTCATTAAATAGTACCCGCAAAACACCAGTCTCAACGTCAACAGTGAAGAGGTAACTCCGGGATGCTGGCCTTCTGCAAAGAAAAAGCCATATCTCAGACTGGCCAATACAAAGAAAAGATTAATATGGGCAAAAGAACACAGAGACTGGACAGAGGAACTCAGTATCGCCTCTGCACTGTTGATGTTGAGACTGTAGATATTCCATATAAAATCAGCCGTTTCCAGCTACAATAGTCATTTACAACATTAACAATGTCTACACTGTATTTCTGATCAATTTGATGTTATTTTAATGGACAAAAAATTTGCTTTCCTTGTAAGTATGATATAAAAAAAAATCACTAAGTAAATTGGATGTAGTGAACTACTTTTTCAAAGTAACTTTAGTTTAGTAAACTGTGTTTTTCTTAATGGTAGCTTTAGTGCAGCTTAACTTCCTCCGGTGTGAGGTAATTTGCAGCTTGGTAAACAAAATTTTCAGAATAGCTTCCCCAAAACTGGTAGAAGCCTAGGAGGAGGAGGAGAAGAGGTGGAGGGGGAAGACGAAGAAGATGAAGGTGAGGAGGGAGGCGCCTCTTCTGTGACACTGACGCTCTGTAGGTAGGAAGAGGTAACTTTCTGTAGGGCGGAAAAGGTCTGCAAAATATGTGTTCGCAATAAAAAAATGCATTTTTATCCGAATAATCTACTGATCAACTGGGACCGCTGACTGGCATTCTTTTCTTTATATAAAGAGTTACGAAGTACAATCACATCTGTTACATATGGTCCACTGTAGCTCTGGTCCAGGGCATTACATGCAGCACGAGGTCCACTGTAGCTCTGGTCCAGGGCATTACATGTAGCACGAGGTCCACTGTAGCTCTGGTCCAGGGCATTACATGCAGCACGAGGTCCACTGTAGCTCTGGTCCAGGGCATTACATGCAGCATGAGGTCCACTGGACCCTCCTCTCCTCTCATGTCCCCTAAACACTGTTCCATTCAAGGTACAATAAGCCTGTCTATAGCGTTATTGCCTACTCTGGTTTGTGGTTCCTATTCCCTATACAGTTAACTACTTGACCAGGGCCCATAGCACCCTATTACAGTTAACTACTTGACCAGGGCCCATAGCACCCTATTCCCTGTATAGTGCACTACTTGACCAGGGCCCATAGCACTCTATTCCCTATATAGCGCACTACTGTTGACTAGGGTGTCATTTGGGACGCACACCTGCGGTCTTAATCCGACACCTGAGTCTCCTGAGTTTTCTAAGCAACACGTGTACTCTGCTTCTGTAAACTGGGTCATTGGGTCAGTGCATGTCTCTGGTTGTCAACATTAGCTTTAACTAACTGGATCTTAAAGGAGAGGGAATGTCTTGTAGGTGAGGATATTCTGGTGTCATTTACTGTTGGCTCAGGCCAGGGTGGAGGAAAATAGCTTTAGTTTCAAGGTGGAGGACAAGGGGTTTTAGTTTCAGGGTGGAAGAGATTTAGTTTCAGGGTGGAAGACAAAAGCTTTAGTTTCAGGGTGGAAGACAAGGGCTTTAGTTTCAGGGTGGAAGAGCTTTAGTTTCAGGGTGGAGGACAAAAGATTTAGTTTTAGGGTGGAGGACAAGGGCTTTAGTTTCAGGGTGGAAGAGCTTTAGTTTCAGGGTGGAGGGCTTTAGCTTCAGTGTAGAGGAAAATAGTTTTAGTTTCAGGGTGGAGGACAAGGGCTTTAGTTTCAGGGTAGAGGAAAACAGCTTTCGTTTCAGGGTGGAGGACAAGGGCTTTAGTTTCAGGGTGGAGGAGAAGATATATAATTTCAGGGTGGAGAACAACAGCTTTAGTTTCAGGGTGGAGGACAAAGGCTTTAGTTTCAAATGAATGGGTCCTGAAAGGAGGATGAGCAACAACAGTCCTGTCCCGGGTACTCATACGATATATGTACTGTATTTACCACTGAACCTATGCTTTTATGGGAGACCCTGGCTATGATGTCACTTCCATAGTGTAGCCCACACCTTCTGTTGTCCTGGAGGTTTTTTAGTCGCTGGTTGTTGTGATCTGGGAGAACGGATGGGAAACTCTGATGTCATCAGCTACGGCACCGCAGGACACACACACACACACACACACACACACGAGCACACACGAGCACACACAAGCACACACGCGTACACACGCGCACACACGAGCACACACGAGCACACACGCAGACTGTGGAAAACGTAGTGCTGCCCTGTTTTGATTGGTGTGGTGCCCATGTGTTAGCAGTGCCCTGTAGATGGTTAGAGCGATGGGTTGGGTGAGTGGGTGGGGGGAGGGGGCTGCGGTGCCCGCCTGTGCTGCACCTGGGTCCCAGCAGGCTGATTGATCAGTTTGGTCATGTGGAATGTCACCATCTGGTCCCCATGCCGTCCTGGCTCCTCTCTACTCCTCTCTCCTGCTCCTCCTCTCTCCTCCTCTCTCTTTTCTTCTCCTGGTCTCTATGCAGTCCTGGCTCCTCTCTCTTCCTTCTCCTGGTCTCTATGCAGTCCTGGCTCCTCTCTCTTTCTTCTCCTGGTCTCTATGCAGTCCTGGCTCCTCTCTCTTCCTTCTCCTGGTCTCTATGCAGTCCTGGCTCCTCTCTCTTCCTTCTCCTGGTCTCTATGCAGTCCTGGCTCCTCTCTCTTTTCTTCTCCTGGTCTCTATGCAGCCCTGGCTCCTCTATGCAGTCCTGGCTCCTCTCTCGTCCTTCTCCTGGTCTCTATGCAGCCCTGGCTCCTCTATGCAGTCCTGGCTCCTCTCTCGTCCTTCTCCTGGTCTCTACACAGTCCTGGCTCCTCTCTCATCCTTCTCCTGGTCTCTATGCAGTCCTCGCTCCTCTCTCGTCCTTCTCCTGGTCTCTATGCAGCCCTGGCTCCTCTCTCGTCCTTCTCCTGGTCTCTACGCAGTCCTGGCTCCTCTCTCGTCCTTCTCCTGGTCTCTACGCAGTCCTGGCTCCTCTCTCGTCCTTCTCCTGGTCTCTATGCAGCCCTGGCTCCTCTCTCGTCCTTCTCCTGGTCTCTATGCCGTCCTGGCTCCTCTCTCTTTTCTTCTCCTGGTCTCTATGCAGTCCTGGCTCCTCTCTCGTCCTTCTCCTGGTCTCTATGCCGTCCTGGCTCCTCTCTCGTCCTTCTCCTGGTCTCTACACAGTCCTGGCTATTACTTGCAATCACTGCAGGCATGATCAAAAGCTAGTTGGTTAAGCCCAAATCATGCGCATGATCATGAAGATACACAATATCACAATATCAGAGTATCACAATATCACAATATCACAATATCAGAGTATCACAATATCACAATATCAGAGTATCACAATATCACAATATCACAATATCAGAGTATCACAATATCACAATATCAGAGTATCAGAGTATCAGAGTATCACAATATCACAATATCACAGTATCACAATATCACAGTATCACAATATCACAATATCACATTATATCAAAGTATCACAAAACCACAGTATCACAATATCAGAGTATCACAGTACCACAATATTACAGTATCAAAATATCACATTGAAATGTCAAAGTCACCATTATTAGTCAGTTGTACAACCGAATGCCTTCAACTGAAATGTGTCTTCCGCATTTAACCCAACCCCTCTGAATCAGAGAGGTACGGGGGCTGCCTTAATCAACATCCACAGCGCCCGGGGAACAGTGGGTTAACTGCCTTGTTCAGGGGTAGAACGACAGATTTTTACCTTGTCAGCTCAGGGATTCGAACTTGCAACCCTCCGGTTACAAGTCCAACGCTCTAACCACTAGGCCCCCTGCCGCCCCAAGCTGTGTGCTTACTGTAAGGGCACATCTTAATATTATTCATATTTTCCCTTTAGAGGCCCCCTTTTTCTCCCCAGTTGCTCTCCTCCCTATCCTCTCCTCTCTCCACTCCTCCCTCTCCTCTCCCTCACCTTCTCCACTCCTCCCTCTCCTCTCCCTCACCTTCTCCACTCCTCCCTCTCCTCCTTCCCTCTCCTCTCCTCTCCTCTCCCTCTCCTCTCCTCCTTCCCTCTCCTCTCCTCCTTCCCTCTCCTCTCCCTCTCCTCTCCCTCACCTTCTCCACTCCTCCCTCTCCTCTCCTCCTTCCCGCTCCTCTCCCTCTCCTCTCCTCCTTCCCTCTCCTCTCCCTCTCCTCTCCCTAATGGTTCATAATGCATATCAGAGTGCACCAGGAGTGGAATTCATCATTGTAGACTGTCATAATCAATTACATTTCAACAAAAGGAAAACACAGATATGCAAATAAGAAACCATTAACATTTGCATTTCCTGATTGAATAATCACTTGGTTGTCAAAATACTGTAATGAACAAAGACTGATGCAAAGGCCAGGGTGAGGAGAGCGTATATATTTCCTCCTGGGTGGTTTGGCTCAGATGCATGTGTGTGTCTGTCTGTCTGTGTGTGTGTGTGTCTGTGTGTGTGTGTGTGTGTGTGTGTGTGTGCGCTCGCGTGCCTGTCACTGCTATCCTATGGACGTCATTAATTCTACTCTGACCTCATTTCCTGTTTGTCTATATATATATATATATATATATACACATATATTTTTTTGTTGCTTTGTTTAAAGCTGAACCAAATATATAATAAATAAATATATATTATTATTATATAGATATATATTATATATAATATTATATATATTATTATATAAATATATTATATTATTATATAATATCTAAATAAACAGAGGAATAAGCCAATCAAAGGTGTTGTTTGATACCTGGCCTGGCGCCGCTCTAGTGACTCGACAGTGTGATGCTCCATCTAAATCCTGGGGAACAAGCTAATCCATGGCTGTGTCCCAAAATGTCAACCTATTCCCTACATGGGTGTACTACTTTTGACCTGGGCCCTGGTCAAAAGTAGTTCACTATATAGAGAACAGGGTGCCATTTTGGGACAAAGCCAGTGCCAGAGGATGAGGACGGTGGGGGGTGGGTAAGAGGATCAGAGCAGCAGGTCTAGAGAGGTAGTGTGTTAGTTCCATGTGAGTCCCAGACCGGCTGACCCTTGCACTACATTGACCTCAGCCACTCGGCTAGATACACCTAGTTCAATCTTTTTAGAAGAGCCATTGAGGAAAACAGCTAGAGGTGGTTAAGCTGACCGTGGTGCATGTCGTGTCATCCCCACTACCGGGAAACACCACTTTGACCCGGGTCATTTACTGACCATTCCAAATTAACTCAGTGATTAACGGATCCCACTCATTTTTCTCAAAAATGTAATCAAAATACAAATCAGATTTTATTTTGTACTGAAACATTTAAAGATTATTGCAGTAAAGAGATACATCATTTCACATTAGGATTTATGGCTGAACTTTGCCTCTTTTAGGCAAAAAATCTCTTGATTAGGATACTAAATGTGAACTAAGGTCACAGATCTACTTAGGTAGATCTCTCTAGTAGAACTACTCAGGAAAACAGATTCAAACAGACAGGGGTGATTAAGCTGATCGTGGTGCGTGTTGTCTAATCCCCACTAACACTACATGAGGTACCACTTTAACTCCCGAGTGGTGCAGTGGTCTAAACGCACTGCATCTCAGTGCAAGAGGCGTCACTACAGTCCCTGGTTTGAATCCAGGCTGCATCACATCCAACAGGGAATGGGAGTCCCATAGGGCGGCGCACAATTGGCCCAGTGTCGTCTGGGTTTGGCCGGTGTAGGCCGTCATTGTAAATAAGAATTTGTTCTTAACTGACTTGTCTAGTTAAATAAAGGTTAAATTATTTAAAATAATACAAATAAACATTTACTGGTTACCAGGGTTACACATGGGTTGTGTCCCAAATGGCACCCTTATTCCCTATGAGGCCTGGTCCAATGTAGTGCACTACATAGGGAATAGGGTGCCATTTTGGATGCAATCACACTCACACTATGGAATTGGTTTTTATTTTATTTATTTTAATTTTTTTATTATTATTATAATTTTTTATTAGGATCCCTATTAGCTAACGCCATAACGCTAGCTAATCTTCCTGGGGTCCAACACCAATTAACAAGACATTACAAACATTACCACAATCAAGACTTCACAAACAGTCAACAAGTAGACAATACAGATAATTAAAATACCTGACAGGAAACACATTTAACATTCAGTTGTTACTTTCTATTTCCTGTCCAGTCATATGGTCTATCACATTAGATGTTCTTCTATTTTTTTCTTGAAGGTGGATTTACTTTTTGACTGAGAAATATGGATTGGTAATAAGTTCCATTCAGCTATAGCTCTATATAAAACTGTAGATTTAAGGCGATTGGTCCTTGGCTTGAGTTGTTTTAGCTGCACTGAATTTGCCTGTCTGGTTTGGTGGTTATGCGTGTTGCTAGGATGTACTAATTGGACTGAAAGGTACTGTGTTTTTTTGAAAAATATAACATTCCTAAAGATAATCAAAAGACTAGATAATAATTTGTTTTAAAGGTGAAGCCATGAAAGATTCTGATGCATTTTAATAATATTCATTCGATTAGAGCAATGAAGAGATAATCTGGCAGCCCTGTTTTGAGCCATTTGGAGATTTTTTATATCTTTCTTTGCTGCAGATGACCATATAACCAGACAGTACTCTAAGTGTGATGGGACCAGGGATTGACCATATAACCGGACAGTACTCTAAGTGTGATAGGACCAGGGATTGACCATATAACCGGACAGTACTCTAAGTGTGATAGGACCAGGGATTGACCTTATAACCGGACAGTACTCTAAGTGTGATAGGACCAGGGATTGACCATATAACCGGACAGTACTCTAAGTGTGATAGGACCAGGGATTGACCATATAACCGGACAGTACTCTAAGTGTGATAGGACCAGGGATTGACCATATAACCGGACAGTACTCTAAGTGTGATAGGACCAGGGATTGACCATATAACCGGACAGTACTCTAAGTGTGATAGGACCAGGGATTGACCATATAACCGGACAGTACTCTAAGTGTGATAGGACCAGGGATTGACCATATAACCGGACAGTACTCTAAGTGTGATAGGACCAGGGATTGACCATATAACCGGACAGTACTCTAAGTGTGATAGGACCAGGGATTGACCTTATAACCGGACAGTACTCTAAGTGTGATAGGACCAGGGATTGACCATATAACCGGACAGTACTCTAAGTGTGATAGGACCAGGGATTGACCATATAACCGGACAGTACTCTAAGTGTGATAGGACCAGGGATTGACCATATAACCGGACAGTACTCTAAGTGTGATAGGACCAGGGATTGACCATATAACCGGACAGTACTCTAAGTGTGATAGGACCAGGGATTGACCATATAACCGGACAGTACTCTAAGTGTGATAGGACCAGGGATTGACCATATAACCGGACAGTACTCTAAGTGTGATAGGACCAGGGATTGACCATATAACCGGACAGTACTCTAAGTGTGATAGGACCAGGGATTGACCTTATAACCGGACAGTACTCTAAGTGTGATAGGACCAGGGATTGACCATATAACCGGACAGTACTCTAAGTGTGATAGGACCAGGGATTGACCATATAACCGGACAGTACTCTAAGTGTGATAGGACCAGGGATTGACCATATAACCGGACAGTACTCTAAGTGTGATAGGACCAGGGATTGACCTTATAACCGGACAGTACTCTAAGTGTGATAGGACCAGGGATTGACCATATAACCGGACAGTACTCTAAGTGTGATAGGACCAGGGATTGACCATATAACCGGACAGTACTCTAAGTGTGATAGGACCAGGGATTGACCATATAACCGGACAGTACTCTAAGTGTGATAGGACCAGGGATTGACCATATAACCGGACAGTACTCTAAGTGTGATAGGACCAGGGATTGACCATATAACCGGACAGTACTCTAAGTGTGATAGGACCAGGGATTGACCATATAACCGGACAGTACTCTAAGTGTGATAGGACCAGGGATTGACCATATAACCGGACAGTACTCTAAGTGTGATAGGACCAGGGATTGAATCACCTGATTCAGAGTGCTAGATGTTACATACTCTGAACATTTTCTTGTAACAGCAATTCCCTTACCCATCCTAATAACAATATTATCTATGTGTTCTGACCATGATAAAGCTGCGTCCAACATGACGCCTAGTAGTTTAGTTTTTTTAACTTGCTCTACATGTATTCTATTAATCGACAAATTCAATTGGGGGTCATCAGCAAGCATATATCTTGAACCAAATACAATACACTTAGTTTTAGAAATGTTCAACACCAATTTGTTCATGTCAACCCACTCAGACACCATTCTTAGTTCAGTGCTCGGTACATCTGTTAACTCATTACATTCTGATGCTGCGCTATATATTGTAGAGTCATCAGCATACATGACCACTCTTGCTTTGTTCATTACTGAAGGTAAATCATTAGTAAAGATAGAGTAGAGCAGTGGGCCTAGGCAGCTTCCTTGAGGTTTGTTTCATATTGACAACTGTTTATAAGTAATGAATACAATAATCAATAGACAGAAAGACAACATTTTTGGTTAAACAAAAATAATAATTCATTGGTAAGCCTTTTTGTAAGTGCTAATAAATGTTTATAAATTATTTGTAACATATTATAAATGTCATAAATACAAGCCAACCGATTTTGATACATTCTGGAAACAAAGCTTGTTTTATAAGGAGGGTTCCTGGATCCTTTCACAGCATTATAAAGCTGCGTTGAGACAATGACTTAATGACCCAAGCCCAGCTCATTTAATCCCTACCATTGTGTCGCTGAGTTGTCATAATGCTTTGGCAAATGTACATTATACCAGGGGCGTTGGAAGACACAATGTAAGGAACCTAATTTATGTCCCTCTTACTGCCCCGAGTGCCTCTGCTGATCCTTACAGCTATTGTATACAGTAATCATGAGCCTATGAACCAGAGTTACACTGTTAGCACTGAGGCGGTGTGCCCTAGTAAAGAAGTGCACTGTGTGCAGCTCACCTTGCACTAACATAAATAACATGAGCATGTCTACTTCTGCTAAGCCTCCCAGTAAATACGGTTAAATCCCCTTGGATTGATGAGGAACTGAAAAATGGTATGGTTGAGAGGGACGAGGCAAAAGGAATGGCAAATAAGTCTGGCTGCACACAGCTGATTGTAAAATGTACTGCAAATTGTAACGTCCAGGCCTGAGTGTTCAGGCTGGAGTGTTTAGCTTTGTTTTTTGGTGTTGGGTTTCTTCAGTTCTATGGTGTGTATTTCTATGTTGGGGTAATGGTTCCCAATTAGAGGCAGCTGAGTCTCGTTACCTCTAATTGGGAACCATATATATGTTTGGGGTTTTGCACTAAAGTTTGTGGGTTATTGTTTCTCGTTATGATTATCGTGTTTAGGTTCATGCCATCGTGTTTAGGTTCATGCCATCGTGTTTAGGTTCATGTCACCGTGTCTAGTTTAGGATTTAGCGTTTGTGTTCACGTCATGTTCATCGTTCATTGTTTTGTTCCGTCAAGTCCCGTTCGTCAATAAATATGTATTCTGGATACATCGCTGCGCATTGGTCTGTCCAAGGAGATAATCGTGACAGAATAACCCACCAAGCAACAAAGACCAAGCAGCGAGAAGATAAGGAGTCCTGGACATGGAGAGAGACGGCGGAGCATCGTCGTCCCAGGAGGAGGATGAAATCAGCGAAAGCTGAGCGGGGGAGTTACGAGGAGCTATATGGGGCATGGAGCCCGGAGAGGGAGAAATATGTTGGGCTTCGCCTGGCTAGAAGGGCCGAACCGCTTCCCCAAAAAACAAATTTGGGGGGGGGGTACACGAGGAGGTTGGCCGGTTCAGGGGGGACTCCTGAGCCAAATCCTCGTGCTCCTTGGAGGGAGCATTGTAGGGAGCGTCGCACGGAAAGGACACCGTGCTATGCAGTTTTGCGCACGGTTTCTCCTGTGCGGATTCAGAGGCCGGTGCGAAAAATTCCAGCTCCACTCATCAGTCGGGCTAGACTGAGTGTGCAGCCAGGAAGGGTGGTGCCAGCTCTGCGCGCCAGGTCTCCAGTGCGCCTCCTAGGACCAAGATACCTAGGACGGCAGGTAGCCTAGTGGTTAGAGCGTTGGACTTGTAACCGGAGGGCTGCAAGTTCAATCCCCGAGCTGACAAGGTAAAAATCTGTCGTTCTGCCCTGAACAAGGCAGTTAACCCACTGTTCCCCGGGCGCCAAGACGTGGATGTCGACAAAGGCAGCCCCCGCACCTCTCTGATTCAGAGGGGTTGGGTTAAATGCGGAAGACACATTTCGGTTGAAGGCATTCGGTTGTACAACTGACTAATAATGGTGACTTTGACTTTGACTTTGAGATATCCTGCATCGGTTCTGCGTGCAGTGTCTCCGGTACGTGTCCACAGCCCAGTGCGAGAGATCCCAGCGCCACTCGTCTGTCAGGCCAAGGTCAGTGTGCTACCTGGAAGAGTGGTGCCAGCTCTGCGCGCCAGGTCTCCAGTGCATCTCCTAGGACCAAGATATCCTGCGGTCCTACGGGCAGAATCTCCGGTGCGAATCCACAGCCCAGTTCGTGAGATTCCAGCTCCACTCACCCGTGAGGCCAGGGTTAGTGAGCTAGCTGGAGGAATGGTGTCGGCTCTCCGCAGCAGGTCCCCTTTGCGTGTTGTGTATTCAACACGTCCTGTCCCTGTTCCACGCTCCAAGATCCCTGTCCGTGTTGTGGATTCAACACGTCCAGTGCCTGTTCCACGTTCCAAGATCCATGTCCGTGTTGTGGATTCAACACGTCCTGTCCCTGTTCCACGTTCCAAGATCCCAGTACGTGTTGTGGATTCAACACGTCCTGTGCCTCTTCCACGTACCAAGATCCATGTCCGTGTTGTGGATTCAACACGTCCTGTACCTGTTCCACGCTCCGAGATCCATGTCCGTGTTGTGGATTCAACAAGTCCTGTCCCTGCTCCACGCATCAGGCCCCCTGTGCGCCTTCAGAGCCAGGCACGACCTGTCCCTGCTCCACGCATCAGGCCCCCTGTGTGCCCTCAGAGCCCGGCACGACCTGTCCCTGCTCCACGCATCAGGGCCCCTGTGCGCCCTCAGAGTCCAGTACGGCCAGTTCCTGCTCCACGCACCAGAGTTCCAGTGAGCATCATGAGTCCAGTACGGCCAGTTCCTGCTCCACGCACCAGAGTTCCAGTGAGCATCATGAATCCAGTACGGCCAGTTCCTGCTCCACGCACCAGAGTTCCAGTGAGCATCATGAGTCCAGTACGGCCAGTTCCTGCTCCACGCACCAGAGATCCAGTGAGCATCATGAGTCCAGTACGGCCAGTTCCTGCTCCACGCACCAGAGTTCCAGGGAGCATTATGAGTCCTGTACGGCCGGTTTCTGCTTCCTGCACCAAGGCCACTGTGAAGGTCACGAATCAAGTACTATCTGTTCCGGCTAATGGTCCAGGGCCTCCCCCACCTGGGACAAAAGGACCCACCCGAAGACCCCCCCACGGACTTTTGGGGCCTTTGGGGGGGGGGGGGTACTGTAACGTCCAGGCCTGAGTGTTCAGGCTGGAGTGTTTAGTTTTGTTTTGGTGTTGGGTTTCTTCAGTTCTATGGTGTGTATTTCTATGTTGGGGTAATGGTTCCCAATTAGAGGCAGCTGAGTCTCGTTATCTCTAATTGGGAACCATATATATGTTTGGGGTTTTGCACTAAGGTTTGTGGGTTATTGTTTCTCGTTATGATTATCGTGTTTAGGTTCATGCCATCGTGTTTAGGTTCATGCCATCGTGTTTAGGTTTATGTCACCGAGTCTAGTTTAGGATTTAGCGTTTGTGTTCACGTCATGTTCATCGTTCATTGTTTTGTTCCGTCAAGTCCCGTTCGTCAATAAATATGTATTCTGGATACTTCGCTGCGCATTGGTCTGTCCAAGGAGATAATCGTGACATAAATTGAGAAATCATGAGACTAAACTGAATAAAAATATGAAAAAATATACTATGAAACAAATCTATATTATATAAAGAATTATAGTAAAAAGTTTTGGAGCACCTTAAATGAAATTTTGGGCAAAAAGGCAAACTCAGCTCCATCATTCATTGAATCAGATGGCTCATTCATCATAAAACCCACTGATATTGCCAATTACTTTAATGACTTTTTCATTGGCAAGATTAGGAAACTTAGGCATGGTATGCCAAAAACAAACGCTGATACTACACATCCAAGTATAACTGATCAAATGATGAAAGACAAGCATTGTCATTTTTTATTCCGTAAAGTAAGTATGGAAGAGGTGAAACAATTCTTGTTGTCTATCAAAAATGACAAGCCACCGGGGTCTGACAACTTGGATGGAAAATTCCTGAGGATAATAGCGGACAATATTGCCACTCCTATTTGCTATATCTTCAATCTAAGCCTACTAGAAAGTGTGTGCCCTCATGCCTGGAGGGAAGCAAAAGTTATATGGGGGGGCGGTTATATCCTGCCTGTTTGGCCCTGTCCGGGGGTATCGTCGGACGGGGCCACAGTGTCTCCCGACCCCTCCTGTCTCAGCCTCCAGTATGTACAGTATGCTGCTATAGTTTATGTGTCAGGGGGCTAGGGTCAGTCTGTTATATCTGGAGTATTTCTCCTGCCTTATCCGGTGTGCTATGTGAATTTAAGTACGCTCTCTCTAATTCTCTCTCTCTTTTTCTCTCTTTCGTTCTCTCTTTCTTTCTTTCTTTTTCTCTCGGAGGACCTGAGCCCTAGGACCATGCCTCAGGTCTACCTGGCCTGATGACTCCTTGC
This sequence comes from Brachymystax lenok tsinlingensis, assembly GCA_030435695.1. Classification (NCBI taxonomy): domain Eukaryota; kingdom Metazoa; phylum Chordata; class Actinopteri; order Salmoniformes; family Salmonidae; genus Brachymystax; species Brachymystax lenok. Next base: position 6,014,530 of record CM059791.1, on the reverse strand, counting down.
TGTCCCCAGTCCACCTGGTCGTGCTGCTGCTTCAGTTTCAACTGTTCTGCCTGCGGCTATGGAACCCTGACCTGTTCACCGGATGCGCTACCTGTCCAAGACCGGCTGTTTTCAACTCTCTAGAGACAGCAGGAGCGGTAGAGATACTCTGAATGATCGGCTATGAAAAGCCAACTGACATTTACTCCTGAGGTGCTGACCTGTTGCACCCTCGACAACCACTGTGATTATTATTATCTGACCCTGCTGGTCATCTATGAGCATTTGAACATCTTGGACATGTTCTGTTATAATCTCCACCCGGCACAGCCAGAAGAGGCCTGGCCAACCCTCAGAGCCTGGTTCCTCTCTAGGTTTCTTCCTAGGTTCTGGCTACTACACCTGCATTGCTTGCTGTTTGGGGTTTTAGGCTGGGTTTCTGTACAGCACTCTGTGACATCAGCTGATGTAAGAAGGGCTTTATAAATACATTTGATTGATTGAAGTAATTCCGCTACCCAAGAAGAGTAAAGCCCTCTTTACTGGCTCAAATAGCTGACCAATCAGCCAGTTACCAACCCTTAGTAAACGTTTGGAGAGAAACAATTGTTTAACCAGAACAGACTTTCAGCACGCTTATAGGGAAGGACATTCAACAAGCACGGCACTTACACAAATGACTGATGATTGGCTGAGAGAAATGATACAAAGATTGTGGGAGCTGGTTTTGTTAGACTTCAGTGGGGCTTTTGACATTATCGATCATAGTCTGCTATGAACATATGTGTTATGGCTTTACACCCCCTGCTATATTGTGGATAAAGAGTTACCTGTCTAACAGAACACAGAGGGTGTTCTTTAATGGAAGCCTCTCCAACATAATCCATGTAGAATCAGGAATTCCCCAGGGCAGCTGTCTAGGCCCCTTCCTTTTTTCAATCTTTACTAATGACATGCCACTGGCCTTGAGCAAAGCCAGTGTGTCTACGTATGCAGATGACTCAATACTATACATGTCAGCTACCACAGCGAGTGAAATCACTGCAACACTTAACAAAGAGCTGCAGTTAGTTTCAGAATGGGTGGCAAGGAATAACTTATCCCTAAATATGTACAAAACTAAAAGCATTGTATTTGGGACAAATCATTCACTAGACCCTAAACCTCAACTAAATCTTGTAATACATCATGTGGAAATTGAGCAAGTTGAGATGATTAAACTGCTTGGAGTAACCCTGGATTGTAAACTGTCATGGTCAAAAAATAATTATACAACTGTAGCTAAGATGGGGAGAAGTCTGTCCATAATAAAGCGCTGCTCTGCATTCTTAACAGCACTGTCAACAAGGCAAGTCCTACAGGCTATAGTTTTGTCACACCTGGACTACTGTTTAGTCACCTCGGAAAATTACAATTATCTCAGAATAGGGCAGCACGGCTGGCCCTTAAATGTACACGGAGAGATCTAGCATTAATAATATGCATGTAAATCTCTCATGGCTGAAAGTGGAGGAGAGACTGACTTCATCACTTCTTGTTTTTGTAAGAAGTGTTGACATGCCGAATGCATGTTCGGGCTAGGCCCCTAAGTTCCAGTGAAGGGAAATCTTAACGCTACAGCATACAATGACATTATAGACGATTCTGTGCTTACAACTTTTTGGCAACAGTTTGGGGAAGGCCCTTTACTGTTTCAGCACGACAATGCTCCTGTGCACAAAGCAAGGTCCATACAGAAATGGTTTGTTGTTATCGGTGTGGAAAAACTTGACTGGGCTGCACAGAGCCCTGACCAGAGCCCTGAATTAGGACGCTGACTGCGAGCCAGGCCAAATCGCCCAACATCAGTGCCCGACCTCACCACTTGTGGCTGAATGGAAGCAAATCCCCGCAGCAATGTTCCTATATCTAGTGGAAAGCCTTCCCAGAAGAGTGGAGGCTATTATAGCAGCAAAGGGGGGGCAACTCCACATTCATGCCCATGATTTTGGAATGAAATGTTCAACAACCAGGTGTCCACATAGTTTTGGTTATGTAGTGTATGTGACGTAATTTTCGGGGACCACTTTTGACTCGTAAGCACTACTTTCAGAACTACTGGCTAAAAAGTATACAAAACTACTGAAGAATCTCTGTTAATGAATGGAACATGCAGTTGAGGGAGATGATTCTGGAAAGACACAAGACAAAATAACCTAAAGTACTGACGGACTGCTCAGATTAAACTCTCTGCTGGACTTAGATGAGAAATGACAGAAGATTGACAGGGAAGTAAATTCATATAGAATAGCCGTGAAGGGACAGGGAGACGGAAATAAATAGTGTGAGAAAACAACAAAAAAACAACATTTGGGGAGAATTTATATAAATAAATGTAACTCTCCTTCAACCAACGGGTGGCTAAAAAACACAGGATATTCTCATTTACATAAACAACCTGGGGGATAGGGGAGATAAGAGGGAATGAATGAATGAGACATTTGGATGATTAAGTCTTACGTGGCCATGATTGTATGAGGGTCAGTTGAGGAATATAGCCATGACAACCATGCTCTTAAGTTAAGTGCCTTTGAATCTTTAGTGACCACATAGTCATCCTACGGCTACGCAGTGCAATGTCAACGTCTCCAATCTCTGCCCTTGGGGCATTGGGGGTCTAATTTGAGGGAGGAGTGCCCCCTACTGGACCTAAATGATCATGACTATATGACTACATGTAGGTAAAAACTGCAACACCAGTATTGATAAAACGGTGGTAGTATTGCACAAGTAAAATATGTGATTAGCCCAGGCTAGATACAGTGCCTTCAGGAAAGTAATCAGACCCCTTGACTTTTTCCACATTTTTTTATGTTACAGCCTTATTCTAAAATGGATTGATTTGCTTATTTCCCTCATCAATATACACACAATAACCAATAATGACAAAGCAAAAACAGGTTTTTAAATATTGTATATATTTTTTTATGCCTTACATAATAAGTATTCAGACCCTTTACTCAGTACTTTGTTGAAGCACCTTTGGCAGCGATTACAGCCTCTAGTCTTCTTGGGTATGACGCTACAAGCTTGGCACAAATCCATTCATCTTTCCCTCGATCCTGACTAGTATACCTAGTCCCTGCTTTGAAAAACATCCCCACAGCACGATGCTACCACCACCATGCTTCACCGTAGGGATGGTGCCAGGTTTCCTCCAGACGTGACGCTTGGCATTCAGGCCAAATAATTCACTTTTGGTTTCATCAGACCAGAGAATCTTGTTTCTCATAGTCTAAGAGTCTGTAGGTGCCTTTTGGCAAACTCTAAGCGGGTTGTCATGTGCCTTTTACTGAGGAGTGGCATCCATCTGGCCACTCTACCATAAAGGCCTGATTGGTGGAGTGCTGCAGAGAAGGTTGTCCTTCTGGAAGGTTCCCCCATCTCCACAGAGGAATTCTGGAGCTCTGTCAGAGTGACCATCGGGTTCTTGGTCACCTCCCTGACCAAGGCCCTTCTCCCCTCAGTTTGGCCGGGCGGCCAGCTCTAGGAAGAGTCTTGGTGGTTCCAAAGTTCTTCCATTTAAGAATGATGGAGGCCACGGTGTTCTTGGGGACCTTCAGTGCTGCAGGCAGACATGTTTTGGTACCCTTCCCCAGATCTGTACCTCGACACAATCCTGTCTCGGAGTTCTACGGACAATTCCTTCGACCTCATGGCTAGATTTTTGCTCAGACATGCACTGTCAACTGTGGGACCTTAAATAGACAGGTGTGCGCCTTTCCAAATCATGTCCAATCAATTGAATTTACCACAGGTGGACCTCAATCAAGTTGTAGAAAAAGCTCAAGGATGATCAATGGAAACAGGATGCACCTGAGCTCAATTTTCGAGTCTCATAGCAAAGGGTCTGAATACTTATGTAAATAAGGTATTTCTGTTTTTTATTTTTAATACATTTGCAAAAATGTCTAAACCACCAGTTTTTGCTTTGTCATGATGGGGTATTGTGGGTAGATTGATGAGGAACACAATTAATTGAATCAATTTTAGGTTGTAACGTAACAACATTTTGGAAAAAGTCAAGGAGTCTGAATACTTTATCTAGTCACAGTGTGATACATTATGAATTACAGTGAAAATTGATTATATATTTTTTGCAAGATTAGCCTACATTGTTTTTTTATATCAATATATTATGAAACCATTTCGGAAACTGCTTGAGCAGTTTAATGTTCGCAATTTATCGGTCTCAACTGGAGCTGACTTTGTTCAAATACTGTAAATAGCGTTATTATGTCAGTTACTAATACACTGATATTACACTGTTGATACACTCTTATTACGCCGGTGTTATTATTATTATCAATTTGACGTGGAAACATTAATAGTGTTTCTGAACTGATATTGCGGCTTCATTACATTCCATCAATGTGATTGCGCGTGCGCCTCTACAGCCTCTGCAAGCAGCATTGCCTTCCGTAGCCTGCAGCAGGCGTGCTCGCTGTTTGCAGCAGTGCCCAGCCTCTCGTTGCGAAAATAATGCTTTTTGTATTCCCGCATGCCGTTTGTTTTCTTTTATAAATGTCAAGTGCAAGTCATAGTCTTAACCGGCATGGTCTATCGTCGATACAGTAGGTTGACCTAGCTCATTTACGATCCTCATCATCAAACGGTGGCTACTCCGCTCTGGCGTCATGCATGCACTGCCACCGTCGGGGAACCAACGCTATATCAAGGTATAAGCAGGATGAGGCCTATTTGTTAGACCCCGACCAACCCACCTCCGCTCAACGAGAATATCATCGTGATGGCGGATGATGATGAACAACAACAACCTGGTCAGCTGAAGCCCAACTCGGGATTGAGCTCTCTTCCAACGTTAGTACCAGGACTACAGGGCCCCGAGGCCAATGCGTTGCAGTACAAAATAAAGAATTCAATTTGGTAAGATATGTATTCATGCATTCAATGGTCAATGCACACGCCACACACTCCACTTGACTAGTTTATAAATTAGCTACGGTGCTGCACAGCTACAAAATGATGACAGCTCGGGGTCTCGCCTGTCTTCTAGCTTAACTCGCGTCTTCTCGTTTAGGTCTTCGATTCGTTAGCTAATCAATATGTAGTCAGCTAATAGCTAACTACATTGGTGTGTATTTAAGTAGCTAGTTAGTAGTAGAATATGAATTGAGTTTAAGGTTAGCTAGCAAGCTAATATTGGTTTTCTGTCCTTGTTGCTGGGGCTGGCTGTGAAATAATTGCTGCTGGCTAGTTAGTTAGCCAAGCTTGCTAGACCAATTTACCAGACATATTGAAAAAGCTATTGCTTTAGCGGTCTCCACGCGAGCTCTGTAGCCTGCTAGCTGCATCATGACTGCTAGCTGCATAGTTATAATTATGTATGCATAGCCTAAGGAGGCCCAATGACACTCCTATGCACCGACACTCGTCTATTATCAGTAATAGCCATACATCTGCCAGTATGATTATTCAGGTATAGGTATAATTAAGTATGATTAGTCAGCTATAGGTCCCTGACACAAATTATCCATAATGTCATTGAATACACTGTTTGTGTATAACATGTACTGTTCCATATTCTTGGTGATGAAGCCTGTCAAAAATAACATTCCTAGACCCAATGCACTGCGTTGTGGAGATCTGAAAGGATTTGATATGCTATAAATCTACCATGGTAATGTGGAATATTCACCACATTATTAGGGCTGGGCAATATTGCCAAAATATCATATCAAGGTATGTAAACATCTTTTGATGGTATTTTGATGTTTTTTGAATAATAAAAGTTCTAAATTTGCTTTATGACTAGTGCGTGACCCTAGGGTGACAAAACATAAGTTCTAAGTGATTTCAATGGGTCTTTCTCCATTCGGATTGTTTTATACTGTTCAATTCAACTTCAACCAAAAATAATTTCCTGCATTTCCATCAATTTCCTGCTCTCATTTTGGGATAATTTCCACACTGCCACGTAAGGGCTGCACGATATATGGGGGGAAAAAATCAAGGCCTTATTTTTAACAAAATGTTGCAGTTGCGATTTGGATCAAAACATTTGGAAAAATAATGTTTATTCTTATTCTATAGTTAGAATATAAATAATAAAGGTCTCCCGAGTGGCGCAGCGTTCTAAGGCACTGCATCGCAGTGGAGTCACTACAGACCCGGGTTTGATCCCAGGCTGTGACGCTACCGGGAGACCCATGAGGCGGCGCAACAACTGGCCCAGCGTCGTCCGGGTTAGGGGATGGTTTGGCTGGCCGGGATGTCCTTGTCCTATCGTGCTCTAGTGACTCCTTGTGGCGGGCCGGGCACATGCACGCTGACATCGGTCACCAGCTGTACTGGCTTCTGGGTTAAGTGGGCAGTGTGTGAAGAAGCAGTGCGGCTTAAAAAAATATATATTTTTTAAATGAACATTTCCACGCAGACTGAACGCAAGTGTCTCGTGGTCAAGCAACAACAAATGCGCTGCTTGAGTGACGGGGCGGGCCTAGGTCTGTGTGGAAAGCAGCATGGATGACTCAAGTAACAGTGTAAACAAAAAATAATGTTACACACGGCGTATCACATTTAACAAACCAAAACATTCAAATACCGTTATAGAAGGTAAAGTAAAAACCCAAACCGGTCCGTATATCAATACCGGTATATTGTAAAATACAGTATACCGCCCAGCCCTAGCACCTATCAGTTCAACACGGGTGCATAGGTTGTAGGTAGGCTATGGGGGGAAAGAGGTCAATTTGCGATGCATACAACAATTTGCGATGCATACAACAACATGTTCTCAGGCTTTTGAGAACATGTTATGCTGCTGTCTTGTTCCACTGTCAATCTCTCTCTTTCTTTCTCTCTCATTGTAGCAAATCTGTACAATCAAAAGTGGACAACATATTGGTGAGTAGAGTTGTTATTTAATATATCGGCTTTGATGCAGCGTGAAAAACAACAGTTTCGCTTTTAGTTAAAGGTGCTCATGTACCGGTGTGCACCAATTTAGCAATCGCTTTGACTTCCTTGTGGGTTTGTGAAGAATATGGCTCAGATATTACTAAGGCAAGGACTGTCTTTCAGTAACACTTTATTTAAAATCTGCAGGTATAATGCCTTATAACTGGGTATAAGCATGTATGAGCCTTCATAGTGTCATAAGGCTTCATAAGCCTTATAAGCTGTTGTTACGATCTTCATAGTAACTGGACCAAGGCGCAGCGTGCGTTGAGTTCCACATTCTTTATTTCTCAGTGGACTATACACACACAATAAAGAAACAACAGATCGTAACAAACCGTAGCGCATACACGCACTAACCCGAAAACAATATCCCACAAAACAGGTGGGAAAAGGAACAACTTAAGTATGATCCCCAATTAGAGGCAACGACACTCAGCTGCCTCTAATTGGGAACCATACAAACCCAAACATAGAAATACAACATATAGAAACAAACCATAATCCCCCTAGTCACATCCTGACCAAAACCACAAGAGAGCCCAGAGGACTATCTATGGCCAGGACGTGACAGTACCCCCCCCCAAAGGTGCGGACTCCAGCTGCAAAACCAGCACTAAATGGGGAGGGTTCGGGTGGGCATTAGGCGTCGGTGGCGGCTCCGGTGCGGGACGTAGCACCCGCTCAGACCGCGGAGCCGCCCAAACATGGAAAAACAACATGTAGAAACCATAATCCCCCCTAGTCACGTCCTGACCAAAAGGCTCTCTATGGCCAGGACATGACAGCTATCCAGGGTTGGGGTCAATTCCATTTAAATTCCAATTCTCTTCAATGCTTTTAAATAAGGACAATTTGGAATTGGAATTTTGTTTACGTTCTGGATTCACTGGAATTGAAATGGAATTGACCCCATCACTGGCTTTATTACAATGTAGCTACCTTGTCTGTGTCAACATTGAGAGCATGGCAGAGTGTCTGTCTGTCTGTTCACCCTCATATCTCTATCTGGTCTAGCGCTGGACTGATGTCGTCATGCAGTCTAAACCTGGGTTGTGTTCATTATGGCACACCATAGCATAAAAAAAAACGGAATTTAAAAACAATCTGTTCTTATTGGACCTTATAGAGCCCCACAATGGAAGTGTGTCATAATACCCATAATACCTAGCAGTCAAACAGGGAAATGGTTCCAATTGTTTTTCCACCATTTATTTTTCCCATATGGGATTTTAGAAACACTTAAAATAAGGTCCGTGTTCGTGAAGGCTTACCCTGGCATGACAAACATCTAAATCTTTCTAGGACAAGGTAACTTTTATCAATATATTCGGCTCTATTTACTCTGATTCGAAAATGCAAATTAGCATCAAGGTAGACATCATGCAAGACTACAAATCCCTGCAAGCTCCTGCACGTCATCTCTGGCTGACATCTTTGCTAACAGGTATTGTGTCAATTTAAAACTAGCCCAAGACAGTTCACAGAATTATTAATTTAAAGTTTAGCCAATTTATTCATTACTAAATTTAGCTAACATAGTTCATCCAGAGATTCTTACCTTTGCCTCGATTCGGCTGTCTCGTCCAGATCATCATGGTATTTGTAGTTCTTTATCATAGCCACATTATCAGCTAATTAGCATTTTTTTGGGGGGTGTAAATACAGGAAAATATATTGATAAAAAGTCACCTTTTCCGAGAGAAATTTACATGGTTATCAAAACGTCACATAAGAGTAAGCCTACATGAAACAAAGCCCTTATTTTAAGTGTTTCTAAAATCCTCTATGGAAAAAAATTAAGGGTGGGAAAATCTATTGGAACCATTTCTTTGTTTGACCGCTGGGTTTTATGGGTAAATTTGACTCTTTCATGTCCAGTTCCTCCCTGTTTCAGTCCGTTTTCTTCCTTTTTGTGTCTTATATAACGAACACGACCCTGGTAATAAACCTAACTCGTATAAGGAGGACCCAATTAATATGTACGCTTAGACCTACTTGTGTCAATCATAGCAGATTGAAAGCAGACTATAGCTAGCCTATAGTGTTAGAAAAGACAGTGGCAGGCGGCAGCTAACAAGCACACAGCATGCTGGTAGTGGTGGAGTCCAGTAAATTATTATTATTTTTTTTATTCTCCGCTGATTGGCTGACAACTCTCACCTCGTTCATAAGAATGGGTTCCCCTAGCAACAAAGAGGCAAATAGAAAAGGAAGAGGTGAGATGAATTCCATTCTTAGAAGCCAATTGAAAAGGAGCTGGGGTGGAGTCTGTTGTGTAGTGGAAATCAAAGACGTGTTGTCAGTGTGCCCGGTGACAGCATCTGTATATACAACAAGCGTAGCGTTTTTGATTATCATAATATCTAGGCTACATTTACATTACGTTTGAGTCATTAGGAAGCACTCTTATCCAGAGCGACTTCAGTACAATCAGTACATTCAACTAAGGTAGGTAACTAACTGGCAGTGACAGAGAAGCAGATTGGTTCCCATGGTCACAGAGACATACTATGTCTGTCCATCAAAACGTGTTTTGTTTCCCCTGTCTATCTTATACCTCGCTCTTTACATTTTACAGCAAGATGTTGAGAAGTTTACAGACATCGAGAAACTCTACCTCTACCTTAAGTTGCCTTCTGGTCCCAACAATGGCATTGATAAAAGGTAATGTCTTCTCTTTTTCTCTCATTTAGTTGTATTTGATTTGATTTGACAATTGAAAATACATAAAATATTACAACAAGCGACAGATACAGTGTCTTCAGAAAGTATTCATACCCCTTCACTTATTCCACATTTTGTTGTGTTACAGCTTGAATTCATTTTTCTCTCACCCACCTACACACAATACCTCATAATGACAGTGAAAACACATTTATTGAAAATTAAATACAGAAATATCTAAATTCACACCCCTGAGTGAATTCTTTGTAGAAGCACCTTAGGCAGCAATTACAGCTGTGAAATTTTCTGGGTAAGTCTATATAGCTTTGCACACTGAGAATGTACAATATTTGCACATTATTCTTAAAAAAAAAATCAGGCTCTGTCAAGTTGGTTGTTGATCATTGCTAGTCAGCCATTTTCAAGTCTTGACAGAATTTCAAGCCAATTTTAGTCATAACTGTAACTCGGCCACTCCGGAACATTCAACGTCGTCTTGGTAACCAACTCCAGTATATATTTGGCCTTGTGTTTTAGGTTATTGTCCTGCTGAAAGGTGAATTTGTCTCGCAGACTAAACCAGGTTTTCCTCTAGGATTTTGCCTGTGCCTGTCTATTCCATGTATTTTTATCCTAAAAAACATCCCTATTCCTTGCCGATGAAAGCATACCCATAACGTGATGCAGCCACTACCATGCTTGAAAATATGAAGAGTGGTACTCAGTGATGTGTTGGATTTGCCCCAAACATAACACTTTGTATTCAGGACAAAAAGTGAATTGCTTTGCCACATTTTTTGCATTTTTACTTTAGTGCCTTATTGCAAACAGGATGCATGTTTTGGAATATTTTTATTCTGTACAGACTTCCTTATTTTCACACTGTCATTTAGGTTAGTATTGTGGAGTAACTACAATGTTGTTGATCCATCCTCAGTTTTCTCCTATCACAGCCATTAAACTCTTAACTGTTTTAAAATCACCATTGGCCTCATGTTGAAATCCCTGAGCGGTTTCCTTTCTCTCTGGCAACTGAGTTAGGAAGGATACCTGTATCTTTGTGGTGACTGGGTGTATTGATACACCATCCAAAGTGTAATTAATAACTTCACCATGCTCAAAGGGACGTCCAATGTCTGCTTTTTACATTTTTACCCATGTACTAATAGATGCCCTTCTTTGCAAGGGCATTGGATAACCTCCATAGTCTTTGTGTTTGAATCTATTTTTTCACTGCTCGACTGAAGGACCTTTCAGATAAATTGTATGTGTGGGCTACAAAGATGAGGTAGTCAATTCAAAAATCATGTAGCCATGCAACTTTTGTGACATGTTAAGGACATTTTTACTCCTGAACTTATTGAGGCGTACCATAATAATACTTGTTGACTCAATACATTTCAGCTTTTCATTTTCAATAAAAAAAATTCTAAAAAGATAATTCCACTTTTGACATTATGGGGTATTGAGTGTAGGCCAGTGACACAAAATCAAAATTTGATCCATGTTGAATTCAGGCTGTAACACAACGACATGTGGGGAAAAAGGTCAAAGGGATGTGAAGACTTTCTAAGTATTCTGTATCTCATTGTCGTTTGTAGCCTATATTATTATTATTGCTGAGCTGATTGTGGTGCTCGCAACGGCTTTCAATTTGTCTTGGATTACAACTTTTTTTTGGTCGCTTGATAATATAATTTTGCCCAGCTGCTATTTCATCAAAAGCTGTATTCATATTTCGGTGTATTTGAAAAGAAAGTGTCTACAATTCCTGTTGCATAAAAATTCACCACTTCGGTCTCTGTCTTGTGATCTTATGCTAATGTACGTTGATATAATTGTTTATTTGTATCATTATGAAGTGATACTAGTATAATGATTGATTTGCTATTATACCCAGCTTTCTGTGTCTTTAATATATATATATATATATATATATATATATATATATATATTTTTTTATCTCTGTCTATCTACCCGTCACCTCAACCCTCCAACACTGCAACATCACTAGGACTGAGAATCAGAGAGCCTCCACTCCTGGACTATGGTACTTACCACATTACACACACACACACACACACACACACATTTATTGGAAGAAATCGGAAATAAAACCGGAGTCTGTTTCTTTACACACTGCCTTATCTGTTCAAAACCCATCACGGGAGAGTATCAGTTTGAATATTGTTTTCGCCGCTAACCTGTTTGTGTGTCGTTGTAACTTTTAACCGTTTCAGTGACCAGAGCGGCATGTCGTCCAGCCGAACACAGCAGATGTACGCTTTCAACTGGATCCGGAATCACCTAGAGGAGCACCCCGAGACATCCCTGCCAAAGCAAGAGGTGTACGACGAATACAAGTTAGTAGGACCTGTACGTAGGGTTGAAAAGATTCCTGGAGTCAAAAAGGCAATAAGTAGGTCATCCTGAATCCTCCAAACAGGATTTCTGGAAAACCTAGGAATTTTGGGGAAAGTTACGGGAATTTTGCGACCCTACTTGTGTTCTCAGTACAGAATTTCAATTAAAAGTGCTTTCTAGACTAGGTTTAAACTGTGTCTGGGAAAACGGCCCTTGAGTGGAGTATTAGTAGTGGTAGTAGTAGCAGCAGCAGTAGTAGTATTAGTAGCAGTAGTAGGTCATGTTAGTAGCAGTAGTAGTTAGTATTAGTAGTAGTTAGTGGTAGCAGTTGTAGTTAGTAGTAGTAGTAATTAGTAGTAGTTAGTGGTAGCAGTAGTAGTTAGTAGTAGTAGTAGTTAGTGGTAGCAGTTGTAGTTAGTAGTAGTAGTAGTTAGTGGTAGCAGTAGTAGTTAGTATTAGTAGTAGTTAGTGGTAGCAGTAGTAGTTAGTATTAGTAGTAGTAGTAGTATTGGTTAGTGGTAGCAGTGGTGGTAAGTAGTTAGTAGTGGTTAGTAGTTGGTGGCAGCGGTGGTAGTTAGTATTAGTAGTAGTTAGTAGTAGTAGTAGTAGTTAGTGGTAGCAGTAGTAGTTAGTATTAGTAGTAGTTAGTGGTAGTAGTTAGTAGTAGTAGTAGTTAGTGGTAGCAGTAGTAGGTCATGTTAGTAGCAGTAGTAGTTAGTATTAGTAGTAGTTAGTGGTAGCAGTTGTAGTTAGTAGTAGTAGTAGCGTAGTAGTAATTGGTTGGTGGTAGCGGTGGTGAGTTAATTAGTAGTATGGTTAGTGGTTGTAGTTGGTAGTAGTAGTAGTAGTTAATTGGTAGCGGTAGTGGTAACGTGGTGGTATGGTGGTTAGTTAAGTTGGTAGTGGTAGTTAATGTGTAGTATTGGTGGTGATCAAGTTTAGTAGTAGTAATGAGTTGGTAGCGGTGGTGGTGATAGTTGGTAGGTTCGGTGGTTAACAATTGGTCAGTGTTAATGGTTAGTGGTAATTAGTAGTAGCAGTGGTAGTTACTTATTAGTAGTGGTTGGTGGTGGTAGTTCGTGTAGTAATGGTTGAGTGGTAGCAGTAGTGGTTAATTATTGGTAAGTGGTCTTGGTGGTAGCAAGGTTGGTAGTTAGTATTAGTAGTAGTTAGTGGTAGCAGTAGTAGTTAGTATTAGTAGTAGTTAGTGGTAGTTAGTGGTAGCAGTAGTAGTTAGTATTGGTGATTAGTGGTTAATTGGTGGCGGTAGTAGTTAGTATTAGTAGTATTTAGTGGTAGCAGTAGTAGTTAGTATTAGTAGTAGTTAGTGGTAGTTAGTGGTAGCAGTAGTAGTTAGTATTAGTAGTAGTTAGTGGTAGCAGTTGTAGTTAGTAGCAGTAGTAGTTGGTTAGTATGGTAGTGGTTGTTGGTAGCGGTTGTAGTTGTGGTTAAGTAGTAGTAGTAGTGGTTAGTTGGTGGCGGTAGTAGTTGGTTAATTATTGGTAGATTGGTTAAATTGGTAGCAGTTGTAGTTAGTAGTAGTAGTAGTAGTTAGTGGTAGCAGTAGTAGTTAGTATTAGTAGTAGTTAGTGGTAGCAGTTGTAGTTAGTAGTAGTTAGTGGTAGCAGTAGTAGTTAGTAGTAGTAGTAGTTAGTGGTAGCGGTAGTAGTTAGTATTAGTAGTGAGTTAGTAGTAGTGGTAGTGGTTTGGTGGTGACGCGGTAGGGGTTAGTATTAAGTTAGTAGTTGATGGTAGTGGTGTGGTGGCCGTAGTAGTTAGTGGTGCGCGGTATTGGTAAGGTCATGTTAGTAGCAGTGGTAGATGGTTGGTGGTAGTAGTTGGCGGTGGTAGCGGTTGGCGGTTAGTAGTGGTAGTATTGGTAGTATTAGTAGTAGTTAGGTTAATTGGTAGCGGTGAGTGGTTAGTGTTAGTAATGTTAGTGGTTGAATTTAGTTGGTAGTAGTGGTGGTAGTTAGTGGTTGGCAATAATGGTGGTTAGTATTAGTAGTGGTTAATTGGTAGCAGTAGTGGTTAGTATTATGTAGTAGTTGGTTAGTAATTGAGTAGTGGTTAGGTGGTGTGAACCCAGTAGTTGGCATTAGTAGTGGTTATGGTAGTAGTTGGTATTGGATTGTAATAATTGGTAGCAATGTGGTAGTTAGCTTAGTAGTAGTTGGTGGTGGTGGTTCGTAGTAGTGGTAGTTGGTTAATTAAATGTGGCAGTGGTAGTTAATTAATTAGTAGTGGTTAGTGTGGTAGCGGTAGTAAGTTGGTATTGGTAGTTAGTATTAGTAGTAGTTAGTGGTGGTTAATGGTGGTGGCAGTTGGTAGTTAGTATTAGTAGTAGTTAATTGGTAGCAGTGGTAGTTAATTATTAGTAGTGTTTGGTGGTAGCGGTAGTGAAATTAATATTAGTAATTGAAGTTGGTGGTAGCAGTGGAAGTTAGTAATTAATGAATTAGTAGTTAGTGGTAGCAGTGGTAGTGGTTAGTATTGGTAGTAGTTAATGGGTGCAGTGGTGATTGGTATTAGTAATTAGTTAGTGGTAGTTAATTGGTGGTAGCGGTTGTAATTGAGTATTAGTGGTGCAGTTAGTGGTAGCAGTGGTAGTTAGTAGTAAGTGGTAGTGTAGTTGGTGGTAGCGGTTGGTTGGTTAGTGGTAGTAGTAGTTAGTTGAATTAGGACTTGGCGGTTGTAGTTAGTATTAGTAGTAGTAGTTAGTGGTAGCGGTTGGTTAGTGGTAGTAGTGGTATTGTAGTTGGTGGTAGCCCAGTAGTGGTAGTTGGTATTATTGGTAGTGGTTAGTGGTGGCGGTATTGGTGGTTAGTATTGGTAGTGGCGATTGAGTATTGGTAGTGGTTAGTATTGGTATTAGTTATTATTGGTAGCGGTAGTTGGTGGTGGCAGTGGTAGTTAATTGTTGGTAGTAGTTAGTAGTAGTGGTAGTAGTAGTAGTTAGTATAGTAGTGGCCAGTTGGTGGTATCGGTTGTGCCGGGTTAATTATTAGTAGTAGTTAATTGGTAGCGGTGGTGGTTAATTATTAGTTGGTGTGGTTAATTGATGGTGGTAGTTAGTAGTGGTAGTAGTGGTTAGTAGTAGTAGTGTGGTTAGTATTGGTGGTAGTGGTTAATTGGTATTGGTAGTAGTTAGTTGGTAGTAGTGGTTGTGGTTGGTAGCATTGGTAGTTGGTATTAGTATTGGTAGTTGGTTGGTAGCGATGATTGGTTGGTAGTAGTGGTAGTATTGGTTAATTGTTGGTAGTGGTTAATTGGTGGCAGTGGTAGTTGGCGGTAGTGGTAGTGGTTGGTGGTAGCGGTTATTAGTTGGTGGCAACGGTAGTAGTTAGTATTGAAGTGATAGTTAGTGGTAGCGGTAGTAGTGGTTAATTATTGGTAGTAATTAGTTGGTATTGGTAGTAGTGGTTAGTGGTTAGTAGTGGTTAAGTTAGGTGGTAGCGGTTGTGGTTAGTGGTAGTGGTATTGGTAGTAGTTAGTATTAAAGTAGTAGTTATTGGTAATAGTGGTAGTTAAAGGTGGTAGCGGTTGTAGTTAGTAATAGTGGTAGTAATGGTAGTGGTAGTTGAGTAGTGGTAGTAGTTGAATTGGTAGTGGTATTGGTTAGTGGTAGTAGTATTGGTAGTAGTTGGTTAATTGTAATAAGTAGTGGTAATAGTAGTAGTAGTAGTATTAGTTGGTGGTAGCGGTTGTAGTTGGTAGTATTGGTAGTAGTTAAATTATTGGTTGTAGTTAGTATTGGTAGTGGTAGTAATTGGTAGCGGTTAAGTAATATTAATTGTAATGGTAGTAGTTGGTGGCCATCAAGCGGTTAGTATTAGTGTGTAGTATTGGTATTAGTAGTTAGTATTAGTAGTAGTAGTAGTGGTAGTAGTTAATTGGTAGCGGTTAGTATTATTGGTAGTGGTTAGTGGTGGCGGTTAGTAATGGTAGTTAGTATAAATAGTAGTGGTTAGTATTGGTTGTGGTTAGTATTAGTAATTGGTTAAGTACTTAATTAGCGGTTGGTAGTTGAATTATTGGTAATGGTAGTTGGTGGTAGCGGTTGATTAGTATTGGTAGTGGTTAGTATTAGTTGTGGTTAGTATTGGTTGGTTAGTATTGGTAGTAGTTAGTGGTAGCGGTTGTGGTTAGTATTAGTGTAGTGAAGTTGAGTGGTAGCGGTTGGTAGTTGGAATTAAGTGTGTGTTAGTATTAGTTGTAGTTAGTATTAGTAGTAGTTAGTGGTAGCAGTTGTAGTTAGTATTAGTAGTAGTTAGTGGTAGCAGTTGTAGTTAGTAGTAGTAGTAGTTAGTGGTAGCAGTTGTAGTTAGTAGTAGTTAGTATTAGTAGTAGTTAGTAGCAGTAGTAGTAGTAGTTAGTGGTAGTAGTAGTAGTTAGTGGTAGCAGTAGTAGTTAGTATTATTAGTTGTAGCAGTTGTAGTTAGTAGTAGTAGTAGTTAGTTGTAGTTAGTGGTAGCAGTAGTAGTTAGTAGTAGTAGTAGTTAGTGGTAGCAGTTGTAGTTAGTAGTAGTTAGTAGCAGTAGTAGTAGTAGTAGTTAGTGGTAGTAGTAGTAGTTAGTGGTAGTAGTAGTAGTTAGTGGTAGTAGTAGTAGTTAATATTATTAGTTGTTGTAGTTAGTAGTTAGTTGTAGTTAGTAGTAGTTAGTAGCAGTAGTAGTAGTAGTTAGTAGTAGTAGTAGTAGTTAGTGGTAGTAGTAGTAGTTAGTGGTAGCAGTAGTAGTTAGTATTATTAGTTGTTGTAGTTAGTAGTAGTAGTAGTAGTTAGTTGTAGTTAGTGGTAGCAGTAGTAGTTAGTAGTAGTAGTAGTAGTTAGTTGTAGCAGTTGTAGTTAGTAGTAGTTAGTGGTAGCAGTTGTAGTTAGTAGTAGTAGTTAAGGGAAAGGGGGACTTGTTTACATCTTATTCACTAGAGAATCATCTAACTTCAGTGTGTTTCTTTCTGTTTAACTGTTCAGATCAATCAAATGTATTTTATAAAGCCCTTTTCACATCAGCAGTGCAGGGGCAGCAATACAGTGGCTAGGAATGACATGTACAGTATTGTGATAATACATGTACATATTAGTGGAGGACGGGCTCATAATAAATGTCTGGAACGGAGCCAGTGGAATGGCATCAAACACCTGGAAACCATGTATTTGATACCATTCCGCTGATTCTGCTCCAGCCATTACCACGAGCCCGTCCTCCCTAGTTAAGGTGCCATCAGCCTCCTGTACTACAGATTGATTTGTAGTAATACATGTGTATCATGTTGTGAATGTGTTTCAGGAGCTACTGTGACAGTCTCGCCTACCACCCTCTGAGTGCTGCAGACTTTGGAAAGATCATGAAGAATGTCTTTCCCAACATGAAGGCTCGTCGCCTGGGCATGAGAGGCAAATCTAAATACTGTTACAGTGGACTGAGGAAGAAAGCTTTTGTTCACATGCCTTCTCTGCCCAACCTGGACTTACAAAAATCAGACGACGGGGTAGGTTTATATGATGGCTTTTTTAGCCAGGAAGTGGCCATAATCATTTCAGAACAAGTACGTGTAGATTTCAAGGTTGGGTTCAGTTCCATTTCAATTCAGTTAATTCAAAAAGGAAACTGATATTCCAAATCTCATTGAGAAGAAAGTTTAGGAAAATTGGAATTGGAATTTCAGTTTAGATCTGAATTTAAATGGAATTGATCCAAGTAGATCCACCCTAACAGACAGGATATCAGATCTGAAGGACCTCTTCCCCTAACTCCAGACAGGATATCAAAAGTCAAAAGTCACCATTATTAGTCAGTTGTACAACCAAATGCCTTCAACTGAAATGTGTCTTCCGCATTTAACCCAACCCCTCTGAATCAGAGAGGTGCGGGGGGCTGCCTTAATCGACATCCACGTCTTCGGCGCCCGGGGAACAGTGGGTTAACTGCCTTGTTCAGGGGCAGAACGACAGATATTTACCTTGTCAGCTCGGGGTTTCAAACTTGCAACCCTCCGGTTACAAGTCCAACGCTCTAACCACTAGGCTACCTGCCGCCTGTTGATCCGAAGGACCTCTTCCCTACTAACCCTCTTCCCTCATCTCCCCACAGTGTGAGTTAATGGAGCCTTCGTCGGGCCAGTCTCCCAGTGCGGAGGACGAGATGCGCTCAGCGGCCTGTGGCTTGGTGTGTGAGTGGGCTCAGAAGGTCCTCAGCAGACAGTTTGATGCTGTGGAGGACCTGGCTCGTTTCCTGCTCAACAGTCACTACATAGGAACCAAGTCTATGGCTGCCCTCACCGTCATGACTGGGGCTCCCACAGGTAGGCATGGCTAATGGGGATGGTGGTAAGGATGACCGCAGTCAACAGGGGGGCTCAACTGTCAACAGGGGGGCTCAACTGTCAACAGGGGGCTCAACTGTCAACAGGGGGCTCAACTTTCAACAGGGGGCTCAACTGTCAACAGGGGGCTCAACTGTCAACAGGGGGCTCAACTGTCAACAGGGGGCTCAACTGTCAACAGGGGGCTCACCTGTCTTGCTCATGTATCAAGCTCTAGTTGAAGATATAATGTTTTGGGTGACGGAGTCTAACGCTAGTTCTGAAGATTCAAAAAACGTTTTAAACTCTCAGGTGTGTTGACTCTAAAAAGTATTGGTTACTCATCAGTATGTCTCACCAGGTCTGAAGACGCCCACGCCAACCTCTGCGTTCGTGCCCACGTCCGAGGCCTCGTCCTTTCAGCCGCAGGTGAAGACTCTGGCCTCTCCCTCGGTGGACGCCAAGCAACAGCTCCAGAGGAAGATCCAGAAGAAACAGCAGGAGCAGAAGCTCCAGTCCCCCCTGCCTGTAGAGGCCCAGGGACAGAACCAGACCAGGAGGGCCGAGGCCAGCACCCCAGGGCCAGCTATCCCCTGTGGAAGTCCTGCTCTGCTCTCACCACAACCTACCATTGGTATAGTGGTGGCAGCTGTCTCCAGCCCCATCACGGTAAGAAGGGGTTATTAACACACACACAGATCAGACAAGATTGATAATGGTTCGTCCAGGTTTAGCCGGTGTAGGCCGTCATTGTAAATAAGAATTTGTTCTTAACTGACTTGCCTCGTTAAAAAGAATTACACAGAAATAAACCAGATAAGTGTTTTTCCTATAAGTTGTTTTCGTGTTTAATGCTAATAGTTATAATTCCTAATGGGACATGTTCCACCGTGTCCGTTTCCCCACCGGCAGGTCCAGAGGAGCAGGCAGCTAATGACTTCCCCTAGCCCGGTGGGATCTGCCGAGGGGAAAGTCATGCCGACGGTCAACTTCCAGGTGGTCACCCACAGCCAGTCGCTGACCCACAGACAGTCCCCTAAAACGCCCCAGAACATCTCAGCCAGCCCCGTGGGCGACCGCCTGGCCAGGCACAGGTAACAACCATAATAAGGAAGTATAAACTACACCGTCAGAACCAAAACCTACGGTTAGACATAGAGGTCAAATTAAGTAGGGTTAAGGTTCAGGAACAAGGGTTAAGTTGGGTATAGTTTCAGCGGGGTCAAGGTAAGGGTTAGGGTTAAGGTTCAGGAACAAGGGTTAAGTTGGGTATAGTTTCAGCAGGGTTAAGGTAAGGGTTAAGGTTCAGGAACAAGGGTTAATTTGGGTGTAGTTTCAGCGGGGTCAAGGTAAGGGTTAGGGTTAAGGTTCAGGAACAAGGGTTATGTTGGGTATAGTTTCAGCGGGGTTAAGGTAAGGGTTAGGGTTAAGGTTCAGGCACAAGGGTTAAGTTGGGTTTAGTTTCAGCGGGGTTAAGGTAAGGGTTAGGGTAATGCGTTATTGTTCTGCTGGTTGAATTGACACTGTTTAATAGACATTAATAAACACTAAATTTGTAGTTTGTGTTCATCTATTTCCATCTCACAGGTACCCCCAGATCCTCCCCAAGCCCTCAGCCACAGGGGCCATCACCCTGCGTTCGCCCCCCACCCTGCTCATCACCAACAGCCCCATCAAGACCCACCACGTTGTCAAGATGACCGCCATCTCCCTGGCCCCTAGCAACACCATCAGTACCAGCAGTAACAGTATGGTCCTCAGGCCAGCTTCAGCCTCTGCCGGGGTGGGAACCACCACAACCTTTACCACCATCGCTGCCCTTGAGGAGGTCCAGCGACAGGGACAGAGCCAGGGAGGCCCCCCAGCCCCCGCCACCCCCCAGTCCCCTGCAGCATGGCCTGGCGCCCCACCCTCCACCCCTATTCCCACAGTGGCCCCTGAGGCCATCATCACTGACAATAACCCGGGCTGTAACTCTGATAAACGGAGCACCATAAAGCAGTCCCCTGGTGGGGCCAAGGGTCCAGAGAGAGCCACCAAGTACCGGGCTGCCAGCGAACCCTCGCTCATGGTCAAATGCTCTCCAGGACCTGACAGAGTGACGGCCAGGACCAAAAGCGTCTCATTCTCCTCCACCTCTCCTCCAGCTGCTGCCACCAATGCAGCGATCAAGTGGGCGGGGCCTCAGCAGGACAGCAATAAGAGCAGCATCGCCACCACCTGTCACCAAGAAAGTCCTTTGTATCTGACCGTTGCTCCCTCGGCTAATCAAAACGCTCCTAGCGTCAGCGGAATGTCCTCCTCGTCCAATGGCTCGTCGGCTGTTACCTTATTGTCCCCTAAAGACTCCTCGTCCGGGGTCAAGAGCCCCAGGAAGCGGACCGGCCCCGGGCTGGATTCCTCCCACGTCATTCCTGTGAAGCGCGTCTTCATCTCCCAGCAGCCTTTGAGTGTGACCTTTGACCCCAGACCATGGGTCCCAGCTAGACCTGGCACTCCTGCCAGACCTGAGAGCGCCCCCGGTGGCGTGACGGTGAAACAACACCTAGTGCCCATGCAGATCCTGGCGCTGTCCGACTCACCTGTTCCGAACGCAGAGATCTCCTCCCTCTCCCTCTCCTCCTCTCGGACTGCTGACAGTGGGAAGCCCCAGGTCTCCTCGTTGCTGGTAGTGAAACGCGAAGACCCGTCCTCTCGAGGACTAACACTAAGCACTGTCAACAGTCACACCAGCAGCACTGCAGGCCCTGATAGCACCACCACCACTGTGTCTGAGTTGCAGCAACACTCCGAGGCCTCTGTCTCTGCGATGGCAGTAGGAGCACAGCAACACTCTGAGGCCTCTGTCTCTGTAATGGCAGTAGGAGCACAGCAACACTCTGAGGCCTCTGTCTCTGC
The DNA here is from genome assembly GCA_030435695.1 of Brachymystax lenok tsinlingensis. Classification (NCBI taxonomy): domain Eukaryota; kingdom Metazoa; phylum Chordata; class Actinopteri; order Salmoniformes; family Salmonidae; genus Brachymystax; species Brachymystax lenok. The sequence goes on along the minus strand of CM059791.1, from coordinate 5,993,359 downwards.
AATGGCAGTAGGAGCACAGCAACACTCTGAGGCCTCTGTCTCTGCGATGGCAGTAGGAGCACAGCAACACTCTGAGGCCTCTGTCTCTGTGATGGCAGTAGGAGCACAGCAACACTCTGAGGCCTCTGTCTCTGTGATGGCAGTAGGAGCACAGCAACACTGTGAGGCCTCTGTCTCTGCGATGGCGGACATGAAGAGCACAATGTGGGAGGAGTCAGCTGCGGGGCATCCGGAAGAGCTGCAGAAACAGACCTTCAGTCAGAATGTGAGTCTATAGCTGTGTTGGAATACCCATACAGTGTACTACATACTTAATGTATATATACTACATACTATATACTATTAGTTCATTTTTAGTATACTGTAAACGAACGGTATCCTTTCAGTTGAGTGTACTAGCGCTTCGCCTGTCTACCAGAAGTTAACTTCTTAGGGAGTGGTGGGGCGCTACCAGGTGAAATGCAAGGCGCCAAATTCAAAATCCAAAAGTTGAATTATTAAACATGCACCCATATACAAGTGTTTCATACTCATCAAAAGCTCTGTTTCTTGGCAATATCACAGCGTTGTCAGATTTCAAAAAGGATTTACGGCGAAAGCAGCACATTTGATTGTTTGAGGGTAGCACCTTCACTATTTTCTCATTACCATGAATTCATTAGCCTTCACGGTTCACACAAAACACATTTCACAGCGAAAACAAATCAATTACCTGTTGAAGAACTTCTGCTGATGGCTTCCAAAGTGTCCAACGAAGACAACCCATGGTTCTTTTGTTAGAAAAAGTAATGTATTATATCCATAAATCTCCGTTTGGTTCGCGCGTTATAATCAGAAACTACAGCCTCCACTCCTCAATTGAAACGTGAAGAGAACTCGTTCAACTTAAACCTATAAACTTGTCCAAGAACAATCAAAAATCATTTTAAATGTATCCTTAGGAACACTTTTACGTATATTTACTGTAATAAATCAACCGGAATATAAACTGGGCTATAAGAACGGAAAAAAACACAGAGCGTGCCTTGTCGGGAGCGTGCGTTCTCTTCTGTTGACTTCCAAGGGGACACTTCCTTCTCTGCTCTAATGGCATCCCAAAAAAATCTGAACACTTTCTCGAGACTGTTGACATCCAGAGGAAGCGATAGGTACTGCATTCATATGCCCTTATATGGGCATTTTCATAAGGGAGGGGTTCCAAATGAGGCACTCTGTCAAAACCACTTTTTCCAGGACAGAAATTCCTCGGGGTTTCGCCTGCCATATCCGTTCTGTTTTACTCACAGACAAATGGTTAACACCTTTAGAGTGTTTCCTATCCAATGGTACTAAATATGTGCATATCCTATTTTATGGGCCTGAATGGGAGGCATTTTACTTTGGGCACGCCAGGGTCTCCAAAACGGTCACCTCGTGCGCTTCTGCCTAAGAAGTTAATGCTGTTGCTATGCAACCTCTTACTAGCTTGTTAGCATAACAAATTACTAGCGAGACATCTTACGACTTCATTAAAGATGTCCATTAACAACGCACAATGACTATACCACTAGGCTAAGCTAAGAATGACTTGAACAATCAAGTCAATAGGGTGCGTTTGTAAATTCACTCTGGCTATCTACTCCCGATTTCAGAGCACTCCCGTCTAGAGTGTGCCAGAGTGTAGAATAACTGACAAATTTACAAACACTCAACACCTGTTGAATATGGCCGGTGTCAGTAAACGTCGGCTGAAAAAGCGTAATTAAAATGTTTCCAGCAGCACAGTTCCAGTCACCAACGCTGTGGATAACATGTAAAGAGTCTAACCAGCTCTGCTAGGGCGAGTTAAATGGTCAGAGAGAGGTTTTCTCTCATTTGTGTCTGGAAGAAGCTAGCATGCAAGCCAACGTTATCCAGTTAGCTTGGGTGCTCGACTGCCGCTGTGAGGTCAGAACGCTCGGATCAAACCTACTCCTCGGCCAGAGGTTCAGCGTGCACTCTTTAACGCACCGTAAGCGAAAACGCTTTGAATTTACGAATGGACAATCTGACGACACTCTGATTTTACTAGCACACCCTTAGTCGTCAACTAACGTTAGGTAGCTAGCTAACATACCGGCACATACTGCTGTAATGATAAGCTATGCGGTTCGTAAGGCTAGCATAGCAAACAAATTATCAGCCAACATAACGTTGTAAGGTAACTTATTTGAAAAGTCATTACTTTATTACATTGCTCAACATTTTCTTATCTTAACATTTGTCATAAATATTTAAAGCAATGAATTTGTATCCGCTCTCGTCAGTCTGCATATTTTCCAGCCATTTTTTTTCAAATCTGAAAACATTGTGAAAACCGAGCCCATGTTATGAAGAATTACATTATGGGCCCTAAAAGCACGTAAATAGTATACACTGCTTGTATACTTCGTATTTTGGTCCATACTATATCCATACTTTGACCAATAAGCATACTACATACTCAATGTATGTCACAAATAGTACGGTTAGTGCAGTTAGTATGAGTATTGGAACACGGTTTATATGTATGTCCCTCTATGTCTATGTATAGTGCATTGCATCATGCTAACTGTTTTAAATAGATCGAGTTTAGAAAAGTTGTTATGTCATTCCACACTATTTTAACACCGGACACCTTACTGATTAAAATGTAATGTACCATTTTTAGTCATCCTTGTAGGGTAATGTCAATGAAACATTGTCCCTCCTCTGATGGTCAATAAAGTTCTATTCTACTATTTTCAATTCTAGATACCAGCAGACCACACCAAGCAGCAGGCCCTGGGCTCCACCATGAACCAACACCTACTCCCAAACATCATGTCCCAGACCTCAGACTCCTCGGACCAGTTATCTGGCCTTCACCAGGAGATGGTGGACTTTGCCTCCTCAGCCTCCCAGCACGGCTCCACCATGGACTACTTCTCATTTAACGATGATGATATGACCCAGGACAGCATTGTAGAGGAACTGGTTCAGATGGAAGAACAGATGAAGCTGAAGGGTCTGCAGCCGCTGTTCAGTAGCTGTGTGGATAATATCTCTCTCCAGGGCCAGCCTGGGGGCCCCCAGGGGTCCATCCTCAACACCCACCACCAGGGGGGTAGCTCCTCTTTCTACCAGTCTGCCCATAGCAGCACAACCCCCATCCAGACCCCCACCCCGACCCCCACCCCAACTCCAACCCCGAGCCCCACAGAGATGACTCTCGGTGGGCACGGGCTGACCAGAGAGAGCCCCTGCTGCCATCACAGCATGGCCCCTATCACGCCCGTGGAGGGGCCTCTAGGAGGCCGACACACCCCTATAAGCGCTCTGTCCAACTGTTCCAGCGGCATCCCGCCCAGCCCGGTGGAGTGCAGGAACCCGTTTGCCTTCACCCCGATCAACTCCAGCATGGCAGGGGGTTACCACGATGCCTCCGTGGTGTCTGTCTCCTCCAGCCCCATCAAGCCCATGCAGAGACCCATGGCCACGCACCCAGACAAGGCTAAACTGGAGTGGATCAACAACCGCTACAACAATAGTGGTACTGAAGCTACTGGAGGAGTCGGAGCAGGTCCAGGGTCAGGGTTATCCATCTCTAACCACAGCCTTGGCGGACTCCTGCCTAGTTACCAGGATCGAGTGGACGACCACTTCCGTAAGCCGCACGCCTTCGCTGTTCCGGGTCACAGTGGCCAGTCTTTCCAGTCTCAGTCCAGATTGCAGGATGGCGAACAATTCTCTCCCATCTCCCCGGTGCAACAGCAGATGACCAGCGTGTCGACCACGCCCACCAACACGCCAACCAAACAGGATGAGAGCTTTGCTGTGCCCGCCCCTTTAGACAACAAGGGTGGAGCCTCATCGTCAGGGGGCGGGACGTTCCGTTGCCGTAGCGTCAGCCCCGCCGTGCGCCAGAGGACCTTCAGCGGTACCGGCACAACCCCCGGCACTGGCACAACCACTCAATTGGTTGTCTCCCCTTTCAGCTCCCCCATGACCTCCTCCGAGATACTCAGCTTCCTGTCCAACAGCCAATCGGTGGGCAGTAACCTCCACAGCATGGCCCAGCGCAGTCAATCGGTGCCCTTAAACATCATGATGCAGAGCGTTGTGGAGATGGAGCTGCTTCCTGTAGAGATACAGGCCATCCAGGGACAGAACCAGAGTAATGCCACTAAGATCACCAACGTCCTCCTGAGTAAGATGGACTCTGGCGTGGACGACACAGTCAGGGGCCTGGGCATCAACAACTTCCCCTCCAACTACACTGCCCGCATGAACCTCACCCAGATGCTGGAGACCCAGTCTCAGAGCCAGGCCACCAATGGGAGCTTCACAACCGGAAGGGGAGGAGGTAACACCCACCAGTCCCACCTTCAGCTGCAGACCGTCAGCTCCAACCCTGCCTCCTTCGAACTCCAGCAGCATGGGGGCTACCTCACCAGCGCTGGAGGAGGCGGGGGTGAGCTTCTCCTCTGGAGACAACCAAGCACAATCAGGTCCTGGTGAGGAGGTGGACCTGGAGCTCCAGCAGATCCAGGGCCTCCAAGAGCTTCAGGGAGACTCTGGACAACTCCAGACCCAGCTCCAATCCCAGGATAGACTACTCCAGAGTCCCCATCCTCAGCTCCAGGCCGGGCTGCAGCTTCTCCAGCCCCAGTCCCAGGTACTCCTTCAGCCCACCCCCACCCAGCAGCAGCAGGAGGACGACGCCCAGCAACAGCTAGACTTCAACAACACTGTTAAAGACCTGTTAGGTGATGACGGCCTCAACGTTGACGCTGAAGGCCTCAACCCCAGCTCTCAACTGGTTGGTCAGGTGGCATCAGAGCTTAACGCCGCCGTGGTGTCCGACTTCACCAACGACATCAGGTTGACCTCCGACCTCTCCAACAGCATCACTGACCTGAACACACTGGACGCCAACCTCCTGTTCAATCCGTCCAATCAGCAGCAAGAACAGTACGAAGACGCCACACTGGAAGAGCTGAAGAACGATCCTCTGTTTCAGCAGATATGTAGTGATACTGTGAACTCCTCGTTCGATTGGCTGGAGAGCAAAGACCAGCCTACTACCGTAGAGATGTTGGGCTAATGTTGTTATTGGATGCGTCCCGAATGGATGCTTATTCCCTACATAGGCACTACTTTTCATCAGGGTCTATAGGGTCGACCCATAGGGCCTGGTCAAACAAAGTGCACAATATAGGGAATAGGATGCCAATTCAGATGCAAACCGGTATTTTTAAATAAGTATTTATGGTTTCTGTTTTTGTTTGTATGTCTTTTGTTTTGAACTGTGAGCAATTTGCAGACCCCTTCACTTTTTCCACATTTTGTTACGTTACAGCCTTACTCTAAAATTGATTAAATCGTTTTTTTCCCCCTCATCAATCTACACACAATACCCCATAATGACAAAGCAAAAACAGGTTTTTAGAAATGTTTGCAATTAAAAAATATATATATATTAATACCGAAATGTCACATTTACATAAGTATTCAGACCCTTTACTCAGTACTTTTGTTAAAGCACCTTTGGCAGCGATTACAGTCTTGAGTCTTCTTGGTTATGACACTACAAGCTTGGCACACCTGTATGCTTCACCGTAGAGATGGAGCTAGGTTTCTTCCAGATGTGACGCTTGGCATTCAGGCCAAAGAGTTCAATCTTGGTTTCATCAGACCAGAGAATTAAATGTTTCATGGTCTGCTTCCTTTAGGTGCCTTTTGGCAAACTCCAAGCGGGCTGTAATGTTCCTTTTACTGAGGAGTGGCTTTCGTCTGGCCACTTTACCATAAAGGCCTGATTGTTGGAGTGCTGCAGAGGTTGTCCTTCTGGAAGGTTCTCCCATCTCCACAGAGAAACTCTGGAGCATCGGGTTCTTGGTCACCTCCCTGACTAAGGCCCTTCTCCAGCCAGCTCTAGGAAGAGTCTTGGTGGTTCCAAACTTCTTCCATTTTAGAATGATGGAGGCCACTGTGTTCTTGGGGACCTTCGATGCTGCAGAAACGGTTTGGTACCCTTCCCCAGATCCTGTGACTCGACACAATCCTGTCCTGGAGCTCTATGGAGAATTCCTTAGACCTAATGGCTTGGTTTTTGCTCTGACATGCACTGTCAACTGTGGGACCTTATATAGAGAGGTGTGTGCCTTTCCAAATCATGTCCCAATCAATTGAATTTACCAGAGGTGGACTTCAATCGAGTTGTAGAAACATCTCAAGGATGATCATTGGAAACAGGATGCGCCTGAGCTCAATTTAGATTCTCATAGCAAAGGATCTTAACTACTTATGTAAATAAGGTATTTTATGTAAATATGGTATTTCTGTTTTTTTTTTTTTTTCTCAATTTGCACAAAAACATTTTTTATGTTTCTGCTTTGTCATCATGGGGTATTGTGTGTAGATTGATGAGGACATTTTTGGATTGAATCCATTTTAGAATAAGGCTGTAATGTGATGTGGAAAAAGTCACGGGGTCTAAATACTTTCCAAATGCTCTGTATATCTGTCTTTTTTAATACTGTTTGTTGGGGAAAACATTTCTGGGCTCCTGGCCATTTGCTCAGTGAAAAGTGCCAGCCTAACCAATCCCACTGACACGCTGCTTTATAGCACTGTTAGCCTATCCTCTCCTACTGACACGGTGCTTTATAGCACTGTTAGCCTAACCAATCCCACTGACACGCTGCTTTATAGCACTGTTAGTATATCCTCTCCTATTGACACGCTGCTTTATAGCACTGTTACCCTATCCTCTCCTACTGACACGCTGCTTTATAGCACTGTTAGCCTAACCTCTCCCACTGACACGCTGCTTTATAGCACTGTTAGCCTAACCTCTCCTACTGACACGCTGCTTTATAGCACTGTTAGCCTATCCTCTCCTATTGACACGCTGCTTTATAGCACTGTTAGCCTATCCTCTCCTATTGACACGCTGCTTTATAGCACTGTTAGCCTATCCTCTCCTATTGACACGCTGCTTTATAGCACTGTTAGCCTAACCTCTCCTACTGACACGCTGCTTTATAGCACTGTTAGCCTATCCTCTCCTATTGACACGCTGCTTTATAGCACTGTTAGCCTATCCTCTCCTATTGACACGCTGCTTTATAGCACTGTTAGCCTATCCTCTCCTACTGACACGCTGCTTTATAGCACTGTTAGCCTAACCTCTCCTACTGACACGCTGCTTTATAGCACTGTTAGCCTATCCTCTCCTATTGACACGCTGCTTTATAGCACTGTTAGCCTAACCTCTCCTACTGACACGCTGCTTTATAGCACTGTTAGCCTATCCTCTCCTATTGACACGCTGCTTTATAGCACTGTTAGCCTATCCTCTCCTACTGACACGCTGCTTTATAGCACTGTTAGCCCAACCTCTCCTACTGACACGCTGCTTTATAGCACTGTTAGCCTAACCTCTCCTACTGACACGCTGCTTTATAGCACTGTTAGCCTAACCTCTCCCCCTGACACGCTGCTTTATAGCACTGTTAGCCTATCCTCTCCTATTGACACGCTGCTTTATAGCACTGTTAGCCTAACCTCTCCTACTGACACGCTGCTTTATAGCACTGTTAGCCTATCCTCTCCCACTGACACGCTGCTTTATAGCACTGTTAGCCTATCCTCTCCCACTGACACGCTGCTTTATAGCACTGTTAGCCTATCCTCTCCTACTGACACGCTGCTTTATAGCACTGTTAGCCTATCCTCTCCTACTGACACGCTGCTTTATAGCACTGTTAGCCTATCCTCTCCCACTGACACGCTGCTTTATAGCACTGTTAGCCTATCCTCTCCTATTGACACGCTGCTTTATAGCACTGTTAGCCTATCCTCTCCTACTGACACGCTGCTTTATAGCACTGTTAGCCTATCCTCTCCTATTGACACGCTGCTTTATAGCACTGTTAGCCTATCCTCTCCTACTGACACGCTGCTTTATAGCACTGTTAGCCTATCCTCTCCTACTGCCACGCTGCTTTATAGCACTGTTAGCCTATCCTCTCCTATTGACACGCTGCTTTATAGCACTGTTAGCCAATCCTCTCCCACTGACACGCTGCTTTATAGCACTGTTAGCCTATCCTCTCCCACTGACACGCTGCTTTATAGCACTGTTAGCCTATCCTCTTCTACTGACACGCTGCTTTATAGCACTGTTAGCCTAACCTCTCCTACTGACACGCTGCTTTATAGCACTGTTAGCCTATCCTCTCCCACTGACACGCTGCTTTATAGCACTGTTAGCCCAACCAATCCCACTGACACGCTGCTTTATAGCACTGTTAGCCTAACCTCTTCTACTGACACGCTGCTTTATAGCACTGTTAGCCTATCCTCTCCCACTGACACGCTGCTTTATAGCACTGTTAGCCCAACCAATCCCACTGACACGCTGCTTTATAGCACTGTTAGCCTAACCTCTTCTACTGACACGCTGCTTTATAGCACTGTTAGCCTATCCTCTCCTACTGACACGCTGCTTTATAGCACTGTTAGCCTATCCTCTCCTACTGACACGCTGCTTTATAGCACTGTTAGCCTATCCTCTCCCACTGACACGCTGCTTTATAGCACTGTTAGCCTATCCTCTCCTACTGACACGCTGCTTTATAGCACTGTTAGCCTATCCTCTCCTACTGACACGCTGCTTTATAGCACTGTTAGCCTATCCTCTCCTACTGACACGCTGCTTTATAGCACTGTTAGCCTATCCTCTCCTATTGACACGCTGCTTTGTAGCACTGTTAGCCTATCCTCTCCTACTGACACGCTGCTTTGTAGCACTGTTAGCCTAACCTCTCCTACTGACACGCTGCTTTGTAGCACTGTTAGTCTAACCTCTCCCACTGACACGCTGCTTTATAGCACTGTTAGCCTAACCTCTCCCACTGGCACGCTGCTTTATAGCACTGTTAGCCTAACCTCTCCTACTGACACGCTGCTTTATAGCACTGTTAGCCTATCCTCTCCTACTGACACGCTGCTTTATAGCACTGTTAGCCTATCCTCTCCTATTGACACGCTGCTTTGTAGCACTGTTAGCCTATCCTCTCCTACTGACACGCTGCTTTGTAGCACTGTTAGCCTAACCTCTCCTACTGACACGCTGCTTTGTAGCACTGTTAGTCTAACCTCTCCCACTGACACGCTGCTTTATAGCACTGTTAGCCTAACCTCTCCTACTGACACGCTGCTTTATAGCACTGTTAGCCTATCCTCTCCTACTGACACGCTGCTTTATAGCACTGTTAGCCTAACCTCTCCTACTGACACGCTGCTTTATAGCACTGTTAGCCTATCCTCTCCCACTGACACGCTGCTTTATAGCACTGTTAGCCTATCCTCTCCTACTGACACGCTGCTTTATAGCACTGTTAGCCTATCCTCTCCCACTGACACGCTGCTTTATAGCACTGTTAGCCCAACCAATCCCACTGACACGCTGCTTTATAGCACTGTTAGCCTATCCTCTCCCACTGACACGCTGCTTTATAGCACTGTTAGCCTAACCTCTTCTACTGACACGCTGCTTTATAGCACTGTTAGCCTATCCCCTCCTACTGACACGCTGCTTTATAGCACTGTTAGCCTATCCTCTCCTACTGACACGCTGCTTTATAGCACTGTTAGCCTATCCTCTCCTACTGACACGCTGCTTTATAGCACTGTTAGCCTATCCTCTCCTATTGACACGCTGCTTTGTAGCACTGTTAGCCTATCCTCTCCTACTGACACGCTGCTTTGTAGCACTGTTAGCCTAACCTCTCCTACTGACACGCTGCTTTGTAGCACTGTTAGTCTAACCTCTCCTACTGACACGCTGCTTTATAGCACTGTTAGCCTATCCTCTCCCACTGGCACGCTGCTTTATAGCACTGTTAGCCTAATCTCTCCTACTGACACGCTGCTTTATAGCACTGTTAGCCTATCCTCTCCTACTGACACGCTGCTTTATAGCACTGTTAGCCTAACCTCTCCCATTGACACGCTGCTTTATAGCACTGTTAGCCTATCCTCTCCTACTGACACGCTGCTTTATAGCACTGTTAGCCTAACCTCTCCTATTGACACGCTGCTTTATAGCACTGTTAGCCTATCCTCTCCTACTGACACGCTGCTTTATAGCACTGTTAGCCTAACCTCTCCCATTGACACGCTGCTTTATAGCACTGTTAGCCTAACCTCTCCCATTGACACGCTGCTTTATAGCACTGTTAGCCTATCCTCTCCCATTGACACGCTGCTTTATAGCACTGTTAGCCTAACCTCTCCTATTGACACGCTGCTTTATAGCACTGTTAGCCTAACCTCTCCCACTGACACGCTGCTTTATAGCACTGTTAGCCTATCCTCTCCTACTGACACGCTGCTTTATAGCACTGTTAGCCTATCCTCTCCTACTGACACACTGCTTTATAGCACTGTTAGCCTATCCTCTCCTATTGACACGCTGCTTTATAGCACTGTTAGCCTATCCTCTCCTACTGACACGCTGCTTTATAGCACTGTTAGCCTAACCTCTCCTACTGACACGCTGCTTTATAGCACTGTTAGCCTATCCTCTCCTATTGACACGCTGCTTTATAGCACTGTTAGCCTATCCTCTCCTACTTCAAAAATGTGTGCATTTCAAGTATTCAAAGGTATTTTAAAGCATGCTGTGAGACAATGGGCTGCGTCTGAAATGATAGCTTATTCCCTACATAGTGCACTGCTTTTGGCCATTGCCCGCGTAGGTATTTCAGTGGCAGACTTGTTGTAAGGGATAGATTTCCCAAGGTATGATGAATACCACAAAGTTAAACCATATCTTCCATTTTATTGTCTACTCATTCAACAATGCAATATGTTCTGAAATCACCTAATACACGCTGACACACAATCACACTATCACACACTATCACACACAATCACACAATCAAAAATTAACTTCACCAAAAAAAATTGCCGTAGGATGTTGTATCCATCCTGTTTTAGAAGAGTGTGTTTCAAAAGTGAATCCAAACCGAAAAATACAATATAGGACTTAGTAGGCAACTTAATGACATGCACGTTATATTGCCTGCCATATCCAAATACTAAATGGGTAGCAACCATCTAGGAGCTACCAGGTGCTGAATTTAAGACATTATCTTCATTATATATTATCATTATACCAAATCAATTGTACTGGTTCATATCTGAACAGCATTATCCCACAGTGAAATCTTAAATCTCAAAGCCTATGCTACTTGTACCGTTCAATATGTGGAAATGGGAGGAAGATTAGATGATTTGCTAGTACTGGTAGTCTATCTGGGGAAGAAACAATATGTCACCCCTAGGAAGGGAAGCAACAACAAACTTGGCTGCCTTATTTCCAAAGTCCAAGGCCTTACGCCATCTTTACAGACAGACTGTATATAATAGTATAGTAGTACATAGAATCTGCACATTCTAGAAGCGATTCTAGAACCAAACAGATTCTGGATCTAGAACCATCCAGAGCTTCACCATTCATATCAAGGCAGCTGTTTAAACTCTGATAATGTTTTCAATACTATTTCTTATGGTTCTTTTTTTATTTGCAGGGTCACTTAATGCATCCATACTGTATAAAACAAACCACACTGAGTGTGCCCTTACTTAGTATCAGTTGTAGATGGAGAATAATGTCGGACAGGCGGACACACGTTTTAGTGGCCAGAGTGTTTCTCACAGGCTTGAAAGATATTTTCTATGTCTCAAATGGCATCCTATTCTCTTTATAGTGCACTACTTTTGATCAGGGCCCTGGTCCAAAAGTAGTACACTACCTAGGGAATAGGGTGCCATTTGGGACGTACATTTTATATAAATGGTATGTCGATGGCTAAATATGTCATTGAAGGCAACAGAGAGGCTGCGAAGATAGTTGCATAGATTTGGTTTCTGGAGTTTGATGATGTCAACTTAAGATCTAGATACAAACGAATCGTGATTGTCTTTCCGGAGATCCAGCCTTATTTCCTAACCAAAGAACAACAGTTGTTTAAAAATAACATAATTATACGTTAGAAGTTGTAATATCGTAGGAGGTTGTTATACAATGGGATTTATAATCATCCATGCACTCCTAGAGACTTTTGTTATCAGTGAAAAGAAACCGATATAACTTGGTGTAACGTCCTAAATGGCAGTCTATATAGTGCACTTGATTTTGACCAGGACACATAGGACCTTGGTCTAAAGTAGTGCACTATTTAGAGAATAGGGTGCCATTTTAGGGTGCCATTTGGAACACACTGTATAACTGTAAGGAGATTTGTTTCGTTTTTGGGGGAGAAAAGAAAAGAGGAGAAGCTTTGAAAATCCATGTATAGCATGTTGCTAAGGAAACACTGGGCCAGACAGCATGTAAACGTATGAAATGGTGGAGGTCTTTGTTGTTGCTTAGGCAACACTGGGCCAGACAGCATGTAAACGTATGAAATGGTGGAGGTCTTTGTTGTTGCTAAGGCAACACTTGGCCAGACAGCATGTAAACGTATGAAATAGTGGAGGTCTTTGTTGTTGCTTAGGCAACACTGGGCCAGACAGCATGTAAACGTACTAAATGGTAGAGGTCTTTGTTGTTGCTAAGGCAACACTGGGCCAGACAGCATGTAAACGTATGACATGGTGGAGGTCTTTGTTGTTGCTTAGGCAACACTGGGCCAGACAGCATGTAAACGTATGAAATGGTGGAGGTCTTTGTTGTTGCTATGGCAACACTGGGCCAGACAGCATGTAAACGTATGAAATGGTAGAGGTCCTTGTTGTTGCTATGGCAACACTGGGCCAGACAGCATGTTGTTGAAACGATCACTGCTAGCCAGCCAGCTATGTGATTTATAATAGGATGCTTGCTTGAATTTTGGCTATTGTTATTGTTGTAAAAGTCATAGTCAAATTAAAGGTCCATTAATTTGTAAATAGGATAGATACATAGAAATGTAATGTATCAACAAGAAAAAAGACTACTATATTATGGCCATCATTCTAGCTAAGTAAGTCTATGTGCCATTAAAGAAGAAGAACTTAAAGCTAAATGTATATTAGTCAAGATAATAGAGACTGTGTGTTGTGTGTTGCATTTCCGGCTCCTCGATGTATTTGTAAAAGTAATGCTGTCCGTTTGGTCTCTGGTTTGCTGATGTGTTTTGACTTTCCTTTCAAAGGTAATTATAATAATAATAATAATAATAATAATAGGTCTCTGATGTGTGCTCTGACCGAGAACAATAGCATGGTTTATTGATAAGAAGAAAAAAAAAAATCAAGAGTTGTGATATGATATATTAGCTGGTTGCATACATTTCTGTAACATCATCGATTCTATAGACATTGTGGTCAATGAGGTTCATGTTTTCAACAAACAAACTTTGGAGGGTCACTTTTTATTGCACTAAATTCCTATGATATGAAACATGGCTTTGTCACAGACCTTATAATGGACAAATGTCAAGATGGAATGATGAATGAAGGCCCGCAACGACAACAAACAAAAAAAAACACACAAAAAAAATAATATTTTTTATGATCTAAGAAAGAATTGTCATGTAGCAAAAATGTGCATTAATAATGATCTCAGTGAGATTTACTCATTCTCATCCACGAGAATATAATCTAAGCGTTAAGGAAAAATTAAATGTTTAAAATGATTTAAAAAAAAAAAAACGTTTAAAAACCTACATGTTTCATTATGTTGAAAAATGATTGTATTACGTTGGCGTGCATGTGTTCATGATTTCTATTGTACTACTTTGTACTACTTTGTATTGTTACGTGCCTCCAAAATGGCACCCTATTCCCTATATAATGCACGACTTTTTACATGGTCAGAACTGTAGAAGTGCACTATATAGGGAATAGGGTGCCATTTGGGACGCACACTTATTAAGGTAACCACTGTCTGCTGTGGTAAGGGCGGGTTCTGTGTACCTGACTGGCAGTGCTACTGTAGTTAACTTAATTACAGTGAGTTGGGTGGGTTCTGTGTACCTGACTGGCAGTGCTACTGTAGTTAACTTAATTACAGTGAGTTGGGCGGGTTCAGTGGCAGGGATACTGTAGTTAACTTAATTACAGTGAGTTGGGTGGGTTCTGTGTACCTGACTGGCAGTGCTACTGTAGTACCTGACTGGCAGTGCTACTGTAGTTAACTTAATTACAGTAAGTTACATTGTTTTACATTGTGGGCTGTTTACTTAATATAAGTTAATATTGTTCTGTATGTATGGAGCTATGTTTTGTTAATGATTGACTTATGTTTTATTTTTACATACTTTTGTTAATGTAGCATTTGTAAAGAAATACGTTGTTAAAAAAAATCTAGATTTTTGGCATTACTACTATAAGGCACTGATATTTGAATTCAATCTTTGAATGAAGGAAAATGCACCTCCATCTTTAGATGTACAGGAGTTCCAACTATAGAATTAGAATGAATTCTTATGATTCTATGGTTCCATCAAGCAGTGACTCTGTACGTTGTGAGTTCCGACTGACCCTGAGCCAGTACCAACTCAGTTTGACTATCCTGTTCATTCCTACCAGTAGAAGAAGCTTCCATCCCTCTGTTGTTGTCTGGTGTACTGTGTCATATGTACAGTAGCTTGTTAATATGGCAAAACAAAGCATTCATGTTTCTCTTTTTTTCAATGGAAAGTACTCACTGGTGAGATTTTTAAAGTGGTTTTAAAAGCCAATAAACTTTTTTTAAAGAATCTTAATCTTTATCATGTTTGTTTCCTTTTGAAATGGTAAAGTTGATGTACACAGATCCACAGTATTCTATTTCAAACGCATAAATATAATACTGATTGAAAGACTGTCCTACAGAGGCAACACTATTGATGATAGCATACTGTGCATGTCCTCTGTGTCCCATTTGATGATGACCAGAAACTGACAGAACTACAAAGCTTTGAACATTTCCACCTCCTACTTTATAGATCTTTTATCCCGATTTGTTTATTTTTCGTTGACAATATGGCAGAGCTGGGAGTCAACCTCAAGCCCCCAACCCAAAAAAGGTTAGAGGTTACTTCAGCCCATCGAATGGCTCCTGGAGTCACTGGGGGGGGCCTCGGGCCTCCCCTACTCCACCCACACTGCCTCTTGAACAATCAGAACGGAGTCTGTTGGTCTTGTCTCTCCATTCCCAGGCCCTCGATCATATTCATAACATGTTAATGACCTTTACTCCTATTGGGCATGACCTCTCCCACCCTGAACCCTGACCTCTCTTGACCCTGGCCGTGAGGAGCCCGGCCTGTGCTGTGCTACCCTCCTCCACACAGTGAGTGTTGTTTGGGTTGTATGTGTTCTAATCCATGACGACGTGAAGAAATAAAGAATGTACACAAATGTGTGAGTTCTCCAGAGTGTCTTTCGGGCTGTATGGTGGCAGCCACCATATTAGAATGGTGATAAGAGAAAGGTAGTTTTTAAAAACAGTGCTGTTTGAGTTCTATGAGTGCCACAGAGTGCCATTTGGAATACATGAGTCACCACATGTTAGTACAGGATGGTGGATAATTCACTATTTTTAATATATGAACAAATGTGTTTTTCCAGTAAAATAGCCCTTTTTATCTATTTATACACAGGGTTAATACATCGAGTGACGGGGAGATGTGTACTAGGTTGATTAGCTGATTTAAACCTTAACAAATGGCCTGTATCTGATTCCACTTGCATTTACAAGACGTCTAATGACAGAGGATTTGTAAATGAATTAATAGGACAGCGTTATATCCTGAACATTGGGTCTTGAGCTTCATCTTGACTGGAGTTGGGCAGGAATGATTAATTAATCAATGGTCAGCTCTCTAATCAATATATAATTACGTTGCACACTTCATCTCAATTCTGACTGGGTATTTAATGCTCTATGTATGTAAGTCCATATGTTGCAGGTTCCTGACATTTATACTGCTCACTGTCACAAGCACCCAAAATTATGCAAAAGTTATCATAGGTCAACATTTTATATAATTGTGTCACTGGATATTATTTTTTACCTTTATTGAACTAGGCAAGTGATATAGTTTCTTGCTAATGTATGGTAACAGAAAAAAAAGGAATAAATAAATCAATGAAAATCTTCAATTCAACTATAGCCTAATGTAACACAATGCATGAAGTAGAGAGGATATCTCTTTTACCTGGATAGCTTATAGGTAAAAGGGGACAAAACTAATAAATAAACAAAAAAATTAACAAATAAATAAACAAATGAATAAACTAATAAATAAACTAATGAATAAACTAATAAATAAACGAATGAATAAACTAATAAATAAAGTTATTTGCTTAAGTGTAAAGTGAGACGATTCCCAATTTTCTATTTTTTTATTTAAATTTTTATTTAACCTTTATTTAACTAGGCAAGTCACTAGTTTTATTTCCTACAGAGCTCGCCAGCTTATAGTCCTAAAACCCAGAAATGAGTTACCTCTGGTTCGTTCAGCCATTCTTATGGGGAAATGAGTTACCTCTGGTTCGTTCAGCCATTCTTATGGGGAAATGAGTTACCTCTGGTTCGTTCAGCCATTCTTATGGGGAAATGAGTTACCTCTGGTTCGTTCAGCCATTCTTATGGGGAAATGAGTTACCTCTGGTTCGTTCAGCCATTCTTATGGGGAAATTAGTTACCTCTGGTTCGTCCAGCCATTCCTATGGGGAAATGAGTTACCTTTAGTTCGTTCAGCCATTCTTATGGGGAAAATGAATGGTGAAAGAATTGGGTTTTGGGATAAACCCCGAAAATTAGGTCTGAGGTTAACACAGTTTTAGGAGATTTATACGTTTTGTTCTATGAGATAATGTCAGTCAGTTTACATGACCTTTATGAATTATAAAGCCTTTATATGCCTTATGTGATTATCATATATATATTTTTTATGAGTCATTTAGCAGACGCTCTTATCCAGAGAGACTTACAGTAGTGAGTGCATACATTTTCATACTTTTTAAATTACTGGTCCCCCTTGAGAATCGAACCCATAACCCTGGCGTTGCTAGTGAGCCACACAGGACTGTATATTACTGAATATGGGCATGGAAAGAGATAGGAGTCCTTATTCATTCATTTAATGAATGTTACAGTAGTTAAGTGATTTATGTTTATACACATTATCACCAAATTATGAATTGTTTCCAGTACAGAAAGTGAGTTTATTATATTATGTATATTTCTACTGTAATTGTATATCTTTCAAACTGACTCTGTACAAAGAAAAGGAGTTTATTTGTTTGGAAAATGTGACTACGGAAGTTCAAGGAGAGTAAATAAATAATAAATGACTACTGAGGTTCAAGGAGAGTAAATAAATAAATAATAAATGACTACGAGGTTCAAGGAGAGTAAATAAATATTAAATGACTACTGAGGTTCAAGGAGAGTAAATAAATATTAAATGACTACTGAGGTTCAAGGAGAGTAAATAAATAAATAATAAATGACTACGAGGTTCAAGGAGGGTAAATAAATAAATAATAAATGACTACTGAAGTTCAAGGAGAGTAAATAAATAATAAATAAATAATAAATGACTACTGTAGTTCAAGGAGAGTAAATAAATAATAAATAAATAATAAATGACTACTGAAGTTCAAGGAGAGTAAATAAATAATAAATAAATAATAAATGACTACTGAAGTTCAAGGAGAGTAAATAAATAATAAATAAATAATAAATGACTACTGAAGTTCAAGGAGAGTAAATAAATAATAAATTACTACTGAAGTTCAAGGAGAGTAAATAATAAATAAATAAATAATAAATGACTACTGAAGTTCAAGGAGAGTAAATACATAATAAATAAATAATAAATGACTACTGAAGTTCAAGGAGAGTAAATAAATAATAAATGACTACTGAGGTTCAAGGAGAGTAAATAAATAAATAATAAATGACTACGAGGTTCAAGGAGGGTAAATAAATAATAAATAAATAATAAATGACTACTGAAGTTCAAAGAGAGTAAATAAATAATAAATAAATAATAAATGACTACTGAGGTTCAAGGAGAGTAAATAAATAAATAATAAATGACTACGAGGTTCAAGGAGGGTAAATAAATATTAAATAAATAATAAATGACTACTGAAGTTCAAGGAGAGTAAATACATAATAAATAAATAATAAATGACTACTGAAGTTCAAGGAGAGTAAATAATAAATAAATAATAAATGACTACTGAAGTTCAAGGAGAGTAAATAATAAATAAATAAATAATAAATGACTACTGAGGTTCAAGGAGAGTAAATAATAAATAAATAAATAATAAATGACTACTGAAGTTCAAGGAGAGTAAATAAATAATAAATAAATAATAAATGACTACTGAAGTTCAAGGAGAGTAAATAAATAATAAATGACTACTGAAGTTCAAGGAGAGTAAATAAATAATAAATAAATAATAAATGACTACTGAAGTTCAAGGAGAGTAAATAAATAATAAATAAATAATAAATGACTACTGTAGTTCAAGGAGAGTAAATAAATAATAAATAAATAATAAATGACTACTGAAGTTCAAGGAGAGTAAATAAATAATAAATAAATAATAAATGACTACTGAAGTTCAAGGAGAGTAAATAAATAATAAATGACTACTGAAGTTCAAGGAGAGTAAATAATAAATAAATGACTACTGAAGTTCAAGGAGAGTAAATAAATAATAAATGACTACTGTAGTTCAAGGAGAGTAAATAAATAATAAATGACTACTGAAGTTCAAGGAGAGTAAATAAATAATAAATGACTACTGTAGTTCAAGGAGAGTAAATTCATAATAAATAATAAATGACTACTGAAGTTCAAGGAGAGTAAATAAATAATAAATGACTACTGAAGTTCAAGGAGAGTAAATAAATAATAAATGACTACTGTAGTTCAAGGAGAGTAAATTCATAATAAATAATAAATGACTACTGAAGTTCAAGGAGAGTAAATAAATAATAAATGACTACTGAAGTTCAAGGAGAGTAAATAAATAATAAAGGACTACTGTAGTTCAAGGAGGGTAAATTCATAATAAATAATAAATGACTACTGAAGTTCAAGGAGAGTAAATACATAATAAATAAATACTAAATGACTACTGAAGTTCAAGGAGAGTAAATGACTGTAAATAATAAACATAAATGCTTAAAAATGCATAAAAAACTCATAGAGCAAAACATATGAGATCTCCTAAGTCTGTGTTTACCACAGACCTTACTTTTCAGCGTCCCCTCCCCCCCACACACACACACACAAAACTGCAAAAAAAACGTTCCTTTCCCCATAGGCTTTGGCCAACAAGCCATGGTGGAATTAGTGTCTACAAAAAGACGCCATTACTGTTGCTCTCAATAGTATTGCTGTTGAATGAGAGTCTAGGAACAGAGGGGAGGGGAGGAGGGTCATTGTCAAAAGGCCACACCTCTCCAGGTACAGGTCTATTGGATCAATATCTGAATTCAGTAGGAAGCCAGCTGACTGGCTACCATCAATATATCTTAATAATGACCAAGTTCTGTCTTCAAACAGAGCAGCTGTCTCATATAGGGAGTGACCTGATCACTAGCTTAATATCCAATGGCCTTTGGTAATAATAACCAATACAGAATCTAACCAATATATTGTGTTTCCTGCTATTTCTGTATAATGGTGTTATGGTTCCAGTCCTGAGAGAAGGCCTAGCCTACTCCAAATATGAAGGAATACTGAAATAAAGAGTAGGGCTCAGAACCTGTCAGACATTTTATCTAAAGAACCTGCACACTTTGTTGATAGTTGTTCCTCAAATGTGTTCTGTGTTTTGCCAGAGAAAGAGAGAGATGCTTCTTGTTCTCCATACATCTGCTCTGCTCCAAGACCAACAGAGCGACCATCGATGAAAGCTTGGCTCGAGTAGCGCATGCGCGGTCAGGGGGAGAGGGTCCTCGGACGTTTCCCGACTCGGGCGTTGTGTGGTTGCACCACCGGTGTCATTCGTAATTTGGGGACGCTAGTAGCACGATGGGGGAACTGCGATCCTCATTTATAGAGTGACAGAACAATCTGGATAAATGGCGATTTTCAAAAGGAAACTGTACCAGCAATGTTTTCTGGTTTTTGTTTTGTTTATTCCACTATCAGGTAAATCAATCGTTTTTTTTGCTGTATCTCATTTTTTGTTAGTCAGTAGTAGTTTCCCAGCAACTGAAAGTGTTTGAGGTCCGTGTGTGTGACACACAGACTGTATACCAGAACATTGACCGTACCAGACTGGATGACAACAGAATGTAACCACAATGGGTCAATATTACACCGGGCAAAGAGACGAACGAAAATAAGCACAAGCACTATTCTCTGTTTATGATCTAGTCACTTTACCCCTACCTATATGTACAATTTACCTCGACTAACCTGTACCCCCACACATTGACTCGGTCCGGTACCCCCTGTATATAGCCTCATTATTGTTATGTTATTGTGTTATTTAAAAAATAGTTTATTTAGTAAAAAAATGTTAAACTCTATTTCTTGAACTGCATTGTTGGTTAAGGGCTTGTAAGTAAGCATTTCACTGTAAGGTCTACACCTGTTGTATTCGGCGTATATGACAAATACAATTTGATTTGATAGTTTTTAACATAAAAGGATAGCAACGCTAATATTATGTGTAAAATGATATAATTAACCAGAGTTTTTGAGGGAATGACTGACTACGATTTTTTTTCCTAGTGTCCAGTTCTTAATTTCCGCGCCGACGCCGAAAATCTTGTATTCAAATTAACTGACGTTTCCAAATTCAAAACTGACAATTTACTAGCTGACATTTTAATTTAGTGTCTCTTGTAGGTCACATTAACAGGGTAGTAACCTGAGAAATAACTAGACTATGCACTGTACCTGATTTTAAAATAAAAATATTACCACTGTTTTCACTGGTCAAACTCACTCTTCATATGTCGAGTAGACCAGCCATTGTCTTGTGTCTCAAAGTGTTATGCTATTAATTGAAGGAAACAAACAATCACACAGTTTTCACGGGTGACAAATACATTCAATAAATAGACTATGGGAATAGAAACATTCTGTAAGTATGATACATAGAATAGTTTACAGAAAGTTGCTGTAAAAAACAAAACAAAAAAGTGCACTGCTGTAATGCCATACGTACTACTTTCAAGAGTTCTACACGTAGTCCGTTACTGACCAGTGGTTCTCCTTCGGCATTGACAGGCCTGGCATATCAATGCACTCCTCTCCTCTCCATCCTTTCCTTCCATCCCTTTCCCCTCCGTGCCTCCCTCCTCTTCCCTCCTTCCATCTCACTAATTCCCCCTCTTTCCAGGTGTTTTTGTTTCAGTGAACTCTCTTTCATCACCGAGCCCAGTGATATTACAGTGATACCAAAGGATCCAGTGGTCCTGGACTGTGTGGCCCACGGACAGCCTCCCATCATCATCAGATGGCTGAGGAATGGAGTCGGGCTAGCGGAGAGCGAGCGGCTTCAGTTCCTGTCCAATGGCTCACTCTACATACTGGAGGTCAGGAGAGATGGAGAAGGGTCGGACGGAGGGTTCTATCAGTGCCTCTCCCAGAACAAATATGGAGCCATCCTAAGCCAAAGATCCCGCCTGACTATCGCAAGTAAGTATGGCGCTCGAGGTAACAAAGTGGAAAGGTTATAATGGAATCTATAAAAACTTTAATTTTTTAATTTTTATATTTAACCTTTATTTAACAAGGCAAGTCAGTTAAGAACAAATTCTTATTTACAACGACGACCTACCCCGGCCAAACCCTAACGACGCTGGGCCAATTGTGCGCTGCCCTATGGGACTCACAATCAATGTGATACAGCCTGGATTCAAACCAGGGACTGTAGTGATGCAGTGCCTTAGACCGCTGCGCCACTCGGGAGCCAAACAACAACAACTGTAATGACTCACACAGTCCTCTAAAGCTTTCCTCATAGAAGTTTCCATGTCAATAGAAGTTGTCCAGTGTTTCAGGGAGTGGACAGGCTTATCCTTATTGGTGGTAAAAGCTTCTTGTAGAGTTATTGACTGGTTTTAAAACTTTTAAGGGTTAATTAAGTAGTGATGGACAGTCTATTTGAAAGCTAATCAAATGAGGTAATCCGTGTAATTTCAGGTAAAGTAAGATGGAAACACACAAACACAGGATCAGTCAGTCTTCTGTGTTCTATGATTGAACATGCATTGTCAGTGTAGACCACTGCTCTGCTCTGTGATTGTTCTGTGGTGTGGTCTGTTACACAGAGCAATCTCTCAAAAGGCCTTTCACTTTTAACCCTTTGTCTGGCCTGCTCCTGACTGCCCCTAAATAAAAGACTGTTTCGTTTGTCCACATCTCAGTGGACTGGACAGCTGGTCAGGTCCATGGTCTATTCAGCATTACCAGGCCCTTTCTAACACACAACCACAAGGGGTTGGCTTTAGTTTAATCACGCTTATATTTTGGGTAGGATCTTTAGGATACGTTTTTTTGTTTATTTTTCTGTATGATATGATTTAGAGACAGGGAAGAAAACTACACTAATTTGAGTCAGTAGAATAGCCTGGTGATACTTTATTATTGTCACGATCTTCATTAATGGACCAAGGCGCAGCATGCCGGGTTGAGAAAAACATGTTTATTTGTTAAACTCACCGAAACCAAAAACGACAATCATATGGCGTCGCACCAGCAGCAACAACAACATACACCATAACAGAGTCAACTTCCCACAAAGACTGGAGGGGGAAAAGGGCTGCTTAAGTATGGTTCCCAATCAGAGACAACGATAGACAGCTGTCCCTGATTGAGAGCCATACTCAGCCAAAACAAAGAAATACAAAAGAACCTAGAATGCCCACCCCAACTCACACCCTGACCCAACCAAAATGAAACATAAACAGGCTCATACAGGTCAGGGCGTGACAATTATAAGTCTCACTGATTCCTTGTTGATCAGGAGGCGACGCCAATATCATTGTTGCTTAGTTTATTTGAAGTTTTAATATATATTTATTTCATCTTTATTTAACCAGAGACATTTGCAGATGAGCCCTGCATCAATAAACAAGAATTACACACACACACATATATATATATATATATATATATATATATATATATATATATACATACACATCAACTACACAATACATGAAAAAGAAAAACTCAATCATATGAAACAAACATATTCTTCAGTAAAAAGGTCTTCTAACATCTGCCTGAATTGCCCTAGAGGCACCAACTCTAAGGAGTTTTTCTAGATCATTCCACATTCTCCAGGGTTAGCCGTCCCTGAGTTCAGGTCTGGTAACTTATACGTCTGAAGGTTAACAACGAGTTAAGGTGTGGCTCTGAAGTTGATATATTTATGTATTTCTTAATTCCATTCTTTTACTTTTAGATTTGTGTATTGTTGTGAATTGTTAAGATACTACTGCACTGTTGTAGCTAGGAGCACAAGACTTTCGCTACACCCGCAATAACATCTGCTAAGTATGTGTATGTAGCCAATAAAATTTCATTTGAGGTTGGAGGGGCCTCTCTCTTTCTCTCTCTCTCTCTCTCTCTGCTGCTGCTCCCAGTCTGTCCAGAGGCCCAGAGAGTTCAAGGGTTCTCTCTCTCTCTCTCTCTCTCTCTCTCTCTCTCTCTCTCTCTCTCTGGGAGATGTCATTTATAATTCACGAGAAGCCACTTCTCGCTCATTGGGAAAGGCTTTGTGATGTCACAGCCTGGCCTGCTCTGAGCTCTGGCTGGGGTTGGGGGTTATCCTGTCCTCTGTCCTGTCACTAATCTGCCTGTCATTGGTCCTTTCGGTGGCTCTCCTACACTCACCATCATTGTCAAGATCAACTCTATTGTTCTATGTATCTATAGGCTAGGCCCGATCTGTCATGTGGGTGACTAGGTTGTATTATGCACTCTGAAATAGTATTTTAGTTCCTCTCAAACATTTGAAAAAAGCTCAGGAAAGGAAAGCGACCCGAGTTCTGTGATGTTTATTGCGTCTGATTTCAGTTTGATAACAGTCAGTGTTATAACCACCTGCAGTAGCACACTGATCTGCAACATGCTCTATGACATCACACTACATCCTCTATGACATCACATCATAAGACGGCAGGGAGCCTAGCAGTTAAGAGCGTTGGACCAGTAACCGAAAGGACAAGGTGAAAAATCTGTCGATGTGCCCTTGAGCAAGGCATCTAACACTAATATGCAAGTTTTTTGTAGACAATAGCTGACCAGACCGGTAACAGTCTTTGATCCCGCCGGGTCTCCCCCAATTTGGGCTGAAATTTAATGGACAGGGGGCTGGGGTGAACCCTGACCTCTTTAAAGGGAATCTTTGTGCAGTCTGACCTGTCCATTGATCTGCTGTTTACGATGACTGTATTAGTAGAGCAGTTTTCTGGCTTTGGCCACACACCCAACATGTCTGACCCCAACCACCGGCAGAAACACCCAACAGAGAGAATGGCCCCTCTTATCAATGGGTGGTGGCTAGATGGATGTTAGATCATCTTAACAAGGCCAAGGGTAGTTTGCACTGGGTGGTGAGGACCTAGGACTACATGCCATGGTGGTGCCATGGTTTTGTTTCAAGATGTTTCTTCTGTTAACAACATTTTTGGAATTAATATATTTAGTTGATAGCCTCCCGAGTGGTGCAGCAGTCTAAGGCATTGACCTGGCGGGCTCACTAAACAGTGGCACAGCAGTCTAAGGCACTGCATCGCAGTGTTTGAGGCATCACTACAGACCCGGATTCGATCCCAGGCTATGTCACAACCGGCTGTGACCGGGAGTCCCATAGGGTGAATCACAATTGGCTCAGCGTCGTCCAGGTTAGGGGAGGGTTTGGCCTGTTGGGGCTTTACTTGGCTCATCACGCTCTAGCGACTCCTTGTGGCGGGCCGGGCGCCTGCAGGCTGACTTCGGTCGTCAGTTGAAAGGTGTTTCCTCCGAGGCGCTGGTGTAGCTGACTTCCGGGTAAAACGGGCGGGTGTTAAGAAGCGCGGCTTGGCGGGTCAGAGGACGCATGACTCGACCTTCGCCTCTCCCGAGTCTGTTGGGGAGTTTCAGCGATGAGACAATATCGTAATTGAATATCACGAAATTGAGGAGAAAAAGGGGGTAAAATACAAAAAAAATTATGTATATATATATTTAGCTGATTATCAAATGCAATGGGGGAAGGCAGATCTCTTGGCCACATATGCTTGCTTTTCTTTCCAATCCAGGACAAGGGTTAGCTGTTATTCGTATACAGTATTGTTCCTTATTAGGAAAGATCTTTAATTCAAATCCTTTTGAGCAAGATTTAAATGTTGAGAGAAGGTAGTCATTGATTTTCTTTAACATGGTATTGTCCTGATCCTGTGACTGGGATCTTTAACATGGTATTGACCTGGTCCTGTGAATGGGGTCTTTAACATGGTATTGACCTGGTCCTGTGACTGGGGTATTTGACATGGTATTGTCCTGGTCCTGTGACTGGGGTCTTTGACATGGTATTGACCTGGTCCTGTGACTGGGGTCTTTGACATGGTATTGTCCTGGTCCTGTGACTGGGGTCTTTGACATGGTATTGACCTGGTCCTGTGACTGGGGTATTTGACATGGTATTGACCTGGTCCTGTGACTGGGGTCTTCAACATGGTATTGACCTGGTCCTGTTCCCGTGACTGGGGTCTTCAACATGGTATTGACCTGGTCCTATGACTGGGGTCTTTGACATGGTATTGACCTGGTCCTGTGACTGGGGTCTTTCACATGGTATTGACCTTGTCCTGTGACTGGGGCCTTCAACATGGTATTGACCTGGTCCTGTGACTGGGGTCTTTGACATGGTATTGTCCTGGTCCTGTGACTGGGGTCTTTAGCATGGTATTGAGCTGGTTCTGTGACTGGGGTCTTTAGCATGGTATTGACCTGGTCCTGTGACTGGGGTCTTTGACATGGTATTGTCCTGGTCCTGTGACTGGAGTCTTTAGCATGGTATTGAGCTGGTTCTGTGACTGGGGTCTTTAGCATGGTATTGTCCTGGTCCTGTAACTGGGGTCTTTAGCATGGTATTGAGCTGGTTCTGTGACTGGGGTCTTTAGCATGGTGTTGACCTGGTCCTGTGACTGGGATCTTTGACATGGTATTGTCCTGGTTCTGTGACTGGGGTCTTTAGCATGGTATTGTCCTGGTCCTGTGACTGGGGTCTTTGACATGTTATTGACCTGGTCCTGTGACTGGGGTCTTCAACATGGTATTGACCTGGTCCTGGTCCCGTGACTGGGGTCTTTCACATGGTATTGACCTGGTCCTATGACTGGGGTCTTTCACATGGTATTGACCTGGTCCTGTGACTGGGGTCTTTCACATGGTATTGACCTGGTCCTGTGACTGGGGTCTTTAACATGGTATTGACCTGGTCCTGTGACTGGGGTCTTTCACATGGTATTGACCTGGTCCTGTGACTGGGGTCTTTAACATGGTATTGACCTGGTCCTGTGACTGGGGTCTTTCACTTGGTATTGTCCTGGTCCTGTGACTGGGGTCTTTCACATGGTATTTACCTGGTCCTGTGACTGGGGTCTTTAGCATGGTATTGACCTGGTCCTGTGACTGGGGTCTTTAGCATGGTATTGACCTGGTCCTGTGACTGGGGTCTTTAAAATGGCATTGACCTGGTCCTGTGACTGGGGTCTTTAACATGGTATTGACCTGGTCCGGTGACTGGGGTCTTTCACATGGTATTGACCTGGTCCTGTGACTGGGGTCTTTCACATGGTATTGACCTGGTCCTGTGACTGGGGTCTTTCACATGGTATTGTCCTGGTCCTGTGACTGGGGTCTTTCACATGGTATTTACCTGGTCCTGTGACTGGGGTCTTTAGCATGGTATTGACCTGGTCCTGTGACTGGGGTCTTTAACATGGTATTGACCTGGTCCTGTGACTGGGGTCTTTAAAATGGTATTGACCTGGTCCTGTGACTGGGGTCTTTAGCATGGTATTGACCTGGTCCTGTGACTGGGGTCTTTAAAATGGCATTGACCTGGTCCTGTGACTGGGGTCTTTAACATGGTATTGACCTGGTCCGGTGACTGGGGTCTTTCACATGGTATTGACCTGGTCCTGTGACTGGGGTCTTTCACATGGTATTGACCTGGTCCTGTGACTGGGGTCTTTCACATGGTATTGACCTGGTCCTGTGACTGGGGTCTTTCACATGGTATTGACCTGGTCCGGTGACTGGGGTCTTTCACATGGTATTGACCTGGTCCTGTGACTGGGGTCTTTCACATGGTATTGACCTGGTCCTGTGACTGGGGTCTTTCACATGGTATTGTCCTGGTCCTGTGACTGGGGTCTTTCACATGGTATTTACCTGGTCCTGTGACTTGGGTCTTTAGCATGGTATTGACCTGGTCCTGTGACTGGGGTCTTTAACATGGTATTGACCTGGTCCTGTGACTGGGGTCTTTAAAATGGTATTGACCTGGTCCTGTGACTGGGGTCTTTAGCATGGTATTGACCTGGTCCTGTGACTGGGGTCTTTAACATGGTATTGACCTGGTCCTGTGACTGGGGTCTTTAACATGGTATTGACCTGATCCGGTGACTGGGGTCTTTAGCATGGTATTGACCTGGTCCTGTGACTGGGGTCTTTAGCATGGTATTGAGCTGGTTCTGTGACTGGGGTCTTTAGCATGGTATTGACCTGGTCCTGTGACTGGGGTCTTTCACATGGTATTGACCTGGTCCTGTGGCTGGGGTCTTTCACATGGTATTGACCTGGTCCTGTGGCTGAGGGGGGTGGGACAGACAGGTTATCACTGAAAACACAAATATTGAAGGGTAAACATATTGTCTCTGGTACCTGACAGTATATGTCGTTTATAGGCTTACAGTGGATTGAGGTGCTATGCTTATGGAAAGATGCATACTCAATAGCGCACACTTCTTCTTCTGTCAGGTTAACAAGGTCAATGAATAGAACGGGAATCCCCATTCAAGTCAATGATGCCATAAAGGGTGGACTCACGGCCATTGCAGGTGTACCCATAGGAGCAAAGCAGGAAGTAAAAGCTAGGTTGAAGATGACAAAGGTTATGAGAATGGGATTCTAATATTATTTGTTCAATCAACTCGACTGACATCACAACAAATACATTCCATTGTGTGAACATCATTTGAATGAACATTCTACATTACCATGGAAATGATTGCATCACAATACCAGGCAACCATTGCGAGTGTAACCATAGTCCTAGTCGGCATTGGATAGAACGCTGTGACCCCGCCCCGCCCGCTTGCGGGGAAAACAACCTGTGGTTACCTTGGTTACCCCATTGGCTCACAGCCCCCCCAAAAAATTGACAGTTTCAAAAGCTATTTTCTTGTTGTCTGTTTTGTTTTAGTCAATTACAAAACTACATTTAAGAAAAGTAAACCTGTCTAAAGATTACTTTTCAACATTGCCTGCTTCCGAGAGCGTTCTCACTACCCACTGTGCACACATTGGCTGAATCAATGTTGTTTCCACGTCATTTCAATGATTACGTTGAACCAACGTGGAATAGACGTTGAATTGACGTCTGTGCCCAGTGGGTACTGAGTAAAACGTAATATATATATATATATATACTAAACAAGTTTGATGTCTTACCTGTGATTAAATGTTTTCCACACACATAGCTTTGTGTAGCTTACTTGGACACCGGGTCCCCACATTTCCCACGCCAAATAGCCTGAATCCACAGGGCTCTTCTCGCAGGCTCTATTTCTCTACGTGGGAGCATTGCGAACCGTAGTCAGCAGCTTTTTGTAAAGTTTTGTTATTTCTGAATAACAAAAAAAAATCTATGATGAAGTTGGCTCTTTTACAATGGTGGTCAATGTGAAGGTATGTTTGTTTTCCCCAATTTGTTGGCGTGGTCAAGGGGAATTCCTTCTCACCATGTGAATATCGACTTTGAGTGTGAGTTTTACCAGTCAGATTGCCAGGGTTAGAGGTTCCAAGCATGTTCAATAATACTTTTTTCTATGCACACATAAAAAAAAGTACTACAGTTTTATATAGAACACTACAGTATTTACTATAGAATTCTGTAGTAACTGTGGTATACTGTAGAATACTATACCTCACACTGTACTATCCCTCAATTATGTGTAGTACTTAGTATACAGTTTTGTAGTATATTGTAGAATACTATAGTAAATGCAAAAACATATATATATTTTTAACTATAGTAAATACTACAGTATTTAATTTGCATAAACCCTGCCCATTCCCCTCCCCAGTGGTGGAAAAAGTACCTAATTGTCATACTTGAGTAAAAGTAAAGATACCTTAATAGAAAATTGCTCAAGTAAAATTGAAAGTCAGCCAGTAAAATTCTACTTGATTAAAAGTCTAAAAGTATTTGGTTTTAAGTATACTTAAGTATCAAAAGTAAATGAAATTTCTCAAATATAATTAAGTATCAAAACTAAAAGTGTACATAATTTCAAATTCCTTATATTAAGCAAACCAGACGGCATCATTTTCTTGTTTTTACGAATAGCCAGGGGCACTCTCCAACACAGACATCATTTACAAACAACGCATTCGTGTTTAGTGAGTCGGCCAGGTCAGAAGCAGCAGAGATGACCAGGGATGGATGTTGTTTTGATAAGTGTGTGAACTGGACCATTTTCCTGTCCTGCTAAGCATTCAAAATGTCACAAGTACTTTTAGGTATCAGGAAGAAATGTATTGAGTAAAAAAGTACATTATTTTATTTAAGAATGTAGTTGAAGTAAAAGTAAAAGTTGTCAAAAATATAAATAGTAAAGTAAAGTACAGATACACCAAAAAAACGACTTAAGTAGTACTTTAAAGTATTTTTACTTAAGTACTTTACACCACTTCCCCTCCCCCATAGCCCAATCACATAAGTGAGAACCCTACATGCCAAGACCATATACAGTGCCTTCAGAAAGTATTCGTACCCTTTTACTTTTTCCACATTTTGTTGTGTTACAGTCTGAATTTAAAATGGATTGAATTGAGATTGTTTTGTTACTGGCCTACACACAATACCACATAAATTGATGAAAACAAAACTGAAATGTCTTGAGTCAATAAGTATTCAACCCCTTTGTTGTGGCAAGCCTAAATATATGTTCAGGGGGTAAAAATGTCCTTAACAAGTCACATAATAAGTTGCATGGACTCACTCTGTGTGCAATAATAGTGTTTAACATGATTTTTTAAAATTATTTTTGAACGACTACTTCATCTCTGTAAGGTTCCACAGTCAAGCAGTGAATTTCAAACATAGATTCAACCACAATGACCAGGGATGTTTTCCAATGCCTTGCAAAGAAGGGCACCTATTGGTAGAAGGGTAAGAATAAAAAAGCAGACATTGAATGTCCCTTTGAGCACTGTAAAGTTATTAATTACACTTTGGATGGTGTATCAATACACCCAGTCACTACAAAGATACAGGTGTCTTTCCTAACTCAGTTGCCGGAGAGGAAGGAAACCGCTCAGGGATTTCACCATGAGGCCAATGGTGACTTAAAAAACAGTTACAGAGTTTAATGGCTGTGCCAGGAGAAAACTGAGGATGGATCAACAACATTGTAGTTACACCACAATGCGAACTTAATTGACAGAGTGAAAAGAAGGAAGCCTGTACAGAATACAAATGTCCTGAATACAAAGCATTATGTTTGGGGCAAATCCAACACAACACATCACTGAGTACCACTCCTCATGTTTTCAAGCGGTGTGGTGGCTGCATCATGTTATGGGTATGCTTGTCATCGGCAAGGACCAGGACGTTTTTTATGATAAAAATAATCTAAATAATTCACCCAGTAGAGATCCAGCCCATTGATTAGTGTTGATAATTCACCCAGCAGAGAACAAGCCCATTGATTAGTGTTGATAATTCACCTAGCAGAGAGCCAGCCCATTGATTAGTGTTGATAATTCACCTAGCAGAGAGCCAGCCCATTGATTAGTGTTGATAATTCACCTAGCAGAGAGCCAGCCCATTGATTAGCGTTGATAATTCACCCAGCAGAGAACAAGCCCATTGATTAGTGTTGATAATTCACCCAGCAGAGAGCCAGCCCATTGATTAGTGTTGATAATTCACCTAGCAGAGAGCCAGCCCATTGATTAGTGTTGATAATTCACCTAGCAGAGAGCCAGCCCATTGATTAGTGTTGGTAATTCACCTAGCAGAGAGCCAGCCCATTGATTAGTGTTGATAATTCACCTAGCAGAGAGCCAGCTCATTGATTAGTGTTGATAATTCACCTAGCAGAGAGCCAGCCCATTGATTAGTGTTGATAATTCACCTAGCAGAGAGCCAGCCCATTGATTAGTGTTGATAATTCACCTAGCAGAGAGCCAGCCCATTGATTAGTGTTGATAATTCACCTAGCAGAGAGCCAGCCCATTGATTAGTGTTGATAATTCACCTAGCAGAGAGCCAGCCCATTGATTAGTGTTGATAATTCACCTAGCAGAGAGCCAGCCCATTGATTAGTGTTGATAATTCACCTAGCAGAGAGCCAGCCCATTGATTAGTGTTGATAATTCACCTAGCAGAGAGCCAGCCCATTGATTAGTGTTGATAATTCACCTAGCAGAGAGCCAGCCCATTGATTAGTGTTAAGCACCTTCTTATATCTACTCTTTTTATTTTTTTTATTTAACCAGGCAAGTCAGTTAATAACAAATTCTTATTTACAATGACGGCCTAGGAACAGTGGGTTAACTGCCTTGTTCAGGGGCAGAACGACAGATTTTTACCTTGTCAGCTCGGGGATTCGATCTAGCAAACTTTACGGTTACTGACCCAATGGTCTAACCACTAGGTTACCTGCTGCCCCGCATAGAAGAACTCTTGCAAAGAAGAACTCAGTGGTTCTGTGACTTTACTGAGTTAATATTAAACTGAGAAACCACTGCTTTCTTTGCTGATTGTGTTTTCACCGCATTGCAGATATCTCACCATTCGTGGTGCAGCCCGTGCCTTTGGAGGTGACCGAGGGTTCCGTGGCCAGGTTCACCTGCCAGGTGACCTCTAACCCTCCTGCCACCATCACCTGGGAGCTAGACCAAAGCACACTACCGTTGGAGACAGACAGGTAAGCACACTACACACTAGACACTAGACACTAAGCGCACTACCGTTGGAGACAGACAGGTAAGCACACTAGACACTAAGCACACTACCGTTGGAGACAGACAGGTAAGCACACTACACACTAGACACTAAGCACACTACCGTTGGAGACAGACAGGTAGGTACCTGCTGGAACTTGGCTCTGTCTCAATTCATCTGTGAGAAGGAGGCGAGGAGAGAAGATGTGAGGAACGAGAAAGAGAACCTGTCTTCAGCCATCTCATACTGTGTCTGTCTGTCCTTTACTTTGAGAGAGAGATTGGAGATTGGAAGAGATTGGAATCATTTTTTGGGACTGTGTTTATACTGTTCTATCAGGCCCTGGTCAGTATTGATTATTTTAAACCCAATAACATGTTTTAGAACAGTAATCTCAGTAAGAAATATGCTAACATGATTGCCGTTGCTAGCTAGATAGCTAGCGAAAACAGTTGCCTAGCAACAAATATCTTAAAAAGATATTTGAGAAGTTCACAAGAAAATCATAAAATCTTAAGATATTGTTGAGGAATTACACTTACGAACTATCTTATGAACTTTCTTATTTGTTTTCTTTCTTAAGAAGTGTTTCATGACTCTGGGCTCTGGTGCTGGCCATCCTTGTCCATTTGTCTCTCTAGAATCACAGTCCTGCCCAACGGAGCTCTCCAGATTCAAAACGTCCAACTAGAGGATGCAGGGAAGTACCGCTGTGTGGCCACCAACATCGGCAACCGCGTCAAGAGTAGAGAGGCAACACTCTCCGTCATCAACCCAGGTGTGTGTGTGCTTTCAGTTAAGATTACGGGTAGACTTGTTTATAAGCCCATTCTCCATCTCTACCTCACCTGCACGTACTGTATGCCTTCTTTTATATTGTACTGGTTTTTACTGTGAAAATAAATGCACAACTAAAACTTTTTTGTTGTTGTCTTTGTGTAGGTTCTGGCCCTGAACCGCGTCAGAGGCCCCGGATCATAGCGGGCCCCCAAAACCTGACGGCTTCCCTCCACTGCACTGTGGTCCTGGAGTGTGTTGCTACGGGCAACCCCAGACCCATCATCTCCTGGAGCCGGATCGACAGTAAACCCATCGACGTGTTCAATGCCAGGGTGCTGGGCAGGTGAGAGGATGCATGAGGCTCCATTGTACCCAAAATGCTTTGTGCAACATCGGCCACCATTGAGGTTTTTAAATCACGCTCAAAGCCCCACCTTTGTAGCTCGTCATTTATGTACCAGTGACATCATTTTTATTTAAACATCATTTGTGTTGTATGTGATTTTATTATTGTTATAAAAATAAATAGAAAAAAAAATATTTCCTGAAGAAAATGTGTGCGCTTGCTTCAGCGGGTTTAAAAGTTACTGTTTGTACTGTAAAGTGTGTTGTGTTTTAATGCATAAAAAGTTTTTATTTGTGTTTGACAGTGGAAACCTGGTGATCAGTGATGTGAAGCCTCAGCACAGTGGAGTCTACCTCTGTAGAGCCACCACCCCAAGAACACGCAACTACACCATCGCTTCTGGCAACCTCACCGTGCTAGGTAAACACTACTATATCCTTATATACTGATCCAATAATGTGTTTTCAGCTGAAATGGGAGAATATTGCTCTGGGTTTTTACTCTAGTGGTTACAGCCACTGAGTGTTTCTCAATATGGCATACGACCTACCGTGCTCCACACTCTCATACTCAAGTGTATTCTCTGAGGACGTTCTGTTGAGTACGTTCTTGTGAGGATGAGAGTTTGGGGGAACACATGAAACATTCCATTTGAGAAGCACTTCCCCCTGCTGTGTTACCTCACGCTGTACCTCCCCATTCACTGACCCTTCTTCCAGACAGGACAATGGCAACAATAGAGACCAAACAAGATATACACAAAGCAAACATTTTACTTCATAACTATCAGCTAGCTATATGTGAATTTTAATAATGTAGCTAACCAGATAGTATATCAGTCAAAAATGACCTAAAACCAATGTTATTTCTTCGTGGGTAGCTAGCTAGCAATTCTTTGTGGCTATCTGGCTAGCTAACAGTAGTAGCTAACCAGATAGCTCTATTGACTTACTATTGACCTATGACCTACGCACACTACACTGGGTATTGTAGACAGGTAACCATGCCAAAATTAACACAGCATTTATTTATTAATGAATCAAGATAAAATATTGTAGTCAGGCAACGTATGAGATGTGAGAAGGCAGTGTATTTTCTCTCGCTTCAGCTCAAATAATGGCCGCCATTGATTGCAAGAAAAACATTCTTAATTTTTATGTGGCTGCGTCATATTTCTTTGCATACTTTCCATTGAAGCATCGATGCATGTTTCAAAATATCTATCCAAAGGAGCACGCATTCGAGAAGTGCCCTCCGTGCTCCGTTTCGCACTACTTTGATTTAGACTCATACTTTGACCCTCCCGTAATCTCCAATTTGCGTGCTCGGAGCACAGTAGTATGCAATTTGAGAAACACCCACAGCCTTTGGCGCGTGCATGTCTGTGTGAGTGTGGGTTCACACCTCGGTCCCACTGTTTCCACACACACTTCTTAATACTTCCTGTCTCTATCCACCAATAAAAAGTACAAATGTAAGAATATTGGTGCCATCCTTAGTTTTCGTAACGCGTCGTCACCTATCAATTATACTGCACAAATAGATTGGATGTGTATAGCACAGTTACATTAAATAGTAAAAGGGGGATACCCACCTCATCCACCGCTTGTTCTGCCTCTAGAGCCGCCATCACTGGTGGAGAGACCCGAGAGCCAGACCCGTCCCAGGGCTGGCACTGCCCGCTTCGAGTGCCAGGCTCAGGGGGTGCCCCCGCCACGCATCACCTGGCTGAAGAACGGAGAGGAGGTGCACTTGAACGGCAGGATCAAGATGTACAACGGGTACTGTCACACCTGAACAACTCTTTGACTTCACAATAACACGATTGACATAAAGAAAACCATTTAAAAATGTCAATGTGTCAGTCAAATGATCTCCAAGAATGGTTTGTTGTAATAATAGTGAAGCTGTCCTCATCAAATCAAATCAAATGTTATTTGTCACATGCGTCGAATACAACAGGTGTAGACCTCACAGTGAAATGCTGAATACAACAGGTGTAGACCTCACAGTGAAATGCTTACTTACAAGCCCTTAAAAAAACAATGCAGTTTTATGTAGTTCATATGGCGACCTGCCAGGCCATCATCGTAAATAATAATTTGTTCTTAATTCACCTGCCTAGTAAAACATTAAAAAAAATATTCATAATAATACAAGTATTGATTTAAGCTTGATGGCATTGTACACATACCATTAATAAAGACTGTACCGAAGTTCATGACTCTGTTTCCCTCCACAGTAAACTGGTGATCACTCAGATCACAACAGAGGATGATGCCATTTACCAGTGTGTGGCAGAGAATGAACAGGGCAGTGTTCTGTCCCTGGCGCGCCTCATTGTGGTGATGTCTGAGGACCGGCCCAGCACGCCCAGGAACATCCACGCTGAAACCATCTCCTCCTCAGCCATCCTACTGGCCTGGGAGAGACCCATCTACAACGCTGACAAAGTCATCGCTTATTCTGTACACTACATGAAGGCTGAAGGTAGGACTAAAGACAGGGTGAGGGAGGAGTAAAGACAGGGTGAGGGAGGAGTAAAGACAGGGTGAGGGAGGAGTAAAGACAGGGTGAGGGAGGAGTAAAGACAGGGTGAGGGAGGAGTAAAGACAGGGTGAGGGAGGAGTAAAGACAGGGTGAGGGAGGAGTAAAGACAGGGTGAGGGAGGAGTAAAGACTGGGTGAGGGAGGAGTAAAGACTGGGTGAGGGAGGAGTAAAGACTGGGTGAGGGAGGAGTAAAGACTGGGTGAGGGAGGAGTAAAGACTGGGTGAGGGAGGAGTAAAGACTGGGTGAGGGAGGAGTAAAGACTGGGTGAGGGAGGAGTAAAGACTGGGTGAGGGAGGAGTAAAGACTGGGTGAGGGAGGAGTAAAGACTGGGTGAGGGAGGAGTAAAGACTGAGTGAGGGAGGAGTAAAGACTGAGTGAGGGAGGAGTAAAGACTGAGTGAGGGAGGAGTAAAGACTGAGTGAGGGAGGAGTAAAGACTGAGTGAGGGAGGAGTAAAGACTGAGTGAGGGAGGAGTAAAGACCGAGTGAGGGAGGAGTAAAGACCGGGTGAGGGAGGAGTAAAGACCGGGTGAGGGAGGAGTAAAGACAGGGTGAGGGAGGAGTAAAGACATTAAGGCCTGTGGGCAGGAAAGACGTCACAGGGAACGTGACTCTGCTCTGCATTAGGTCAATGTTTATAGAAAATCTGAGGGGCAAGAAGACTGTTAGCAGAAAGACTAGTTTACCCAAACAGTGAAACCAACTTGTTTACATACCACAGCGTTTGACAATACTCATCTCTGGTCTTTTAAATCTATTATATTTTATTCATCTATTTGTCATTAATTTCAACAGTTTGAGTCCCTTATCTTCCGTTCAAGGGATCCCTACATCTGAGGCATCTTTCTTGTAAGACGTTACATTAAACCTTTTCGTTTTTCTCCCCTATCCATTCCAGGACTAAACAATGAGGAATACCAGGCGGTGATTGGCAACGACACAACCAGCTACATTATAGACGACCTGGAGCCAGCCTGGAACTATTCTTTCTACATGGTGGCCTATATGCCCATGGGAGCTAGCCGTATGTCTGACCAAGTCTGTCAACACACTCTGGAGGACGGTGAGTAAAGACATACAAGTAGACTGTTGTCATGCCAATGAAGAGAATGGAATTGGATTCGAGAAGATAACAGGGGATTCAACTACTCCTTTCTGTAACTCACTTCATCACTTCATTTGACCGTGTAAATGATTGTGCGTGTTTTCAGTTTGACTACATTGCAGTCGGACTGTTGCTCTACAAATCTTCCCAAATAACTGCTCAATATTGGGATTAGGGTTAGAGACTCTGCGCCTCGCCTTGTCTCAAACTGATCCATGAACACGGTGAATGGCTCTTTCTGTCCTCTCCAGTGCCCTTGCGTACCCCAGAGCTCAGCCTGACCAGCCACAGCCCTACAAACATCCAGGTTTTGTGGCAGCCTCTACCAGCCAAACTGTCCCGTGGGCACATCTGGGCCTATCGTCTGTCCTACCGCACGGCTGCAGACGCCACGGTTCTGTCTGTGGAGCTGGCCCAGAACAACACCCATTACCTCCTGGGAGACCTTCAGCCTGATACCGTCTACCTGCTCCGGATCGCTGCAGCCACCAGGGTGGGGTGGTGTGAACCCTCCTCCTGGACCTCTCACCACACGCCCAAAACCTCCAGCATCAAAGGTAACTAACATCACAGCCTAACCCTCACCTTAAACCTCCAGCATCAAAGGTAACTAACATCACAGCCTAACCCTCACCCTAAACCTCCAGCATCAAAGGTAACTAACATCACAGCCTAACCCTCACCCTAAACCTCCAGCATCAAAGGTAACTAACATCACAGCCTAACCCTCACCCTAAACCTCCAGCATCAAAGGTAACTAACATCACAGCCTAACCCTCACCTTAAACCTCCAGCATCAAAGGTAACTAACATCACAGCCTAACCCTCACCCTAAACCTCCAGCATCAAAGGTAACTAACATCACAGCCTAACCCTCACCCTAAACCTCCAGCATCAAAGGTAACTAACATCACAGCCTAACCCTCACCTTAAACCTCCAGCATCAAAGGTAACTAACGTCACAGCCTAACCCTCACCCTAAACCTCCAGCATCAAAGGTAACTAACGTCACAGCCTAACCCTCACCCTAAACCTCCAGCATCAAAGGTAACTAACATCACAGCCTAACCCTCACCCTAAACCTCCAGCATCAAAGGTAACTAACATCACAGCCTAACCCTCACCCTAAACCTCCAGCATCACAGGTAACTAACATCACAGCCTAACCCTCACCCTAAACCTCCAGCATCACAGGTAACTAACGTCACAGCCTAACCCTCACCCTAAACCTCCAGCATCAAAGGTAACTAACGTCACAGCCTAACCCTCACCCTAAACCTCCAGCGTGTGTGGGTCAATGTATGTGTGGGTGGGTCAGTGTGGGTGGGTCAGTGTGGGTGGGTAAGTGTGGGTGGGTGGGCGGGTGGGTCAGTGTGGGTGGGTCAGTGTGGGTGGGTCAGTGTGGGTGGGTGGGTGGGTGGGTCAGTGTGGGTGGGTGGGTGGGTGGGTCAGTGTGGGTGGGTGGGTGGGTCAGTGTGGGTCAGTGTGGGTGGGTGGGTGGGTCAGTGTGTTTGGGTGTGTCAGTGTGTGTATATGTCTGTGTGGGTGTCTGGGTTGTGTGTGGGTGTCTGGGTTGTGTGTGGGTGTTTTGGGGATGATATTGTGAATCCTTCTTTTCAAGTCATTTCATTTACCACAGAATAGAAATGAAAACACTACAGTTTCACACACAATATAAAAGCTAACAGAATGATGGGTCAGTAACAGAATGATGGGTCAGTAACAGAATGATGGGTCAGTAACAGAATGATGGGTCAGTAACAGAATGATGGGTCAGTAACAGAATGATGGGTCAGTAACAGAATGATGTGTCAGTAACAGAATGATGGGTCAGTAACAGAATGATGGGTCAGTAACAGAATGATGGGTCAGTAACAGAATGATGTGTCAATAACAGTGCACTATTTTTGACCCCAGACCTATTTGAGACGCAGCCAGTATGTGTCCTTCATCATCCACTTCATACCTGTTCTCCTTCCTGTGTCCCCACAGTGCCACCTGCCCCACTGCTGCAGCAACTGGAGCCTCTCAACTGCACCTCCATCTTGGTTCGATGGCAGCCATCTCCAGGCCCCGTGGTCGTCCAGGGTTACCGGCTCTGTTACCATGAGGAGGGTCAACCAGAACAGCCCTCCATCCAGCTCCAGTCTGAGAACACAGAATACACCATCAGTGGTCTGGGTAAGTGATGATTAGATATAGGTATAGATACTGTAGGTATAGATTGGGTAGAGGTAGAGGTGGGTAGAGGTAGAGGTGGGTAGAGGTAGAGGTGGGTAGAGGTAGAGGTGGGTAGAGGTAGAGGTGGGTAGAGGTAGAGGTGGGTAGAGGTAGAGGTGGGTAGAGGTGGGTAGAGGTAGAGGTGGGTAGAGGTAGAGCTGGGTAGAGGTGGGTAGAAGTAGTGATGGGTAGAGGTGGGTAGAGGTGGGTAGGGGGAGAGATGGGTAGAGGTAGAGGTGGGTAGAGGTAGAGGTGGGTAGAGGTAGAGGTGGGTAGAGGTAGAGTTTTGAGTGGCTGTAGGGACATCAACAGGTTACAAATGGGACAATCAGATATAGGAGGACAGCCATGGAATGGAGGGAGCTGTAGAGGCCCCTAAATCTGAGGAATATTTTGCATGGCCTTATTTTTCTATATGTTGTGACATCTTTTAGTGTCCCCTCTCGGTCCGTCCCCGATCAATATGGCCTCTCCTAAACAGACCTCCCTCACCTCCCAAGCCCCCCTGTCCAGTCCCCCAATTCCTCTCCATCCATAGCCTGGTTCCAGATCTGTTTGTGCTGTTTTATGGTCATTATCACATTTGGCATCACAATGATCACAATGAGAAAACAGCACCAACAGATCTGGGACCAGGCTAGTCCAGCCCCTGTCCAGTGTTGTGTGAGCAGAAAAGCCTCCAAGGGGTTAGAGGTCAGGGCCCAGATGTCCTTCCCACCACTGTTTCCCATGGATCTCATCCCTGGCCTGCATACATTATCCCTGGCTATTGTGTTATAGCTGCAGGGCCGCTGGGCCAGAGCTGCCCTATGATACCCTGGCCACCAAACCCCCCGCCCCACCCGTAACCTGACTAGCACCCCCTCTACAGCTGGACAGGGGGAGGTTACCACCACACCCCACAGCCCCCTGGGATTGGCCAGAGCTGGACAGACCTATGACCTATGGTCGTGAGACAGTGGACTTGGATTAGAGAATTGCCATGTCTGTCCCATCCCCTATTACAGAATGGCCTGCTGTCTGTGTTGTCCATGTTAATAGTGATGGCCTGCTGTCTGTGTTGTCCAAATTGTGATGGCCTGCTGTCTGTGTTGTCCAAATTGTGATGGCCTGCTGTCTGTGTTGTCCAAATTGTGATGGCCTGCTGTCTGTGTTGTCCAAATTGTGATGGCCTGCTGTCTGTGTTGTCCAAATTGTGATGGCCTGCTGTCTGTGTTGTCCATGTAAATAGTGATGGCCCTTTTGTCTGTGTTGCCCATGTCAATAGTGATGGCCTGCTGTCTGTGTTGTCCATGTAAATAGCGATGGCCCTTTTGTCTGTGTTGCCCATGTAAATAGTGATGGCCTGCTGTCTGTGTTGTCCATGTAAATAGTGATGGCCCTTTTGTCTGCGTTGTCCATGTAAATAGTGATGGCCTGCTGTCTGTGTTGCCCATGTATATAGTGATGGCCTGCTGTCTGTGTTGCCCATGTATATAGTGATGGCCTGTTGTCTGTGTTGTCCATGTAAATAGTGATGGCCTGTTGTCTGTGTTGTCCATGTAAATAGTGATGGCCTGCTGTCTGTGTTGCCCATGTATATAGTGATGGCCTGTTGTCTGTGTTGTCCATGTAAATAGTGCCCAACAGATGCAGAGGAGTCCATGTGAAATAGTCCCTAGACTGATAGAGATCCGATAGATTTGATTAATAGTCTCTAGACTGATAGAGATCCGATAGATTTGATTAATAGTCTCTAGACTGATAGAGATCCGATAGATTTGATTAATAGTCTCTAGACTGATAGAGATCCGATAGATTTGATTAATAGTCCCTAGACTGATAGAGGTCCGATAGATTTGATTAATAGTCTCTAGACTGATAGAGATCCGATAGATTTGATTAATAGTTTCTAGACTGATAGAGATCCGATAGATTTGATTAATAGTTTCTAGACTGATAGAGATCCGATAGATTTGATTTGATTAGACCTCGATCTAGGCTTTTAATGACCATTTATTCGAACAGGTAAATGGTTTATCCCGTAGTAAATCAACAGATTTATCTAGAAGGAATCAAACGTTAAATGAATCAAACGTTAAATGAATCAAACGTTAAATGAATCAAACGTTAAATGAATCAAACGTTATAGGAATCAAACGTTATAGGAATGAAACGTTATAGGAATGAAACGTTATAGGAATGAAACGTTATAGGAATCAAACGTTATAGGAATCGAACGTTATAGGAATCGAACGTTATAGGAATCAAATGTTATATGCTCATGATGAGTTAAGGTTACATACTGGGCAACTGTCTCAACACTAGCATTTTATTCTTCCTTGTTCCTCAGCCTTCCTCCAGGCCTAGCCTATATGCCTCCAAGTTGAAGGGTAGACAGAAGGTTGGAGAGTAGACTCCACCTCTCTCCACTACTCTCTTCTTCTCCTCTCTTCTCCTCTCCCACAATCCTGAAGCCCAGATTCCTTCTGTGACCCCTGACCCTAGTCACCCCCATTACCCCGTCCCAGGGGCCCTGGATCCCAGCAGCTGAATGCTGCCCATGGCCCCCCAGCGCCAGCCAAGCCCCCTGGCCACCATTCCCCACCAGCACACAACAGACCTGGACACACACACCACCTCCCTCCACCCCTCTCCACTGGTCAATACCCAGAACCTAACCTTTCACACCAAGAGACGTAAAACAAATCCTTAATGTTCCCTTAAATACAGCGTTATTTACGAGGTGGTGGCCATGGCGATGGTGGGGTTCAAAGTGAAAGACACTGAATTGAACAGTTTCTAAGCAAAATGGTAATAATTAGTTTTAACTATATAAACCTTGTTTGATATTTTGTCTGTTTCTTCACAGCTGCTGTTTCCACTATTTATATGGTATAGCACCGTATAGCACCGCCTGGTGGCCATGCTCTCCTCTGGGTAGAGTTGACTTTGCAGTAACAGCATGGATGAAAGTCAGCACTAGTTCATCTAGCAGAGCATGAGGACTCCATGTTTCAGTAGATCATTTATTTTTGGATGAAGAGAGACAGTCAGGGTTCAGCAGGAACTCCTCTGTTTCTACAGGTCTACAGGCAGTCTGTGGGTTCATTCTAAAGCTCTCCTCTGTGACATATGATAGATAGACTTGAGGTCAAGGGGCACACAGGAGAGCCTCTCTGTGTGAATAGGGAACAGACAGCAGAAAACAAGGGGTTAACGTTGCCCTCCAGCGCTTAACTGTCATCCTAATCTGTTGGAGGCTAGTCCTTTAACTGAAAAGGGAAACTTGAAATCAGATCCGCTTTAGCGGATATCCGCATAGAGGTCGGAGGTGGAACTGCATGAGAGCTGTCAGATCCACAAGCGGCTCCTTCCATTATACCTGAAGCGGACATTGCTATTGGCTGCAAGGAGTCGCATTAAGAGAAATCCCATGCAGCCTTGTTTACAAATTGGAACACTGGACTGTGAGATGTAATCTACTCCTCCATTAAGATGATAGATGTAATCTACTCCTCCATTAGGATACTAGATGTAATCTACACCTCCATTAGGATACTAGATGTAATCTACTCCTCCATTAGGATACTAGATGTAATCTACAACTCCATTAGGATGATAGATGTAATCTACACCTCCATTAGGATGATAGATGTAATCTACTCCTCCATTAGGATACTAGATGTAATCTACACCTCCATTAGGATACTAGATGTAATCTACTCCTCCATTAGGATACTAGATGTAATCTACACCTCCATTAGGATACTAGATGTAATCTACACCTCCATTAGGATACTAGATGTAATCTACACCTCCATTAGGATGATAGATGTAATCTACACCTCCATTAGGATGATAGATGTAATCTACACCTCCATTAGGATGATATATGTAATCTACACCTCCATTAGGATGATAGATGTAATCTACTCCTCCATTAGGATGATAGACGTAATCTACTCCTCCATTAGGATACTAGATGTAATCTACACCTCCATTTGGATGATAGATGTAATCTACACCCCCATTAGGATGACAGATGTAATCTACTCCTCCATTAGGATGATAGATGTAATCTACACCTCCATTAGGATACTAGATGTAATCTACACCTCCATTAGGATGACAGATGTAATCTACACCTCCATTAGGATACTAGATGTAATCTACACCCCCATTAGGATACTAGATGTAATCTCCACCTCCATTAGGATACTAGATGTAATCTACACCTCCATTAGGATACTAGATGTAATCTACACCTCCATTAGGATGATAGATGTAATCTACACCTCCATTAGGATGATAGATGTAATCTACACCTCCATTAGGATGATAGATGTAATCTACACCAGGATGATAGATGTAATCTACACCTCCATTAGGATACTAGATGTAATCTACACCTCCATTAGGATGATAGATGTAATCTACACCTCCGTTAGGATGATAGATGTAATCTACACCTCCATTAGGATGATAGAAACTCTCATTATTTAGTTGAGTGATTTTCTATTTGAGCAAAGATCTGGATGGATATTGCCATTTATCGGCGTAGTAACAAACCTCCACCTCGCAACCCATGCAACCTCAAACTGTTAACAAACTATTGTTTTGCTCAATTCTACACATTTTGCATGTGGCAGAGATTTTTGGGCTGTTTTAAAGCTAATTTCCTGTAATGCTACAATTGTTACCATGTTTTATGTGTGTTTATATGATACCAGGGGTCGAAGCTCAACCATGTTCCCCAGTTAGTTTTTGTAGTCGGGACCCGCGGCCCGTATTGACCCCGTTCTGGGTCCGGACAGAGCCAACGTGATTCCACCTCCGACACCTCCAAAACATCGCTATCGCCGGTTAACACTTGATCTGATTGGATCTAGGCCTTGGTGTGTTAACTGGTCATTTTCATTTATGAAATTGTTTGAACTCATTGGCCTTTCTAGGGAGTTTTACCTGGCCACCGTGCTTCTACACCTGCATTGCTTGCTGTTTTGGGGTTTTTAGGCTGGGTTTCTGTACAGCGCTCTGTGACATCAGCTGATGTAAAAATGGCTTTATAAATACATTTGATTTGATTGATTATGATTGATAGTGGACATCTCAAAGGTATTATGGTGGTCAGTTGATAATAAACAGAAAATGTTATATTTATTTCCACTTATGTTATTTATTTTTCTACTATTTATTGTTTTCAAGACCCAAGGAGGAAGTACCAGGTGAAACTGTTGGCATTAAGCCTTGTAGGAGATGGTTACCAGGCCGACCAGACACTCAGGACCCCAGGATGTGTGTGTAAGTACACAAAAACATCTACTCAATTATTACTATTGATCTGCTTCAGCTTCTGTTCCTCCTGAATATCTACATTGGCCTCTAACACATCTCCCAATACCATAAAAAATACTTCTAGACAGCTGAAGCAAGCGCACACATTTTCTTAAGGAAATGTACCTTTTCTAGTTGGGACTAAAATCTGTGCGTCTCTGTGTGTGTGTCTTGTAGCAATCCGAGACCACCCGGTGGCACAGCCTCCAGCCCCGGACCATGTGAACGCGGTGGCTAACAGCTCGTCAGCGGTGTACCTGCGTTGGAGCCGTCCT
Source organism: Brachymystax lenok tsinlingensis (assembly GCA_030435695.1). Classification (NCBI taxonomy): domain Eukaryota; kingdom Metazoa; phylum Chordata; class Actinopteri; order Salmoniformes; family Salmonidae; genus Brachymystax; species Brachymystax lenok. Next base: position 5,948,583 of record CM059791.1, on the reverse strand, counting down.
GCCTTCGCCTCTAGGAAGGTTGTCAGCTACACAGCTCGCTGTACACCTGTGGGCCTGATGAACGCATCAGCCATACGCTACATACAGACGTGAGTTCACGACCACTTCTGCAACAGAACTGCTCAAGTCCAAGACACTTATGATTATTCATACCTGTTGAAGAAGAAGAAGCATACTTTACTACTACTTGAATACTAAGATTGTTACTATACTACTATGCTATTATCCATTGTCATTTTTCAGATCATTGAACATTTTATATTGCATGTGGTAATTTAGTTCTACACTTTGTTTCTAAGAGACTGAAGATCGAGATTGTTTTGACACAGTTGTTAGATTGAACCTGTCATGTCACGATTGTCCTCGTCAGTACCAACCAGACTGTGGTGATACAGCGTCTGGAACCCAACACCCGCTATGAGTTAGTGGTGCGTCTCCATGCCGACCAGCTGTCCAGTCCCTGGAGTTCTGTTGTCCACCAGAGGACCCTTCCTGCAGGTGAACAACCATCTTCAGATCTTTCTCTGACTATCATCTCCCAACCAAGGTAACCAGTGTAACCAGAGTAACTAGGGCCCTCTATCTAGAGATCATGAAGCAGTCTAATTAACTTTAAAAGACATCAACAGTAGAGCTTCCTTTCCAGTCTACCCCAAGCTGGGCTCGAACCAAGGACCCCATCTGCACACAATGACACTTTACCTATCGAAGCCGACCGTACTAGATGACGGACCAAGATACTTTAAAACTAAAGAGACTCAAATTACCCTTTTCTGTTCATCAGCGCCCAGCCATCCACCTGAAGGTGTGAGGGTGTCTCTGATTGAGGACGGCACGGCCCTGGTTTCCTGGAGAGAACCAGAGGAGAACAACCTGGCAGTAACGCACTACACCATCCTGTACGCCTCACAGAGGGCCTGGCTGGCCGGACACTGGCAAACACTGCAGAGGGAGGGTGAGTATGGACACTGGCAAACACTGCAGAGGGAGGGTGAGTATGGACGCTGGCAAACACTGTAGAGGGAGGGTGAGTATGGACACTGGCAAACACTGTAGAGGGAGGGTGAGTATGGACACTGGCAAACACTGTAGCGGGAGGGTGAGTATGGACACTGGCAAACACTGCAGAGGGAGGGTGAGTATGGACACTGGCAAACACTGTAGAGGGAGGGTGAGTATGGACACTGGCAAACACTGTAGAGGGAGGGTGAGTATGGACACTGGCAAACACTGTAGAGGGAGGGTGAGTATGGACACTGGCAAACACTGTAGAGGGAGGGTGAGTATGGACACTGGCAAACACTGTAGAGGGAGGGTGAGTATGGACACTGGCAAACACTGTAGAGGGAGGGTGAGTATGGACACTGGCAAACACTGTAGAGGGAGGGTGAGTATGGACACTGGCAAACACTGCAGAGGGAGGGTGAGTATGGACGTTGGCAAACACTGTAGAGGGAGGGTGAGTATGGACACTGGCAAACACTGTAGAGGGAGGGTGAGTATGGACACTGGCAAACACTGTAGCGGGAGGGTGAGTATGGACACTGGCAAACACTGCAGAGGGAGGGTGAGTATGGACACTGGCAAACACTGTAGAGGGAGGGTGAGTATGGACACTGGCAAACACTGTAGAGGGAGGGTGAGTATGGACACTGGCAAACACTGTAGAGGGAGGGTGAGTATGGACACTGGCAAACACTGTAGAGGGAGGGTGAGTATGGACACTGGCAAACACTGTAGAGGGAGGGTGAGTATGGACGCTGGCAAACACTGCAGAGGGAGGGTGAGTATGGACGCTGGCAAACACTGTAGAGGGAGGGTGAGTATGGACGCTGGCAAACACTGTAGAGGGAGGGTGAGTATGGACGCTGGCAAACACTGTAGAGGGAGGGTGAGTATGGACACTGGCAAACACTGTAGAGGGAGGGTGAGTATGGACACTGGCAAACACTGTAGAGGGAGGGTGAGTATGGACACTGGCAAACACTGTAGAGGGAGGGTGAGTATGGACTAGATTTTGACCTCTCATCTCTTAAACCCTTTTTGACATAACTGAGCCGAGGTGAGCTGAGCTGGGCTGGCCTGGTTACACATCCACCTTGGTTACTGTAACCGTGCTGGAAAGGACAATGTACAAAGAACAGACTAAATCAACACAGTATGGTTCCTCATCTTATTCAGCGCTCTCTGACACCAGTCCTGTCTTTCCCCTACAGGAAGTAACACCATGGTCCTGCTGGAGCGTCTGGAGCCTGGTAACGTCTACCTGGTGAAGATATCTGCCTCCAACCTGGTGGGAGACGGGCCCTTCTCTTCCGCTGTGGAGCTGGCCCTGGGGCCTGGGCCTAGACATAGAGGGAAGAGCCCCAGGCATTCAGACAGCGGATCCTCCTCAGACACTACAGGTTACTATGGTTACATGGGCAGCAGGTAGCCTAGCAGTGAAGAGCGTTGGACCAGTAAACGAAAGGTTGCAGGTTCGAATCCCCTAGCCGGCAAGGTGAAAATAAAATCAGCCGTTCTGCCCTTGATCAAGGCAGTTAACCCCCAAACAACAACTGCTCCCCGGGCTCTGATGACATCGATTAAGGCAGCTCCCCGCACCTCTCTGATTCAGAGGGGGTTGGGTTAAAATGTGGAAGACACATTTCGGTTTGAATGCATTCAGTTGTACAACTGACTAGGTATCCTCCTTTCCCCTGGAGTGTTGTTGGACTGGGGAGATATCTGAATGTTGATAATACTGCTGAACCAGTGCAGTACAGTATATAGCATCAAACAAATTATATTTTTGACTTTGTCTTGTCTCAATGCTAATAGGCTGGTCCTAGATCTGTTAGTGGTGAATAGCTAACAGCTGTATAGTTCCAGTAGCCTATAGTACTTGCCCAAAGTGAGATGATGCCTTTTGCTGGTCTCCTCCAGTGTTCTCTGATGGCCTGTACCACATGGACCAGAAGTCCATGGCAGGCATCATGGTGGGGGTCTGCATCACTCTGGCTTGTATCGCCATCTGTGCCCTCATCAACAAAGGAAGATCCAGGTACATATCTATACTATTCTTCTTCTTTTATAGTAATCTTCTTCTTCTATAGTAATTTTCTTCTTCTTTTATAGTAATCTTCTTCTTTCATAGTAATAGTCTTCTTCTTTTATAGTAATCTTCTTCTTCTTTTATAATAATCTTCTTCTTTCATAGTAATAGTCTTCTTCTTTTATAGTAATCTTCTTCTTCTTTTATAGTAATCTTCTTCTTCTTTTATAGTAATCTTCTTCTTCTTTTATAGTAATCTTCTTCTTCTTTTATAGTAATCTTCTTCTTTCATAGTAATAGTCTTCTTCTTTTATAGTAATCTTCTTCTTCTTTTATAATAATCTTCTTCTTTCATAGTAATAGTCTTCTTCTTTTATAGTAATCTTCTTCTTCTTTTATAGTAATCTTCTTCTTTCATAGTAATCTTCTTCTTCTTTCATAGTAATCTTCTTCTTCTTTTATAGTAATCTTCTTCTATAGTAATCTTCTTTTATAGTAATCTTCTTCTTTTATAGTAATCTTCATCTTCTTTTATAGTAATCTTCTTTTTTTATAATCTTCTTCTTCTTTTATAGTAATCTTCTTCTATAGTAATTTTCTTCTTCTTTTATAGTAATCTTCTTCTTTTATAGTAATCTTCTGTTTATTTTATAGTAATCTTCTTTTATAGTAATCATCTTCTTCTTTCATAGTAATCTTCGTCTTCTTTTATAGTAATAGTCTTCTTCTTTTATAGTAATCTTCTTCTTTTATAATAATCTTCTTCTTTCATAGTAATAGTCTTCTTCTTTTATAGTAATCTTCTTCTTTCATAGTAATCTTCTTCTATTGTAATCTTCTTCTTCTTTTATAGTAATCTTCTTCTTTCATAGTAATCTTCTTCTATTGTAATCTTCTTCTTTTATAGTAATCTTCTTCTTCTTTCATAGTAATCTTCTTCTTCTTTCATAGTAATCTTCTTCTTTTATTGTAATCTTCTTCTTTTATAGGAATCTTCTTCTTCTTTTATAGGAATCTTCTTCTTCTTCTATAGTAATAGTCTTCTTCTTTTATAGTAATCTTCTTCTTCTTTTATAGTAATCTTCTTCTTCTTTTATAGTAATCTTCTTCTTCTTTTATAGTAATAGTCTTCTTCTTTTATAGTAATCTTCTTCTTCTTTTATAGTAATAGTCTTCTTCTTTTATAGTAATAGTCTTCTTCTTTTATAGTAATCTTCTTCTTCTTTTATGGTAATAGTCTTCTTCTTTTATAGTAATCTTCTTCTTCTTTTATAGTAATAGTCTTCTTCTTTTATAGTAATCTTCTTCTTCTTTTATAGTAATCTTCGTCTTCTTTCATAGTAATAGTCTTCTTCTTTTATAGTAATCTTCTTCTTCTTTTATAATAATCTTCTTCTTTCATAGTAATAGTCTTCTTCTTTTATAGTAATCTTCTTCTTCTTTTATAATAGTCTTCTTCTGTCATAGTAATAGTCTTCTTCTTTTATAGTAATCTTCTTCTTCTTTTATAGTAATCTTCTTCTTCTTTTATAGTAATCTTCTTCTTTCATAGTAATAGTCTTCTTCTTTCATAGTAATAGTCTTCTTCTTTTATAGTAATAGTCTTCTTCTTTTATAGTAATAGTCTTCTTCTTTTATAATAATCTTCTTCTTTCATAGTAATAGTCTTCTTCTTTTATAGTAATCTTCTTCTTCTTTTATAGTAATCTTCTTCTATAGTAATCTTCTTCTTCTTCTATAGTAATCTTCTTCTTCTTTTATAGTAATCTTCTTCTTCTTTTATAGTAATCTTCTTCTTCTTCTATAGTAATCTTCTTCTTCTTTTACAGTAATCTTCTTTTATAGTAATCTTCTTCTATAGTAATCTCCTTTTATAGTAATCTTCATCTTCTTTTATAGTAATCTTCTTTTTTTATAATCTTCTTCTTCTTTTATAGTAATCTTCTTCTATAGTAATTTTCTTCTTCTTTTATAGTAATCTTCTTCTTTTATAGTAATCTTCTTCTTCTTTTATAGTAATCTTCTTCTATAGTAATCTCCTTTTATAGTAATCTTCATCTTCTTTTATAGTAATCTTCTTCTATAGTAATTTTCGTCTTCTTTTATAGTAATCATCTTCTTCTTTTATAGTAATCTTCGTCTTCTTTTATAGTAATCTTCTTCTTCTTTTATAATAATCTTCTTCTTTCATAGTAATAGTCTTCTTCTTTTATAGTAATCTTCTTCTTCTTTTATAGTAATCTTCTTCTTCTTTTATAGTAATCTTCTTCTTCTTTTATAGTAATCTTCTTCTTTCATAGTAATAGTCTTCTTCTTTTATAGTAATCTTCTTCTTCTTTTATAGTAATCTTCTTCTTCTTTTATAGGAATCTTCTTCTTCTTTTATAGGAATCTTCTTCTTCTTTTATAGGAATCTTCTTCTTCTTTTATAGGAATCTTCTTCTTTTATAGGAATCTTCTTCTTCTTTTATAGTAATCTTCTTCTTCTTTTATAGTAATCTTCTTCTTTTATAATCTTATTTTATAGTAATCTTCTTCTTTTTATAGTAATCTTCTTTTATAGTAATCTTCTTCTTCTTTTATAGTAATCTTCTTCTTCTTTTATAGTAATCTTCTTCTCATTCTCATATTTACTCACTATGATACATCAGCCATTTTTGGAAGACCTCTCTTCAAATAGATTATTTCATATTGTCCACTAACTTCTACTCTTTACTCCATTAGGAAATCGTCCATCTGTAAGATCATTGACGTAGTGAACGGTGAGGGACCCCATGGTCCACGTGCTGGTTTGGCCCTGGCCAATGAACACCATGCTGACAACAGAGAGGCCCTGATGCCCGTGATGGCACAACACTTCACTGATGCCAAGGTGAGACATGGCTCCACAGACACAGGCCATGAGTGGTATGAGAATGTATTTATGTCATATAGATCCATCTCAGCAGGCAAAACTGGTTGCAAAGACATCACTACGACAACCTTTACGATGCCATGATACGGTTTTATGCTGGTTGTCAACGTCTTTTTAGCAACCATCAACAGACCTCTTTATCTGTTTGTAATCTCTCTGTTTCAGGGTGGTTCTAACCTGGTGATTAGTAGAACAGGTCCTGTCAACGGCAGCAACCGCAGTAAGAGATGCCAATTCTTCCAGAGGGAGAGACGTAATACAAATACAAGCCAGGTAAAGTCGTCAGACGTGAACTTGATGCTACTAGAGAGCCTTTCCTCAACATCAATACTGAACCAAAATATTAAAAAAAAAAAAACGCAACATGCAACAATTTCAACAATTTTACTGAGTTACAGTTCATATGAGGAAATCAGTCAATTGAAATAGCCAATCAGAATGAGTTTTTCCCCACAAAAGGGCTTTATTACAGACAGAAATACTCCTCAGTTTCATCAGCTGTCAAGGGTGGCTGGTCTCAGATGATCCCACAGGTGAAGAAGCCGGATGTGGAGGTCCTGGGCTGGCGTGGTTACACCTGGTCTGCGGTTGTGAGGCCGGTTGAACGTACTGCCAAATTCTCTAAAATGACGTTGGAGGCAGCTTATGGTAGAGAAATTAACATTAAATTATCTGGCAACAGGTCTGGTGGACATTCCTGCAGTCAGCATGCCAATTGCACGCTCCCTCAAAACTTTAGACATCTGTGGAATTGTGTTGTGTGACAAAACTGAACATGTTAAGAGTGGCCTTTTATTGTCCCCAGCACAAGGTACACCTGTGTAATGATCATGCTGTTTAATCAGCTTCTTGATATGCCACATCTGTCAGGTGGATGAATTATCTTGGTAAAGGCGAAATGCTCAGTAACAGGGAGGTAAACAAATTTGTGCACAACATTTGAGAGAAATAAGCTTGTTGTGTGTATGGATTTTTGTATTATTTCAGCTCGTGAAACATAGAACCAACACTTCACATGTTGCGTTTATATTTTGGTTCAGTATAGTTTACAGAGTGGAGTATTGTTATACAATGACAAACTAACAAATATCTAAAATCTCCTCCTCTCCTCTATCTCTAGGCTGAGAACAGAATGTGTCTGTACGAGGCAGGGAAGACCGTGCTGTGTTACGAGGATAAGGTAGACGCTCAGTCCCTCCAGCCCTCCAGCCTGCAGATCCTGTTTGGGCCACTAGGGGGCTTACAGAGCTCCATGGGTAGCAGTCAGGGAAGCAGCTCTGGGACCACTGAGACAAGCGAAGAGAGCCACGAGACAGGAGACTCCGGTCACTACTCCAACGAAGACATGAGCAACGAGAGTGAGATCACTAATCCGTCCGCAGCTACGTCCGGCCGTAATTCCCGGCATCCGTCCTTCGGTTTGGAGTTGGATGACAGGTCAACTCCAGAGGATGAAGAGTGTTTAGAAGTGGAGGAAGAAGGAAAGCCTGGTTTTAAAGTGGAATCTGAGGTGACGCCACCAAGCCACCCCTACCATCATCACCATCACCTCCACCGGCCTGGTCATGACACTGTCCAGCAGCCCTCACGTCCCTGTTCCCTCTCGGCTGAGGAAGCTGCTTATCCTGTCCAGGGCATGGTCCAGTCAGCAGGCTCCTCCTGATGATAGGCTACCCAGCCTGAATGTGACTTATCTACAGCTGAAGCTGCCCACTTCTCTCCCTTCTTGGCCTCCTGAAAACAGGTCCTTGGGCATGGAACATACGAGGAGTTATGAGGAGGGATCAGGAAGTTGAAGATTGAGGAGGAAACGGGTGTTTTCTTCAGGTCTACCTCGGGATATTTGTAATGAATGTTGTTGTTTTCCTGTTTCATTTTGATCTCATTTTCTGTCTGTCTGGTTTTCGTCTGTGTGTCTGTTCGGTCTTTAGGGCTGTTTTTTTTTTAACACAGATCAAGCCTGGTCCTGGATTGGTGACAGGTATGTTATGGGATCCTGAAAAGCATGTTTAGTGATAGTCTCCATTCCAAGGGGCTTCTTTGTACAGGACCAGGCTTAATCTGTATCCGGGGAAACGAGTCCTTAATGTCTGTTCTAAACCAAAGCTCACGCCAAAAATGAATATTCAAAAGAATGTCAAAAAATGTTATTGCTTTTGTGATAAATTTTCTAATATGTTAAAGTAGATGTATTTCTTCCACTGAAGTAGAGGGTGTAGTTGGTGAACCCTCATTGCTGATTGTCTACCTCAGTGACTCTGATTGTATATAGTACTACCTCATCTTAACAGTATATTGTGCAGTACTGTATATAGTACTACCTCATCTTAACAGTATATTGTGCAGTATTTCCCCATAACTCAGGGAATGAAGTTGAAAACATTGAATGATGAGTCTCTTCAGTATAGTTCTATTTGAGTAAAATCAAGTAACCAAAAATAAACATTTAACCGGCATTTCCAGTGCACCAGACCTTAAAAGCTTTAAAATGGCCTCATAGCGTGGAAACGGGCTTTGCAGATGATTGTAGATATAGAGATCCAAAGAAAGAAGTGTTTGTAAATTCCTCTTTGAGTTGAATGCATTTCTTATTGTAAATTTCAAGACAAGTTTTATACCAGGTTGAAAGCTTTAACTCTTTGACTGTATTTCAGACGATTGTTCTCCGTTTGCATTCTATCTAAATCACTGATGCTAACACAGATGACACTGATGCTAACACAGATGACACAGATGAGCAAAAACTGGGCAAAAACCCACTGAGCAAAAACTGGTTCAATCAATGTTGTTTTCCACGTCATTTCAACAACAAAAAAATCTATGTGATAACATTGAATCAATGTGAAAAACTGATTGGATTTGAAAAAAAAAAGTAATCACTGTTAAATGGAATTCCATATTTTTTCAGCTTTTAACCTAAGTCCAATGACATGGCAACATTTTTTTGTTAATTTCATGTTATAGTTGACAACTCAACCAGGTGTAATTTAAAACTAGACGTTGAACTGACGTCTGTGCACAGTGTTGTGCTATTAGATGCCTTCTATCTAGATCATTGATGCTAAACGCAACAGTGACAGAGATGTGCTATTAGATGCCAAAGAGTTGTCTACTTCCTCAGATGGGGAGGACTGATGGGTCCTCCAGACAGATAAGATGGGGAGGACTGATGGGTCCTTCAGACAGATCAGATGGGGAGGACTGATGGGTCCTCCAGATAGATAAGATGGGGAGGACTGATTGGTCCTTCAGACAGATCAGATGGGGAGGACTGATGGGTCCTCCAGATAGATAAGATGGGGAGGACTGATGGGTCCTTCAGACAGATCAGATGGGGAGGACTGATGGGTCCTCCAGATAGATAAGATGGGGAGGACTGATGGGTCCTTCAGACAGATCAGATGGGGAGGACTGATGGGTCCTCCAGATAGATAAGATGGGGAGGACTGATGGGTCCTCCAGATAGATAAGATGGGGAGGACTGATGGGTCCTCCAGATAGATCCTTGGAATGATGTAATAGAAGCCAGGGTTGGGATCTGTTCCATTTCAAATCAGTGGGAGTAAACTGACATTCCAATTCCAATGCTTTTCAATGAGCAAAGTTGGCATCTTGAATTTTTGTTAACTTCCAGAATTGACTGAATTGGAATGGAATTGAGTCCAACCCTGACAGTAGTTGCTGCTCACACAGGACCAAAGAATCCAGTCAGTGTATTGACAGTGATAGTGGGTGGTTGATGTTTTTTTTTGGGGTTTCATCCATCAACCAGATTCTAACCTGGCTACTACAATATTCTGTATTCTAACCTGGCTATTACTATATTCTATATTTCAGTGTGACAATACGACAAGGATTCTGACTATCAAATCGATAACGACTATGTGTGAAGAGCAACATAATCAAGTTTTATGTCTTTGAAAAGCAAATAATCTTAACCAAAGAATAATTTTAAGTCACTGTTGTTTATTCATTAGTTCTTTGGTTTTTACATTTTTTACATAACAGTATTTGCATAATGTGATATGTTTCTAGGATTTTGATTCTCTGGAAAGGGTGTGATTTATAGTCGATTCGTTGTGGTGCCAAGTTCCATTTTGTTTAGAGCGGCTTGAGAGGTCCAAAAGTGTTCCGTTTTGTTGTCAATGTGATTGTTGTTCAAGAGATTTCACTTTAAAGGTCTTAAAAGTTAACGTTGAGACTTTTAAAACATTTGTTATTGTTTTGTTCTTTTAGGATAATTTTATTGAGTGTTAACGCATATTTTTCATAGATAGATATAACAAAAAGTTTGGGCTATTTTCCCTCTGTCTGTGTTCTCAGAGCTAGTGGCAGGTTAGTCAGTGATCCTGTTGCCATTGCAGGACTCCAATTGAACATTTTGAATGTGTCGCTTATTGTTAGTATTTAACAAAAATAATTGTTGTCATTTCCTGTTTTTGTAATGCATATTTACTATACCATACCATTTTATAATTTTTGTTCTCTCAATTGTTAAAACAAAGGTGTTTCTGTGTTACAATGCACAAGCCAAACTGTTTGGTCCTCTCAAGATTGTCTCATCACTTGAATAAAACTGTTCCTGAAAAACTATTCCAGTCTGGTGCAGTGGTGCTGTTTTGTGGTAGTGTTTTTTGTAATTCTCAGTTGATGTGGATGAGATACAATGAGGACATTGTTTCACCTCAATGTAAAAATGTAAAAAAATACACAGTATACAGCATTGATTGATATGTGGATGTAAGGGTCCATCCCAAATAGCACCCTATTCCAGATGTAGTGCACTACTTTAGACCAGGGCCATAGGGTGCACTGCATTTGACCAGGGCCAATGGGGGATAGGGTGCACTTCTTTTGACCAGGGCCAATGGGGGATAGGGTGCACTACTTTTGACCAGGGCCAATGGGGGATAGGGTGCACTGCTTTTGACCAGGGCCAATGGGGGATAGGGTGCACTACTTTGGCCCTGGTCTAATGGGGGATAGGGTGCACTGCTTTTGACCAGGGCCAATGGGGGATAGGGTGCACTACTTTTGACCAGGGCCAATGTAGAATAGGGTGCACTACTTTTGACCAGGGCCAATGGGGAATAGGGTGCACTACTTTTGACCAGGGCCCATAGTTGCCCTATTTTTTTTTGTTGAAGAATTATTTGCAGTGTAAACAAATGTGCAATTCAAATTTCAGCAGATATAAATAGGTAATCGGTGAATTGTTAACTTATTTGGGATCGGTGTCCCGTCCACGGGACGGTCGAGCTAACGTAGGCTAATGCGATTAGCATGAGGTTGTAAGTAACAAGAACATTTCCCAGGACATAGACATATCTGATATTGGCAGAAATCTTAAATTCTTGTTAATCTAACTGCACTGTCCAATTTACAGTAGCTATTACAGTGAAATAATGCCATGCTATTGTTTGAGAGTGCACAATTTTGAACATGAAAAGTTATTAATAAACAAATTAGGCACATTTGGGCAGTCTTGATACAACATTTTGAACAGAAATGCAATGGTTCACTGGATCAGTCTAAAACTTTGCACATACACTGCTCCCATCTAGTGGCCAAAATCTAAATTGCACCTGGGCTGGAATAATACATTATGGCCTTTCCCTTGCATTTCAAAGATGAAATGTTTGTTTTTGTTGTTTCAAAGAACGTTTGTTTTTTTCTTTGTATTATCTTTTACCAGATCTATTGTGTTATATTCTCCTACATTCCTTTCACATTTCCACAAACTTCAAAGTGTTTCCTTTCAAATGGTACCAAGAATATGCATATCCTTGCTTTAGGGCCTGAGCTACAGGCAGTTCGTTTTGGGTATGTCATTTTAGGCGAAAATTGAAGAAAGGGGCAGATCCTTAAGTTAAAGCTAGAATCCTTAGTTGCTACATCCACTTTTAGACTTATTAATAATACATGCCCATCGATTCTTTAAGAATATAACTTATAAACATCTCATGGCCTTAGTTTAACTTAGTTTAAGTGGAATTATGTTAAAAATATATATACAGTACCAGTCAAAAGTTTGGACACATCTACTCATTCAAGGGTTTTTCTTTATATTTACTGTTTTCTACATTGTAGAATAATATTGAAGACATCAAGACTATGAAATAACACATATGGAATCATGTAGTAACCAAAAAAGTGTTCAACTAATGAAAATATATTTTAGATTTTAGATTCTTCAAAGTAGCTTACCCCTTTGCCTTGATGACAGCTTTGCACACTCTTGGCATTCTCTCAACCAGCTTCATGAAGAATGCTTTTCCAACAGACTTGAAGGAGTTCCCACATATGCTGAGCACTTGTTGACTGCTTTTCAAATAGCCCTTACACAGCCTGGAGGTGTGTTTTGGGTCATTGTCCTGTTGATAAACACTAAGCGCAAACCAGATGGGATGGCGTTTCTCTGCAGAATGCTGTAGGAGCTATGATGGTTGAGTGTGCCTTGAATTCTAAATAAATCACTGACAGTGTCACCAGAAAAGCACCCTCATACCATCACACCCTCCTCTTCCATGCTTCACGGTGGGAAACACACATTCCGAGATCATCGGTTCGATCTACTCTGCGTCTCACAAAGACACGGCGGTTGGAACCAAAAATCTCAAATTTGGACTCATCAGACCAAAGGACAGATTTCCACCAGTCTAATGTCCATTGCTCGTGTTTCTTGGCCCAAGCAAGTATCATCTTCTTATTGGTGTCCTTTAGTAGTGGTTTCTTTGCAGCAATTTGACCATGAAGGCCTGATTCACACAGTCTCCTCTGAACAGTTGATGTTGAGATGTGTCACATGAACTCTGTGAAGCATTTATTTGGGCTGCAATCTGAGGTGCAGTTAACTCTAATGAATTTATCCTCTGCAGCAGAGGGAACTCTGGGTCTTCCTTTCCTGTGGCTGTCCTCATGAGAGCCAGTTTCATCATAGTGCTTGATGGTTTTTGCGACTGCACTTGAAGACACTTTCAAAGTTCTTTACATTTTCCGCATTGACTGACCTTCATGACTGATGGACTGTTGTTTCTCTTTGCTTATTTGAGCCGTTCTTGCCATAATATGGACTTGGTCTTTTACCAAATAGGGCCATCTTCTTTATACCACCCCTACCTTGTCACAACACAACTGACTGGCTCAAACGCATTAAGAAGAAAGTAAATTCCACAAATTAACTTTTATCAAGGCCCGCCTGTTAATTGAAATGCATTCCAGGTGACTACCTCATGAAGCTGGTTGAGAGAATGCCAAGAGTGTGCAAAGCTGTCATCAAGGTAAAGGTTGGCTACTTTGAAGAATCTCAAATATATTTTGATTTGTTTAACACTTCAAATAAAGAAAAACCCTTGAATGAGTAGGTGTGTCCAAACTTTTGACTGGAACTGTATATATACATATATATATATGTAACATAAATACTGCCCATATCTTATGTGTTGCTCACTATAAAAATACGATTTAGGGATTACTTTGAAGAAGAAAGGGTCCAATGGTTTTATATTCCACCTGGCCCGGAGCTCCCCCCACCGTGTCGTGTCTTACACCGTTCTGCAATCTGCTGCATCACAGAAGGAAAGAGAGGGAGCGACTTTAGAGAGTGGTGCGGACCAGTTCAAACATACGGTCATTGTTGTATGGCCTAGCCCATATATATGTGCTGTGTCTGCACTGCAGGTGTGAAAGTTCAATCTCGCGCCCGTTTTTGTAGAAAACCTGATATTTACATACTTTTTTTTGTTTTGTTGTTGCCATGTCAGAGGAGATGGAAGAAACAAGGCCCGCCACCGATGAGGCAACCCACAAGGAACAGCAGGTCAGATTTGAGTTATTTTGATGCTAGCATGCTAATGCTACATTGCCAGTAGCTTGCTAGACATGATAATGGTCAATTATGGATGTCCTAAGTAGAATTTTTAATTAGCGAGCAACTTGGTTAGTGTATTTGAAATGTATCATCGCCGTGCATAATCATTATTTTAGTTATCAAGATGAGTTAACGTGTTCAAAGTTAGCTAGCAAAACACAAGTCTTCCTCAATTCACCGCTAGTTAGCTCTGTATGGTAGCTAACCAGCTAACTATATGTTGTCCGTATTGTTTTGCGTTCATGCTTGCCGCTGAGCTACTCCTTCCCCACTGCTGCTACGCAGAAGGCCAACTCTGTGTGCTGCTAGCTAGTAAACTAACCACAGCCATTTAGATAATCAAACCAAAAGACCACCTTTTCTCGAGAGATTCACAGCTAGTAGTTCAACTAACCGTGACTTGTCAACCTCGAGATTGATAAAACTATATTGCTGCCTGAACTATGATGCTACTAACGTCATGACATTAACGTTACACCATAACATGACATGTCACCCCATCTCTCCATGCTTGTTTTTTTTTTTATACTGTGTGTTCTTCTGCCAACACAAGGAGATCGATGATAACATCATCAGTCCTGAGAAGGCAGAGGAGGTGAAACTGAAGGCCAGGTACCCTCATCTTGGAGCCAAGCCTGGGGGCTCTGACCTGCTCCGGAAACGCCTTCAGAAAGGGGTGTGTGTGTGTTTGTTTTCAGAGCGATTCAGTGTTTTCAATAGTCACATGTACAGGGCTGCACGTGTGATTGCAGGGTACATTGGGCTCCCGAGTGGCGCAGCGGTCTTAAGGATTTTATCTCCGTGCAAGAGGCGTCACAAGAGGCGTCACTACAGGCACCCTGGTTCGAATCCAGGCTGTATCACAACCGACCGTGATTGGTAGTCCCGTAGGGCGGCGCACAATTGACCCAGTAAAGACCGTTGAGGGGATGGGGGGGGAAATGTCCATAGGGGGAACAGCATGCAGAGTAAAGACCGTTGAGGGATGGGGGGATGTCCATAGGGGGAACAGCATGCAGAGTAAAGACCGTTGAGGGCATGGGGGGGGTGTCCATAGGGGAACAGCATGTAAGGTAAGTGACTTGAATGGGTGGTGGTGGTGGGGAATTCCCAAGCTGTCCCTCATACCATCACGGTCACCTAATCATCCCCAGCTTACAATTGGCTCATTCATCCCCTCCTCTCCCCTGTAACTATTCCCCAGGTCGTTGTTGTAAATGAGAATGTGTTCTTAGTCAACTTACCTGGTAAAATAAATGCTGTTCCCCCTATGGACATCCCCCATTTTATTTTTATTACCATTTTCATTATTTTAATTTCACTTAGTGCTGCATGTTGGAGCTCAGAGCCTAAGAGTATTTTTTTATTGTACCTTTTATTTAAGTAGGCAAGTCAGTTATGAACAAATTGCAACGGTTAACACGTTTGAGTGACTTTATATATGTCCTCAGTGGAGACCGTGAGTGTGTAACCCACATTGTCATTGCAGCAAGGGTCATTGTGCTCGAATCGTGAGGAAAATGCTCCTCTGGTAGGGTGGCGTTGGTGACCGCGATGTGGCTGGCTTTCTTAAGAGCCCCTGCCACATACTGCCTTGTGTCCGACCCGCTGAATTGCTCCTCCACTTTGTCCCTATACTTGTTTCGACATCTTGAACGATCTGCGTAGGTCGTATTTGTACTGTTTAACCAAACAATTGTCCCCGGTAACCTTGCCGTGTTTATAAGCAGCATCTGTCTCTTTCAGTTTTCCTACAAGCCTCCTATCGATCCAAGTTTGTTGATTCGGGAACGTTTTGAAGACGCTATCGGTATCACGTAATTTATGCATTTTGTTTTTTAAATGTATTAATCCGGTGACAGTCTTGTGTATTCATGTTATCTCCAGAGGTGACCCGGAACATATTCCAGTCCATGTGATCAAAGCAGTCTTGGAGTGTGAATTCTGATTGGTCAGACCAACGCTGTACAGACCTGACCACCGGAACTTCCCTCTTGAGTTAAATCTTTTTTAATTTCACCTTTATTTAACCAGGTAGTTCTATATGATGTCATAATACAGGTAGGCCAGTTGAGAACAAGTTCTCATTTACAACTGCGACCTGGCCAAGATAAAGCAAAGCAGTGCGACAAAAACAACAACACAGAGTTACACACAAACAAACGTACAGTCAATAACACAAAAGAAAAATCTATGTACAGTGTGTGCAACATAGAGGCAAAATAATTACAATTTAGCATTAACGCTGGAGTGATGGATGATGATGTGCAAGTAGAGATACTGGGGTGCAAAAGAGCAAGAGGGTAAGTAATAATATGGGGATGAGGTAGTTGGGTGTGCTATTTTACAGATGGGCTGTGTACAGGTACAGTGATCGGTAAGCTGCTCTGACAGCTGATGCTTAAAGTTAGAGAGGGAGACATGAGTCTCCAGCTTTAGTCATTTTTGCAATTCGTTCCAGTCATTGGCAGCAGAGAACTGGAAGGAAAGGCGGCCAAAGGAAGTGTTGGCTTTGGGGATGACCATCTATTATGCCCCTATGATTGTACCCTACAAACACAACAATTTGGTAGCTGTAGTTGCACTGAAAATGTAAACTAGATTTATTTTCATTTTACATTTGCCTACTTGCGCAGCAATGCATTTGTTATGGAATCATTCTCATGCTTTTTAATAGGCATCCGTTTTTCTTTTCTGGGAAAGAGAGTCAGACTTCTCTGAACTGAAACAACACCTTTTTAAAGGCTGTACTATGAATGTGATAAATCATAAAATTACCTTTTTTTTATTTTTTTTTATCACAATTCAGAGATGGCCTTTCGTATGGTCACTAGGGGGAAACGCTGTTCAATCTACTGCAGTCATGGCTACCAGACTACTCACCTTACTGCTGTCCTCTTCCCACTCAGCAACCATGGTAGTTTTATGACGTTCTTAGGTTCTCTGCTGTGTGCCTCTCCTCCGTGTTGTCAGTATGTACTTCCTGTCCCACTTCTCGTCAATATGACGGCTTGTTGCGGTGCTGTATGACAGCGTGTTCATAGATGTCCAACAATCTGTCGTTAATGCCCACGTATTGTGTGAGAGCTCGCGCTTTGTCCGTTGTACAATTTCTCCATCCGGGCCTTTGTGGGTTTTTTTTTTTTAGATGTGGCATCTTGTAGTAGTTCTACATACAGCGCATTCAGACCCCCTAGACCTTTACCACATTTTGTTACGTTACAGACTTATTCTCAAATGGTTGAGAATTGTATTTATATAATCCATCTACACACTACCCTATAATGACAAAGCAAAAACAGGTTTTAAAAAAAATAATTTTTTGCAAATGTATAAAAATATAAACGGATACCTTTTTTATTTACGTAAGTATTCAGACCCTTTGCTATGAGACTCGAAATTGAACTCCGGTGAATCCTGTTTCTACAACTTCATTGGCGTTCACCTGTGGTAAATTCAATTGATTGGACGTGATTTGGATAGGCACACACCTGTCTATATAAGAACACAGTGGCCTCCATCATTCTAAAATGGAAGAAGTTTGGAACCACCAAGACTCTTGCTCGAGCTGGCCGACCGGCAAAACTGAGCAATTGGGGGAGAAGGGCCTTGGTCAGGGAGGTGACCAAGAACCCGATGGTCACTGACAGAGCACCAGAGTTTCTAACTATGGGGATGGGAGAACCTTTCAGAAGGACAACCATCTCTGCAGCACTCCACCAATCAGGTCTTTATGGTCGAGAGTCCAGACGGAAGCCACTCCTCAGTAAAAGGCACATGACAGCCTGCTTGGAGTTTTTTTTTTTTTTTACATTTGCAAGCATTTCTAAAAACCTGTTTTTGCTTGATCGTTTTGGGGTGTTGTGATGTCATTATGGGGTATTGTGATGTCATTATGGGATGATGTGATGTCATTATGGGGTGTGTGTAGATTGAAATCCATTTTAGAATAAGGCTGTAACGTAACAAAATGTGGAATAAGTCAAAGGGGTCAGATTTTACTTTCCAAAAGCACTGTATGCCATCAGGGCTTTGAAGCCGACATTCCTCTACCATTGACGATGGCGCGCATATCAACTGCAATCATTTCTGTAGTCAGCGCCGTGATTTTCTCACTCTGTCCCTTATCGCACTGCTGCCAGCAACGGGTTGGGTCTCGCGGTGACTCCCTTTCAGCATTGCACCTGTACTGCTACTGTAGGCCAATTCCAACTCGCAAAAATGGGTTTATTCCACCACCACTTCATTTAACTTTTCAAGGTGTTGCCATGCAGGACTTCACAGCTGTTGCTTCCCTGTCTCTCAGCCATTTATTTCCCGCCAACTGTTAACGACGATGATGTGCAGAGCGATTTTTTTTTTTTATATCCGTGGCAAATAATTAGAAATATGCAAATCTCCTACTAATGTTACAGCATTGTTGCGTTAGGTATTTAATTGAAATGTTTCACTTTTATGAAGATAATTTTGATCTGGACCTGTTATGGGAGTTTTGTGATAACTGCACTGGGACTTTAATTTGGTAAAAGGTTAAAGGTTCACATCCTTAGACCTGTACCATAGCTAATCTGTGTTTTATGTTTTGTGTCTCTACAGCAAAAGTTCTTTGACTCTGGGGACTACAACATGGCCAAGGCTAAGGTGAAGAACAAGCAGCAGCTCCCTGCAGTGACGCCGGCTGAGAAGGCAGAGATAACCGGGGACCACATCCCCACACCCCAGGACATCCCCCAGAGGAAGCCCTCTATCGTGGCTAGCAAACTGGCTGGCTGAGTGGGTTGATGGAACTAGAAACTTTGGAACTTTTTTGTTCTGTTACCATTCCGTCACTTGCTCCTCTTGTTCTCTCTCTCTCTCTCAGCCGGTCTCAATTAGTTCCCTATGTCTACCGCTTGGCACTAACACTTCAATGCATGCAGATTTTGCTGGCCCTTCCACCATATTCCTCACATTTGTTCAAACATTGAAGAGGTGAGGGGGGGAGCCAAGGGAGAGGGGGCCAGGGAGCCAAGGCTGGGGTGTGGCCATGGGGAAGGGTTATGGTGGGAATGGGGTAGGGAGCCAAGGATAGGGGTGTGGCCATGGGGATGGGTTATGGTGGGAATGGGTAGGGAGCCAAGGATAGGGGTGTGGCCATGGGGGAGGGTTATGGTGGGAATGGGTAGGGAGCCAAGGATAGGGGTGTGGCCATGGGGGAGGGTTAGGGAGCCAGTTACCTCTACTAGGCCTCGGTCTTCGGCCCTCCTTTCTTTCATTCCTGCACCTTCTACATTCAGGAAGTATTCACACCCCTTCCCCTTTTCCACATGTTGTTACGTTACAGCCTTATTCTAAAATGGATTCAATAAAAAAAACATGTCCTCATCAATCTACACAACATCCCATAATGACAAAGCGGAAACAGGTTTATATAACTTTGTAAATGTATTTAAAAAAAAATTAAAAATGAAATACCTCATTTACATAAGTAATGAGACTCAATTAAGCTCAGGTGCATCCTGTTTCCATTGATCATCCTTTATGTTTCTACAACGTCTGCTGTGGGGATGTTTTTCAGCGGCAGGGACTGGGAGACTAGTCAGGATTGAGGGAAAGATGAACGGAGCAAAGTACAGAGAGATCCTTGATGAAAACCTGCTCCAGAGTGATCAGGACCTCAGACTGGAGCGAAGGTTCACCTTCCAACAGGACAACTACACTGAGCACATAGCAAAGACAACGCAGGAGTGGCTTCGGGACAAGTCTCTGAATGTCCTTGAGTGGCCCAGCCAGAGCCTGGCCTTGAACCCAATCGAACATCTCTGGAATGACCTGAAAATAGCTGTGCAGCAACGCTCCCCATCCAACTTGACAGAGCATGAGAGGATCTGCAGAGAGGAATGGGAGAAACTCCCCAGATACGTGTTCCAAGCTTGTAGCGTTTTACCCAAGAAGACTCAAGGCTGTAATCGCTGCCGAAGGTGCTTTAACAAAGTACTGAGTAAAGGGTCTGAATACTTTTATATACATTTCCCCCCAAAAAACTATTTTTGCTTTGTCTTTATGGGGTATTGTGTGTAGATTTGATCAGGGGGTAAAACGATTTAATACATTTTAGATTAAGGCTGTAACGTAACAAAATGTGGAAGAAGTCAAGTGGTCTGAATACTTTCCGAAAGCGCTGTACAAATTCTAAAATGAAAATCGAGCAGAAAGAATCTTGAGGAAAATTGCTGCCGGAGGATCACTGTCCTAGTGGTTTAAATGATAAGTTAAAATATATATTTTTGTTTTTTGCAAAGTGTACTCCAGAGGGCCTATATATCTACTGTGGTGACTGATTGAAACCATATATAGCCTATCACCACGTATCTGAGAGGACAAAGTCAATATTTTAGACATGTGTTTTACCTCCTATATATTCCATTGACATTTTCAATTATGAGGTAATAGTATAGAACAATCTGATTTATCCTTCTAATTACAATTCTGATCCCACCCCTGCCTTCTTAGCCTAGTCACACTTCTGTTTACGCTGTCTTGCCAGTGCCAACTCTTATGGGCCAAACCAGCACAAACGGATCTGGGACCATCAGGCTATGCCCTCTTCCTCTCCAATGTCCGACGCTATGTTCTTTGTTTTGATACGTTGATTGAAAATAGCCTGTGTCATGCAGTAGCTGTTGTTAGTTAGCTAGCTAGCTAGTCATGTTCCAATGAATATTTGCAGCATTGGCTCGCCTATAGTCCTTAAAAAGGCTGCTGTTGTATATTACGAATGTATAATGTATATATTGGGCTTCCGAGTGGCGCAGCGGTCTAAGGCACTGCATTTCAGTGCTAGAGGCGTCACTGCAGACACCATGGTTCGAATTCAGGCTGTATCACAACCGGCCGTGATTTGGAGTCCCATAGGGCGGCGCACAATTGGCCCAGCGTCGTCCGGGTTAGATTTTGGCCGGGGGTAGGCCGCCATTGTAAATAAGAATTTGTTCTTAACTGACTTGCCTAGTTAAATTTTAAAATAAAAATGAATGCATCTCTTAACAGTTATGAGCTGCTGTTTTCTCTTGGGCAATATTTGCCCATTCACTCCAGTGAGAGATTCTCTGCTTGTGTCTAAAATGGCATCCTAATTCCCTATAAATAGGCCCTGGTCAAAATAAGTGCACTACATAGGGAATACGACCTCTGAACCTAAGCCCAGGAATGCCTGCCACTATCTGACACTCAAGTCATTTAGGTTTAATCGTCAAGCAACTCACTTAGATGTTGGTCTGAAGGGTGTGCATGTGCATTGACTGTCACGTTATGCCATTTTTTTTTGTTTTGTTTTGTAAATAAACTAGTTTTGCACAATAGCTTTGTCTGGACTTTGCCTTTAAAAAAAAAAAAAAAAAAAAAAAAAAAAATATATATATATATATATATATATATATATTCTCAATTTTAATTTTTACTGTAAGTATAATACAATTATGTCGACCATGCATCGTTCCTTTATATTTGCATGTTGATTCATCCAGTACCCCACACTGTTGGCTGCTTTTCTAAACAGAACGGTTCAAATGTAATGGAGTCTTCATAGTCCAAAAGGGTTGATTTTATTTTATCTACTTGACACATTTGTACTTAGACAAATCTGGGCCATATTATTGATAACATCACTACATAAATATAGTTTTTTCAGTGGTGACCTGTCATTCAGGGCAGAGCCCCACCTGTTTAGCATGTCATTTTGGCATTAATAAATGTCCCATCAGTTTGCAAACAATTAAACAAATAAATAAAACTAATCATTGACTTAATAAAGCCGCATACAAACATGGTCTCTTTTTTATTTTGCTTTCTTGAGTACGGCAGCTCCAAAATGCAGGTGTTTCAGTCTAGCTCAGTGCTTTCTGTGGCGGAGGGGCAGCCAGTGGAAAATACAGAGTCTAGGGGTTGGTAATGTTCTCTAGTTACGCCGTGATTGGCTCAGTGTTCTGTCACTCATGGGGACCCTACATCACCTCCAAATCTAAGGGTAGAGATCGAAAATTCAAGCCCCTTGGGTGCTGCCATAATTACATTAGAAGTGCCCATCCAAGAAGGCTCAAGGTCTTTGGCCACAGATAAAACGTAATTTGACGTCATTTTATCTACAGTAGCTTTGATTGGACTGATCATGTCAATCATACTTTAAAAAATCTTAGCTAGCAAGCTAGCAGTCATCGTCATGGATCACGTCATCAGGTTTTTTTTTCCAGAGTTCCCAGTTTGGGAAGTTTGATGACAAAATTTGCCCATGAAGGACTGCAGCGCCACCTTCCTGTTCAAGTGAGCACAACACAACAAGGTGAGTCCAAAAATGTCTTGTATGCTGCTGCATAAAGGATGTAATATGCCAGGGAGATATGAATACGGTAGCTAAGAAAGTAATACTAAGTGTATACTGTTAGTAGCCCATATTCCTCACCCTAATAATTTGGTCTATTTTCCCCTCTTAATTTCGCCTACTGTTCTGAATTGCTGGTGCACATGTATCCTATAACCTGTTTTAGAGAAATGTAATCATTGAATATTGTCAGAGCTTTCATTGTCTGCTTATATGCCCCCTTTACCCTACGGTTCTGACTTGGTGTACAGGGAGAACACTGTAAGAACGGCCCATGTTCTGAATTCTTTCGAAGTACATTTCAAAAGCACTGAACAAATAGTTATGTTGACTACGTCCGTCCTAGCTCGCTCATTAATGTCTTAATCGAAATGACGGATTGCGTTTTATCCACTCGTCGTCCCCTTATGCCATAGTTTGTACATCTCAATTGTCAGTAGAAACCACATTTTGTCTAAGCAAGTCAGCCATATTAGCAATGTTTTTGTTTAATGAAGCTGACTGAACTGTTTCACTGCCAAATGATCAGGCTCTGCTGATAACCAGGTGTAGCAGTGGTAAGGTGTTGGGTCTCTGCTGTTGGGTCAGCTTTATGTAGGCCCTAACAGTTTGAGGGCACCATTATAGTGAAATTAGTGTTTTGTAGTGGCATTGCTGGCATGCATCTCCCATTTTTTTGTGGGGCTTGCCCCACCAAGATTTACATGCTAAAATCGCCACTGGTTGTTTTTGGTTTACAGATTAATTTGTAGATGGTGAAAATTAGCAATTATTTTGATTGACATGACAATCCAATAGTCTGGCTCCAGCAGATACCTCCTCAGGGCACAGACGCTTCGAAGCATGAGGCAGGATGTCGAATGGTGTCAGACGATGCTAGTAGCTACCTACCTACAGTAAATTATCAGACCGAAAACATGCAAGGAAAAGTGATCAGGTGAAATTATGAAAGCGAATAGAAAGAAAAATACAGCTTCTCTCTATCCAATCATAGCAACAGGATCAACGTACAGCCCACCCTTTTTTTTTTATTTACAAACTAGCGAGTTGAGTTATTTAGGCCACACAAACGACTGACTCAAAGACAGTACATTATGGTTTATAAACTGTGATTGACTGACATAAGAGACGCTGGCTGGTACCCGAAAATAACCCCGGATCATACTCGGATCATAATCGTATCCAGAAAATTGCCCATATCCGTTAGGATACTATTTTTGTCGGCACACCTCTACTGAATGTCTCATCCCCTCTGTCTCAGTATGTGTAGCCCATCTATCTGATGCTGTCTGGTCAAAAACAGTATGACAATGTTGTCGCCCATAGCATGAAATCCACGGGAAGCCAGCGAGCATTTTAGTTGTCACTGTATTAGACTAAGCATAGTTGGTTAGATTAAATGTTGAAGTTGAAATGGTGCTGGAATAGTGGAGGCAGCACTTTATTTGTGACTTGCGGTAACTCCCTGTGGTTCTAAATCAATAGTTGTTTAGTAGTCCGAAAATGTCGAAAACATTGACTTGCTTGTGTTAAGGATGTCACGCTGCTTGCTTAGCGAGTACCACTTCCTTCGGATTTGTGCCCATACTTGCTGTGAACTCGGGACCTCTGCATTGCTAGCCTACCACCCGGCACCCATGTGCGACACTTTGACCATGCTGTAGTTCATGGAACTGTTAATATTGTAATGAAACATGCTGTAGTTCATGGAACTGTTAATATTGTAATGAAACGTGCTGTAGTTCATGGAACTGTTTATATTGTAATGAAACGTGCTGTAGTTCATGGAACTGTTAATATTGTAATGAAACGTGCTGTAGTTCATGGAACTGTTTATATTGTAATGAAACGTGCTGTAGTTCATGGAACTGTTTATATTGTAATGAAACGTGCTGTAGTTCATGGAACTGTTTATATTGTAATGAAACGTGCTGTAGTTCATGGAACTGTTTATATTGTAATGAAACGTGCTGTAGTTCATGGAACTGTTTATATTGTAATGAAACGTGCTGTAGTTCATGGAACTGTTTATATTGTAATGAAACGTGCTGTAGTTCATGGAACTGTTTATATTGTAATGAAACGTGCTGTAGTTCATGGAACTGTTTATATTGTAATGAAACGTGCTGTAGTTCATGGAACTGTTTATATTGTAATGAAACGTGCTGTAGTTCATGGAACTGTTTATATTGTAATGAAACGTGCTGTAGTTCAGTGAACTGTTTATATTGTAATGAAACGTGCTGTAGTTCAGTGAACTGTTTATATTGTAATGAAACGTGCTGTAGTTCATGGAACTGTTTATATTGTAATGAAACGTGCTGTAGTTCATGGAACTGTTTATATTGTAATGAAACGTGCTGTAGTTCAGGGAACTGTTTATATTGTAATGAAACGTGCTGTAGTTCAGGGAACTGTTGATATCGTAATGAAACGTGCTGTAGTTCATGGAACTGTTTATATTGTAATGAAACGTGCTGTAGTTCATGGAACTGTTTATATTGTAATGAAACGTGCTGTAGTTCAGTGAACTGTTTATATTGTAATGAAACGTGCTGTAGTTCAGTGAACTGTTTATATTGTAATGAAACGTGCTGTAGTTCATGGAACTGTTTATATTGTAATGAAACGTGCTGTAGTTCATGGAACTGTTTATATTGTAATGAAACGTGCTGTAGTTCATGGAACTGTTTATATTGTAATGAAACGTGCTGTAGTTCAGGAACTGTTTATATTGTAATGAAACGTGCTGTAGTTCAGGGAACTGTTTATATTGTAATGAAACGTGCTGTAGTTCAGGGAACTGTTTATATCGTAATGAAACGTGCTGTAGTTCATGGAACTGTTTATATCGTAATGAAACGTGCTGTAGTTCATGGAACTGTTTATATCGTAATGAAACGTGCTGTAGTTCATGGAACTGTTTATATCGTAATGAAACGTGCTGTAGTTCATGGAACTGTTTATATCGTAATGAAACATGCTGTAGTTCATGGAACTGTTTATATTGTAATGAAACAGGCAGGGAGCAGGCTTTGAACCCTCGACCTTCTAGCCCGAAGTCCAGCGCGCTATCGGCTGTGCCGCAAAAACATGCTCAAACGGCAGAGTCGATATCCGCGCCTATAAACTCAGGTTCGTTACAATATTTTGTGGACTTCACTGGACAGTTTTGTGTTGATACAAAGGTGTGGTCGAATTTATTCTGCCACTGTTTCTTCTTATTGTCTCAGCCTTTAGGCCTGTATATCACGTTGTCAAGGCATACGAACTAACAGGTTATAGAGCAAACAACGTAATTATCACAACACATAGATTGTAATATTCCTTCTTATTTTTGGCTTCCCTGGTGATGTGAGAGAGAGAGGGGAAAGCTGACAGGAAAGCGAATGATGCGTGCATATCTTCAATAGCAGGTGATTTTTATCTTTGTACATTTTGTATTTATTAAGAATCCCACTTCCTGCGGTCCAGCAACATTAAGGCAGTTAAATATACAATAACAAAAAAAAGTGTGTGCCCTCAGGTCACTACTCTACAATGCAAAATCCACGTGTATGTAGAGTGCGTGTGTTAGCATGTGTGTGCGTGTCTCTTCACAGTCCCTGCAGTCATTTGTGGGCTGAGCAGGTAGCAAGTCAGTTAAGAACAAATTCTTATTTTTCAATGACTGCCTTGTTTCAGGGGCAGAACGACGGCAGCTACCCTGCCGCTCCTATAAAGGGTTAATACAGACATTAGCAAGCAAGAGTGCGAATTACACCATGACGTTCGGGGCTGTCGCGTGCACTTCATTTTTTTATGAGCCTAATAATAAGACGTAAATTTAAACGGTAAAAAATAATGACCTTTTTAATGAACACAACCAGTTATGATATTTTCATCGGATTGTCATCCAAATCACTTCAACAAGTAGGCTACCTGTGCATGTCCGTCTACTCCAAAACAAATTCCAGCATCCAAACTGCGTGTATACATGCGCCATTTGTGGAATGGAAATACAAAAAATAATAATGACATTCAGCTATTGCTATTGATTAGGCATACATTAATTGATGCGTCTTGCTGACAAATTTAGGGTACTAGGGGGTAACTAGAACAATGTCTAATTGCTGACACACAAAAAGCAACATTTGGAAAATAATTAGTATGATGAATAATTAGTATGATGGTCATGCGTAGACAAATAAACTATACAGGGAAATAAATGGCTACAGTTATTTCATGAAATGTTGTCTCTAGGGGCTAGTTACCCATGGGGAGCCACTTCCTCTGCAACTGAGTTAGGAAGGCTGCCTGTATCTTTGTAGTGATTGTGTGTATGTAAATACACCATCCCAAAGTGTAATAATTAACTTCAGCGTCTGCTTTTTTAAGTTGTTTACATTTACCTATCAGTGCCCTTCTTTGCGAGACATTGAAAAACCTCCCTGGTCTTGGTTGAATCTGTGCTTGAAATTCACTACTTGATTGAGGGACCTTACAGATAATTGTATGTGTGGGGTGCAGAGATGGGGGTAGTCATTCCAAAATCATGCTAACCACATGTTAACCACTATACACAGAATGAGTCCGTGCAACTTATGTTATTTGTTAAGTACATTTTTACTCCTCAACTTATTTAGGCTTTGCCATAAAAAAAAGGGGTTTGAATACTTATTGACTCAAGACATTTCAGCTTTTCTTTATATTTTAATACATTTCTAACGTTTTCTACAAACAAAATTCCACTTTGACATTATGGGTATTGTGTGTAGATCAATGACACGAAAATATAAATGGAATCAATTTTAAATTCAGGCTGTAACACGACCTAAATGGGTAGCCATTGTTTTGCCGACTATACCATGACGTGCTGAGGCAGTAGGACTAACAGCAGAAACGGCGTTAGATTGACACATTCCTTGCTTAAAAACCCCTTAGTCAATGTAAGTAACATAATCAAAAAAAAAAATCCAAAACATAAATCTGTCCGGTTTTTGTTGTTGTTGTTGCATGGGCTGTGTCTCAATCCACCGTATCCACCAATGTCACCCTCCCACATCTGCGATGGAAAGTGGTAGATCTACAGCGCTGTTTGTCAGACCAGAGACCCCCAAAAAAAAAACGGTTTTCTCATGAAGAAAACTTCTGTATCATCCAAAAGGTTTGGCCTACTGACTAATATGACCAGTCTATAGAAAGGAGAGACTCTTACGAACACGATGGGCTTCTCCATTTTGCTCTCACGGGACTCGTCAGAAGTCGGTAACGCTGATGCAGGCGCATCCCCCAAATTCTGAAATTAAATGTTTGTCCCCCACCAGTTTACCCCTACCTACATTTGTATTTATTTTTATTTAACCTTTATTTAACTAGGCCTGTCAGTTAAGTACAAATTCTTATTTATAATGACAGCCTACCAAAAGGCCTCCTGCGGTAACGGGGGCTGGGAATAAAAAAAAAAAAAAAAAATATATATATATATATATAAATATAAATATTGGACAAAACGCACATCACGACAAGAGAGACAACACTACATAAAGAGAGACCTAAGACAACAACATAGCAAGGCAGCAACACATGACAACACAGCATGGTAGGAACACAACATGACAACGACATAGTAGCAACACAACATGGCAGCAGGACAAAACATGGTACAAACATTATTGGGCACAGACAACAGCACAAAGGGCAAGAAGGTAGAGACAACAATACATCACGCAAATCAGCCACAACTGTCAGTAAGAGTGTCCATGATTAAGTCATTGAATGAAGAGATTGAGATAAAACTGTCCAGTTTGAGTGTTTGTTGCAGCTCGTTCCAGTCATTAGCTGCAGCGAACTGAAAAGAGGAGCGACCCAGGGATGTGTGTGCTTTGGGGTCCTTTAACAGAATGTGACTGGCAGATGTTGTATGTGGAGGATGAGGGCTGCAGTAGATATCTCAGATAGGGGGGAGTGAGGCCTAAGAGGGTTTTATAAATAAGCATCAACCAGTGGGTCTTGTGACGGGTAAACAGAGATGATCAGTTTACAGAGGAGTATAGAGTGCAGTGATGTGTCCTATAAGGAGCATTGGTGGCAAATCTGATGGCTGAATAGTAAAGAACATCTAGCCGCTCGAGAGCACCCATACCTGCCGATCTATAAATTATGTCTCCGTAATCTAGCATGGGTAGGAAGGTCATCTGAATCAGGGTTAGTTTGGCAGCTGGGGTGAAAGAGGAGCAATTACGATAGAGGAAACCAGGTCTAGATTTAACTTTAGCCTGCAGCTTTGATATGTGCTGAGAGAAGGACAGTGTACCGTCTAGCCATACTCCCAAGTACTTGTATGAGGTGACTACCTCAAGCTCTAAACCTTCAGAAGGAGTAATCCCACCTGTTGGGAGAGGGGCATTCTTCTTACCAAACCACGTGACCTTTGTTTTGGAGGTGTTCAGAACAAGGTTAAGGGCAGAGAAAGCTTGTTGGACTAAGAAAGCTTTGTGGTAGAGCATTTAACACAAAATCCCGGGTAGGGCCAGCTGAGTATAAGACTGTATCATATGCATATAAATGGATGAGAGCGCTTCCTACTGCCTGAGCTATGTTGTTGATGTAAATTGACAAGAGCGTGGGACCTAGGATCGAGCCTTGGGGTACTCCCTTGGTGACAGGCAGTGGCTGAGACAGCAGATTTTCTGACCTTATACACTGCACTCTTTAAGAGAGATAATTATCAAACCAGACCAAAGACCCCTCAGAGACACCTATACTCCTTAGCAAGAATAGAATGGTCTACCGTATCAAAAGCTTTGGCCAAGTCAATAAGAATAGCAGCACAACATTGCTTAGAATCAAGGGCAATGGTGACATCATCGAGGACCTTTAAGTTTGCAGTGACACATCCATAACCTGAGTGTAAACCAGATTGCATACCAGAAAGAATACTACAGACATCAAAAAAGCCAGTCAGTTGATTATTGACAAGTTTTTCCCAACACTTTTAATAAACAGGGCAAAATAGAAATAGGCCTATAACAGTTAGGATCAGCTTGATCTCCCCCTTTAAATAAAGGACGAATCGTGGCTGCCTTCCAAGCGATGGGAACCTCCCCAGAAAGGAGAGACAGGTTAAAAAGGTTGGAGATAGGCTTGGCGATGACAGGGGCAGCAAACCTTAAAGAAGAAAGGGTCTAAACCATCTGACCCAGATGTTTTTTTGGGGGTCAAGTTTCAGGAGCTCCTTTAGCACCTCGGACTCAGTGACCGCCTGCAGGGAGAAACTTTGTAGCGGGGCAGGGGGGGAAAAGAGGGAGAAGCATCTGGGATAGTCCCAATCAAACAGGAATCCTGACTTAATGAAGTGGTGATTTAAAGAGCTCAGCCATGTGCTTCTTGTCAGTAACAACCACATCATCAACATTTTTTTTTTTTTACCTTTATTTAACTAGGCAAGTCAGTTATTTTCAATGACGACCTAGGAACAGTGGGTTAACTGCCTTGTTCAGGGGCAGAACGACAGAATTTTACCTTGTCAGCTCGGGGATTCGATCTTTCGGTTACTAGTCCAACGCTCTAACCACTAGGCTACCTGCCGCCCGTCAAGAGCCCGTAAGTCAGCATTTCACTGTTAGTCTACACTGTTGTTTACGAAGTGTGTGACAAATAAGATTTGATTGTCTGTCCTGTCTGTCTGTCTGTCATTGAGGGTCACTATGTTATCGAGTTATTCTGACACTCTCTGTCGTCCTCAGGCCTCTGTGTTAAGACTGTGTCAAGTCCCCTCTTGCTGATGGATGCCAAAAATATATTCTCCTTGATGTTCCCCCCGCCACCCCTCCCCCCAGGCACTGGAGAACATCCAGATACCAAGCTCTCTCAACCTAGGGTTCCTCACATGGGTCTAAATCCTCCTGGGAGGGTATCCCGGAATATTTTTTTTCAAGTGTTTTTCTGTTTGTCTTGATTTAGGGTTTCATTTTTTTTTCCGTTTTCATTTATTTTCTGTTTTGATGCATCCACTTTGTTTTTTTTTGTGTCCATTCTGTTTAAATGCATGTTACTGTTGTATGTTAAGGGCATATGATTATATTCTCCATAATAAAACCCATTTTCAAACACAGTGCTGTCACAGTGGTTGTTTTAGTTACTCATGTCTCTAATTAATTAAGTTGTTTGTGGTTGTTGACCATGACACGTCACCTTAAACAGTGTTTTCTCATGCACCTTTA
Source organism: Brachymystax lenok tsinlingensis (assembly GCA_030435695.1). Taxonomy (NCBI): domain Eukaryota; kingdom Metazoa; phylum Chordata; class Actinopteri; order Salmoniformes; family Salmonidae; genus Brachymystax; species Brachymystax lenok. The sequence goes on along the minus strand of CM059791.1, from coordinate 5,918,205 downwards.
TATTGTGGGTCTGCTGTTGGAATAAAAGAAGGGAAAAGGTATTTGGAAATAAAATTTAAATAAATGTGATTCGTGTCAGAGCATCATATACTGAGATCATGAGACACGCGTGATGAATTAATGTCACACAACCGCACGTACTATGAAAAAGTTCGGGAGAAGTATTGGCTACAGTTGCGTCTGTATCTCATGCCCCGAGTAAACGCAAGGCGCATGCGCCGTAGAATCACCCTCACCACCAAAAGCTTGCGGAGGTATAATGTATCCTGTTTATATTCTCATCTGAGTCCGTGTTCAAATGAACACGCCTGATGTCAAGCCGCTGTCATAACACTGATGGGCTGGACGAGGGAGTCCTCCTCACAGGTGGAGACAGACACCTGGGGAAGTTGTCTACTTTCACCGGCGCACAACTGGGCTTCAGTATGTTGTGGACATAAGGAACCTCATGTTGATAATAAGGGGATGTACCGTATCGATTCGCACTTGACTGTAAATAAATATGTTGTAGTCTAAACGCACGGATTGTTATGCGTTACCATGGCTTTGTCGGAACTCTATACGAAGGTGAGGAAATTATATGAAAGAAAAAGTGAGAACATGTTTTTTAACTCTTTCAATCTTCCTACAGAATCTCCGTCGCTGTGTGGACACAGCTGCTCAAAATGGTGACAGATTCATTTTACACTGTACTTTGCTTTCGCTTGAACGTCTGTTAAAACGAATGAATCATCGGCATTTTTTTAATTTTTATTCTACGCGATGACAAAACCCGCATGAATTTCTTTACAACTGACGTATGGTACAGTACACACTGTAATGATGACGTCACGTCAACCCTGCCAGAGTTTGGGGAATTATTATGGTAAATTAGCTTCACACTTCTCCTTGTAGGACATCTTGAAAATAATACATTGCAATTGCATTACAACTAATACATGACAAAGATGGTGTTACATAAAGGAGACAGTTTGTAGTCTACTGTAATTGTATTTAGCAAATGAAAGGGGAATGGGTCACATAAATGTGACATGACATAGAAATACAAATTCATGCATTCATTAATTTGCTCCTTCAGTACAACAGGGTATGGATACCAGATGCAGAGCATGTCTGGAAGTCAGCAGAGATCCTGAGAGACTTCAAACCTGGAGATGATACTTTACAACTGCAGCTTGAGGATGGCACTGTAAGGAACACAGAGACTATGAACTATAGACCGTACAGTCCTCTGTCTGCACTGTAAGGAACACAGAGACTATGAACTATAGACCGTACAGTGCTCTGTCTGCACTGTAAGGAACACAGAGACTATGAACTATAGACCGTACAGTGCTCTGTCTGCACTGTAAGGAACACAGAGACTATGAACTATAGACCGTACAGTGCTCTGTCTGCACTGTAAGGAACACAGATACTATGAACTATAGACCGTACAGTGCTCTGTCTGCACTGTAAGTACTGAACACAGAGACTATGAACTATAGACTGTACAGTCCTCTGTCTGCATTGTAAGGAACACAGAGACTATAAACTATACAGTGCTCTGTCTGCACTGTAAGTACTGAACACAGAGACTATGAACAATAGACCGTACAGTGCTCTGTCTGCACTGTAAGTACTGAACACAGAGACTATGAACTATAGACTGTACAGTCGTCTGTCTGCATTGTAAGGAACACAGAGACTATAAACTATACAGTGCTCTGTCTGCACTGTAAGTACTGAACACAGAGACTATGAATTATAGACCATACAGTGCTCTGTCTGCACTGTAAGTACTGAACACAGAGACTATGAACTATAGACCGTACAGTGCTCTGTCTGCACTGTACTGTATGTGCAGTCTCAGTCGGAATGGCGGTATACACTTGCATTATAATTCATTTATTGGGAGAATCTTTCATTCATCTCTGAACTCATTACTTTCACTCATCTTCTATCTGTCAGTGGCAAGAATAGGAATTGTGAAAGGGCTAAATGTCTGCATTTCAACATGTTCTTTTAGACCAGGACCAGACTTAGTCTATGTCTGGGGAAATTGGCCGTAGAGTCTTTACATCACCAGCATCACACATTTTTTTTTCCTCTGTAGGAGATGGTGTACCCCCTGGACAAATCCAGTCCTCAGCTCCCTCACCTCCGCAACCCTGATATCCTGGTGGGGGAGAACGACCTGACAGCTCTCAGCTATCTCCACGAGCCTGCCGTACTACACAATCTCAAAGTGCGCTTCGTGGAATCCAACATCATCTACAGCTACTGTGGTACTAAAAAGAATTGTTTCCCCAGCTGTCTAATGGGACATCTTTGTTTGACTGTTCATCTTTACTGGATGTAGAGACGGAACTGGAAATGTAATGTCTGGGGGATGAGTTGTGGTGTGGCGTTTGTGTAAAATGTCCATGCCGAGTTGCGAAAAATAATATTCTACATAGGAGTATAATGCACATTGTAACCTCCCCTCTCAGGACTGGGAGGGTTTAACTCCGGAGGTTGCAGAAAATCATTCACTGGGCAGAGTTTCAGTGGGGCAAACTTAGGTTTCTTTATTTCTCAAAAGGAGGGGAAAGGGAAAAGGGAGGAAACTGTAACTCAGGTCACTCTTCTTTCTGCCGGCTGCTCCTTCTGGCGTCCGTCTACTTCTGGAAGGGAGGCAGAAGAGGTGTAGAATTAGACAAGGTGGATTTATTCTACTCACGTCCTCCACTAGGCCTCTATCTCCAAGAGGGTGGTTGGGTTCTGACTGGTCCAAAGCCTGGGCTGGGATACCTCCAACAATCCGTGTCCGCTCTCTCCTCCTGCCTCTCCTTCCCCTCACTGTGGCTTCTTTGTCCTCTTTAATGTGGCTACTAATTGGGCCCAACAGCCTGCAGCCGAGGCTCCCTGTCAAAGGGGAAATTGTGCACACCTGGGTTAGGGCTGTCCTTGGTCCTGAACATCTCTGCTTAGCCCAGACCTTGTGTCGACCTCTGATGGTGCGCTCCATGGTGCTGCAGGTGACTGTGCTGTGTGGTGAGGGACTGTGTTTCCTTCTGGCCACCACAACATATTGTATTGTTTTGTATTCTATTGTATTGTATTCTATTTTATTGTATTATATTGTAATATAATATATTCTATTGTATTCTATTTTATTGTATTATATTGTAATATAATATATTCTATTGTATTCTATTTTATTGTATTATATTTTATTATATTGTATTCGATTCTATTCTATTGTATTCTATTTTATTGTATTGTATTATATTGTATTACATTCTATTCTATTTTATTCTATTGTATTGTATTCTATTGTATAATATTCTACTATATTTTATTCTATTGTATGCTATTCTATTATTTATCTGTCAAATCAAATCAAATTGTATTTGTTATATTCTATATTAGAAGCATACTATGTGAAAGCAAGTAGGATAACTCTGACTGTACTGTATGCCATGATGGTTTCCTTCACTCCCTTTCAGGAATCATCCTGGTGGCTGTCAACCCATACAAGCAGCTTCACATCTATGGAGATGAACTTATTCAGGCGTACTCTGGACAGAACATGGGAGATATGGACCCTCACATATTCGCTGTGGCAGAGGAGGCTTACAAACAGATGGCCAGGTAAGAATGAGACAGACTGTCCCCGGAGAGGGGGGGCTGGTTTTGTGGTATTGATGGCGTCCCCCGGACCACGCTGTGCTCCTGGAAACAGTGGTTCAATCCCTGAGTCCCCCCACTATCTTCCTATTCTATAGCCTTTAATCTATTTTACTGTCGTACATTTTAGCCCTTTGGGCCTATCTGTCAATAGAACTTCTCCTTAAAACGAGATCAACTGTCCAATGTTACACAAATTAAATGTATTTATTTAACCTTTATTTAACTAGGCAAGTCAGTTAAGAACAAATTCTTATTTACAATGATGGCCTAGGAACAGTGGGTTAACTGCCTTGTTCAGGGGGCAGAACAACAGGTTTTAACCTTGTCGGCTCGGGGATTTGATCTTGCAACCTTTACGGTTACTAGTCCAACACTCTAACCACTAGGCTACCTGCCTCCTCTACACTCTAACCACTAGGCTACCTGCCTCCTCTACACTCTAACCACTTTAAACAATTTTGTATATAATGTTTACGTATCCGACATACTCATATCAAATGTATACACTGTACTCTAAACCATCTACTGTATCTTGCCTATGCCGTTCGGTCATCGACCCAAATCTCTAGCCACTTTAATAATTATAATTGGATGAAATAATGTATCACTAGCCACTTTAAACAATGCCATTTATATAATGTTTACATATCCTACATTACTCATCTCATATATATGTGTATATACTGTACTCCATACCATCTACTGCATCTTGCCTATGCCGGTCAGCCATCGCTCATCCATATATTTATATGTACATACTCGTATTCATTCCTTTACTCTTGTGTGTATAAGGTAGTTGTTGTGAATTTGTTAGATTACTTGTTAGATACTACTGCATGGTCGGAACTAGAAGCACAAGCATTTCGCTACACTCGCATTAACATCTGCTAACCATGTGTATGTGACAAATAAAATTTGATTTGATTTGGAGTTATTCACCACTAGGCTACCTGCCTCCTCTACACTCTAACCACTAGGCTACCTGCCACCTCTACACTCTAACCACTAGGCTACCTGCCTCCTCTACACTCTAACCACTAGGCTACCTGCCACCTCTACACTCTAACCACTAGGCTACCTGCCTCCTCTACACTCTAACCACTAGGCTACCTGCCTCCTCTACACTCTAACCACTAGGCTACCTGCCTCCTCTACACTCTAACCACTAGGCTACCTGCCACCTCTACACTCTAACCACTAGGCTACCTGCCTCCTCTACACTCTAACCACTAGGCTACCTGCCTCCTCTACACTCTAACCACTAGGCTACCTGCCACCTCTACACTCTAACCACTAGGCTACCTGCCTCCTCTACACTCTAACCACTAGGCTACCTGCTTCCTCTACACTCTAACCACTAGGCTACCTGCCTCCCTGCCGCTCAAATGAGAAGCAACGAGTGTGACTATTCTATATATTCCTGCTCAGATACATACATTTCCTTTCTCAGGAACAATAGGAGCCAGTCTGTCATAGTGAGTGGTGAGTCTGGAGCAGGGAAGACTGTGTCTGCTAGGTACGTCATGAGGTACTTCGCTATGGTCAGCAAGTCTGGCAGCAAAACACACGTGGAAGACAAAGTTCTGGCATCCAATCCAATAACTGAGGTATGTTTTTGGAATCCACGAGTCCTGGCAGTGAGTCCACGTTTACATGTAACCTCACAATATGTCAATGAGTCATTTTAGGTAATCTGTGGATTTGATTTAAAAAAAAAATAAAGGCTCACAGTTCAAACGTGATAATCGGGACAAATCATGTCCAGTGTGCCACAGAGTGTTCGAGGCACAGATTGTCCTCATCAGCCACCGTACTTCCCATACGTCTTAATCTACAATGTGTGTTGGTTATCATCAACTACGTATGTAACCTGTGTTTTTTGTTGTTGTTGTTGTTGTTGTCAGGCTATAGGAAATGCCAAGACGACCAGGAACGACAACAGCAGTCGCTTTGGGAAGTACACAGAGATCAGCTTCGACAGGAGATATCAGATCATCGGGGCCAATATGAGGACATATCTCCTGGAGAAATCTAGAGTGGTTTCCCAGGTCATACGTCACATACTTGATTCTCTGATTATATGTGGTGTTAGTTAGCTACCGTATAATTGGGTCATGTTTAAAATGATGAAGGCTTCAGTGAATCGTTCTAGCCTGGTTCCAGATCCGTTTGTCTTGTCTTGCCATCTCCTTGCCATGACAACGACCATATGAGTTAGCAACAACACGAACAGATCTGGGACCAGGCCATCAGACAGTAATACTACATTTTACTTTACAGTCAGAGAACGAGAGAAACTACCACATCTTCTACCAGATGTGTGCCTGCGCAGAGCAGTCTGAATTCAAGAGCTTGAGATTGTGTGAGTTTCATTTAACCATTATTTTTCTAACGGTTATTCTCATTGAGGTTAGACCTGTGTCTCCAGTGACTGGAGAAAGAAGGAACAGGAAGGAACAGTCCACTGTTACTGTATTTACATGATAGACGCATCATACAACCACAAATAGTCCATGAATGTCATCATCCTACTAATGAAATCTTTATTGAACCAGGCGAGTCAGTTAAGGACAAATTCTTATTGTGTGTGTGTGTGTCTAGTGAGTGCGGATGAGTTCAGGTACACCTGCATGGGCAGGGAGACGGGTATCGATGGGGTGGACGACAAGAAGGACATGGAAGAGACGCAGGACCTTCTCACTGTTGGGTAAGAGTCATCACGGTGTTCATCACTCTTTAGGTCAACATACTGCTGTGTGAAGCAAGTTCAAGTTTTATTAGTCATATGTACACAGTGGTGGAAAAAGTACACAATTGGGTAAAAGTAAAAGTAACGATACATTAATAGAAAATTACTCAAGTAAAAGTCACCCAGTTAAATACTACTTGAGTAAAAGTAACGATACATTAATAGAAAATTACTCAAGTAAAAGTCACCCAGTTAAATACTACTTGAGTAAAAGTAACGATACATTAATAGAAAATTACTCAAGTAAAAGTCACCCAGTTAAATACTACTTGAGTAAAAGTAACGATACATTAATAGAAAATTACTCAAGTAAAGTCACCCAGTTAAATACTACTTGAGTAAAAGTAACGATACATTAATAGAAAATTACTCAAGTAAAAGTCACCCAGTTAAATACTACTTGAGTAAAAGTAACGATACATTAATAGAAAATTACTCAAGTAAAAGTCACCCAGTTAAATACTACTTGAGTAAAAGTAACGATACATTAATAGAAAATTACTCAAGTAAAAGTCACCCAGTTAAATACTACTTGAGTAAAAGTAACGATACATTAATGAAAATTACTCAAGTAAAAGTCACCCAGTTAAATACTACTTGAGTAAAAGTAACGATACATTAATAGAAAATTACTCAAGTAAAAGTCACCCAGTTAAATACTACTTGAGTAAAAGTAACGATACATTAATAGAAAATTACTCAAGTAAAGTCACCCAGTTAAATACTACTTGAGTAAAAGTAACGATACATTAATAGAAAATTACTCAAGTAAAAGTCACCCAGTTAAATACTACTTGAGTAAAAGTAACGATACATTAATAGAAAATTACTCAAGTAAAAGTCACCCAGTTAAATACTACTTGAGTAAAAGTAACGATACATTAATAGAAAATTACTCAAGTAAAAGTCACCCAGTTAAATACTACTTGAGTAAAAGTAACGATACATTAATAGAAAATTACTCAAGTAAAAGTCACCCAGTTAAATACTACTTGAGTAAAAGTAACGATACATTAATAGAAAATTACTCAAGTAAAAGTCACCCAGTTAAATACTACTTGAGTAAAAGTAACGATACATTAATAGAAAATTACTCAAGTAAAAGTCACCCAGTTAAATACTACTTGAGTAAAAGTAACGATACATTAATAGAAAATTACTCAAGTAAAAGTCACCCAGTTAAATACTACTTGAGTAAAAGTAACGATACATTAATAGAAAATTACTCAAGTAAAAGTCACCCAGTTAAATACTACTTGAGTAAAAGTAACGATACATTAATAGAAAATTACTCAAGTAAAAGACACCCAGTTAAATACTACTTGAGTAAAAGTAACGATACATTAATAGAAAATTACTCAAGTAAAAGTCACCCAGTTAAATACTACTTGAGTAAAAGTAACGATACATTAATAGAAAATTACTCAAGTAAAAGTCACCCAGTTAAATACTACTTGAGTAAAAGTAACGATACATTAATAGAAAATTACTCAAGTAAAAGTCACCCAGTTAAATACTACTTGAGTAAAAGTAACGATACATTAATAGAAAATTACTCAAGTAAAAGTCACCCAGTTAAATACTACTTGAGTAAAAGTAACGATACATTAATAGAAAATTACTCAAGTAAAAGTCACCCAGTTAAATACTACTTGAGTAAAAAGTAACGATACATTAATAGAAAATTACTCAAGTAAAAGTCACCCAGTTAAATACTACTTGAGTAAAAGTAACGATACATTAATAGAAAATTACTCAAGTAAAAGTCACCCAGTTAAATACTACTTGAGTAAAAGTAACGATACATTAATAGAAAATTACTCAAGTAAAAGTCACCCAGTTAAATACTACTTGAGTAAAAGTAACGATACATTAATAGAAAATTACTCAAGTAAAAGTCACCCAGTTAAATACTACTTGAGTAAAAGTAACGATACATTAATAGAAAATTACTCAAGTAAAAGTCACCCAGTTAAATACTACTTGAGTAAAAGTAACGATACATTAATAGAAAATTACTCAAGTAAAAGTCACCCAGTTAAATACTACTTGAGTAAAAGTAACGATACATTAATAGAAAATTACTCAAGTAAAAGTCACCCAGTTAAATACTACTTGAGTAAAAGTAATCGATACATTAATAGAAAATTACTCAAGTAAAAGTCACCCAGTTAAATACTACTTGAGTAAAAGTAACGATACATTAATAGAAAATTACTCAAGTAAAAGTCACCCAGTTAAATACTACTTGAGTAAAAGTAACGATACATTAATAGAAAATTACTCAAGTAAAAGTCACCCAGTTAAATACTACTTGAGTAAAAGTAACGATACATTAATAGAAAATTACTCAAGTAAAAGTCACCCAGTTAAATACTACTTGAGTAAAAGTAACGATACATTAATAGAAAATTACTCAAGTAAAAGTCACCCAGTTAAATACTACTTGAGTAAAAGTAGCGATACATTAATAGAAAATTACTCAAGTAAAGTCACCCAGTTAAATACTACTTGAGTAAAAGTAACGATACATTAATAGAAAATTACTCAAGTAAAAGACACCCAGTTAAATACTACTTGAGTAAAAGTAACGATACATTAATAGAAAATTACTCAAGTAAAAGTCACCCAGTTAAATACTACTTGAGTAAAAGTAAAGATACATTAATAGAAAATTACTCAAGTAAAAGACACCCAGTTAAATACTACTTGAGTAAAAGTAACGATACATTAATAGAAAATTACTCAAGTAAAGTCACCCAGTTAAATACTACTTGAGTAAAAGTAACGATACATTAATAGAAAATTACTCAAGTAAAGACACCCAGTTAAATACTACTTGAGTAAAAGTAACGATACATTAATAGAAAATTACTCAAGTAAAAGTCACCCAGTTAAATACTACTTGAGTAAAAGTAAAGATACATTAATAGAAAATTACTCAAGTAAAAGACACCCAGCTAAATACTACTTGAGTAAAAGTAACGATACATTAATAGAAAATTACTCAAGTAAAAGTCACCCAGTTAAATACTACTTGAGTAAAAGTAACGATACATTAATAGAAAATTACTCAAGTAAAAGACACCCAGCTAAATACTACTTGAGTAAAAGTCTAAAAGTATTTGGTTTTAAATATAGTTAAGTATCAAAAGTAAATGTATTTGCTAAAGTATACTTAAGTATCAAAGGTAAAAGCAAAAGTTTAAATCATTTCAAATTCCTTTATATTAAGCAAACCAGACTGCAGAATGGAGCCATGGGCACGCTCCAACACTCAGACATCATTTATAAACGAAGCACTTGTGTTTAGTGAGTCCGACAGATCAGAGGCAGTAGGGATGACCAGGGATGTTCTCTTGATAAGTGTGTGAATTGGACAATTTTCCTGTCCTGCTAAGCATTCAAAATGTAACGAGTACTTTTGGGGTGTCAGGGAAAATGTATGGAGTAAAAAAAGTACATTATTTTCTTTAGGAATGTAGTGGAAGTAAAAGAAAAAGTTTTCAAAAATATAAATAGATAAAGTAAAGTACAGATACCTAAAAAAAAGTACTTAAGTAGTACTTTAAAGTATTTATACTTATGTTCTTTACACCACACAGTCCAAGGAAATGCTGACTTGCAGGTTCCCTCTCGATAATGAAACAACAATAAGACATAATAAAAGATAAGAATAAACAATACAATTATATTGAAGTCCTACATAAGGACATATTCATAACATGTGGTTGCTACATAAGGACATATTCATAACATGTGCTTGCTACATAAGGACACATTCATAACATGTGGTTGCTACATAAGGACATATTCATAACATGTGCTTGCTACATAAGGACATATTCATAACATGTGCTTGCTACATAAGGACATATTCATAACATGTGGTTGCTACATAAGGACATATTCATAACATGTGCTTGCTACATAAGGACACATTCATAACATGTGCTTGCTACATAAGGACACATTCATAATATGTGGTTGCTACACAAGTGTTTATCGAATCCTTATGTACGGCTTATGATGCGTTATGTGTAATGTCCTTATGTAGGTACATCCTGCAGGATACTGTCTCACCCCCTGTCCTATTGTAGGGTTAACGGAGGACTTCCAGTTATGTCCTAATGTAGTTACGTCTGCAGGATTCTGTCTCATCCTCCTGTCCTCTGTCCTATTGTAGGCTTAACGGAAGACTTCCAGTCGGATGTGTTCAAGGTGCTGGCTGGGATTCTACACCTGGGGAATGTAGAGATCAGAAACGTTGGATCAGACAGATCATCAGTTAGTGTGAGCAGTACTCAGATTTTACTTTGGAGTGAGTTTTTACTAAAGGGTTTGACTTGAGCTAGACTGACTACTTCAGATAAGATGGATCATATGTGTAATGGTCCTTTGAGCCAGATTAGGGCATCATATTTTTACAGAATAATAACCCTGGTTCCCCGTCCCATCTCTCTCTCTCTCTCTCTCTCTCTCTCTCTCTCTCTCTCTCTCTCTCTCTCTCTCTCTCTCTCTCTCTCTCTCTCTCTCTCTCTCTCTCTTTCAATTCAATTTCAATTCAATTTAAGGGCTGTATTGGCATGGGAAACATATGTTAACATTGCCTAAGCAAGTGAAGTAGATAATAAACAAAAGTGAAATAAACAATACAAATTAACAGTAAACATGACACTCACAGAAGTTCCAAAATAATAAAGATATTTCAAATGTCATATTATGTCTATATATACAGTGTTGTAACGATGTGCAAATAGTTAAAGTACAAAAGGGAAAATAAATAAACATAAATATGGGTTGTATTTACAATGGTCCCTCCCTCCCTCCCTCCAGTCCAGTGATCAACACCTAGCTGCTTTCTGTGACCTTCTTGGGGTCAGTCCTGATGGTGTTACCCGTTGGCTGTGCCATCGCAGGATAGCCATGGTGGCAGAGACGGTGGTGAAGCCGGTGTCCAGTGAACGGGCTGTGAACGCCAGAGATGCCCTCGCCAAGCAGATCTATGCCCACCTGTTCGACTGCGTCATCCAGAGGATCAATGCAGCCCTGCAGGTGCCAGGGCAACAGCACTCCTTCATAGGAGTATTGGACATCTATGGGTAATTTGGATTCATGACGTTACTGTACATTTCAGTTGTTCTGCTCATTCAACTATGCAAGCACATGTTGCGATCACAGTCATTGCAAGTAAAAACGTATTTTCAAAAATATATATAACACATGAAAATAAAAATCATGTCTGTTCTTTTTGGCTATTTATTCCCTTCCTCTCAGATTTGAAACATTTGAAATCAACAGCTTTGAACAGTTTTGCATCAACTATGCCAATGAGAAGCTTCAGCAACAATTCAACTTGGTATGTAACCTCACCAAGTCCTAAGTCCAACTTGGAATGTAACCTCACCAAGTCCATGTCCAACTAGGTATGTAACCTCACCAAGTCCAACTCCAACTAGGTATGTAACCTCACCAAGTCCTAAGTCCAACTAGGTATGTAACCTCACCAAGTCCAAGTCCAACTTGGTATGTAATCTCACCAAGTCCCGTCCAACTTGGTATGTAACCTCACCAAGTCCAAGTCCAACTAGGTATGTAACCTCACCAAGTCCAAGTCCAACTAGGTATGTAACCTCACCAAGTCCAAGTCCAACTAGGTATGTAACCTCACCAAGTCCAAGTGCAACTTGGTATGTAACCTCACCAAGTCCAACTAGGTATGCAACCTCACCAAGTCCAAGTCCAACCTGGTATGTAACCTCACCAAGTCCAACTAGGTATGTAACCTCACCAAGTCCAAGTCCAACTAGGTATGTAACCTCACCAAGTCCCAAGTCCAACTAGGTATGTAACCTCACCAAGTCCAACTTGGTATGTAACCTCACCAAGTCCAAGTCCAACTTGGTATGTAACCTCACCAAGTCCAAGTCCAACTAGGTATGTAACCTCACCAAGTCCTAAGTCCAACTAGGTATGTAACCTCACCAAGTCCAACTAGGTATGTAACCTCACCAAGTCCAACTAGGTATGCAACCTCACCAAGTCCAAGTCCAACTAGGTATGTAACCTCACCAAGCCCTAAGTCCAACTAGGTATGTAACCTCACCAAGTCCCAAGTCCAACTTGGTATGTAACCTCACCAAGTCCCGTCCAACTTGGTATGTAACCTCACCAAGTCCAACTAGGTATGTAACCTCACCAAGTCCAAGTCCAACTAGGTATGTAACCTCACCAAGTTCAAGTCCAACTTGGTATGTAACCTCACCAAGTCCAACTTGGTATGTAACCTCACCAAGTCCAAGTCCAACTTGGTATGTAACCTCACCAAGTCCAAGTCCAACTAGGTATGTAACCTCACCAAGTCCAACTAGGTATGTAACCTCACCAAGTCCAAGTCCAACTTGGTATGTAACCTCACCAAGTCCAACTAGGTATGTAACCTCACCAAGTCCAAGTCCAACTTGGTATGTAATCTCACCAAATCCTAAGTCCAACTAGGTATGTAACCTCACCAAGTCCAACTTGGTATGTAACCTCACCAAGTCCAAGTCCAACTTGGTATGTAACCTCACCAAGTCCAAGTCCAACTAGGTATGTAACCTCACCAAGTCCAACTAGGTATGTAACCTCACCAAGTCCAACTTGGTATGTAACCTCACCAAGTCCAACTAGGTATGTAACCTCACCAAGTCCAAGTCCAACTTGGTATGTAATCTCACCAAGTCCTAAGTCCAACTAGGTATGTAACCTCACCAAGTCCTAAGTCCAACTAGGTATGTAACCTCACCAAGTCCAAGTCCAACTAGGTATGTAACCTCACCAAGTCCAAGTCCAACTAGGTATGTAACCTCACCAAGTCCAAGTCCAACTTGGTGTGTAACCTCACCAAGTCCAACTAGGTATGTAACCTCACCAAGTCCAAGTCCAACTAGGTATGTAACCTCACCAAGTCCAACTATATTTGCTTTACTGTATGTATTAAATACATTGGAATCTTACTCACTAGAACTCTTACAACAAAAACAGCAGTATGGAAAAGTTGAAACAACAAAGATATATATTTTTTAATTGTTTCCTCTCAGCATGTGTTCAAGCTGGAGCAGGAGGAGTACATGAAAGAGGATATTCCCTGGACTCTGATAGACTTCACTGATAACCAGCCGGTCATTGACCTGATTGAAGCTAAGATGGGCATCCTGGACCTGCTGGATGAAGAATGCCTGGTGAGACCAATCATGTATATAACAAGGATGTGTATAGTTTTTGTATGACAGGACAGTGGGGAAGTGAAATGGATGATATACAAGGTGGAGGGTGTTTCACGCACACAGACACAGACACAGACACAGACACACACACACACACACACACACACACACACACACACACACACACACACACACACACACACACACTCCCTTCACCAGAGACTTTATGCGTTCCAGAGTCGGTAGCACTACCACTAGACCAGACTGTTGTTATGTATTTCTAATGCTGTTAATGTAAATTGGAATCCATCTCTCTCGCTCCAGTTCCCCCAGGGTACAGATCAGAACTGGCTTCAGAAGCTGTATAACTACCTGGCTGACAACCCTCTGTTTGAGAAGCCCAGGATGTCCAACGAGGCCTTCATCATTCAACACTTTGCTGACAAGGTACAGTCACGGGCACCTCTGAGTTACTGTGGTAAAACCACAGTCACAGGCACCTTTGAGTTACTGTGGTAAAATCACAGGCACCTTTGAGTTACTGTGGTAAAATTACCGTCACAGGCACCTTTGAGTTACTGTGGTAAAACCACAGTCACAGGCACCTTTGAGTTACTGTGGTAAAATTACCGTCACAGGCACCTTTGAGTTACTGTGGTAAAATCACAGTCACAGGCACCTTTGAGTTACTGTGGTAAAATCACAGTCACAGGCACCTTTGAGTTACTGTGGTAAAATCACCATCACAGGCCCTTTGAGTTACTGTGGTAAAATCACAGTCACAGGGCCTTTGCGTTACTGTGGAACTCAGCAGGGTTGAACTGAATTCTATTTAAATTCAGTCATTTCAGGAAGCAATTGGATTTTCAGTTTTTATTTCCCGAATTGACTACACTTCAATGGAATTCAATGGAACCCAACCTTGCTTCTCGATTTTACCTCAACGTATAATGTTTTTATAGTTCATAGTTATATTTTCAGCGATTTGTAAAGAAAATATACTTTCTAGTAACTGATTTGAACAGTCTAGTACACCTGTTCACCAACATACACCTCAAATCTGTGGCTTTGCTTTGAAATCTCTTTTTTTTTTTTTGCCGTTACAGGTAGAATATCAGTGCTGGGGTTTTCTAGAGAAGAACAGAGACACACTGTATGAAGAGCTGGTGGACACCATGAGAACCAGTAAGGTACTGTCTGCTGTTCCATTCCCATTGTCACGACTTCAGCCAAAGTTGGTCCCTCTCCTTGTTCGGGCGGCTTTTCGGAGGTCGACGTCACTGGTCTTCTAGCCGCCGCCGAACCATTATTCATTTTCCGTTGGTTTTGTCTTCCTTTTTCACCCACCTGGTTTTTATTTCCCATGACTACATGTTCCTTACTTAACCCTCCGTTTCCCCCATGTTTCTGTGCGTGATTGTTTGTTGTATTTTGATCACGTGTTCGAGTGTTTGGTTTAACACTCGTATGTTTATTCTGAGTAAACTTTATGAACACTCATCTCTGTTGTCCTGCGCCTGACTCTGCCTACCGGCATCACTCACCTCATTACACTGTTGCTTGCCTAGTACATTTATTTTGTTGTTTAGTGCATGTACATTACAGTGGAAAGAAAAAGTATGTGAACCCTTTGGAATTACCTGGATTTCTGCTTACATTTTTCATACAATTTGATCTGATCTTTATCTAAGTCACAACAATAGACAAACACAGTCTGCTTAAACTAATAACACACAAACAATTATACGTTTTCATGTCTTGATTTACACCGTGTAAACATTCACAGTGCAGGGTGGGAAAAGTATGTGAACCCTTGAATTTAATAACGTGCTTTTACACCTGCATTGCTTGCTGTTTGGGGTTTTAGGCTGGGTTTCTGTACAGCACTCAGTGACATCAGCTGATGTAAGGGGGGCTTTATAAATAAATTAGATTTGATTTGATAATAACTGGTTGACCCTCTTTTGGCAGCAATAACCTCAATCAAATGTTTTCTGTAGTTGTGGTCAGGAGGAATTTTGGACCATTCCTCTTTACAAAACTGTTTCAGTTCAGCAATAGTCTTGGGATGTCTGGTGTTAACTGCTCTCTTGAGGTCATGCCACAGCATCTCAATCGGGTTGAGGTCAGGACTCTGACTGGGCCACTCCAGAAGGCGTATTTTATTCTGTTGAAGCCATTCTGTTGTTGATTTACTTCTGTGTTTTGGGTTGTTGTCCTGTTGCATCACCCAACTTCTGTTGAGCTTCAATTGGTGGACAGATAGCCTTTCTTTCTCCTGCAAAATGTCTTGATAAACTTGGGAATTCATTTTTCCGTCGATGATAGCAAGCTGTCCAGGCCCTGAGGCAGCAAAGCAGCCCCAAACCAGAATGCTCCCTCCAATATACTTTACAGTTGGGATGAGGTTTTGATGTCGGTGTGCTGTGCCTTTTTTTCTCCACACATAGTGTTCTGTGTTCCTTCCAAACAACTCAACTTTTGTTTAATCTGTCCACAGAATATTTTGCCAGTGGAACATCCAGGTGCTCTTTTGTGGAACATCCAGGTGCTCTTTTGTGGAACATCCAGGTGCTCTTTTGTGTATTTCAGACGTGCAGCAGTTTTCTTTTGGACAGCAGTGGTTTCTTCCATGGTATCCTCCCATGAACACCATTCTTGTTTTGTGTTTTACGTATCGTAGACTCGTCAACAGAGATGTTAGCATCTTCCTGAGATTTCTGTAAGTCTTTAGCTGACACTCTAGGATTCTTCTTAACCTCACTGAGCATTCTGCGCTGTGCTCTTGCAGTCATCTTTGCAAGACGGCCACTCCTAGGGAGAGTAGCAACAGTGCTGAACTTTCTCCATTTATAGACAATTTGTCTTACTGTGGACTGATGAACATCAAGGCTTTTAGAGATACTTTTGTAAACCTTTCCAGCTTTATGCAAGTCAACAATTCTTAATCTTAGGTATTCTGCCATCTCTTTTGTCCGAGGCATGGTTCACATCAGGCAATGCTTCTTGTGAATTGCAAGCTCAAATTTTGTGAGTGTTTTTATAGGGCAGGGCAGCTCTAACGAACGTCTCCAATCTCGTCTCATTGATTGGACTCCAGGTCAGTTGACTCCTGACTCCAATTAGCTTTTGGAGAAGTCATTAGCCTAGGGGTTAACATACTTTTCCCAACCTACACTGTGAATGTTTTCATGATGTATTCAATATAGACAGGAAAAATACAATAATTTGTGTGTTATTAGTTTAAGCAGACTGTGTTTGTCTATTGTTGTTACTTAGAGGAAGATCAGATCAAATTTGATGACCAATTTATGCAGAAATCCAGGTAATTCCAAAGGGTTCACATACTTTTTCTTGCCACTGTATATATGAATAACGATGAAAATAAATCCTGCTTTCTCTTTTCCCTTGTTTGACCCATACAGTGAGGGGAAAAAGTATTTGATCCCTGCTGATTTTGTACGTTTGCCCACTGACAAAGAAATGATCAGTCTATAATTTTAATGGTAGGTTTATTTGAACAGTGAGAGACAGAATAACAAAAACAAATCCAGAAAAACGCATGTGAAAAATGTTATAAATGGAATTGCATTTTAATGAGGGAAATAAGTATTTGACCCCTCTCAATCAGAAAGATTTCTGGCTCCCAGTTGTCTTTTAGCTGAGATTAGGAGCACACTCTTAAAGGGAGTGCTCCTAATCTCAGTTTGTTACCTGTATAAAAGACACCTGTCCACAGAAGCAATCAATCAATCAGATTCCAAACTCTCCACCATGGCCAAGACCAAAGAGCTCTCCAAGGATGTCAGGGACAAGATTGTAGACCTACACAAGGCTGGAATGGGCTACAAGACCATCGCCAAGCAGCTTGGTGAGAAGGTGACAACAGTTGGTGCGATTATTCGCAAATGGAAGAAACACAAAAGAACTGTCAATCTCCCTCGGCCTGGGGCTCCATGCAAGATCTCACCTCGTGGAGTTGCAATGATCATGAGTATGATGAGGAATCAACCCAGAACTACACGGGAGGATCTTGTCAATGATCTCAAGGCAGCTGGGACCATAGTCACCAAGAAAACAATTGGTAACACACTACGCCGTGAAGGACTGAAATCCTGCAGCGCCCGCAAGGTCCCCCTGCTCAAGAAAGCACATATACATGCCCGTCTGAAGTTTGCCAATGAACATCTGAATGATTCAGAGGACAACTGGGTGAAAGTGTTGTGGTCAGATGAGACCAAAATGGAGCTCTTTGGCATCAACTCAACTCGCCGTGTTTGGAGGAGGAGGAATGCTGCCTATGACCCCAAGAACACCATCCCCACCGTTAAACATGGAGGTGGAAACATTATGCTTTGGGGGTGTTTTTCTGCTAAGGGGACAGGACAACCTCACCGCATCAAAGGGACGATGGACGGGGCCATGTACCGTCAAATCTTGGGTGAGAACCTCCTTCCCTCAGCCAGGGCATTGAAAATGGGTCGTGGATGGGTATTCCAGCATGACAATGACCCAAAACACACGGCCAAGGCAACAAAGGAGTGGCTCAAGAAGAAGCACATTAAGGTCCTGGAGTGGCCTAGCCAGTCTCCAGACCTTAATCCCATAGAAAATCTGTGGAGGGAGCTGAAGGTTCGAGTTGCCAAACGTCAGCCTCGAAACCTTAATGACTTGGAGAAGATCTGCAAAGGGGAGTGGGACAAAATCCCTCCTGAGATGTGTGCAAACCTGGTGGCCAACTACAAGAAACGTCTGACCTCTGTGATTACCAATAAGGGTTTTGCCACCAAGTACTAAGTCATGTTTTGCAGAGGGGTCAAATACTTATTTCCCTCATTAAAATGCAAATCAATTTATAAAAATGTTCACATGCGTTTTTCTGGATTTTTTTATTGTTATTCTGTCTCTCACTGTTCAAATAAACCTATCATTAAAATGATAGACTGATCATTTCTTTGTGAGTGGGCAAACGTACAAAATCAGCAGGGGATCAAATACTTTTTTCCCTCACTGTATTGGGCTATTATGTTTGACTCTTTCTACTCCTGAACCTTATCAGTTTCCACTCCTGGCCAACTTCTTCCTGGAGGTGGAGCCAGCTGCGTTGGGCACTAAAGGCATCAAAGTGAGGCCTGCCCGGCCTGGGGTGAAACCAGCCAATAAGAACCACAGGACCACTGTGGGAGAGAAGGTAGGTGACCAACCATGTTTACAAAGCTAAGAGGTAGATAGCTAAGAGGTAGATAGCTAAGAGGTAGATAGCTAAGAGGTAGATAGCTAAGAGGTACATAGCTAAGAGGTACATAGCTAAGAGGTAGATAGCTAAGACATACATAGCTAAGAGGTAGATAGCTAAGAGGTAGATAGCTAAGAGGTACATAGCTAAGACATACATAGCTAAGACATACATAGCTAAGAGGTAGATAGCTAAGAGGTACATAGCTAAGACATACATAGCTAAGAGGTACATAGCTAAGAGGTAGATAACCAAGAGGTACATAGCTAAGAGGTGCATAGCTAAGACATACATAGTTAAGAGGTAGATAGCTAAGAGGTACATAGCTAAGAGGTAGATAGCTAAGACATACATAGCTAAGACATACATAGCTAAGAGGTACATAGCTAAGAGGTAGATATCTAAGACATACATAGCTAAGACATACATAGCTAAGACATACATAGCTAAGACATACATAGCTAAGAGGTAGATAGCTAAGAGGTACATAGCAAAGAGGTAGATAGCTAAGACATACATAGCTAAGAGGTACATAGCTAAGACATACATAGCTAAGACATACATAGCTAAGAGGTACATAGCTAAGAGGTAGATAGCTAAGAGGTAGATAGCTAAGAGGTACATAGCTAAGAGGTAGATAGCTAAGACATACATAGCTAAGAGGTAGATAGCTAAGACATACATAGCTAAGACATACATAGCTAAGAGGTACATAGCTAAGACATACATAGCTAAGAGGTAGATAGCTAAGACATACATAGCTAAGAGGTACATAGCTAAGAGGTACATAGCTAAGAGGTACATAGCTAAGAGGTACATAGCTAAGACATACATAGCTAAGAGGTACATAGCTAAGACGTACATAGCTAAGAGGTACATAGCTAAGAGGTACATAGCTAAGACGTACATAGCTAAGAGGTACATAGCTAAGAGGTAGATAGCTAAGACGTACATAGCTAAGACATACATAGCTAAGAGGTACATAGCTAAGACATACATAGCTAAGAGGTAGATAGCTAAGAGGTACATAGCTAAGAGGTACATAGCTAAGAGGTAGATAGCTAAGAGGTACATAGCTAAGAGGTACATAGCTAAGACATACATAGCTAAGAGGTACATAGCTAAGACGTACATAGCTAAGAGGTACATAGCTAAGAGGTACATAGCTAAGAGGTACATAGCTAAGGCATTACATAGCTAAGGCATTACATAGCTAAGACGTACATAGCTAAGAGGTACATAGCTAAGACGTACATAGCTAAGACATACACTGTACCCCATTTGCAATCGTACGTGTGAAGATTAAAATATATTTAGCAACTCTCGGTAGTGGGACAATAGAAGTTTGGTTAAACAATATATTGTTAAAACACGTTTCGGTGATTGTCTTTAACAGAGTTTTGTAATAATGGCATGTATAACAGGGTCTGTATAGTGTGTTATGTTTTGTGTCTCTCTCTCTCTCTCTCTCTCTCTCTCTCTCTCTCTCTCTCTCTCTCTCCCTGTCTTTCCTTCCCTCTCTCTCTCCCTCCCTGACACTTGTGTAGTTCAGCAGTTCGCTGTACCTGCTGATGGAGACTCTGAACGCCACCACCCCTCACTACGTACGCTGCATCAAGCCCAATGAGGAGAAGATGCCGTTTGAGTAAGTCATCTACCAGGATATCATGGGCCTTAATGTATATTACAGTTTCATTCTGAACTTTCCACTTTGTGTCATCCTGGACCTGGATATTAGTTATGCATTCAGCCATTTTAATAACCCTGAGTGTGTCATTATGTCTCGTCAGGTATGACTCTGAGCGGCTGAGGACCTGGATATTAATAACCCTGAGTGTGTCATTATGTCTCGTCAGGTATGACTCTGAGCGTGTGGTCCAGCAGCTGCGGGCATGTGGAGTCCTGGAGACCATTCACATCAGCGCTCAGAGCTACCCCTCCAGGTGTTCCTGACCAGCATCCACACTTCCATACTTCAACAATAACACAACTCTACTTCAACAATAACACAACTCTACTTCAACAATTACACAACTCTACTTCAACAATAACACAACTCTACTTCAACAATAACACAACTCTACTTCAACAATAACACAACTCTACTTCAACAATAACACTTCCATACTTCAACAATAACACAACTCTACTTCAACAATAACACAACTCTATTTCTACAATAACACAACTCTACTTCAACAATAACACAACTCTACTTCAACAATTACACAACTCTACTTCAACAATAACACTTCCATACTTCAACAATAACACAACTCTACTTCAACAATAACACTTCCATACTTCAACAATAACACAACTCTACTTCAACAATAACACAACTCTACTTCAACAATAACACAACTCTACTTCAACAATAACACTTCCATACTTCAACAATAACACAACTCTACTTCAACAATAACACAACTCTATTTCTACAATAACACAACTCTACTTCAACAATAACACAACTCTACTTCAACAATAACACAACTCTACTTCAACAATAACACTTCCATACTTCAACAATAACACAACTCTACTTCAACAATAACACTTCCATACTTCAACAATAACACAACTCTACTTCTACAATAACACAACTCTACTTCAACAATAACACAACTCTACTTCAACAATAACACAACTCTACTTCAACAATAACACAACTCTACTTCAACAATTACACAACTCTACTTCAACAATAACACAACTCTATTTCTACAATAACACAACTCTACTTCAACAATTACACAACTCTACTTCAAAGTAACACAACTCTACTTCAACAGTAACAAAACTCTACTTTAACAATAAAACAACTCTACGGACCAGTTTCCCGGATACAGATGAATAATTACTGGACTAAATGTTTTATAGAATCATTACATTTTGTATTCTGGGACTGGGCTTTTATCCGTGTCCAGGAAATCGTCCCTACAAGCTCAACCTTGTATTCACTTACTGTTTTGGATTGTCAGGTGGACGTACATAGAGTTCTACAGCCGGTACAGTATACTGATGACCCAAGAGGAGCTGGGCCTCAACCACAAGAAACTGACCTGTAAAACAGTGCTGCAGAGGCTGATTCAGGTGAGGGTGTTAGCCGGTGTGTAGCTGGTTCAAATCCCAGTCCGACAGGGGAAAATCTGGTGGGGATTGAGTGAGCCGGCAATGGGAAACTTTGTGGACTAATTAAGGCACTTACCTCCTAAACTCCTCCAGGGGCATTGTGCTAAATTTGATGATGTTGGTGTTCATAACCAGGTTGATCTGTGGTGTTCATAACCAGGTTTATCTGTGGTGTTCATAACCAGGTTGATCTGTTGTGTTCATAACCAGGTTGATCTGTTGTGTTCATAACCAGGTTGATCTGTGGTGTTCATAACCAGGTTGATCTGCGGTGTTCATAACCAGGTTGATCTGTGGTGTTCATAACCAGGTTGATCTGCGGTGTTCATAACCAGGTTTATCTGTGGTGTTCATAACCAGGTTGATCTGTGGTGTTCATAACCAGGTTGATCTGCGGTGTTCATAACCAGGTTGATCTGTTGTGTTCATAACCAGGTTGATCTGTGGTGTTCATAACCAGGTTGATCTGTGGTGTTCATAACCAGGTTGATCTGTGGTGTTCATAACCAGGTTGATCTGTGGTGTTCATAACCAGGTTGATCTGTGGTGTTCATAACCAGGTTGATCTGCGGTGTTCATAACCAGGTTGATCTGCGGTGTTCATAACCAGGTTGATCTGCGGTGTTCATAACCAGGTTGATCTGCGGTGTTCATAACCAGGTTGATCTGTGGTGTTCATAACCAGGTTGATCTGCGGTGTTCATAACCAGGTTGATCTGTGGTGTTCATAACCAGGTTGATCTGTGGTGTTCATAACCAGGTTGATCTGTGGTGTTCATAACCAGGTTGATCTGCGGTGTTCATAACCAGGTTGATCTGCGGTGTTCATAACCAGGTGTATCTGTGCTGATATGGGCTCTTGTCTGATGTCACCCACCTACCCTCCAGGACTCAGACCAGAACAAGTTTGGCCGGACCAAGATCTTCTTCCGAGCGGGTCAGGTGGCCTACCTGGAGATGCTTCGAATGGACCGTCTCCGAAAGGCATGTGTGACCATCCAGAAGCACGTGAGAGGGTGGAGACACAGGAGGAAGTTCCTCCGCATGAGGGAGGCGGCTATCGTCCTCCAACAGTACGTCCGTGGACAGTGGCAGATACGGTGAGTGGGAATGTACATCTACCAGGGCAGGCAGGCACTACTACAGCAGGTACTACTATAACATGGATTACTACAGCAGGTACTACTACAACATGGATTACTACAGCAGGTACTACTACAGCAGACAGGTACTACTACAGCAGACAGGTACTACTACAGCAGATAGGTACTACATCAGCAGGCACTACTACAGCAGGTACTACTACAACATGGATTACTACAGCAGGTACTACTACAGCAGACAGGTACTACTACAGCAGACAGGTACTACTACAGCAGATAGGTACTACATCAGCAGGCACTACTACAGCAGGTACTACTACAACATGGACTACTACAGCAGGTACTACTACAACATGGATTACTACAGCAGGTACTACTACAGCAGACATGTACTACGACAGCAGGTACTACTACAGCAGGTTCTACTACAACATGGACTACTACAGCAGGTACTACTACAACATGGACTACTACAGCAGGTACTACTACAACATGGACTACTACAGCAGGTACTACTACAACATGGATTACTACAGCAGGTACTACTATAACAGACATGTACTACGACAGCAGGTACTACTACAGCAGGTACTACTACAGCAGACAGGTACTACTACAGCAGACAGGTACTACTACAGCAGACAGGTACTACTACAGCAGGTACTACTAGAGCAAATAGGTACTACTACAGCAGATACTACTACATCACCTTAGTTATCACATGCTGTTATGTATAGACTGTTGTTGTGGTTGTTTTTGTGGTTGTTGTTATGGTTGTGGTTGTTGTGGTTGTTGTTGTGGTTGTTGTTGTGATTGTTGTTATGGTTGTTGTTATGGTTGTTGTTGTGGTTGTTGTAGTTGTTGTTATGGTTGTTGTTGTTGTTGTTGTTGTGGTTGTTGTTATGGTTGTTGTGGTTGTTGTTATGGTTGTTGTTATGGTTGTTATGGTTGTTGTTATGGTTGTTGTTGTGGCTGTTGTTATGGTTGTTGTTGTGGTTGTTTTTGTGGTTGTTGTTGTTGTGGTTGTTGTTATGGTTGTTGTGGTTGTTGTTATAGTTGTTGTTATGGTTGTTGTTGTTGTTGTGGTTGTTGTTGTGGTTGTTGTTATGGTTGTTGTTGTTATGGTTGTTGTTGTTATGGTTGTTGTTGTTGTGGTTGTTGTTGTTGTGGTTTTTGTTGTGGTTTTTGTTGTGGTTGTTGTTGAGGTTGTTGTTATGGTTGTTGTTATGGTTGTTGTTGTGGTTGTTGTTGTTGTGGTTGTTGTTGTGGTTGTTGTTATGGTTGTTATTGTTGTTGTGGTTGTTTTTATGGTTGTTGTGGTTGTTGTTGTGGTTGTTGTTATGGTTGTTATTGTTGTTGTGGTTGTTGTTATGGTTGCTGTTGTGGTTGTTGTTGTGGCTGTTGTTGTTGTTGTTGTGGTTGTTGTTGTGAATGTTTTGGTTGTTGTTATGGTTGTTGTTGTGGTTGTTGTTATGGTTGTTGTTGTTGTGGTTGTTGTTGTTATGGTTGTTGTGGTTGTTGTTGTGGTTGTTGTTATGGTTGTTGTTGTTGTGGTTGTTGTTATGGTTGCTGTGGTTGTTGTTGTGTTTTTTTTAATGGTTGTTGTTATGGTTGTTGTTGTTGTGGTTGTTGTTATGGTTGTTGTGGTTGTTTTTGTGGTTGTTGTTATGGTTGTTGTTATGGTTGTTGTGGTTGTTGTTGTGGTTGTTGTTATGGTTGTTGTTGTTGTGGTTGTTGTTATGGTTGCTGTGGTTGTTGTTGTGGTTGTTGTTATGGTTGTTGTGGTTGTTGTTATGGTTGTTGTTGTTATGGTTGTTGTGGTGGTTGTTGTTGTTGTTGTTATGGTTGTTGTGGTTGTTGTTGTGGTTGTTGTAGTGGTTGTAATGGTTGTTGTTGTTATGGTTGTTGTCATGGTTGTGGTTATTGTTGTGGTTGTTGATGTTGTTGTGGTTTTTGTTATGGTTGTTGTTGTGGTTGTTGTTGTGGTTGTTGTTATGGTTGTTTTTGTGGTTGTTGTCGTGGTTGTTGTTGTGGTTGTTGTTGTGGTTGTTGTTATGGTTGTTTTTGTGGTTGTTGATGTTGTTGTGGTTGTTGTTGTGGTTGTTGTTGTGGTTGTTGTTATGGTTGTTTTTGTGGTTGTTGATGTTGTTGTGGTTGTTGTTATGGTTGTTGTTGTGGTTGTTGTGGTTATTGTTGTTGTTGTGGTTGTTGATGTTGTTGTGGTTGCTGTTATGGTTGTTGTTGTGGTTGTTGTTGTGGTTGTTGTTATGGTTGTTGTGGTTGTTGTTGTTATGGTTGTTGTGGTTATTGTTGTTGTTGTTGTGGTTGTTCTGGTTGTAATGGTTGTTGTCATGGTTGTTGTTATGGTTGTTGTCGTGGTTGTTGTTGTGGTTGTTGTGGTTTTTGTTGTGGTTGTTGTTGTGGTTGTTGTGGTTGTTGTTATGGTTGTTGTTGTGGTTGTTGTTGTGGTTGTTGTTGTGGTTGTTGTGGTTGTTGTTGTGGTTGTTCTGGTTGTAATGGTTGTTGTCATGGTTGTTGTTATGGTTGTTGTCGTGGTTGTTGTTATGGTTGTTGTTGTGGTTCTTTTTTTACTTTGTCTTTCCCTCCTCTTCCTCCTCTTCATCTTGCTCCTCTACAGAAACAGGCCGGCTTCATATCATGCCTATAGCACTTGGGAATTTTGGGATCAGTATAGGAATGATCTCGATCGTCTCTCTGTCTCTCCAGTAAAACGGTGACGGCTGCAGCGTTGAAGCAGGGCTGGGCTGCTGTGGTCATTCAGAGGTACTGGAGAAGTTATCTGACCAGACAGATCTATAGAATGGTTCGGTCCTCTTCTATCGTCATCCAAGCCTTCACTAGAGGCTGGATCGCCAGGAAACGCTACAAAAAGGTATTGTGCCTTAATCTCAATAGATTTTATATGGCTGTATCGATCTATTAACATTTGTTGAGTGTTGTATGTGTGCGTCTGTCTCCGTGTCTGCATGCGTCTGTGTATTGGTGTATGTAACACCTCTCAGATGGTGGAGGTGCAGAAAGCCCTGGTGTTGCAGAAGTATGCCCGGACGTGGCTCGCCAGGAGACGCTTCCAGACCCTGCGCCGCCTGGTACACAACGTACAGCTCTCCTACAGGTGCCAGCAGCTCAGGAAGAAACTGGAAGATCAGGTAAAAAATGTCTCTGACACCGGTACTGAACTGAACGTTCCCTAGACCAGGGTTGTGTTCTGTAGGTACAAAAGAAGAAAATACTTTGAAACGGTGTGAAACAAACACGAAGGTACTATCTGTACTAGTCCAATCAGAAACACACATTTTCGTTTTTTTCATTTAAAAAAAATGTTTTGAAACGTTTTCTCTTGCGTGCCCTTATGGACATGACCCAGTACTGACCTATGCTTGATTGATGCCATGCTGTATGTCTCCCCAGGCCAAAGAGAACCGTGGGCTGTTGGAGAGGCTGACAGGTCTGGCCGGTGCTCACGCCCAAGGTCTAGACAAGCTGCGCTGTCTGGAGGCCCAGCTGGGGAAATCAGTCACTGAGAAGGCTTCGCTAGAGGAGCGAGAGAAGAAGAGCAAGGAGGATGCCACGAAGACGATAGCTCAGCTTCAAGAGGAAAAAGACAAATTAATCGTTGAAAAGCAGAACTTGGAAAAGAAGCTTGCAGATTCAGCAACAGAGATGAAAGGTATTAGGGAGGACATGATGGCTCAGATTGTTTAGAGAGGACATGATGGCTCAGATTGTTTAGAGAGGACATGATGGCTCAGATTGTTTAGAGAGGACTACACATACAGTATATGATCAATCATTTACACTGTGATTCACTTCTTTCATTTCCAGACAGCTTTGTTCAAATCAGGACAACTCTGAAAGAAGATCTGGAAGGAGAAGAAAGATTGAGGAAGTAAGAGTTGCTTCATGTACCTAATACTTTTTTCAGACTTCTGAGCCGAGCCGAGCTAAACCAAGCCAAGCTGTACTGGGCTGACCTGGTTACAGATCCACCATAGTAGCAGGACAAGTTCTGGTCAGAACAATGTGAAGGGGGAATATCTGAGCCAGTACAGTCAGCACCAGTACAGTATGGTTCAGGTCCAGTACAGTATGGTTCAGGTCCAGTACAGTATGGTTGAGGTTCAGTACAGTATGGTTCAGGTCCAGTACAGTATAGTTCAGGTCCAGTACAGTATGGTTGAGGTTCAGTACAGTATGGTTCAGGTCCAGTACAGTATGGTTTAGGTCCAGTACAGTATGGTTGAGGTTCAGTACAGTATGGTTCAGGTCCAGTACAGTATGGTTTAGGTCCAGTACAGTACAGTATGGTTCAGGTCCAGTCCAGTACAGTATAGTTCAGGTCCAGTACAGTATGGTTCAGGTCCAGTACAGTATGGTTTAGGTCCAGTCCAGTACAGTATAGTTCAGGTCCAGTACAGTATGGTTCAGGTCCAGTACAGTATGGTTTAGGTCCAGTCCAGTACAGTATGGTTCAGGTCCAGTACAGTATGGTTTAGGTCCAGTACAGTATGGTTGAGGTTCAGTACAGTATGGTTCAGGTCCAGTACAGTATGGTTTAGGTCCAGTACAGTACAGTATGGTTCAGGTCCAGTCCAGTACAGTATAGTTCAGGTCCAGTACAGTATGGTTCAGGTCCAGTACAGTATAGTTCAGGTCCAGTACAGTATGGTTGAGGTTCAGTACAGTATGGTTCAGGTCCAGTACAGTATGGTTCAGGTCCAGTCCAGTACAGTATGGTTCAGGTCCAGTACAGTATGGTTCAGGTCCAGTACAGTATGGTTCAGGTTCAGTACAGTATGGTTCAGGTCCAGTACAGTATAGTTCAGGTCCAGTACAGTATGGTTCAGGTCCAGTACAGTA
The DNA here is from genome assembly GCA_030435695.1 of Brachymystax lenok tsinlingensis. Classification (NCBI taxonomy): domain Eukaryota; kingdom Metazoa; phylum Chordata; class Actinopteri; order Salmoniformes; family Salmonidae; genus Brachymystax; species Brachymystax lenok. The sequence continues at coordinate 5,890,239 of CM059791.1, read as the reverse complement.
TGGTTCAGGTCCAGTACAGTATGGTTCAGGTCCAGTCCAGTACAGTATGGTTCAGGTCCAGTACAGTATGGTTCAGGTCCAGTACAGTATGGTTGAGGTTCAGTACAGTATGGTTCAGGTCCAGTACAGTATAATTCAGGTCCAGTACAGTATGGTTGAGGTTCAGTACAGTATGGTTCAGGTCCAGTACAGTATGGTTCAGGTCCAGTCCAGTACAGTATAGTTCAGGTCCAGTACAGTATGGTTGAGGTTCAGTACAGTATGGTTCAGGTCCAGTACAGTATGGTTTAGGTCCAGTACAGTATGGTTCTGGTCAGCACCAGTCCAATAATGTGAAATGGGCACAAGATTGGGTTATGTTTCCCAGGACTGCAGAGAACAACCTTGAGCTGCAGAAGGAGGAGAACAGGCTGAAGGAGGAGAGAGTTGGCCTACAGAGACAGACAGAGGAAGAGGCGCAGGTCAACACTGATCTACAGGACCAGGTCATACAGCTCACCAGGCACGTCAAGGTGAGGGTTCATAGGTCATACAGCTCACCAGGCACGTCAAGGTGAGGGTTCAAAGGTCATACAGCTCACCAGGCACGTCAAGGTGAGGGTTCAAAGGTCATACAGCTCACCAGGCACGTCAAGGTGAGGGTTCAAAGGTCGTACAGCTCACCAGGCATGCATGTCAAGGTGAGGGTTCATAGGTCATACAGCTCACCAGGCACGTCAAGGTGAGGGTTCAAAGGTCATACAGCTCACCAGGCACGTCAAGGTGAGGGTTCAAAGGTCATACAGCTCACCAAGCACGTCAAGGTGAGGGTTCAAAGGTCGTACAGCTCACCAGGCACGTCAAGGTGAAGGTTCAAAGGTCATACAGCTCACCAGGCACGTCAAGGTGAGGGTTCAAAGGTCGTACAGCTCAACAGGCACGTCAAGGTGAGGGTTCAAAGGTCATACAGCTCACCAGGCACGTCAAGGTGAGGGTTCAAAGGTCATACAGCTCACCAGGCATGCGTGTCAAGGTGAGGGTTCATAGGTCATACAGCTCACCAGGCATGTCAAGGTGAGGGTTCAAAGGTCATACAGCTCACCAGGCACGTCAAGGTGAGGGTTCATAGGTCATACAGCAACACACTGACATTAAATCAATGATGAAAAAATATAGAAATTGAAAAACAATCACTTATTAAAATCCAGACTAAATGTGATTTAAAAACCAAAACCTAAAATGGTTCTGGACCCGAAAGCAGACCGGCTCCTTGGGAGCGAGGAAGCGCCCTCACGAGCATGTCTGTCAGATAAGAAAGGGCAAGGACATGCAGTGTCTTAAAAGTACATAGTGAGATCTTAAAATAAGACCGATGCTTTACAGGCAGCCAGTGTAGTGCAGACAAAGCTGCAGTGATGGGCTCATGCCTTGTGTTGGTTAAAATTCCAGCTGCAGTGTTTTGTACAAGGTGTAGGCTTCTAATAGTAGAGACTGAGCAGCTAAATGAAATAGCATGTTATTGGTTACATACACGTGGTTAGCAGATGTTATTGTGAGTGTAGCGAAATGCTTCTGCTTCTAGATCTGACAGTACAGCAGTATCTAACAGGTAATATCTAATAATTCCACAACAAAATGTAATACACACAATCTAGTAAAGGACTGGGATGAGAATATACACTGCTCAAAAAAATAAAGGGAACACTTAAACAACACAATGTAACTCCAAGTCAATCACACTTCTGTGAAATCAAACTGTCCACTTAGGAAGCAACACTGATTGACAATAAATTTCACATGCTGTTGTGCAAATGGAATAGACAACAGGTGGAAATTATAGGCAATTAGCAAGACCCCCCCAATAAAGGAGTGGTTCTGAAGGTGGTGACCACAGACCACTTCTCAGTTCCTATGCTTCCTGGCTGATGTTTTGGTCACTTTTGAATGCTGGCGGTGCTTTCACTCTACTGGTAGCATGAGACGGAGTCTACAACCCACACAAGTGGCTCAGGTAGTGCAGCTCATCCAGGATGGCACATCAATGCGAGCTGTGGCAAGAAGGTTTGCTGTGTCTGTCAGCGTAGTGTCCAGAGCATGGAGGCGCTACCAGGAGACAGGCCAGTACATCAGGAGACGTGGAGGAGGCCGTGGGAGGGCAACAACCCAGCAGCAGGACCACTACCTCCGCCTTTGTGCAAGGAGGAGCACTGCCAGAGCCCTGCAAAATGACCTCCAGCAGGCCACAAATGTGCATGTGTCTGCTCAAACGGTCAGAAACAGACTCCATGAGGGTGGTATGAGGGCCCAACGTCCACAGGTGGGGGTTGTGCTTACAGCCCAACACCGTGCAGGACGTTTGGCATTTGCCAGAGAACACCAAGATTGGCAAATTCGCCACTGGTGCCCTGTGCTCTTCACAGATGAAAGCAGGTTCACACTGAGCCACGTGACAGACGTGACAGAGTCTGGAGACGCCGTGGAGAACGTTCTGCTGCCTGCAACATCCTCCAGCATGACCGGTTTGGCGGTGGGTCAGTCATGGTGTGGGGTGGCATTTCTTTGGGGGGCCGCACAGCCCTCCATGTGCTCGCAAGAGGTAGCCTGACTGCCATTAGGTACCGAGATGAGATCCTCAGACCCCTTGTGAGACCATATGCTGGTGCGGTTGGCCCTGGGTTCCTCCTAATGCAAGACAATGCTAGACCTCATGTGGCTGGAGTGTGTCAGCAGTTCCTGCAAGAGGAAGGCATTGATGCTAAGGACTGGCCCGCCCGTTCCCCAGACCTGAATCCAATTGAGCACATCTGGGACATCATGTCTCGCTCCATCCACCAACGCCACGTTGCACCACAGACTGTCCAGGAGTTGGCGGATGCTTTAGTCCAGGTCTGGGAGGAGATCCCTCAGGAGACCATCCGCCACCTCATCAGGAGCATGCCCAGGCGTTGTAGGGAGGTCATTCAGGCACGTGGAGGCCACACACACTACTGAGCCTCATTTTGACTTGTTTTAAGGACATTACATCAAAGTTGGATCAGCCTGTAGTGTGGTTTTCCACTTTAATTTTGAGTGTGACTCCAAATCCAGACCTCCATGGGTTGATAAATTTGATTTCCATTGATAATTTTGGTGTGATTTTGTTGTCAGCACATTCAACTATGTAAAGAAAAAAGTATTTAATAAGATTATTTCATTCATTCAGATCTATGATGTGTTATTTTAGTGTTCCCTTTATTTTTTTGAGCAGTGTATAAGTATAAAATATATGGATGAGCAGTGACAGAGCGGCTAAGATGCAATAGATAGTAAAGAATAGATAGTGAAGGATACAGCATACATTATATACATATGAGATGAGTAATGCGAGATATGTAAACATTCTTAAAGTGGCATTATTAAAGTGACTAGTGTTCCATTTATTAAAGTGGACATTTATATCAAGTGTGTAGGTAGGCAGCCGCCTCTCTGTGCTAGTGGTGGCTGTTTAACAATCTGATGGCCTTGAGATAGAAGCTGTTTTTCAGTCTCTCGGTCCCAGCTTTGATGCACCTGTACTGACCTCGTCTTCTGGATGATAGCGGGGTGAACAGTCAGTGGCTCGGGTGGTTATTGTCCTTGATTATATTTTTGGCCTTCCTGTGACATTGGTTGCTGTAGGTGTCCTGGAGGGCAGGTAGTTTGCCCCCGGTGATGCATTGTGCAGGCCGCACCACCCTCTGGTGAGCCTTGCGGTTGTGCGCAGTGCAGTTGCCGTACCAGGCGGTGATACAGCCCGACAGGATGCTTTCAATTGTGCACTTGTAAAAGTTAGTGAGGGTTTTCGGTGACAAACCCAATCTTTTCAGCCTCCTGAGGTTGAAGAGGCGCTGTTGCGCCTTCTTCACCACGCTGTCTGTGTGGGTGGACCATTTTAGTTTGTCGGTGATATGTACACGAGGAACTTAAAACATTCCACCTTCTCCACTACTGTCCCTTTGATGTGGATAGGGGGCTGCTCCCTCTGCTGTTTCCTGAAGTCCAGGATCATCTCTTTTGTTTTGCTGACATTGAGAAAGAGGTTATTTTCCTGACACCACACTCCGAGGGCCCTTACCTCTTCCTTGTAGGCTGTCTCGTCGTTGTTGGTAATCAAGCCTACCACTGTAGTGTCGTCTGCAAACTTGATGATTGAGTTGGAGGCATGGCCACGCAGTCGTGGGTGAACAGGAAGTACAGGAGAGGGCTGAGAACGCACCCTTGTGTGGCCCCAGTGTTGAGGATCAGCGGAGTGGAGATGTTGTTTCCTACCCTCACCACCTGGGGGCGGCCCATCAGGAAGTCCAGGACCCAGTTGCACAGGGCGGCGTCGAGACCTAGGGTCTCAAGCTTAATGATGAGTTTGGAGGGTACTATGGTGTTAAATGCTGAGCTGTAGTCAATGAACAGCATTCTTACATAGGTATTCCTCTTGTCCAGAAGGGATAGGGGAGTGTGCAGTGTGATTAATCGTCTGTGGACCTATTGGGGCGGTAAGCAAATTGTAGTGGGTCTAGGGTGTCTGGTAGGATGGAGGTGATATGATCCTTGACTAGTCTCTCAAAGCACTTCTATGATGACGGAAGTCATTTAGTTCAGTTACCTTAGCTTTCTTGGGAACAGGAACAATGGTGGCCATCTTGAAGCATGTGGGGACAGCAGACTGGGATAGGGATTGATTGAATATGTCCGTGAACACACCAGCCAGCTGGTCCGCGCATGCTCTGAGGACGCGGCTAGGGATGCCAGTGAAGTTCCTTGATGGCCGTCTTGGTATCCGCTTGTGGGGGGATATACACGGCTGTGACGATAACAGAGGAGAATTCCTTTGGGAGATAATACGGTCGGCATTTGATTGTGAGGAATTCTAGGTCAGGTGAACAAAAGGACTTGAGTTCTTGTATGTTGTTACAATTACACCATGAGTCGTTAATCGGCAGGTAGCCTAGTGGTTAGAGCGTTGGACTTGTAACCGGAGGGTTGCAAGTTCGAATCCCCGAGCTGACAAGGAAAAAATCTGTCGTTCTGCCCTTGAACAAGGCAGTTAACCCACTGTTCCCGGGCGCCAAGACGTGGAAGTCGATTAAGGCAGCCCCGCACCTCTCTGATTCAGAGGTTGGGTTAAATGCGGAAGACACATTTCGGTTGAAGGCATTCGGTTGTACAACTGACTAATAATGGTGACTTTGACTTTGACTTTGACTAATCATGAAGCGTACACCCCCCGTTTCAATCGGTGACGTCACTCGCTCTGAGACCTTGAAGTAGTTGTTCCTCTTGCTCTGCCGTGCGCCGCGGCTTTTGTGGAGCGATGAGGTAACGATGCCTCGTGGGACGCAGTTGTTGATGTGTGCAGAGGGTCCCTGGTTCGAGCCCAGGTAGGGGGCGAGGAGAGGGACGGAAGCTAGACTGTTACACTGATGCTGTTGACCTGGATCACTGGTTGCTGTGGAAAAGTAAGGAGGTTAAAAGGGGGGGGGTGAGTGTAACCGGTGTGAAATGGCTAGCTAGTTAGCGGGGTGCGCGCTAATAGCGATTCAATCGGTGACGCCACTTGCTATTGCTCTGCAAGGGCTGTTGTGGAGCGATAGGTAACGACGCTTCGAGGGTTTCAGTTGTTGATGTGTGCAGAGGGTCCCTGGTTCGAGCCCAGGTAGATGTTTGTTCCAGTCAGCGCGATGCAATGAAAATCCCGTTGGACTGTACAGACTCCGACAGCATGTCCCCAGCTAGCCATGTCTCCGTGAAACAGAGTATGTTACAATCCTGGATATCTTTTTGGAAAGCAACTCTTGCCCTAATTTCGACGACTTTGTTAACTAGGGACTGGACATTAGCGAGTAATATACTCGGAAGCGGTGGGTGGTGTGTGCGCCTCCGCTCCGGCACCATCTCCTCCGACGACGGCGTTGTTTTGGGTTTGCCTCTGGAAAAATTTTCAAATGCCCTGGGAGGTGCAGACAAATGATCCTCTTTGGGAAAGTCGTATTCCTGGTCGTAATGCTGGTTGTGCTGGTAAGTTGACGTCTCTCTGATATCCAATAGTTCTTCGCGGCTGTATCTAATAACACTTAAGGTTTTCTGGGCTAATAATGTAAGAAATAGTACATAAAAAAAATTAAAAATAATGCACAGTTTCCTAAGGAAGCGAAGCTGCCATCTCTATCGGCGCCATCTTGTGTGTTGGACATGAGGGCATTACAGTAGTCTAGCCTAGTTGATAGTAGAGACTGAGCAGCTGGACAGGAGGGCATTACAGTAGTCTAGCCTAGTTGATAGTAGAGACTGAGCAGCTGGACAGGAGGGCATTACAGTAGTCTAGCCTAGATTATAGTAGAGACTGAGCAGCTGGACAGGATGGCATTACAGTAGTCTAGCCTAGTTGATAGTAGTGACTGAGCAGCTGGACAGGAGGGCATTACAGTAGTCTAGCCTAGATGATAGTAGAGACTGAGCAGCTGGACAGGAGGGCATTACAGTAGTCTAGCCTAGATTATAGTAGAGACTGAGCAGCTGGACAGGATGGCATTACAGTAGTCTAGCCTAGTTGATAGTAGTGACTGAGCAGCTGGACAGGAGGGCATTACAGTAGTCTAGCCTAGTTGATAGTAGAGACTGAGCAGCTGGACAGGATGGCATTACAGTAGTCTAGCCTAGTTGATAGTAGAGACTGAGCAGCTGGACAGGAGGGCATTACAGTAGTCTAGCCTAGATTATAGTAGAGACTGAGCAGCTGGACAGGATGGCATTACAGTAGTCTAGCCTAGTTGATAGTAGTGACTGAGCAGCTGGACAGAAGGGCATTACAGTAGTCTAGCCTAGATGATAGTAGAGACTGAGCAGCTGGACAGGATGGCATTACAGTAGTCTAGCCTAGTTGATAGTAGAGACTGAGCAGCTGGACAGGAAGGCATTACAGTAGTCTAGCCTAGTTGATAGTAGAGAGGAGCAGCTGGACAGGAGGCCATTACAGTAGTCTAGCCTAGATGAAACAAATGCATGGACCAGTTTTTCAGCATCTGGCTGAGAGATGAAGTGTGTAATTCTGAGATGGAAGTATGCTGTTTTGAATATGTTTTTTTATAGGTAGCAACTGTGTTTCTCTTTCCAGGCGATACCCGAGTTACGTAAAGAGCTTCACAACCTCCAGACCCAGAGAGATGATCTGGACCGGAAGATGAAGCAGCAGTCAGAACAGGCCAGAGGTAGCTTTCTATACTCTATTATAAACTGGGTGGTTCCAGCTCTGAATGCTGATTGGCTGACCGCTGTGGTATACCAGACCGTATACCACGGGTATGACAAAACGTTTATTTTTTTACTGCTCTAATTACGTTGGTAACCAGTTTATAATAGCAGTAAGGCACCTCAAGGGTTTCTGATATATGGCTAATATAGGGCTGTATCCAGGCACTCCGCATTGAGTCGTGCTTAAGAACAGCCCTTAGCCGTGGTATATTGGCCATATACCACACCTCCTCAGACCTTATTGCTTAACAAATACTCTCTGTAATGTATTGTGTTATGGGTCGATTTCTATTCATGCCAACAGTGTCTTTGTGTGGATTGATTAATGCTTTACAAATCCAGATTCTTTTGTTATCACTTCTCATACATGATTGTTTGTGACTCTTTCTCCGTATAGCCAAGATGAGTGTGATCACAAGACAACTTCTTTGTGGCATGGTTGAAGAGGAGGTCATTTCCAGGTAGTCTAATGGCATTATGCATTTCCTAAAATTTGTGAGAAGAAAAGTTCACTTTCGCTTTAAGCGTTACACATGTTTCCGTTGAAAGGTTGACCTCCGACAGTCCAGACCAGATCTATGAAGTCGGGGATTTGTTGACTGCATTTGATGGACTGCAGAAAGCTACCAGGTTTGAGACAACACCTGTATATTTACTGACTAAAGTATGCTACTTGTTCAGCGTTTCCCAACTCCGGTCCTCCAGTATCCCCAACAGCCCAACTCCGGTCCTCCAGTACCCCCAACAGCCCAACTCCGGTCCTCCAGTACCCCCCAACAGCCCAACTCCGGTCCTCCAGTACCCCCAACAGCCCAACCCTGGTCCTCCAGTCCCCCAACAGCCCAACTCCATTACCCCCAACAGCCCAACTCCGGTCCTCCAGTACCCCCAACAGCCCAACCCTGGTCCTCCAGTCCCCCAACAGCCCAACTCCAGTCCCCAACAGCCCAACTCCGGTCCTCCAGTACCCCAACAGCCCAACCCTGGTCCTCCAGTCCCCCAACAGCCCAACTCCAGTACCCCCAACAGCCCAACTCCAGTCCTCTAGTCCCCCAACAGCCCAACCCTGGTCCTCCAGTCCCTACCAACAGCCCAACCCTGGTCCTCCAGTACCCCCATCAGCCCAACTCCAGTCCTCCAGTACCCCCAACAGCCCAACTCCAGTCCTCCAGTACCCCAACAGCCCAACTCCAGTCCTCCAGTACCCCAACAGCCCAACTCCAGTCCTCCAGTACCCCAACAGCCCAACCCTGGTCCTCCAGTACCCCCAACAGCCCAACTCCAGTCCTCCAGTACCCTCAACAGCCCAACTCCAGTCCTCCAGTCCCCCAACAGCCCAACCCTGGTCCTCCAGTACCCCAACAGCCCAACTCCAGTCCTCCAGTCCCCTAACAGCCCAACCCTAGTCCTCCAGTCCCCCAACAGCCCAACTCCAGTCCTCCAGTACCCCAACAGACCAACCCTGGTCCTCCAGTCCCCCAACAGCCCAACTCCGGTCCTCCAGTCCCCCCAACAGCCCAACCCTGGTCCTCCAGTACCCCCAACAGCCCAACCCTGGTCCTCCAGTACCCCCAACAGCCCAACCCTGGTCCTCCAGTACCCCTAATAGCCCAACCCTGGTCCTCCAGTCCCCCCAACAGCCCAACTCCAGTCCTCCAGTACCCCCAACAGCCCAACCCTGGTCCTCCAGTCCCCCAACAGCCCAACTCTGGTCCTCCAGTCCCCCAACAGCACAACCCTGGTCCTCCAGTACCCCCAACAGCCCAACTCTGGTCCTCCAGTCCCCCAACAGCCCAACCCTGGTCCTCCAGTACCCCCAACAGCCCAACTCTGGTCCTCCAGTCCCCCAACAGCCCAACTCTGGTCCTCCAGTCCCCCAACAGCCCAACCCTGGTCCTCCAGTACCCCCAACAGCCCAACCCTGGTCCTCCAGTACCCCCAACAGCCCAACCCTGGTCCTCCAGTACCCCCAACAGCCCAACCCTGGTCCTCCAGTCCCCCCAACAGCCCAACTCTGGTCCTCCAGTACCCCCAACAGCCCAACCCTGGTCCTCCAGTACCCCCAACAGCCCAACCCTGGTCCTCCAGTACCCCCAACAGCCCAACCCTGGTCCTCCAGTACCCCCAACAGCCCAACCCTGGTCCTCCAGTACCCCCAACAGCCCAACCCTGGTCCTCCAGTACCCCCAACAGCTTCACACTTCGGACAATGATTGTTCAAAATCCAGGCTAGTGAATAAGGTTGATCGTTTCCTCTACCTGCAGAGTGCTGGAGAGACAACGGCAGGAACAGAAGGAGGGTTATAACAGCCAGATGGAGGGGCTGACATTCAAGGTGGAACACCTGCAGAACCAAAACAGTCAGCTGCAGAAACTGCTCCAGGAGAAAACGTCTGTCAACGACAGCATCGGCCAGGAGGTGGCCAGGCTCAACACTGAAAACATGCTCATACCTGAGCTGAAGAAGCAGGTATCAGAGCTACAACGACAAAAACAGGAGCTGGAAGTTCAACTGGAGGAACAGGCCAGAAAGATGACCGGTAGATACAGTACACTACACCATCACTTAAAATGTATGTAGTTCTGTCCTTGAGCTGGTCTTGTCTAATAATGTTCTGTATTATGTCATTCTGTATTATGTTTCATGTTTTGTGTGGACCCCAGGAAGAGTAGCTGCTGCTTTTGCGAACGGTAATGGGGATCCTAATAAAATACCACTACTTAGATCTAGAAGTTTGGGCTCAATCACATTGTTATTCAGTCAATTCCAATCATGTATCTCCTTCTTTTATTAGAAGAAATTGAGGAGATTTCAAAAGAGCTTCAGATGAATTTTGAAGAGGAAGGCTCCCAAAGCAGGTACAGTAGTATATCATCAAGCCCTGAAATCATATAACAATATGCCATTTGGCAGATGCTTTTATCCAAAGCGACTTACATTAAAGTGATACATTTTCAGTATGTTTGTGATCCCTGTAAGAATTAAACCCACAATCGTGGCATTGCTAGTACCAGGCTGTTACCAGCTTAGCCACAAACGACCACAATCAATGCTCTCATTGATAATCTAACCACATATTTTACATCTAACCTCTGTGTTTGTGTTCAGGCTGTTGGAACTGCATGCTGAGGAGGTGGAGAGGGAGAAGAAGGAGGTGGAGAAGGAGGAGGTGGAGAGGGAGAAGGAAGAGGTGGAGAGGGAGAAGGAGGAAGTGGAGAGGGAGAAGGAGAAGGTGGAGAGGGAGAAGGAGGAGGTGGAAAGAGAAAAGGAGGAGGTGGAGAGAGAGAAGGAGGAGGTGGAGAGAGAGAAGGAGGAGGTGGAGAGGGAGAAGGAGGAAGTGGAGAGGGATAAGGAAGAGGTGGAGAGGGAGAAGGAGGAGGTGGAGAGAGAGAAGGAGAAGGTGGAGAGGGAGAAGGAGGAGATGGAAAGAGAGAAGGAGGAGGTGGAGAGGGAGAAGGTGGAGAGGGAGAAGGAGGAGGTGGAGAGGGTGAAGAAGGAGGTGGAGAGGCTGAAGGAGGAGGTGGAGAGGGTGAAGAAAGAGGTGGAGAGGGTGAAGGAGGAGGTGGAGAGGGAGAGGGAGAAGGAGGAGAGGGAGAGGGAGAAGGAGGAGGTGGAGAGGGAGAAGGAGAAGGTGGAGAGGGAGAAGAAGGAGGTGGAGAGAGAGAAGGAAGAGGTGGAGAGAGAGAAGGAGGAGGTGGAGAGAGAGAAGATGGAGAGGGAGAAGGAGGAGGTGGAGAGGGAGAAGGAGGTGCTCAGGAAACAGAAGAACACAGAGAGCGAGACCAAGGCCAGATTCAGTCAAGAGGCATCACGACTCACTGCAGAGAACATGGTGAGAGTGTGTGTGTGGGGTGTGTGTGTGTGTGTGTGATCGTGCGCGTCAATGTGTGTGCGTGTAATTCACTCTTTATGATACTTACATGTTATTCCAGGACTTTGAAGAGCAGCTCGACATGAAGGACAGGCTGATAAGGAAGTTACAAAACCAAATGAAGAGCCTTCAAACATCCGAGGAAGGTAACATGATTACAACAAGTCATCTACATTTTATCACAGTTGATTCCACGCATTTCCTATATTTCATTTTATGTCTTTTCTTCCTCAGCCAATCAAACACCAGCTCCCACTATTACCAACGAATACCTTGGCATGTTGGAGTACAAGAGGGAGGATGAAGCCAAGCTCATTCAATACGTCATTCTGGGTACTACTGTGGTTGTTGTTGTTGTTATTAGTGTAGGTGTTTTTACTGTGGGAGTTGACACGGTTTGTATAGCGGTCACATGACCACACAAGACCACATGGCCTAAGACAATAGAACTTGACGACCAAACAACTAGCACTCTCTATGATAGTGTGCAGCCCCTCCGCACCTCTCTGATTCAGAGGGGGTTGGGTTAAAATGCGGAAGACACATTTTGGTTGAATGCGTTCAGTTGTGCGACTGACTAGGTATCCCCCCTTTCCCTTCCCAATGTTTGGCTCATGTCTATAACTGGGTTATGTTCATTTGGCACCAAATGGATGGAAGACAGAAACAGGGAGGGAAAATCTCTCATTTTCATTTTCTGTTGCAAAACGTCTGGCACTGTCAAATCAAATCAAATCAAATTTATTTATAAAGCCCCCCTTACATCAGCTGATGTCACAGAGTGCTGTACAGAAACCCAGCCTAAAACCCCAAACAGCAAGCAATGCAGGTGTAAAAGCACGGTGGCTAGGAAAAACTCCCTAGAAGGCCAAAACCTAGGAAGAAACCTAGAGAGGAACCAGGCTGTGAGGGGTGGCCAGTCCTCTTCTGGCTGTGCCGGGTGCAGATCCTCGTGTCCTATCCTCGTGTCAGACCTGAAGCCCAGACGGGTACTGGTTAACATGTTTGTAACTGTGCTCTATTCTCCTGTCAGACCTGAAACCCAGAAGGGTAGTGGTTAGCATGGCCGCTCATCTTCTCTTCATGTGTGTCCGTCACGCTGACTACCTTAACGACGGAGCAAAGCTCAAGTCTCTCATGAACGCCATCATCAGTGGGGTTAAAAAGGTCATCACGGTAAGCTGTGGCAATGTCTTGACAATCCTACTGTCTGTTCTGACATGTCGAAATCTCTACAAATACTGAGTTTCTTCTTGTTGTGGTTTTTCTTCTTGTTCTTGTTCTTCTTTTTATTTTTCTTCTTGTTCTTTTTATTTTTCTTCTTGTTCTTGTTCTTCTTTTTATTTTTATTCTTGTTCTTCTTCTTGTTATTCTTCTTGGTCTTCTTCTTTTTCTTGTTATTTTTCTTCGTCTTCTTCTTCCTCCCTTGGAGGAATGAATGACCTTGTTTAAAATGACATGCTCATTCTCTCAGCGTAGACACTCTCAACATTATTGTGGTTGTTAATAGTTTTTGTTGTTGTTATTTTGTACCTGTCTCAGGATCACCAAGAAGACTTTGAGTTGCTATCGTTCTGGCTGTCCAACACGTACCACATGCTCAGCTGCCTGAAGCAGTACAGTGGAGAAGAGGTGGGATGGTTGTTTCTAGCATCACACCATCACCATCCACAGAGATCCTTATTGTTTGTGATCGACACAGAGATCCTTATTGTTTGTGATCGACACAGAGATCCTTATTGTTTGTGATCGACACAGAGATCCTTATTGTTTGTGATCGACACAGAGATCCTTATTGTTTGTGATCGACACAGAGATTGTAATTGAGATTAAGGAGTCAATTCTATCCCATTCATTATCTTTTAGTGTTTAAAAAATAATAACCTTTATTTAACTAGGCAAGTCAGTTAAGAACAAATTCTTTAGTTCTTAAATGATTTAGTGTATGAAGTAAATATATACAGTGGGGCAAAAAAGTATTTAGTCAGCCACCAATTGTGCAAGTTCTCCAACTTAAAAAGATGAGAGAGGCCTGTAATTTTCATCATAGGTACACTTCAACTATGACAGACGAAATGAGAAAAAGAAATCCAGAAAATCACATTGTAGGATTTTTTATTTATTTATTTGCAAATTATGGTGGAAAATAAGTATTTGGTCAATAACAAAGTTTATCTCAATACTTTGTTATATACCCTTTGTTGGCAATGACAGAGGTCAAACGTTTTCTGTAAGTCTTCACAAGGTTTTCACACACTGTTGCTGGTATTTTGGCCCATTCCTCCATGCAGATCTCCTCTAGAGCAGTGATGTTTTGGGGCTGTCGCTGGGCAACACGGACTTTCAACTCCCACCAAAGATTTTCTATGGGGTTGAGATCTGGAGACTGGCTAGGCCACTCCAGGACCTTGAAATGCTTCTTACGAAGCCACTCCTTCGTTGCCCGGGCGGTGTGTTTGGGATCATTGTCATGCTGAAAGACCCAGCCACGTTTCATCTTCAATGCCCTTGCTGATGGAAGGAGGTTTTCACTCAAAATCTCATGATACATGGCCCCATTCATTCTTTCCTTTACACGGATCAGTCGTCCTGGTCCCTTTGCAGAAAACAGCCCCAAAGCATGATGTTTCCACCCCCATGCTTCACAGTAGGTATGGTGTTCTTTGGATGCAACTCAGCATTCTTTGTCCTCCAAACACGACGAGTTGAGTTTTTACCAAAAAGTTATATTTTGGTTTCATCTGACCATATGACATTCTCCCAATCCTCATCTGGATCATCCAAATGCTCTCTAGCAAACTTCAGACGGCCTGAACATGTACTGGCTTAAGCAGGGGGACACGTCTGGCACTGCAGGATTTGAGTCCCTGGCGGCGTAGTGTGTTACTGATGGTAGGCTTTGTTACTTTGGTCCCAGCTCTCTGCAGGTCATTCACTAGGTCCCCGTGTGGTTCTGGGATTTTGCTCACCGATCATTTTGACCCCACGGGGTGAGATCTTGCGTGGAGCCCCAGATCGAGGAAGATTATCAGTGGTCTTGTATGTCTTCCATTTCCTAATAATTGCTCCCACAGTTGATTTCTTCAAACCAAGCTGCTTACCTATTGCAGATTCAGTCTTCCCAACCTGGTGCAGGTCTACAATTTTGTTTCTGGTGTCCTTTGACAGCTCTTTGGTCTTGGCCATAGTGGAGTTTGGAGTGTGACTGTTTGAGGTTGTGGACAGGTGTCTTTTATACTGATAACAAGTTCAAACAGGTGCCATTAATACAGGTAACGAGTGGAGGACAGAGGAGCCTCTTAAAGAAGAAGTTACAGGTCTGTGAGAGCCAGAAATCTTGCTTGTTTGTATGTGACCAAAGACTTATTTTCCACCATAATTTGCAAATAAATTCATTAAAAATCCTACAATGTGATTTTCGGGATTTTCTTTCCTCATTTTGTCTGTCATAGTTGAAGTGTACCTATGATGAAAATTACAGGCCTCTCTCATCTTTTTAAGTGAGAGAACTTGCACAATTGGTGGCTGACTAAATACTTTTTTGCCCCACTCTTATCCGTCTTCCCACTCTGTAACTAATGTTCTTTTTCTTTGTACATTCTGTCGTAGGAGTATATGAAACAGAACACTCCGCGTCAGAATAAGAATTGCTTGCAGAACTTTGACTTGTCTGAACACAGACAGATCTTCTGTGATCTGGCCATCCGTATCTACCACCAGTTTATATCTGTTATGGAGAAGACTCTTATACCCATGATCGGTAGGTTTCTCTCATAAGATACCATGATATACATTGATATGATGTACATTGATGTTTAGTCACTTTCCAATTCATTAAATATTTGTTTACAAGAAATTATTTGTATCCTCAAGATTATTATATAAAGGTAATAAATAACGCTAAATAAAGTGTTTCAATCATTCATCTATTCATACCTGTTCTATGTAATGAGTGTTTACACGTCTCTGTTTGCCCCAGTTCCTGGTATGCTGGAGCATGAGAGTCTCCAGGACATCTCTAGTATGAAGCCAACAGGTTTCCGTAAGCGTTCCAGCAGCATCTATGAGGACCAGGAGGTCTACACCATCTACTCTCTCCTCCAGCAGCTCAGTCTGTACCACAGCACTATGAGTCAGCACGGCATGGAGGAGGGTCTGGTCAGACAGGTAGGGGGTCAGACCTGGGGTCAGACGGGTGGGGAGGGGTTAGACAAGTAGGTGTGGGGGCAGTGTGTGTGTATGTCTTTGTTTGTGAATATGTGTGTGTGTGTGTGTGTGTGTGTGTGTGTGTGTGTGTGTGTGTGTGTGTGTGTGTGTGTGTGTGTGTGTGTGTGTGTGTGTGTGTGTGTGTGTGTGTGTGTGTGTGTGTGTGTGGGAAAGGAGTAAACTGCCTCTTGGGATCAAGATTGATTCTTGGACCTGTGTCATTTCCAGTTTATATTAAACTCATCTAACTGTGTGTATGTGTGTTGTCCAACAGGCTGTGAAACAGACCTTCTTCCTGGTGGGCGCGGCCACACTCAACAACATCCTGCTACGCAAAGACATGTGCTCCTGTAGGAAGGGCATGCAGATCAGGTAGGGGACAGAGTGTGTGTGCGCATGTGTGTATCCGTGTATGCGTATGTGTGTGTGTGTGTTGAACAAGAAGAGAGGATTGAAGAGAGAACCAGGGAGGCAGAGAGAACCAGGGAGGCAGAGAGAACCAGGGAGGGAGAGAGAACCAGGGAGGCAGAGAGAACCAGGGAGGCAGAGAGAACCAGGGAGGGAGAGAGAACCAGGGAGGGAGAGAGGACCAGGGAGGGAGAGAGAACCAGGGAGGCAGAGAGAACCAGGGAGGAGAGAGAACCAGGGAGGGAGAGAGAACCAGGGAGGGAGAGAGGACCAGGGAGGGAGAGAGGACCAGGGAGGGAGAGAGAACCAGGGAGGCAGAGAGAACCAGGGAGGGAGAGAGAACCAGGGAGGGAGAGAGGACCAGGGAGAGAGAGAGAACCAGGAGGCAGAGAGAACCAGGGAGGGAGAGAGAACCAGGGAGGGAGAGAGAACCAGGGAGGGAGAGAGGACCAGGGAGGTAGAGAGAGGACCAGGGAGGGAGAGAGAACCAGGGAGGCAGAGAGAACCAGGGAGGGAGAGAGAACCAGGGAGGAAAGCTAAATCCTACTTAACAAACAGTGAAGGTTCCTACAATACGTGTTAGGTAACATAACAACATGTTTTAGTTACCTGTCTGTGTGTTAGGTAACATAATAACATGTTTTAGTTACCTGTCTGTGTGTTAGGTAACATAACAACATGTTTTAGTTACCTGTCTGTGTGTTAGGTAACATAACAACATGTTTTAGTTACCTGTCTGTGTTTTCCAGGTGTGACATCAGTTACCTGTCTGTGTGTTAGGTAACATAACAACATGTTTTAGTTACCTGTCTGTGTTTTCCAGGTGTGACATCAGTTACCTGTCTGTGTGTTAGGTAACATAACAACATGTTTTAGTTACCTGTCTGTGTTTTCCAGGTGTGACATCAGTTACCTGTCTGTGTGTTAGGTAACATAATAACATGTTTTAGTTACCTGTCTGTGTTTTCCAGGTGTGACATCAGTTACCTGTCTGTGTGTTAGGTAACATAATAACATGTTTTAGTTACCTGTCTGTGTGTTAGGTAACATAACAACATGTTTTAGTTACCTGTCTGTGTTTTCCAGGTGTGACATCAGTTACCTGTCTGTGTTTTCCAGGTGTGACATCAGTTACCTGTCTGTGTTTTCCAGGTGTGACATCAGTTACCTGTCTGTGTTTTCCAGGTGTGACATCAGTTACCTGTCTGTGTGTTAGGTAACATAACAACATGTTTTAGTTACCTGTCTGTGTTTTCCAGGTGTGACATCAGTTACCTGTCTGTGTGTTAGGTAACATAATAACATGTTTTAGTTACCTGTCTGTGTGTTAGGTAACATAATAACATGTTTTAGTTACCTGTCTGTGTTTTCCAGGTGTGACATCAGTTACCTGTCTGTGTGTTAGGTAACATAATAACATGTTTTAGTTACCTGTCTGTGTGTTAGGTAACATAATAACATGTTTTAGTTACCTGTCTGTGTGTTAGGTAACATAATAACATGTTTTAGTTACCTGTCTGTGTGTTAGGTAACATAACAACATGTTTTAGTTACCTGTCTGTGTTTTCCAGGTGTGACATCAGTTACCTGTCTGTGTGTTAGGTAACATAATAACATGTTTTAGTTACCTGTCTGTGTGTTAGGTAACATAATAACATGTTTTAGTTACCTGTCTGTGTGTTAGGTAACATAATAACATGTTTTAGTTACCTGTCTGTGTTTTCCAGGTGTGACATCAGTTACCTGTCTGTGTGTTAGGTAACATAATAACATGTTTTAGTTACCTGTCTGTGTGTTAGGTAACATAATAACATGTTTTAGTTACCTGTCTGTGTTTTCCAAGTAACATAATAACATGTTTTAGTTACCTGTCTGTGTTTTCCAGGTGTGACATCAGTTACCTGTCTGTGTTTTCCAGGTAACATAATAACATCAGTTACCTGTCTGTGTGTTCCAGGTAACATAATAACATTAGTTACCTGTCTGTGTTTTCCAGGTGTGACATCAGTTACCTGTCTGTGTGTTCCAGGTAACATAATAACATGTTTTAGTTACCTGTCTGTGTGTTCCAGGTAACATAATAACATCAGTTACCTGTCTGTGTGTTCCAGGTAACATAATAACATTAGTTACCTGTCTGTGTGTTCCAGGTAACATAACAACATGTTTTAGTTACCTGTCTGTGTTTTCCAGGTGTGACATCAGTTACCTGTCTGTGTGTTCCAGGTAACATAATAACATTAGTTACCTGTCTGTGTGTTAGGTAACATAACAACATGTTTTAGTTACCTGTCTGTGTTTTCCAGGTGTGACATCAGTTACCTGTCTGTGTGTTAGGTAACATAATAACATGTTTTAGTTACCTGTCTGTGTTTTAGGTAACATAATAACATGTTTTAGTTACCTGTCTGTGTTTTCCAGGTAACATAATAACATCAGTTACCTGTCTGTGTTTTCCAGGTAACATAATAACATGTTTTAGTTACCTGTCTGTGTGTTCCAGGTCATAATAACATCAGTTACCTGTCTGTGTTTTCCAGGTGTGACATCAGTTACCTGTCTGTGTTTTCCAGGTAACATAATAACATCAGTTACCTGTCTGTGTTTTCCAGGTGTGACATCAGTTACCTGTCTGTGTTTTCCAGGTCATAATAACATCAGTTACCTGTCTGTGTTTTCCAGGTGTGACATCAGTTACCTGTCTGTGTGTTCCAGGTAACATAATAACATCAGTTACCTGTCTGTGTTTTCAGGTTAACATCAGTTACCTGTCTGTGTGTTCAGGTAACATAATAACATCAGTTACCTGTCTGTGTTTTCCAGGTGTAACATCAGTTACCTGTCTGTGTTTTCAGGTCTAACATCAGTTACCTGTCTGTGTTTTCCAGGTAACATAATAACATCAGTTACCTGTCTGTGTGTTCCAGGTAACATAATAACATCAGTTACCTGTCTGTGTGTTCCAGGTCATAATAACATCAGTTACCTGTCTGTGTTTTCCAGGTAACATAATAACATCAGTTACCTGTCTGTGTTTTCCAGGTGTGACATCAGTTACCTGTCTGTGTGTTCCAGGTAACATAATAACATGTTTTAGTTACCTGTCTGTGTGTTAGGTAACATAATAACATGTTTTAGTTACCTGTCTGTGTTTTCAGGTGTGACATCAGTTACCTGTCTGTGTGTTAGGTAACATAACAACATGTTTTAGTTACCTGTCTGTGTTTTCCAGGTGTGACATCAGTTACCTGTCTGTGTGTTAGGTAACATAATAACATGTTTTAGTTACCTGTCTGTGTGTTAGGTAACATAACAACATGTTTTAGTTACCTGTCTGTGTTTTCCAGGTGTGACATCAGTTACCTGTCTGTGTGTTAGGTAACATAATAACATGTTTTAGTTACCTGTCTGTGTGTTAGGTAACATAATAACATGTTTTAGTTACCTGTCTGTGTTTTCCAGGTGTGACATCAGTTACCTGTCTGTGTGTTAGGTAACATAACAACATGTTTTAGTTACCTGTCTGTGTTTTCCAGGTGTGACATCAGTTACCTGTCTGTGTGTTAGGTAACATAATAACATGTTTTAGTTACCTGTCTGTGTGTTAGGTAACATAATAACATGTTTTAGTTACCTGTCTGTGTTTTCCAGGTGTGACATCAGTTACCTGTCTGTGTTTTCCAGGTCTAACATCAGTTACCTGTCTGTGTTTTCCAGGTCTAACATCAGTTACCTGTCTGTGTTTTCCAGGTGTGACATCAGTTACCTGTCTGTGTTTTCCAGGTGTGACATCAGTTACCTGTCTGTGTTTTCCAGGTGTAACATCAGTTACCTGTCTGTGTTTTCCAGGTGTAACATCAGTTACCTGTCTGTGTTTTCCAGGTGTGACATCAGTTACCTGTCTGTGTTTTCCAGGTCTAACATCAGTTACCTGTCTGTGTTTTCCAGGTGTGACATCAGTTACCTGTCTGTGTTTTCCAGGTGTGACATCAGTTACCTGTCTGTGTTTTCCAGGTGTGACATCAGTTACCTGTCTGTGTGTTCCAGGTAACATAACATCAGTTACCTGTCTGTGTTTTCCAGGTGTGACATCAGTTACCTGTCTGTGTTTTCCAGGTCTAACATCAGTTACCTGTCTGTGTTTTCCAGGTGTGACATCAGTTACCTGTCTGTGTGTTAGGTAACATAACAACATGTTTTAGTTACCTGTCTGTGTTTTCCAGGTGTGACATCAGTTACCTGTCTGTGTGTTAGGTAACATAACAACATGTTTTAGTTACCTGTCTGTGTTTTCCAGGTGTGACATCAGTTACCTGTCTGTGTTTTCCAGGTGTAACATCAGTTACCTGTCTGTGTTTTCCAGGTCTAACATCAGTTACCTGTCTGTGTTTTCCAGGTGTGACATCAGTTATCTGTCTGTGTTTTCCAAGTGTGACATCAGTTACCTGTCTGTGTTTTCCAGGTGTGACATCAGTTACCTGTCTGTGTTTTCCAGGTCTAACATCAGTTACCTGTCTGTGTTTTCCAGGTGTGACATCAGTTACCTGTCTGTGTTTTCCAGGTGTGACATCAGTTACCTGTCTGTGTTTTCCAGGTGTGACATCAGTTACCTGTCTGTGTTTTCCAGGTGTAACATCAGTTACCTGTCTGTGTTTTCCAGGTGTGACATCAGTTACCTGTCTGTGTTTTCCAGGTCTAACATCAGTTACCTGTCTGTGTTTTCCAGGTCTAACATCAGTTACCTGTCTGTGTTTTCCAGGTGTGACATCAGTTACCTGTCTGTGTTTTCCAGGTGTGACATCAGTTACCTGTCTGTGTTTTCCAGGTGTAACATCAGTTACCTGTCTGTGTTTTCCAGGTCTAACATCAGTTACCTGTCTGTGTTTTCCAGGTCTAACATCAGTTACCTGTCTGTGTTTTCCAGGTGTGACATCAGTTACCTGTCTGTGTTTTCCAGGTGTAACATCAGTTACCTGTCTGTGTTTTCCAGGTCTAACATCAGTTACCTGTCTGTGTTTTCCAGGTGTGACATCAGTTACCTGTCTGTGTTTTAGTGTAACATCATGTTTTAGTTACCTGTCTGTGTTTTCCAGGTGTGACATCAGTTACCTGTCTGTGTTTTCCAGGTGTGACATCAGTTACCTGTCTGTGTTTTCCAGGTGTAACATCAGTTACCTGTCTGTGTTTTCCAGGTCTAACATCAGTTACCTGTCTGTGTTTTCCAGGTGTGACATCAGTTACCTGTCTGTGTTTTCCAGGTCTAACATCAGTTACCTGTCTGTGTTTTCCAGGTGTGACATCAGTTACCTGTCTGTGTTTTCCAGGTGTGACATCAGTTACCTGTCTGTGTTTTCCAGGTGTGACATCAGTTACCTGTCTGTGTTTTCCAGGTGTGACATCAGTTACCTGTCTGTGTTTTCCAGGTGTGACATCAGTTACCTGTCTGTGTTTTCCAGGTGTGACATCAGTTACCTGTCTGTGTTTTCCAGGTGTGACATCAGTTACCTGTCTGTGTTTTCCAGGTGTGACATCAGTTACCTGTCTGTGTTTTCCAGGTGTGACATCAGTTACCTGTCTGTGTTTTCCAGGTGTAACATCAGTTACCTGTCTGTGTTTTCCAGGTGTGACATCAGTTACCTGTCTGTGTTTTCCAGGTGTGACATCAGTTACCTGTCTGTGTTTTCCAGGTGTGACATCAGTTACCTGTCTGTGTTTTCCAGGTGTGACATCAGTTACCTGTCTGTGTTTTCCAGGTGTGACATCAGTTACCTGTCTGTGTTTTCCAGGTGTGACATCAGTTACCTGTCTGTGTTTTCCAGGTGTGACATCAGTTACCTGTCTGTGTTTTCCAGGTGTGACATCAGTTACCTGTCTGTGTTTTCCAGGTGTGACATCAGTTACCTGTCTGTGTTTTCCAGGTGTGACATCAGTTACCTGTCTGTGTTTTCCAGGTGTGACATCAGTTACCTGTCTGTGTTTTCCAGGTGTGACATCAGTTACCTGTCTGTGTTTTCCAGGTGTGACATCAGTTACCTGTCTGTGTTTTCCAGGTGTGACATCAGTTACCTGTCTGTGTTTTCCAGGTGTGACATCAGTTACCTGTCTGTGTTTTCCAGGTGTGACATCAGTTACCTGTCTGTGTTTTCCAGGTGTAACATCAGTTACCTGTCTGTGTTTTCCAGGTGTGACATCAGTTACCTGTCTGTGTTTTCCAGGTGTGACATCAGTTACCTGTCTGTGTTTTCCAGGTGTGACATCAGTTATCTGTCTGTGTTTTCCAGGTGTGACATCAGTTACCTGTCTGTGTTTTCCAGGTGTGACATCAGTTACCTGTCTGTGTTTTCCAGGTGTAACATCAGTTACCTGTCTGTGTTTTCCAGGTCTAACATCAGTTACCTGTCTGTGTTTTCCAGGTGTGACATCAGTTACCTGTCTGTGTTTTCCAGGTCTAACATCAGTTACCTGTCTGTGTTTTCCAGGTGTGACATCAGTTATCTGTCTGTGTTTTCCAGGTGTGACATCAGTTACCTGTCTGTGTTTTCCAGGTGTGACATCAGTTACCTGTCTGTGTTTTCCAGGTGTAATATCAGTTACCTGTCTGTGTTTTCCAGGTCTAACATCAGTTACCTGTCTGTGTTTTCCAGGTGTGACATCAGTTATCTGTCTGTGTTTTCCAGGTGTGACATCAGTTACCTGTCTGTGTTTTCCAGGTGTGACATCAGTTACCTGTCTGTGTTTTCCAGGTGTAACATCAGTTACCTGTCTGTGTTTTCCAGGTGTGACATCAGTTACCTGTCTGTGTTTTCCAGGTGTGACATCAGTTACCTGTCTGTGTTTTCCAGGTGTGACATCAGTTACCTGTCTGTGTTTTCCAGGTCTGACATCAGTTACCTGTCTGTGTTTTCCAGGTGTAACATCAGTTACCTTGAGGCGTGGCTAAAGGAGAAGGACCTAGTGCAGGGTACCATGGCTACTCTGAAGCCTTTGTCTCAGGCTGCCTGGCTGCTGCAGGTCAACAAGACCACTGATGACAACGTCAAAGAGATCACAGAGCAGTGCTCAGAACTCAGCCCTGTACAGGTACTGAAGCGGCAGGTAGCCTAGCGGCGAAGTTTATTGTGCCAGTGTACCCAAAGGTCGCTGGTTCGAATCCCCTAGAAGAAATCTGCAGATGTGCCATTGAGCATGGCACTGAACCCTAATTGCTCCTGTAAGTCGCTCTGGATAAGAGCATCTGCTAAATGTAATCGAAAGCACGTTTAAATTAATCTTGTTTACCGCCCTGTTCTAGATTGTCAAGATTTTGAACTCTTACACGCCCATTGATGATTTTGAGAAAAGGGTGGCACCGTCGTTCGTCCGCAAAGTTCAGGTAAATCTCGATCCTATCACAAGTTCAGGTAAATCTCGATCCTATGACAAGTTCAGGTAAATCTCGATCCTATGACAAGTTCAGGTAAATCTCGATCCTATGACAAGTTCAGGTAAATCTCGATCCTATGACAAGGATCAGGAGCACCTGCTTTTTACACAGTTTGAATTATTATTACATTTGAGTTATTATTGCATTACTAGAAATTATATAATTTTAATCACAACGTCTCCATGAACTACATCTATGAAAGTAATTTATTTCCCTTGTCCCCACCAGGGCTTGCTCCAAGACTGTGAGGGGGGACCCTCCCAGCTGATGCTGGACACCCAGTATCGTTTCCAGGTCACCTTCCCCTACACCCCGTCCTCTCTGGACCTGGAGCTACTGCAGATACCATCCAGCCTCAGACTGGACTTCCTCACCAGGATCTAACCTCTAACCCCTGACCTCTGACCCCATTCACCCCGTACTCTCAGGGCCCTGGAGCTACTGCAGATACCATCCAGCCTCAGACTGGACTTCCTCACCAGGATCTAACCTCTAACCCCTGACCTCTGACCCCATTCACCCCGTACTCTCAGGGCCCTGGAGCTACTGCAGATACCATCCAGCCTCAGACTGGACTTCCTCACCAGGATCTAGTGATCTCTGTGGTGTTAGAGAAGTGGTCCAGTAAACCTAAAGGTGGCTGGTTTTTATTCCCAGGGATGATGGGGGAAAAGCTGGCAGAGTCTCAGGTGGCTCCGACTGCCATTGTGTCCTTGAGCAAGGCACTCCTAACCACTCAATCAATCAAATGTATTTATAAAGCCCTTTTTACATCAGCCGATGTCACAAAGTGCTATACAAAAACCCAGCCTAAAACCCCAAACAGCAAGCAATGCAGATGTAGAAGCTGACTTTCTGAAGCTTGGTAGTATAAGGAGAAACCTTACTTCTCAGTTTAGATGAGATGGCAAGAGTGTGCTGGTTTTTATATTGTCTGGGTAAATAGAGGATGTGTCCACTCAATGTTATTGAGTGCCATGCACAGTAAATAAAATATGGCTTGTTTCTTGTTTTTAAGATTTATTTGGTATTTTGTCACATATAAGTATTTTTCTCACAAGAGTCTATTTAATATTTAAAATTATAAAAACATGTGCCTACAACATTAATTGTGTGAATAAAATATTGTATTAGTTGATAATGTTTCTATTTGTAAGGATTTTTTTTTTTTAACACAGCTGTAAATGTCTTTACAGGAGCACTTAAGATCTGCATGATACAGTAGCACCAGTGTTAGTCCATGTGTAAAATGTTCTGTTATGGTTAAAACCTCTCTCTCTTTTTTTTTGCGTCATGATACATTATTTTAATCTGCCATTACCACTAATGTTGTGCAATTCGCGCAGTGGAGGATCTAGCGCCAGCGGCAGCTTCCCTACCAGAACACTGGGAGATCATCTTTTATCTGACGTCATGACAGCTGAATCAGCTGCGAGCCTTCAGTTGGCAAAAAAAGAGCCCCTTTTTTCTGCCGCCCCGACGCCGCTCCGACAACGGGAATATATGAGATTTTCCATAAACCCTGAAATGGCTACACAGGAGGTACAACCGAACGAGACTCTCACTAACCTAAAAGCGGAGTCGGATACGTTGAAAACGAAGCTGGAGGACGAAAGAGCGAAACTGCACGATGTCGAGCGTGAGTGGTGCTGAAAATGAGAGAGGAGAGGAGAGGAGAGAAGAGAAGGCCCCGCGAATTAAAGCATAATCTGCCTTCCAAATAGGATTGCATTTGTAAACACGGCCATAATATTAGAATAGGCATATAATAGATATATATTGTGAATTTTCATATTGCTATTATTAGGCCACCTTGCATTGAATCGGTAATTTAAAGAAAATTGATTATTTTTGCATAATTTGTAAATGGTTTATTTGTAGCCACTTGCTCAGCCTATGTTTTATAATGTTTATTTTGTCGGATTAGTTCAGATGACAAGATGCATAGAATGGCTATGTGTATATTTCCATCTGCAATTAGACATATAGTTTAGGCTGTGGTTGAAATTTCTCCTTGTATTTGCCATTTCTGTTGGCACCGTTTTATTATAGCCTAGCCCAGATGGCGGTTGTAGCATTATTCATATTCATCCTTGATTTATGCTTGTCTGGTCGATCTGGTTGAAATCAGAGAGATTGATTTAACATCTCTTAACCGTTTACAGCACGTTCATCCCCAACACGATGAGATAGATTACTGCTAGAACACATTAAGGCCGCGCGCGTGGTATGATAACCACAGGCAAAACGTCGGATTTTCGTCCCTATAACAACAGTACACTAACGTTAATGCTAATGCTAGTCCCTTATAATTTATCATTCTAGATTAGTTAGATTGACCCCTACAACATTAGATTGATCCCTACAACAGTGCCCTAATGTCAGATATTGGTCCAGAACTAACCACTTTAACTTTGGATATTGGTCCCTACTCCCTAATACAGTACACTAACGTAGGATCTTGGTCCCTACTCCCTACAACAGTACACTAACATAGGATCTTGGTCCCTACTCCCTACAACAGTACACTAACATAGGATCTTGGACCCTACTCCCTAATATAGTACACTAACATAGGATCTTGGTCCCTACTCCCTACAACAGTACACTAACATAGGATCTTGGTCCCTACAACAGTACACTAACATAGGATCTTGGACCCTACTCCCTAATATAGTACACTAACATAGGATCTTGGTCCCTACTCCCTACAACAGTACACTAACATAGGATCTTGGTCCCTACTCCCTACAACAGTACACTAACATAGTATCTTAGTCCCTACTCCCTACAACAGTACACTAACATAGGATCTTGGTCCCTACTCCCTACAACATTACACTAACATAGGATCTTGGTCCCTACTCCCTACAACAGTACACTAACATAGGATCTTGGTCCCTAGTCCCTACAACAGTACACTAACATAGTATCTTTGTCCCTACTCCCTAATACAGTACACTAACATAGGATCTTGGTCCCTACAACAGTACACTAACATAGTATCTTTGTCCCTACTCCCTAATACAGTACACTAACATAGGATCTTGGTCCCTACTCCCTACAACAGTACACTAACATAATATCTTGGTCCCTACTCCCTACAACAGTACACTAACATAGGATCTTGGTCCCTAGTCCCTACAACAGTACACTAACATAGGCTCTTGGTCCCTACTCCCTAATACAGTACACTAACATAGTATCTTGGTCCCTACTCCCTACAACAGTACACTAACATAGGATCTTGGTCCCTACTCCCTAATACAGTACACTAACATAGTATCTTTGTCCCTACTCCCTAATACAGTACACTAACATAGGATCTTGGTCCCTACTCCCTACAACAGTACACTAACATAGTATCTTGGTCCCTACTCCCTACAACAGTACACTAACATAGTATCTTGGTCCCTACTCCCTACAACAGTACACTAACATAGGATCTTGGTCCCTAGTCCCTACAACAGTACACTAACATAAGATCTTGGTCCCTACTCCCTACAACATTACACTAACATAGGATCTTGGACCCTACTCCCTAATACAGTACACTAACATAGGATCTTGGTCCCTACTCCCTACAACAGTACACTAACATAGTATCTTGGTCCCTACTCCCTACAAGGGTACACTAACATAGGATCTTGGTCCCTACTCCCTACAACAGTACACTAACATAGGATCTTGGTCCCTACTCCCTACAACGGTACACTAACATAGGATCTTGGTCCCTACTCCCTACAACAGTACACTAACGTAGGATCTTGGTCCCTACTCCCTACAACAGTACACTAACGTAGGATCTTGGTCCCTACTCCCTACAACAGTACACTAACATAGGATCTTGGTCCCTACTCCCTACAACAGTACACTAACATAGGATCTTGGTCCCTACTCCCTACAACGGTACACTAACATAGGATCTTGGTCCCTACTCCCTACAACAGTACACTAACGTTGTATATTGGTCCCTAGTCCCTACAACATTACACTAACGTAGGATCTTGGTCCCTACAACAGTACACTAACATAGGATCTTGGTCCCTAGTCCCTACAACAGTACACTAACATAGGATCTTGGTCCCTACTCCCTACAACAGTACACTAACGTAGGATCTTGGTCCCTACAACAGTACACTAACGTTGTATATTGGTCCCTACTACAGTACACCAGGTGGCAGAGAAGGTGGATGGACTGGGACAGTTTATCATGAAGACCCGGCGTACTCTGAAGGGACATGGCAACAAAGTTCTCTGCATGGACTGGTGTAAGGACAAGAGGAGGATCGTCAGCTCATCACAGGTGAGTGTTTGGATTATTGTAACATTTTCTGAAGTCCTAAACGGATGCGTTCATGCAGTCGTCACTCCCGCCGGTCACTGTCCGTGGTCCTGAAATGGATTGTAAGCTTGTCATCGGGGGAATTTGAGGTTTGGTAAGGTCCTAAACAGATGCATTTGTGCCAGTCGCCACCCTTGATATACTAACGGTCCATGGCTCTGATTTTGTTTTTGTTTCAACTAATATGCACTGCTTTCAGTGGTTATCAAATGAATTCCATATTTTGTTGGACATGTAGAGAATCTTACCCATGTGTGCTACTTGTAATGTTTTTCCCCTCTAACTTATTTTCAGGATGGGAAAGTGATTGTATGGGATGCCTTCACCACTAACAAGGTAGGGAATCTTTCTTCTCCCTCCAGAAAGGCTATAGAGTTGACAACTGGTTGTGGAAATAGCAAGACTTCTGGAGTTCTTTGAGCTGATATTAGTGTGCGTTCCAAATGGCACCCTATTCCCTACATAGTGCACTACTTTTTGACTAGTGCCCTATTGACCCTAGTCAAAAGTAGTGCACTATATTTGTATTTATTTGACCTTTGAATCCCATTGAAACCAAGTTCTCCTTTGCGAGGGAGCCCTGCATCTCACAAGTACACAACAAACACAGTCCCGGAAGCACATAGGTTATAGGTTGCCGTCTGGGCCGCAGACATTGGTTTTCATAGCAAGTTAAATTTTTTTGCCTTTCCTTTGAAGCGTGTCAACATTGGGAATAGGAAGAGACAATATTTCCTTGGCAGATTTGAATTCTGTTGTTGTTGTGGTTGTTGTTCTTGCTTATTTTTCTATAAGCAGGAAGTTTCCCCACTGAGTTTGATGATGTCATGGTGTTGAGTCTCCCTCGTGTATTTGAGATTGATTACGTTGCGGTTGAACTGTGCAGAATCGCTGATCAAATCACCTTGCATCCAAAATAACTATTCCTTATGTGATCAAGATCAGAGATTCGTCGCCTTGCTGAATACTGATGCCCTCAAACACGGCGATTGTTTTCTAGGAGCACGCAGTGACCATGATGTTACATTGCTGATTGTACCTTTATAATGTGGTGTCCTCTAGGAGCACGCAGTGACCATGCCGTGCACCTGGGTGATGGCCTGTGCCTACGCCCCCTCTGGATGTGCAGTGGCCTGTGGGTAAGTCCCTGTACTCCTGGATGTGCAGTAGCCTGTGGGTAAGTTCCTGTACTCCTGGATATGCAGTGGCCTGTGGGTAAGTCCCTGTACTCCTAGATGCGCAGTAGCCTGTGGGTAAGTCCCTGTACTCCTGGATGTGCAGTGGCCTGTGGGTAAGTTCCTGTACTCCTGGATGTGCAGTAGTAGCCTGTGGGTAAGTCCCTGTACTCCACCCAGACACTCTGCTTCTGCTTGCCCTTTGGGGTCTATGCCCGGTTACTGTAAAACACAACTGTTGACGTTAAAAACTTTATAAATAAAATTTGATTGATCGATTGATTGGATTTCAGTGGTCTGGACAACAAGTGCTCTGTGTACCCTCTGTCCTTGATCAATTGATTGGATTGATTAATCGATTGATTGTGTTTCAGTGGCCTGGACAATAAGTGCTCTGTGTACCCTCTGTCCTTGGACAAGAATGAGAACCTGGCAGCGAAGAAGAAGTCTGTCGCCATGCACACCAACTACTTATCTGCCTGTAGCTTCACCAACTCAGACATGCAGGTTAGAGAAGACACCTCTTCATCTTATCTGCCTGTAGCTTCACCAACTCAGACATGCAGGTTAGAGAAGACACCTCTTCATCTTATCTGCCTGTAGCTTCACCAACTCAGACATGCAGGTTAGAGAAGACACCTCTTCATCTTATCTGCCTGTAGCTTCACCAACTCAGACATGCAGGTTAGAGAAGACACCTCTTCATCTTATCTGCCTGTAGCTTCACCAACTCAGACATGCAGGTTAGAGAAGACACCTCTTCATCTTATCTGCCTGTAGCTTCACCAACTCAGACATGCAGGTTAGAGAAGACACCTCTTCATCTTATCTGCCTGTAGCTTCACCAACTCAGACATGCAGGTTAGAGAAGACACCTCTTCATCTTATCTGCCTGTAGCTTCACCAACTCAGACATGCAGGTTAGAGAAGACACCTCTTCATCTTATCTGCCTGTAGCTTCACCAACTCAGACATGCAGGTTAGAGAAGACACCCTTCATCTTATCTGCCTGTAGCTTCACCAACTCAGACATGCAGGTTAGAGAAGACACCTCTTCATCTTATCTGCCTGTAGCTTCACCAACTCAGACATGCAGGTTAGAGAAGACACCCTTCATCTTATCTGCCTGTAGCTTCACCAACTCAGACATGCAGGTTAGAGAAGACACCCTTCATCTTATCTGCCTGTAGCTTCACCAACTCAGACATGCAGGTTAGAGAAGACACCTCTTCATCTTATCTGCCTGTAGCTTCACTCAACTCAGACATGCAGGTTAGAGAAGACACCTCTTCATCTTATCTGCCTGTAGCTTCACCAACTCAGACATGCAGGTTAGAGAAGACACCTCTTCATCTTATCTGCCTGTAGCTTCACCAACTCAGACATGCAGGTTAGAGAAGACACCCTTCATCTTATCTGCCTGTAGCTTCACCAACTCAGACATGCAGGTTAGAGAAGACACCCTTCATCTTATCTGCCTGTAGCTTCACCAACTCAGACATGCAGGTTAGAGAAGACACCCTTCATCTTATCTGCCTGTAGCTTCACCAACTCAGACATGCAGGTTAGAGAAGACACCCTTCATCTTATCTGCCTGTAGCTTCACCAACTCAGACATGCAGGTTAGAGAAGACACCCCTTCATCTTATCTGCCTGTAGCTTCACCAACTCAGACATGCAGGTTAGAGAAGACACCTCTTCATCTTATCTGCCTGTAGCTTCACCAACTCAGACATGCAGGTTAGAGAAGACACCCTTCATCTTATCTGCCTGTAGCTTCACCAACTCAGACATGCAGGTTAGAGAAGACACCCCTTCATCTTATCTGCCTGTAGCTTCACCAACTCAGACATGCAGGTTAGAGAAGACACCTCTTCATCTTATCTGCCTGTAGCTTCACCAACTCAGACATGCAGGTTAGAGAAGACACCTCTTCATCTTATCTGCCTGTAGCTTCACCAACTCAGACATGCAGGTTAGAGAAGACACCTCTTCATCTTATCTGCCTGTAGCTTCACCAACTCAGACATGCAGGTTAGAGAAGACACCTCTTCATCTTATCTGCCTGTAGCTTCACCAACTCAGACATGCAGGTTAGAGAAGACACCCTTCATCTTATCTGCCTGTAGCTTCACCAACTCAGACATGCAGGTTAGAGAAGACACCTCTTCATCTTATCTGCCTGTAGCTTCACCAACTCAGACATGCAGGTTAGAGAAGACACCTCTTCATCTTATCTGCCTGTAGCTTCACCAACTCAGACATGCAGGTTAGAGAAGACACCCCTTCATCTTATCTGCCTGTAGCTTCACCAACTCAGACATGCAGGTTAGAGAAGACACCCTTCATCTTATCTGCCTGTAGCTTCACCAACTCAGACATGCAGGTTAGAGAAGACACCTCTTCATCTTATCTGCCTGTAGCTTCACCAACTCAGACATGCAGGTTAGAGAAGACACCTCTTCATCTTATCTGCCTGTAGCTTCACCAACTCAGACATGCAGGTTAGAGAAGACACCCCTTCATCTTATCTGCCTGTAGCTTCACCAACTCAGACATGCAGGTTAGAGAAGACACCTCTTCATCTTATCTGCCTGTAGCTTCACCAACTCAGACATGCAGGTTAGAGAAGACACCTCTTCATCTTATCTGCCTGTAGCTTCACCAACTCAGACATGCAGGTTAGAGAAGACACCCTTCATCTTATCTGCCTGTAGCTTCACCAACTCAGACATGCAGGTTAGAGAAGACACTCTTCATCTTATCTGCCTGTAGCCTTCACCAACTCAGACATGCAGGTTAGAGAAGACACCTCTTCATCTTATCTAGCTTCATCTTATCTGCCTGTAGCTTCACCAACTCAGACATGCAGGTTAGAGAAGACACCTCTTCAATCTTATCTGCCTGTAGCTTCACCAACTCAGACATGCAGGTTAGAGAAGACACCTCTTCATCTTATCTGCCTGTAGCTTCACCAACTCAGACATGCAGGTTAGAGAAGACACCCTTCATCTTATCTGCCTGTAGCTTCACCAACTCAGACATGCAGGTTAGAGAAGACACCCTTCATCTTATCTGCCTGTAGCTTCACCAACTCAGACATGCAGGTTAGAAGACACCCTTCATCTTATCTGCCTGTAGCTTCACCAACTCAGACATGCAGGTTAGAGAAGACACCCTTCATCTTATCTGCCTGTAGCTTCACCAACTCAGACATGCAGGTTAGAGAAGACACCTCTTCATCTTATCTGCCTGTAGCTTCACCAACTCAGACATGCAGGTTAGAGAAGACACCTCTTCAACTTATCTGCCTGTAGCTTCACCAACTCAGACATGCAGGTTAGAGAAGACACCCCTTCATCTTATCTGCCTGTAGCTTCACCAACTCAGACATGCAGGTTAGAAGACACCCTTCATCTTATCTGCCTGTAGCTTCACCAACTCAGACATGCAGGTTAGAGAAGACACCCCTTCATCTTATCTGCCTGTAGCTTCACCAACTCAGACATGCAGGTTAGAGAAGACACCTCTTCATCTTATCTGCCTGTAGCTTCACCAACTCAGACATGCAGGTTAGAGAAGACACCCCTTCATCTTATCTGCCTGTAGCTTCACCAACTCAGACATGCAGGTTAGAGAAGACACCCCTTCATCTTATCTGCCTGTAGCTTCACCAACTCAGACATGCAGGTTAGAGAAGACACCTCTTCATCTTATCTGCCTGTAGCTTCACCAACTCAGACATGCAGGTTAGAGAAGACACCTCTTCATCTTATCTGCCTGTAGCTTCACCAACTCAGACATGCAGGTTAGAGAAGACACCTCTTCATCTTATCTGCCTGTAGCTTCACCAACTCAGACATGCAGGTTAGAAGACACCCTTCATCTTATCTGCCTGTAGCTTCACCAACTCAGACATGCAGGTTAGAGAAGACACCTCTTCATCTTATCTGCCTGTAGCTTCACCAACTCAGACATGCAGGTTAGAGAAGACACCTCTTCATCTTATCTGCCTGTAGCTTCACCAACTCAGACATGCAGGTTAGAGAAGACACCTCTTCATCTTATCTGCCTGTAGCTTCACCAACTCAGACATGCAGGTTAGAGAAGACACCTCTTCATCTTATCTGCCTGTAGCTTCACTCAACTCAGACATGCAGGTTAGAGAAGACACCTCTTCAACTTATCTGCCTGTAGCTTCACCAACTCAGACATGCAGGTTAGAGAAGACACCTCTTCATCTTATCTGCCTGTAGCTTCACCAACTCAGACATGCAGGTTAGAGAAGACACCCTTCATCTTATCTGCCTGTAGCTTCACCAACTCAGACATGCAGGTTAGAGAAGACACCTCTTCATCTTATCTGCCTGTAGCTTCACCAACTCAGACATGCAGGTTAGAGAAGACACCCCTTCATCTTATCTGCCTGTAGCTTCACCAACTCAGACATGCAGGTTAGAGAAGACACCTCTTCATCTTATCTGCCTGTAGCTTCACCAACTCAGACATGCAGGTTAGAGAAGACACCTCTTCATCTTATCTGCCTGTAGCTTCACCAACTCAGACATGCAGGTTAGAAGCCTCTTCATCTTATCTGCCTGTAGCTTCACCAACTCAGACATGCAGGTTAGAAGACACCTCTTCATCTTATCTGCCTGTAGCTTCACCAACTCAGACATGCAGGTTAGAGAAGACACCTCTTCATCTTATCTGCCTGTAGCTTCACCAACTCAGACATGCAGGTTAGAGAAGACACTCTTCATCTTATCTGCCTGTAGCTTCACCAACTCAGACATGCAGGTTAGAGAAGACACCCCTTCATCTTATCTGCCTGTAGCTTCACCAACTCAGACATGCAGGTTAGAGAAGACACCTCTTCATCTTATCTGCCTGTAGCTTCACCAACTCAGACATGCAGGTTAGAGAAGACACCTCTTCATCTTATCTGCCTGTAGCTTCACCAACTCAGACATGCAGGTTAGAGAAGACACCTCTTCAATCTTATCTGCCTGTAGCTTCACCAACTCAGACATGCAGGTTAGAGAAGACACCTCTTCATCTTATCTGCCTGTAGCTTCACCAACTCAGACATGCAGGTTAGAGAAGACACTCTTCATCTTATCTGCCTGTAGCTTCACCAACTCAGACATGCAGGTTAGAGAAGACACCTCTTCATCTTATCTGCCTGTAGCTTCACCAACTCAGACATGCAGGTTAGAGAAGACACCCTTCATCTTATCTGCCTGTAGCTTCACCAACTCAGACATGCAGGTTAGAGAAGACACCTCTTCAACTTATCTGCCTGTAGCTTCACCAACTCAGACATGCAGGTTAGAGAAGACACCTCTTCATCTTATCTGCCTGTAGCTTCACCAACTCAGACATGCAGGTTAGAGAAGACACCTCTTCAACTTATCTGCCTGTAGCTTCACCAACTCAGACATGCAGGTTAGAGAAGACACCTCTTCATCTTATCTGCCTGTAGCTTCACCAACTCAGACATGCAGGTTAGAGAAGACACCCCTTCATCTTATCTGCCTGTAGCTTCACCAACTCAGACATGCAGGTTAGAGAAGACACCCCTTCATCTTATCTGCCTGTAGCTTCACCAACTCAGACATGCAGGTTAGAGAAGACACCTCTTCATCTTATCTGCCTGTAGCTTCACCAACTCAGACATGCAGGTTAGAGAAGACACCTCTTCATCTTATCTGCCTGTAGCTTCACCAACTCAGACATGCAGGTTAGAGAAGACACCCTTCATCTTATCTGCCTGTAGCTTCACCAACTCAGACATGCAGGTTAGAGAAGACACCCTTCATCTTATCTGCCTGTAGCTTCACCAACTCAGACATGCAGGTTAGAGAAGACACCTCTTCATCTTATCTGCCTGTAGCTTCACCAACTCAGACATGCAGGTTAGAGAAGACACCCTTCATCTTATCTGCCTGTAGCTTCACCAACTCAGACATGCAGGTTAGAGAAGACACCCTTCATCTTATCTGCCTGTAGCTTCACCAACTCAGACATGCAGGTTAGAGAAGACACCCTTCATCTTATCTGCCTGTAGCTTCACCAACTCAGACATGCAGGTTAGAGAAGACACCCCTTCATCTTATCTGCCTGTAGCTTCACCAACTCAGACATGCAGGTTAGAGAAGACACCCCTTCATCTTATCTGCCTGTAGCTTCACCAACTCAGACATGCAGGTTAGAGAAGACACCCTTCATCTTATCTGCCTGTAGCTTCACCAACTCAGACATGCAGGTTAGAGAAGACACCTCTTCATCTTATCTGCCTGTAGCTTCACCAACTCAGACATGCAGGTTAGAGAAGACACCTCTTCAACTTATCTGCCTGTAGCTTCACCAACTCAGACATGCAGGTTAGAGAAGACACCCTTCATCTTATCTGCCTGTAGCTTCACCAACTCAGACATGCAGGTTAGAGAAGACACCCTTCATCTTATCTGCCTGTAGCTTCACCAACTCAGACATGCAGGTTAGAGAAGACACCCTTCATCTTATCTGCCTGTAGCTTCACCAACTCAGACATGCAGGTTAGAGAAGACACCCCTTCATCTTATCTGCCTGTAGCTTCACCAACTCAGACATGCAGGTTAGAGAAGACACCCTTCATCTTATCTGCCTGTAGCTTCACCAACTCAGACATGCAGGTTAGAGAAGACACCCTTCATCTTATCTGCCTGTAGCTTCACCAACTCAGACATGCAGGTTAGAGAAGACACCTCTTCATCTTATCTGCCTGTAGCTTCACCAACTCAGACATGCAGGTTAGAGAAGACACCTCTTCAACTTATCTGCCTGTAGCTTCACCAACTCAGACATGCAGGTTAGAGAAGACACCTCTTCATCTTATCTGCCTGTAGCTTCACCAACTCAGACATGCAGGTTAGAGAAGACACCCCTTCATCTTATCTGCCTGTAGCTTCACCAACTCAGACATGCAGGTTAGAGAAGACACCTCTTCAACTTATCTGCCTGTAGCTTCACCAACTCAGACATGCAGGTTAGAGAAGACTTCACCAACTCAGACATGCAGGTTAGACGAGACACCTCATCTTCTTCCTTCGTCTGATGTAATGATTATTTGTCGTACATTTGTATATTTTGTTATAGTCTATACCAAGGTTTTTGTATTTCGCTTCTTTCTATAACTCATTGAATTACTTTGATTACTGCTAAATCAGTTGACTTTCCTATGGCAGATGAGTTATGGGAAATCACAGCCTGTCATACTGTACTGTACCTGGAAAGAACTTCCATGCTTGTTTAATAATTCACAACAGTCAAATGTTCCCAATTGGACGTGGTTAGTCACATGCTTTAGCCTTGGCTAAGACTCTTCTATTTATGGGGCCGTGTCAGAGAATTCTGAAATCTGAATCTGAACAATGGCTTCACTCTGACCCTACTAATGGTAATAGTGTGATTGTACTTTGCTCTCTGGGAGCCGGTTTCCCTGACATATTCAATATAGAATCTGCAGTCACAATTATTTTTAGTCCTGAAATTAGACTAATATAGGTTTGTGAAACCAGTCCTGGATGTACATTATGCCGGGAAACCAGTCCTGGATGTACATTATGCTGGGAAACCAGTCCTGGATGTACATTATGCCGGGAAACCAGTCCTGGATGTACATTATGCCGGGAAACCAGTCCTGGATGTACATTATGCCGGGAAACCAGTCCTGGATGTACATTATGCTGGGAAGCCAGTCCTGGATGTACATTATGCTGGGAAACCAGTCCTGGATGTACATTATGCTGGGAAGCCAGTCCTGGATGTACATTATGCTGGGAAACCAGTCCTGGATGTACATTATGCTGGGAAACCAGTCCTGGATGTACATTATGGGGTGAATCCTAACCTTAAGTCTAACTTTCATTGACATTCAATGGATGAAGTAAGTATTCTGTTGTGATCCCAAGATGTAGTTTGTGATGAACCCCTTGTGTTCCAGATCCTGACGTCCAGCGGAGACGGAACCTGTGCATTATGGGATGTGGAGAGTGGTCAGCTGTTACAGAGTTTCCATGGACACGCCGCCGATGTTCTATGTCTCGACCTAGCTCCTTCTGAGACCGGCAACACCTTCTGTCTCTGGAGTGAGGAGACAACTAGCAATATTTCACTTTGTCCCCCCCAAAAAAAAAAAACAGCATGACTGCTCCTATAAGCCTTCTTTCTCCCTCATCTTTTCACTTTAAAAAAAAATACAAAAAAACAACATTCCTTTCATATTTTTATTTTATTCCAATAGATAGATTTTAAATGATAAGAGGAAACAGATGAAAGGACACCATAGTGACGAAATAGTGGCGGGCTTGAGATTCCAACCCCTTGCCTCTAGGGGGCATGTGTGGTCCAGACTGCAGAGAAACTGTGTTGCATTTTACATAATGTGGATATTTTCAACTTTTATTTAACCCTGAAATGCCCTTGAGATTAAACCCTCTTTTGCGAGGGCAACCTGTCAAAAGGTCAGCATCAATGGGCGAATCCAGAATCTTCTATGTGTGTCTCATGCAGGGCTGTGACAAGAAGGCCAACGTATGGGACATGCGCTCAGGCCAGTGCATCCAGTCCTTCGAAACCCACGAATCAGACATCAACAGCGTCAGGTGAGGTCACAAGATATGACTTTATTCAAAGCGACTTATAGCACTGTCAACACTTGACAAGGACATATATTAAATGTTACGTATGAGTACTCTACCCTCCCATTTGCATGGTTTCTTATATGACCTGGCGTTTGTCTCCTTCCTTGGCATCAGGTACTACCCCAGTGGAGATGCATTTGCTTCAGGCTCTGATGATGCTACAGTAAGTTATCGTCCTTATCACGTACTGCTTGATCACATGTTGCCTTTCGATGTTTCAGAGTTCATGAAGTCATTTCTTTGTTAAAAAAAAAAAAAATGATAAAAGAATTTACCCCATTTGCAATTAATTTTTTTTTGAAAAATAAACATTAACAAGCGCTGTTTGTTTCAGTGTCGTCTCTATGACCTGAGGGCAGACAGGGAAGTGGCCATTTATTCCAAAGAGAGCATCATATTTGGTGCCTCCAGTGTTGACTTCTCTCTCAGTGGTAAGACGCAATGCCCTTAGGGATCGATTCAATCCCTAGCGAATAAAGCCCTTATTCTACTGGCCACATAAAACATATGATTTGACTGATCAATTTCACTAATTAAACTCAGAATGATTTGTACTAAATTAAATTCATGTTATTTGCTGTTGAATAAGAATAGCTTACTTTAACATTAACCTTCTCATCAAAAATGATGTGTTGCGTTTATATTGTTGAAAGAGGACATGTCTTTTCTTCTCCAGGCCGGCTACTGTTCGGTGGCTACAATGACTACACCATCAACGTGTGGGATGTTCTGAAGGGGACAAGGGTGTCCATCCTGTTTGGACATGAGAACCGTGTCAGCACTCTGCGTCTGTCTCCTGACGGAACGGCCTTCTGCTCAGGGTCATGGGACCACACTCTCAGGGTGAGGGATAGGGGTTATATTCCCAAAGGACCACACTCTCAGGGTGAGGGATAGGGGTTATATTCCCAAAGGACCACACTCTCAGGGTGAGGTATAGGGGTTATATTCCCAAAGGACCACACTCTCAGGGTGAGGGATAGGGGTTATATTCCCAAAGGACCACACACACAAAATGTTGTCACTCACAGAAAGTCATTTTGACAACTAAAACAGAACAGAAAAGGCTTTCAAAAGGGGTTCTGAAAGTTGGCAAAGCAAGTAATTAGCGGTTTATAGGAGACACACACCATGAGTGCCCACGAGGTAAAACTAAAGGATAGCAAACCCATTCCAATTTGGGAAAGGGGACTACCTAGTCAGTTGTACAACTGACTGTCTTCAACTGAAATGTGTCTTCCGCATTTAACCCAACCCCTCTGAATCAGAGAGGTGCGGGGGGGGGGCTGCCTTAATCGGCATCCACGTCTTCGGCGCCTTGGGGAACAGTGGGTTAACTGCCTTGTTCAGGGGCAGAACGACAGATTTCTACCTTGTCAGCTCGGGGATTTGACCTTGCAACCTTCCGGTTACAAGTCCAACGCTCTAACCTGCCGCCCAGCAGGTAGCCTAGTGGTTAGGTAGCCTATCCTAATTTAGGATAGGGAGTAAAATTAATATGGAAACAGACAAAAATAGTTTTGTGGTTTCCCCTGTTTGTTTAACTAAAGTGGAAGCACTAATGTGAGGTGTAGCTTTACCAACATATCCTCTATAACTGATGCACTGGGCCAGCGGGTACTAACTACCAGCTGGGCCAGCACAGGTGAAACTCATCCTGACTACGAGATCACTCTCTGGGCCAGAACAGGTTAAACACATCCTGACTAACGAGGTGACTCCAATCAGTGTGCTTCAGCTAACATGCTAACCAACCTAGAACCCGTAACACCGGCTACTGTCTAATCCTAGTTTCTACTTTGTCTTCTTCTTGTCTTTCACTGATGCCCGTGCCCTCTCCATTCCATTTCCTTAGAACAACATCATTTATTACTTTTGGTCCATGATTTATATAAATTGTCTATTTTTACATTTCAGTAATTTTATGTTTCTCTCTATTTTTCAATTTTAGATCTGGGCTTAAAGAAGAAGAAAATGACACAGAAGAGGGAGAAAAAAAACTGGCCAAGTGAATTCAGTGGTAGATAGATCGAGCCAGTTGTAAATAAGAGACAGACATGTTCCACTCTGCTCGAGTACAATCATAGACATCATAAACTACGGCGACAGATTTTCAATGCGAATATTCTAAAATCCGCATGAAGAAAATATGCCAATTTTCCCCACCACCAGTGGTGTTTCCACCAAATTGACTTGTGGTGGATAAAAATTAGTGCGTGATGATGACGTAGTGCACACTATGTACTTTTTAGCTTAAGTTTCCATGTACTGAATAAAATAAATACAGTTCAATGTGTTTCCATCTTATTTTCAACTCTACTGATTGCGTTAAATAGCAAATGTGCCTCCTCTGGTCATGGCACGTGCGCTCCAGCCAAACAGCTCGCGGATACAGTGCGGTTAGGCTAGTTCACGTGATGAGATTACTATGGATAAGAGCGAGAATATTTTAATATATCATCATGTCACCAGAATAAGACCCTCGATATGTATTGGAAAGAATCATCAAGCTCATTACCGTGCACATTCACGAGACAGTGAAGTTCATCATGTATTTAATCTGTAGCCTAATAAACTACCTAGCTAACATGATGTTCACATGACAAGACACTAGATAACACCTAGCTAACATGATGTTCACATGACAGACACTAGATAACACCTAGCTAACATGATGTTCACATGACAGACACTAGATAACACCTAGCTAACATGATGTTCACATGACAGACACTAGATAACACCTAGCTAACATGATGTTCACATGACAGACACTAGATAACACCTAGCTAACATGATGTTCACATGACAAGACACTAGATAACACCTAGCTAACATGATGTTCACATGACAGACACTAGATAACACCTAGCTAACATGATGTTCACATGACAAGACACTAGATAACACCTAGCTAACATGATGTTCACATGACAGACACTAGATAACACCTAGCTAACATGATGTTCACATGACAGACACTAGATAACACTAGATCCTTGATGATCTTCTTGGCCTTCCTGTAACCACTGGCGGTTCTG
This sequence comes from Brachymystax lenok tsinlingensis, assembly GCA_030435695.1. NCBI lineage: Eukaryota > Metazoa > Chordata > Actinopteri > Salmoniformes > Salmonidae > Brachymystax > Brachymystax lenok. The sequence goes on along the minus strand of CM059791.1, from coordinate 5,849,840 downwards.
GGGGCTCACAGTGCCCCTGTGACAACAATTTTGGACCCCCTTGTGGCCCCCCTAAATGTGGAGTATGAAATAATTTTTGCATAACTAATTTTTGCTATCGTTCTTTTTTTACATCTGTTATCAGACAGTGGCAACGTGGAACTCTAATTAAACCCACACATTTACTAGAGGGACATGGTCTTTTGCCTACTAATGCCTGCAATGAAGTGAAGAAAACGATATGACAACAATGTCTAATGTAACTGGCCCCTCTAACAGTACAACTGGCCCCATCTTGGCCCCCCCAGTTGAAAGGGTCTAGAACCTCCACTGCCTGTAACACTGGGTGGTATAGATGTCCTGGAGGGCAGGCAGTGTGCCCCTGGTGATGTGTTGGGCTGACAGCACCACCATCTGGAGAGTCCTGTGGTTGCGGACGGTGCAATTGCCGTACCAGGTGGTGATACAGCCCGACAGGATGTTCTCAATGGTGCAACTGTAGAAGTTTGTGAGGGTTTTAGGCGACAAGCCAAATTGCTTCAGCCTCCTGAGATTGAAGAGGCACTGTTGCGCCTTCTTCACCATGCTGTCTGTGTGAAGGGACCATGACAGGTTGTCAGTGATGTGATGGCCGAGGAACTTGAAGCTTTTGACCCTCTCAACTGCGGCCTCGTCAATGTCTGCAGGATGAAGTCGGTGAAGGAAAAAAAGTAAAAGGGGACACCTAATCAGTTGTACAACTGAATGCATTCAACTGAATCAGAGAGGTGCGGGGGGGGCTGCCTTAATCGACATCCACGTCATCAACGCCCAGGGAACAGTGGGTTAACTGCCTTGCTCAGGGGTAGAACAAAATATGTTTTACCTTGTCAGCTCTGGGATTCAATCCAGCAACCTTTCAGTTACTGGCCCAATGCTCCTACCCGCCAGGCTACCTGCCACCCCCCCAAGAGCAACTGCAAAAACTTGCAGTCGACTGCAGTCAAAACTTCATGACCTTTGATCACATGATTCGTGTAAAGTTCATGCAAGTCGGACAATTTTTATCCCCATAATGCAACACACATTGACAAGCGACTTGACTAAACTGATCCCCTCGAACTTGCCCATTTACCGACGGTAAGGCGGTTGTTAACGCTTGATCGATTCCCAAAAAGTTTTTTTTGTAGAAAAGACCGGAAGTGACATCACCAAACGGAACTTGCTGAATCAAAACAATGGCCGACTGGAGCTAGCTAACGTTAAAAAAAAAAAAATTAATGCTAGTTTCAACTGTAGATCTACAGGTATGCATTATTTTTTAAAGACATTATCAGTGTTATGAGCAAATTATTCACTAGGTGTACTTTACGAGCAAATAGCTAGCTGTTTTGCTGGCCTGCTTTGAGCGTCGCCATGAGTGATGTTGTCGAGAAGACTCTGTCTGCTCTCCCGAGCCTCCTTTCGCTAGACTCGCAGGCAGGACCTGGGAAACTCTCCTCCTCCTCCAAGTTAGGGAACCTGATCAAAGGAATCACTGAACTGACATCCAAACATGTGAGTACCGTAGCCAACTCTCTGGCCAGTTGTCTGACACATTATGGGTCTGCATCCGATGCTGACAGCAGTAGCATTAGGTGGCTAGTTATCTGTACCCTTTCTCTACACTTTGTGGTGTATTAGCTAGTACCCCACAGCTAGCTGGCTAGCCACAATTAACCACCCTGAAACAAACTGTAATTATTTACTAGTGTCCACTGATCCCCCAAACTCTCTTAAACGTCAAGCCTATGCCGTATTGCCGTATGCTTGAGACTGGAAGCCTATTTGATTTATTAGGATCCTACATTAGCTGACGCCAGTGGCGACAGCTAATACTGGAGTCTGACACAACGAAAAGGACATGGCAGACAAAATACTTTACAATTTATATTAAACACATTAGAGAGAGAGAGAGAGTGTGTGTGTGCGCGTGTGTGTGTGTGTGTCAGTTACACAAACATGTCTTTAGCACTTGACCATATGACTGGACAACAATCAAGATAAGATAAAACTAGAGCCTGCAGGACTTGCTTTGTGGAGTGTGGTGTCAAAAAAACACAGCATCTCTTTATTACGGACAGAACTCTCCCCATCTTTACAACCATTGAATCTATATGTTTTGACCATGACAGTTTACAATCTAAGGCAACGCCAAGTAATTTAGTCTCCTCAACTTGTTCAACAGCCACACCATATATTACCAGATTCAGCTGAGGTCTAGAATTTAGGATATGATTTGTACCAAATACAATGCTCTTAGTTTTAGAGATGTTCAGGACCAGTTTATTACTGGCCACCCATTCCAAAAACAGACTGCAACTCTTTGTTAAGGGTTTCAGTGACTTTATTAGATGTGGTTGCTGATGCGTATATGGTTGTAACATCTTTTTTTTTATGCTCAAGTACGATGGCTCACTGTTCATTATTGGCATTTTCTGCCTAAGTTTGCCCATTTTACCAATGAAGTAATCATCAAAATAATTGTCAACAAATGGTTTTGTGATGAGTAAGCCATCTGATTCGACAAAAGATGGAGTTGAATTTGTCTTTCTGCGCATAATTTCATTTAAAGTACTCAAGTTTTTTTTCCCACCAATCTTTATATCACAATACAGTTTCTTCTTCTTTTTGTTGAGTTTAGTCACATCATTTCTCAATTTGCAGTAAGTCACATGTGCAGCCAGACTTATTAGCCACTCCTTTTGCCCCATCTCTTTCAACCATACAGTTTTTCAATTCCTCATCAATCCATGGAGCCTTAACAGTCCTAACAGTCAGTTTCTTAACAGGTGCATGTTTATCAATAATTGGAAGCAATTTCATAAATTAATCAAGTGCAGCATCTGGATGCTCCTCATTAATCACATCAGACCAACAAATATTTTTAACATCATCCACATAAGAGTCACAGCAAAATATTTTGTATGATCTCTTATACACTATTTTAGGTCCAGCTGTTGGAACTTTGGCCTTCCCGGATACAGCCACTATATTGTGATCACTGCATCCAATGGGTACAGATACAGCTTTGGAACAAAGTTCTACAGTATTAGTAAAATTGTGGATGATCTTGTTCCTGTAGTGTTTGTAAACACCCTGGTAGGTTGGTTAATAACCTGAACCAGATTACAGGCACTGGTTACAGTGAGAAGCTTCCTCTTGAGTGGACAGCTTGATGAAAACCAGTCAATATGCAAGTCCCCAAGAAAGTAGACCTCTCTGTTTACATCACGTACACTATCAAGCATTTCACACATATTATTTAGATACTGACTCTTAGCACTTGGTGGCCTATAGCAACATCCCAAAAGAAAAGGCTTTAGATGAGGCCGGTGAACCTGCAACAACAACAATTCAATAACACTTGACATAAGATCTTCTCTAAGCATTACAGGGATATGGCTCTGAATATATATATATACAGCAACACCTCCGCCATAAGCATTCCTGTCTCTTCTGTAAATGTTGTATCCTTGTATTGCTACTGATGTATCATCAAATTAATGATCTAAGTGAGTCTCAGAAATGGCTAATATATGAATGTTATCTGATGTTAGCAAGTTATTGATTTCATGAACCTTATTTCTACGGCTGCATATATTAATATGGGCTATTTTCAGAGCCCTTTCCCTTTCTCTGTCTCTCAGAGAGAGATGATAAATATGGAAAAGAGCAAACAAAGACCGGAGCCTATGCAGGCCCTCACTCTATACAAACATTCCCGTTGTCTTTATTTCCAGGAGGAGGAAAAGCTTATTAAAAAGGAACTGGCGTCTCTCAAGGAGCAGGTAGCATCTCCCAACACCACCATGGTAAGTCTCACTTCATCTTCCCATCAGAGAGCAACACAGAGAGAGATGCATTGCAATGTGTCCGTAAAAAAAATATGTAATCACGCTGACACTCAGTTTTGTCTTTGTCGGCAAAGACATGAATCTGTCATCACTGAGGCAGATTTATTGATCTGTTTACTTGTATTATATGCGGAGTGTGTTACTAGTACCCTGGCAACGGCTTTCTTAATAATTGCACCAGAGGGGAAACAAAACATTGTATTTTAACACTGTATTGAATTGCATATTTGGACATTCTTCTCAGTCAAATGGTTTGCCACGTGAAGTAATGTTGATGTATAATAATGTAATTTCAGCGTCAAATGAAGGAAATAATGGTGAGAGCCATCTACTGTGAGATGCTGGGTTACCAGGCGTCCTTCAGTTACATCCACGCCATCAAGCTGGCCCAGCAGGGCAGTGTTCTGGAGAAGAGAGTGGGTACGTTCCATAGACATACATATTCATAGGATGGGTACGTTCCATAGACATACACATTCATAGGATGGGTACGTTCTATAGACATACACATTCATAGGATGGGTACGTTCCATACATAGGATGGGTACGTTCCATAGACATACACATTCATAGGATGGGTACGTTTCATAGACATACACATTCATAGGATGGGTACGTTCCATAGACATACACAGGATGGGTACATTCCATACACATACACTGGATGGGTACGTTCCATACATAGGATGGGTACGTTCCATACACATTCATAGGATGGGACGTTCCATACACATACATATTCATACACATTCATAGGATGGGTACGTTCCATAGACATACATATTCATAGGATGGGTACGTTCCATAGACATACACAGGATGGGTACATTCCATACACATACACTGGATGGGTACGTTCCATACATAGGATGGGTACGTTCCATACACATTCATAGGATGGGACGTTCCATACACATACATATTCATAGGATGGGTACGTTCCATACACATTCATAGGATGGGTACGTTCCATAGACATACAGTACCAGTCAAAAGTTACCAGTCAAAAGTTTGGACACACCTACTCAGTTTTCTACATTGTAGAATAATAGTGAAGACATCAAGACTATGAAATAACACATATGTAGTAACCAAAAAAAGTGTTAAACAAATCTAAATATATTTAAGATTATTCAAAGTAGCCACCCTTTGCCTTGATGACAGCTTTGAACACTCTTGGCATTCTCTCAACCAGCTTCACCTGGAATGCTTTTCCAACAGTCTTGAAGGAGTTCCCACATATACTGAGCACTTGTTGGCTGCTTTTCCTTTACTCTGCAGTCCAACTCTTCCAAACCATCTCAATTGGGTTGGACAGATTTCCACCGGTCTAATGTCCATTGCTCGTGTTTCTTGGCCCAAGCAAGTTTCTTCTTCTTATTGGTGTCCTTTAGTAGTGGTTTCTTTGCAGCAATTCGACCATGAAGGCCTGATTCACACAGTCTCCTCTGAACAGTTTATGTTGAGATGTGTATTTTACTTGAATGCTGTGAAGCATTTATTTGGGCTCAATTTCCGAGGCTGGTAATTCTAATGAACTTATCCTCTGCAGCAGAGGTAACTCTGGGTCTTCCTTTCCTGTGGCGGGCCTCATGAGAGCCAGTTTCATCATAGCACTTGATGGTTTTCTTGAAATGTTCCGTATTGACTGACCTTCATGTCTTAAAGTAATGATGGACTGTAATTTCTCTTTGCTTATTTGAGCTGTTCTTGCCATAATATGGACTTGTTCTTTTACCAAATAGGGCTATCTTCTGTATACCACCCCTACCATGTCACCACACAACTGATTGGCTCATGCATTAAGAAGGAAAGAAATTACACAAATTAACTTTGGAGAAGGTGCACCTATTAATTGAAATGCATTCCAGGTGACTACCTCGGGAATGCATGAGAGAATGCCAAGAGTGCAAATCTGTAATTTAAGGCAAAGGGTGGCTACTTTGAAGAATCTCAAATATAAAATATATATTTTTATTTATTAAACTTTTTTTGGTTACTACATGATTTCATGTGTTATTTCATAGTTGTGATGTCGTCACTATTATTCTACAATGTAGAAAATAGTTAAAATAAAGAAAAGCCCTGGAATGAGTAGGTGTCTAAACCTTTGACTGGTACTGTACATATTCATAGGATGTTATGTGCTCATGATAATTATATAAATCATCGGTATGTTATATTCTCCTGGAATGACTTATTATACGATTTTATCTTTTGGATTTGGTAACGATTCAGAAAGCCTAGCTTTGCTGTAACACATTTGATAAAAATGCAAACTTTTTTTTAAAGTGTCCAATAGTTCTGGTGATTTAATCTGTGTTTCCAGGTTACCTTGCTGTATCCTTGTTCCTTAAAGAAACTGATGAGTTTCTGCTACTCCTGGTGAACACAGTCTTAAAGGTGCATTTTCAACCCTGATTTGTTGTCCCTTTGGGTTTCCACATGCAGTAGTTGGATGAATATTGCAAGACGTGTTGTTGTTTTGACAGGATCTGCAGAGTACCAACCTGATCGAGGTGTGCATGGCTCTAACTGTCGTCAGTCAGATGTTTCCCAAAGATATGATACCTGCCATCCTGCCAGTGGTGGAGGAAAAACTCACACATCCAAAGTAAGGATTTTGACCTTTTAATATTACATACATATCCTTATACTTTGCTCAGTCTCACTGTATGGGCAAACGTGACTTTAAAGTGCAGTGAGTGAGTCATACGTTTGGTGTGTGATCTTTGTAGGCCGCACAACATTGCTGCTGCTTGTGTTATGACAACACTCTGATTTAGGGCCCTTTACCCATTTTCAGAAACTTTTTTTCATTTTTATTTTTTTATTCTGCAAACTTTTAATGTCCTCCGAGGCAATACATCTCGCAGCAGCAGTCATAAAATATTTACAAACAAATAGGCGCAGGGTAAGCGCAGTTTCATAGTGCAAATGCTATGAGCAATTAGTCCAACTTTTATCTGTCCACAGGGAGATCATCCGGAGGAAAGCAGTCCTGGCTCTGTACAAGTTCTACCTGATCGCACCTAACCAGGTGCAGCACATCCACAGCAAGTTTAGGAAGGCCCTGTGTGACAAAGACCCTGGAGTCATGACAGCCTCTCTACACATCTATCTACAGCTCATCAAGGTTTCTTCCTGTCATAATGGCATCATTTCTTAATCCATATCACTGGGGGAAAGACTTGAGTTTTAACTAGGCTCCCGGAGTGGCGCAGCGGTCTTAAGGCACTGCATCTCAGTGCAAGAGGTCGTCACTACAGTCCCTGGTTCGAATCCAGGCTGTATCACATCCGGCTGTGATTGTGAGAAAGTAGGCCGTCATTGTAAATAAAAATGTGTTCTTAACTGACTTGCCTAGTTAAATTAAAACAATAAATACATAATAAAACTTGCGTTATCAAAAAGTCTAACAGCAGCACCCAGCTATAGTGGAATTGTTCTACCAATTCATTTTCACATTGATTACATAAATCACAATTTTTTTTGTATTTACTCGTGACACGTAAGGTACAGACTATACTAGCCAATGTGGTGTCCTATAAGACTATAATCATCTTGCTGTTTCCCCAATATCTCCAGGAGAGCCCAGAGAGTTACAAGGATCTGACCGGGAGCATGGTGACCATCCTGAGGCAGGTGGTAGGAGGTAAACTCCCCCTGGACTTCAACTACCACAGTGTTCCTGCTCCCTGGCTTCAGATACAGCTGCTCAGAATACTGGCCTACCTGGGGAAGGAAGACCAAGGGTACAGTAATATATATATATATATATATCATATCATTCTAGATATGTTTGTGTCCACTCTGGGTCTGCTAGCCCTGGAATAAGACGCCCTTTCTATGGAGATTGTTCATGAAGCTTTTTAGTTCAGCTGTTTGTCGGGGAGACTGGCCCTATAATCGTTGTCTAATTTAGGTGAGAGTTTGTTTTGTAGTCTCGGGAGGGCAACTCAACTTTTCTAAGATGTTCCTCTGGTGTTACAGCACTAGTGAGGTGATGTATGATGTACTGGAGGAGTCCTTAAGAAGAGCAGAGATGAATCACAACATTACTTACGGTATGTCATGCGTGTACCTCACAAGGTGTCCTCTACGACTTGTCAGCACACATCTGCCTGCATCCACAGACATTGTTGCAACCCCCCCAACCCCCACATGCTTTTGGTTGAACTTTCTTGTTATTTTTCAGCCATTTTATACGAGTGTGTGAAGACCATCTATACAGTTCATCCAAAGTCACAACTGTTGGAAAAAGCAGCCGAATGCATCGGGAACTTTGTCCTATCACCTAAGATCAACCTCAAATATCTGGGTAAGATCCCTCCATGTTCCGTGTGGTCAGAAGTTGGGCCTAATCCTTTTTAAATGATATTCACAGTGATCATCCAGTAGACAATGTGGACTAAAAGGACATCATTAAAACCAGTTTACAAACCACAACTGTTTTGTATACTTCAGTTGTATTGATGTAGTTTAAAGAACTTGCCCTGCTGGACACTCCTATAGTGAGTAAATATATATGTGTGTGTGTGTGATCTCAGGTCTGAAGGCCCTGACGTACGTGGTGCAGCAGGATGCTAACCTGGCCCTGCCTCACCAGATCACCATCATCGAGTGTCTGGACCACTCTGACGTCATCATTAAGCGCGAGGTGAGTCATCATCGTGTCTGGACCACTCTGATGTCATCGTTAAGCGTGAGGTGAGTCATCATGGTGTCTGGACCACTCTGATATCATCATTAAGCGCGAGGTGAGTCATCATGGTGTCTGGACCACTCTGATATCATCATTAAGCGCGAGGTGAGTCATCATAGTGTCTGGACCACTCTGATATCATCATTAAGCGCGAGGTGAGTCATCATGGTGTCTGGACCACTCTGAAATCATCATTAAGCGCGAGGTGAGTCATCATAGTGTCTGGACCACTCTGATATCATCGTTAAGCGTGAGGTGAGTCATCATGGTGTCTGGACCACTCTGATATCATTAAGCGCGAGGTGAGTCATCATGGTGTCTGGACCACTCTGACATTATCATTAAGCGCGAGGTGAGTCATCATGGTGTCTGGACCACTCTGACATCATCATTAAGCGCGAGGTGAGTGAGGCAGGAGATACCATGGGCTTTGGCATTTACTGTACTCATAGGTGGGGTTGCAACGTTTTCCCCAAAGTTCCCAGGTTTTCCAGATGATCTCAGTTGGAGGATTCCCAGAATAAGTAGTGAACCTGGGAACTTTGGGAACGTTTCCAGAATTTGTCAACCCTTCTTGACGTGTCAATCAATATGCCCCCCCCTCCCCATCCCCTCCTCTTCCCAACAGACACTGGAGTTACTCTTCCGCATCACCAATGCCCAGAACGTTACAGTGATCGTCGAGAAGATGCTTGAGTTCCTCAGGCTGACCAGTGACGACTACAGCACTATAGACCTAGTGGGGAAAGTAGCAGAACTAGCTGAAAAATATCCTTTCATTATTGAGTCTTGACCATGGGAGCTGTGGATATCATGCTATGGAAATGGGTTTACTTAGGACTAGCTAGTAGCTACAATCAAAGGCGTTCATTATATTTCTGTTGGTTTCTCTCTGCTGATTGCAGGCCTGGCTAACAAGTGTATCAGTAAGATCTGGAGAAACCTAGAACTGCTGGACCTGAGACTATGATGATAATGGGACAGACATCTGTTCTTTTTGTTGTAATTTTACCCCCTTTTTCTCCCCAATTTCATGATATCCAATTACGATCTTGTTTCAGCGCTGCAACTCCCCAATGGGCACGGGAGAGGCGAAGGTCAAGTCATGCGTCCCCCGAAACATGACCCGACAAGCCGAGCTTTTTTTTTTTTTTTTTAGTTCACCTTTATTTAACCAGGTAGGCAAGTTAACAAGTTGTCATTTACAACTGCGACCTGGCCAAGATAAAGCAAAGCAGTTCGACACATACAACAACACAGAGTTACACATGGAGTGAAACAAACATACAGTCAATAATACAGTAGGAAAAAAACAAATCTATATACAATGTGTGCAAATGAGGTAGGATAAGGAACATAAGGCAATAAATAGGCCATGGTGGCAAAGTAACTACAGTATAGCAATTTAACACTGGAATGGTAAATGTGCAGTAGATGAATGTGCAAAGTAAAAATACTGGGGTGCAAAGGAGCAAGATAAATAAATGACTACGGTAGGGATGAGGTAGTTGGTTGGGCTATGTACAGGTGCAGTGATCTGTGAGCTGCTCTGACAGCTGGTGCTTAAAACTAGTGAGGAGATAAGTGTCTCCAGTTTCAACGATTGTTGTAGTTCGTTCCAGTCATTGGCAGCAGAGAACTGGAAGGAAAGGCGGCCAAAAGAAGAATTGGCTTTGGGGGTGGCCAGTGAGATATACCTGCTGGAGCGAGTGCTACGGGTGGGTGCTGCTATGGTTACCAGCGAGCTGAGATAAGGCGGGGCTTTACCTAGTAGGGACTTGTAGATGACCTGGAACCAGTGGGTCTGGCGACGAGTATGTAGCGAGGGCCAGCCGACTAGAGCATACAGGTCGCAGTGGTGGGTAGTATATGGGGCTTTGGTGACAAAGCGGATGGCACTGTGATAGACTGCATCCAGTTTGCTGAGTAGAGTGTTGGAGGCTATTTTGTAGATGACATCGCCGAAGTCGAGGATCGGCAGGATAGTCAGTTTTACTAGTGCAAGTTTGGCAGCAAGTTTGGCAGCTTCTTAACACCCACTCACGTAACCCGGAAGCCAGCCTCACCAATTCGTCAGAGGGAACATCGTTCAACTGACGATTGAAGTCAGCTTGCAGGTGCCCGGCCCGCCACAAGGAGTCGCTAGAGCGCGATGAGCCAAGTAAAGCGCCCCCCCCCCCCGCCCAAACCCTCCTCTAACCCGGATGACGCTGGGCCAATTGTGGCACCGCCCTATGGGACTCCCGGTCACGGCCGGTTGTCCCATAGGCTGTAGTGATGTCTCACCCTCCTCGAACGCCAGGCTGTAGTGACGTCTCAAGCACTGCGATGCAGTGCCTTAGACCGCTGCGCCACTCGGGGGCCAGTTTGTATCTGTTCTGTTGTTGCTCTTTCATTCATGGCACCAATCCCAATGGTCTGTTGTTCCTATAAACACTCTACGTATGCCCCAGACAATGTCTGGTTCATCCAGACTATGAACTCTGTGTTCTCTCTGGGGGGAGACGTGATGCAGCCTGACATCCCGAACAACTTCCTTAGACTACTGGCTGAAGGTAGGTAAACCAATGGACACGCTGAACCAGGTGCATTCTGTTTTCAGATGGTACCAGTGGTTGGCATTTAATTCCATTTATGTCAGGTTGGGGTCAAGTTCATTTCAATTCAGGAAGCAAACTGACATTTACATTTTTCACAGAAAAACATTTAGGGAAATTAGAATTTAAAATGTGTTTACTTCCCAAATGGACTTAATTGAATGGAATTGACCCCATCCATGGTTTACATGCAGTAATTGATTCCAGGTGTTAATGCCTGCCTCTGCTGCTCCAGGTGTTGATAGTGTGGAGGACAGGCAGCTGAGGCTATTTGCTGTGGACTCCTACGTGTCCTTACTACAGGGGGAGACGGCCAAGCTGCCCCAACGCTTCCTACAGGTCATCAGCTGGGTCAGTACACTGTCCTGTCCTGGATACTGCTAAAATGATTTAATTAACTCCGCTTCCAGTTTCAATGGACGACATTTAAAGAGCCGTTTTATCTAGATTGTTCCTGATGAATTCCTACTTTCTGATATCAACATTTAAAAACCAAAGAAATCTAACTCCCTGATCACCTCTGTGGTTTTCCCTGGTCCCTTCTTCTTCTTCCACCTACTGTAGGTTCTGGGTGAGTATTCCTACCTGAGAGAGGAGGACTCAGACCCAGGCAGCGTGATGAGACTGCTGGCCAGACTACTGGACCAGAGACACACCTCCACTGAGACCAGGAGCTGGGTACTGGGGGCCATGACCAAGCTGTGCTCCAGCCCAGTGTCTGTGGCCCTGGCCAGAGATGTGTGTGAGAGGTACTTGTCTTGGGCTAAGTCTGTTTGGGCTAACATTCCACTCTGTGTCACATTAGTCATTTAGCAGACGTTCTTATCCAGAGCGACTTACAGGGGCAATTAGGGTCAAGTGCCCTCGCTCAAGGGCACGTCGACAGTTTATTTTTATTTTTACCTTGTCGGCTCAGGGATTCGAACCAGCGATCTTTCGGTTACTGGCCCAACGCTCTAATTGCTAGGCTACCTGCCGCCCCTATATGACACAGAGTAGGAGTGGGATGTTCGCACAACACCGGGCTGAATTTCAGGCTTGTTTCCTATGCTCACACTTCTCACTAGCTGGTTTTGCTAGTAGTGGGTCTTCTGAATATGTTTTCTTCTTGCAATGACTGTGATATGTGGTTGTTGTTGTTTTTGACCTGCTTTAGATGAATCCACTGACTTAAGTCACTCTGTAATTTGATGTAAATGCAGGTACTCTGGGTCTCTGAATACGGTGCTCCGGCAGAGGGCCCAGGAACTGATGATCCTTAGCCAGGATACAAAGCTTCGAGCCAGTGTACTGCCAGCCGAGGGCAGGCTAGAAAGCCTGGAGGTACAACGTCATCTATTGGCAAAACTTGCACTGCTACCCACACCGGAACGTCATTGGCTCTATAAACAAAAAGTTTATCTTCTTTATTTAAACCTTATTCAACCAGGAAGTCTCTCTGGCCAAGAGCAGACATCCCAAAGTGTTGAACTACTTAATATTTGCAGTAATAATTTCCTGTCTGAGTTGGCTGTGGTGGTGTCTCATTCCTCAGGTAGACTCGTCCCTGTCCTTCCTGGATGGCTATGTGTCTGAGGCGTTGGCTGCTGGGGCAGCTCCTTACAAATCTCCTCATCAGAGGCAGGAGGACCTGGTCCAGGAGAAAGGTAACAAGTCGACGTCCTCCACTTTGTTGTTTTACTATAAAAAATATTTGTAATTATTTACACTTTTTATAATTAATTCTTGTGATCACATGTAGGTAAAATGACTGGCTCTGGCTGGCTGATTGACTGACTGACTGACTGACTGTGACTGGCTGGTTGGCGACTGACTGTGTCTGACTGACTAACTGTGACTGACTGACTGGCTGACTGACTGGCTGACTGACTCTGGCTGACTGACTGTGACTGACTGTGGCTGGCTGGCTGGCTGACTGTGACTGGCTGGCTGACTGGCTGACTGACTCTGTCTGGCTGACTCTGACTGACTGACTGACTGACTGTGGCTGGCTGGCTGACTGACTGACTGTGACTGACTGACTGACTGACTGGCTGGCTGACTGACTGACTCTGGCTGACTGTGGCTGGCTGGCTGACTGACTCTGACTGGCTGACTGTGACTGGCTGACTGACTCTGACTGACTGACTGACTGACTGTGGCTGACTGACTGTGACTGACTGGCTGACTGGCTGACTGACTGACTGACTCTGGCTGACTGTGGCTGGCTGGCTGACTGACTCTGACTGGCTGGCTGACGCTTTGGAAAAAAGTGTCTGCTAAATGGCGTGTGTGTGTGTGTGTGTGTGTGTGTGTATGTATATATGTTTATATGTGTATGTATGTGTATATATATATGTGTGTGTGTGTATATATTATATATGTCAATAATCTCATGCTGTTGTTTCCTTTTTGACACAAAGACATTGTACTACCCAGACACTTCAAATCTGCCAATTTTGACCCTCTACATATTCATTGTTATTGTCTATGTTTTTCTTCATATGGCTGCTGGTAACATAGCTGCTGTATGACAAATGACTTCTCTTGGGGATAAATAAAGTGTCTCCCCATCTCTTTCTCAGCTCTGAGCCTGGAGCCCTATGGTCTGTCCCTGCCGGTCAGTCTGTCGTCCTGCAGCATCACAGACAGACCGACAGACAGACGGTCCCCTACTCTGCTCTCTATGAGCTCAGGCCTGTCTGGAAACAGCACTGAGCTATCTCACAAAGAAGGGTATGTCCTCATCACTCTCACAGTGCCCGCTAATGATGGATGAAATAAGACAACTGAATTTGGCTTCGACTATGCAACAACAACAAAAACGAACTCAAGTCTCTATGGTTGTCAGTGTGTAGCTCAGACGGACTAACTCACCACGTGTAGTTTTGAGTTATATTAGTACTCCATGTGATTTCAACCAAGAAGTAGCATATATATATACTGAGTCTACAAAATATTAGGAACACCTGATGGGGGAACAGTAGAGCCCTGAGTACCAGGCCATTAGGACCTGATGGAGGGACAGTGGAGCCCTGAGTACCAGGCCATTAGGACCTGATGGAGGGACAGTAGAGCCCTGCGTACCAGGCCATTAGGATCTGATGGTAGTTAGCAAGTTGGGTACTACCAAAGCATGTCTAGAGTGCATAAGAGGAGATTACAATGACTCGGCGGTCATGTGGAATTTTACTGTGGTCATGACTCATGACTGCCGGTTTGGCGTAATAGTCACCGCAACAACCCTAGACTCGGTGTATAATGAGAACAGTATTGGTTCCGAGAACAGAGCCTTGAGGAACATCGACATTTACCGTAGATTTTCAGAGGAATTTAAACCAGACTGATGACATGTTCTTCTTATATAATCTCGTAGAAGACCCAGGTTAGTATCCCAATGTTATTTCAGCTCTACCGCTCTGAAGTTGGACGGTGTGAAGAGGGTGTGGGGGGAAGGATGGGTACCTGGCCCAGCAGCAGAGTGCAGGAGAGACCCCAATTCCCCAAGTGGAGCTGCCCAGTCCCCTGCTGTCACCTCAGAGCCCACCCTCCCAGACACAGAAATCCTCCTCTGGACCTGAGCCTGACCAGGAGAAACGGCAGCTGGCCTCGTCGCTCTTCGTTGGCCTGGGGTCCCACAACTCTGTGTGTCTGGTGAGATTACCTTCTACTGTTTGTTCATTAAGCATTGCCGACCAATCAAATGTATTTAAGGCTTTATTTAAACCCTTTTATACAGTGGGGCAAAAAAAGTATTTAGTCAGCCACCAATTGTGCAAGTTCTCTCACTTAAAAAGATGAGAGAGGCCTGTAATTTTCATCATAGGTACACTTCAACTATGACAGACAAAATGAGGAAAACAAATCCAGAAAATCACATTGTAGGATTTTTTATGAATTTATTTGCAAATTATGGTGGAAAATAAGTATTTGGTCACATACAAACAAGCAAGATTTCTGGCTCTCACAGACCTGTAACTTCTTCTTTAAGTGGCTCCTCTGTCCTCCACTCGTTACCTGTATTAATGGCACCTGTTTGAACTTGTTATCAGTATAAAAGACACCTGTCCACAACCTCAAACAGTCACACTCCAAACTCCACTATGGCCAAGACCAAAGAGCTGTCAAAGGACACCAGAAACAAAATTGTAGACCTGCACCAGGTTGGGAAGACTGAATCTGCAATAGGTAAGCAGCTTGGTTTGAAGAAATCAACTGTGGGAGCAATTATTAGGAAATGGAAGACATACAAGACCACTGATAATCTTCCTCGATCTGGGGCTCCACGCAAGAGCTCACCCCGTGGGGTCAAAATGATCACAAGAACGGTGAGCAAAAATCCCAGAACCACACGGGGGGACCTAGTGAATGACCTGCAGAGAGCTGGGACCAAAGTAACAAAGCCTGCCATCAGTAACACACTACGCCGCCAGGGACTCAAATCCTGCAGTGCCAGACGTGTCCCCCTGCTTAAGCCAGTACATGTTCAGGCCCGTCTGAAGTTTTCTAGAGAGCATTTGGATGATCCAGATGAGGATTGGGAGAATGTCATATGGTCAGATGAAACCAAAATAGAACTTTTTGGTAAAAACTCAACTAAATCGTGTTTGGAGGACAAAGAATGCTGAGTTGCATCCAAAGAACACCATACCTACTGTGAAGCATGGGGGTGGAAACATCATGCTTTGGGGCTGTTTTTCTGCAAAGGGACCAGGACGACTGATCCGTGTAAAGGAAAGAATGAATGGGGCCATGTATCGTGAGATTTTGAGTGAAAACCTCCTTCCATCAGCAAGGGCATTGAAGATGAAACGTGGCTGGGTCTTTCAGCATGACAATGATCCCAAACACACCGCCCGGGCAACGAAGGAGTGGCTTCGTAAGAAGAATTTCAAGGTCCTGGCCTAGCCAGTCTCCAGATCTCAACCCCATAGAAAATCTTTGGAGGGAGTTGAAAGTCCGTGTTGCCCAGCGACAGCCCCAAAACATCACTGCTCTAGAGGAGATCTGCATGGAGGAATGGGCCAAAATACCAGCAACAGTGTGTGAAGACTTAGAGAAAACGTTTGACCTCTGTCATTGCCAACAAAGGGTATATAACAAAGTATTGAGATAAACTTTTGTTATTGACCAAATACTTATTTTCCACCATAATTTGCAAATAAATAAATAAAAAATCCTACAATGTGATTTTCTGGATTTCTTTTTCTCATTTCGTCTGTCATAGTTGAAGTGTACCTATGATGAAAATTACAGGCCTCTCTCATCTTTTTAAGTTGGAGAACTTGCACAATTGGTGGCTGACTAAATACTTTTTTGCCCCACTGTATCAATAGTTGTCGAAGTGCTTTACAGTAACCCGGCCTAGACTTCAAAGCAGAAACATACAGGTGCTTTAGCTATCAGCTCACGCCTGAGTACTGTTAGATATCAGCCGAGTACTGTTAGATATCAGCCGAGTACTGTTAGATATCAGCCGAGTACTGTTGGATATCAGCCGAGTACTGTCGGATATCAGCTCATGGCTGAGTACTGTCATATATCAGCTCATGGCTGAGTACTGTCAGATATCAGCTCATGGCTGAGTACTGTTAGATATCAGCTGAGTACTGTCGGATATCAGCTGAGTACTGTCAGATATCAGCTCATGGCTGAGTACTGTTAAATATCAGCATAGTACTGTCGGAAATCAGCCGAGTACTGTCGGATATCAGCTCATGGCTGAGTACTGTTAGATATCAGCTGAGTACTGTCGGATATCAGCTGAGTACTGTCAGATATCAGCTCATGGCTGAGTACTGTTAAATATCAGCTGGTACTCTCCCCAACAGATGGGCCGAGCCGAGCCGGCGCCCCGACACTTCAGAAGGAAACCCAGAGGTGAGTCATCATCAGGCGCCAGCGAAGGCTCCTCTGACTCCTCCCACTCGTCTCGCAGCGCTGCCGTTGACAACCTTCTGCTTAGCAACCTACTGGACACGACCACTGTGGCCTCAGAGGGGGGAGCTGCGACCACCACCACACTTCAACAGACCTCCCAGAGAACACTGGACCATACCACTAGCAACGGTAGACCCCATGTAGAGGGGACGGAGCAGAGAGTAGAGGCAGGAGGACCTCTCTCTCTGATCAGGGGAAATGGCATGGTGGCTGTTGTACCGCCCACACACACACAGACAGACCCACAAACACAACCAGATCTACACCCAGCTCCAGCCCTGGAGAGACCCAGGGACCTCCCGCTCACCTCCCACCTGCCAGCAGAGCTCTCTGGGCTGGCCCGCTCTGAGCTCACCACTCTCTGCTCGGACCATGACCCCAGCCTGGCTCTGTCAGCCTGTAGAGTGTATAAAGAGGATGCCTTAGTGTTGCTGGTCTTCATTTCCAACAACACTGACTCAACACTCCACCAGATGGCACTGCAGCTCACCTGCAAAGAACTGGAGGTATATTTTTCAGACTGGCCTTAACAACAAAGTTCCCTTGTTTTCCAGAAATCCTGGTTGGAATCAAGACAGAAATACCAGGGGATCCTCCAACCGGGATTTAGAAAAACCAGGGATCTTTGTGAAAGTTTCAGGAATTTTGCAGCCCTAATTCATGTCAAACTGACGACTATCGTGTTGTTTCCCCCTCAGATCTCCTGTATCTCAGGTAGTCCGTTAAAGGAGGTTAAGGGTCACAGTGTGTCGGTTTGTCTGCACACTGTTGTCATGAAGAGAGCTTCAGTCCAAGTGGAGCTGGCTGGGTTACTGTCCTACCAGAGACCCCTGGGCCAGCCCCAGGCAGCACAGTTCTCACTGAGCCTCTCTCTGAAACACTTCCTCAGGTAATACTACTGCCATGTGTAATTGTCAGCACTGTCTTACAGGTTACCCTGACTCCTAACCTCTGGTGGACAGACTATGTGAACAGGAATGCCACTGTAGAGCTGTCATAATGCAACAACAAAGTAGGAAAACATTTATGCACTCAGTCACTACTCTAAGTCGCTCTGGATAAGAATGTCTGCTAAATGACTCAAATGTAACGACAGGGATGCGTGAGAACTATCAGCATTAAACTCCTGCCCCTACTTCACAGGTCAACTCCTGCCCCTACTTCACAGGTCAACTCCTGCCCCTACTTCACAGGTCAACCCCATGCCCCTACTTCCCAGGTCAACTCCTGCCCCTACTTCCCAGGTCAACTCCTGCCCCTACTTCACAGGTCAACCCCTGTCCCTACTTCACAGGTCAACCCCTGCCCCTACTTCACAGGTCAACCCCTGCCCCTACTTCCCAGGTCAGCTCCTGCCACTACTTCCCAGGTCAACCCCTGCCCCTACTTCACAGGTCAACCCCTGCCCCTACTTCACAGGTCAACTCCTGCCCCTACTTCCCAGGTCAACTCCTGCCCCTACTTCCCAGGTCAACTCCTGCCCCTACTTCACAGGTCAACCCCTGCCCCTACTTCACAGGTCAACCCCTGCCCCTACTTCACAGGTCAACCCCATGCCCCTACTTCACAGGTCAACCCATGCCCCTACTTCACAGGTCAACCCCTGCCCCTACTTCACAGGTCAACCCCTGCCCCTACTTCACAGGTCAACTCCTGCCCCTACTTCACAGGTCAACTCCTGCCCCTACTTCACAGGTCAACTCCTGCCCCTACTTCCCAGGTCAACTCCTGCCCCTACTTCCCAGGTCAACTCCTGCCCCTACTTCCCAGGTCAACCCCTGCCCCTACTTCACAGGTCAACCCCTGCCCCTACTTCACAGGTCAACCCCTGCCCCTACTTCACAGGTCAACCTCTGCCCCTACTTCACAGGTCAACCTCTGCCCCTACTTCACAGGTCAACTCCTGCCCCTACTTCACAGGTCAACTCCTCCCCCTACTTCACAGGTCAACCCCTGCCCCTACTTCACAGGTCAACCCCTGCCCCTACTTCCCAGGTCAACCCCTGCCCCTACTTCACAGGTCAACCCCTGCCCCTACTTCACAGGTCAACCTCTGCCCCTACTTCACAGGTCAACTCCTGCCCCTACTTCCCAGGTCAACTCCTGCCCCTACTTCACAGGTCAACTCCTCCCCCTACTTCACAGGTCAACCCCTGCCCCTACTTCACAGGTCAACCCCTGCCCCTACTTCACAGGTCAACCCCTGCCCCTACTTCCCAGGTCAACCCCTGCCCCTACTTCACAGGTCAACCCCTGCCCCTACTTCACAGGTCAACCCCTTCCCCTACTTCACAGGTCAACCCCTGCCCCTACTTCACAGGTCAACCCCATGCCCCTGCTTCACAGGTCAACCCCATGCCCCTGCTTCACAGGTCAACTCCTGCCCCTACTTCACAGGTCAACCCCTGCCCCTACTTCACAGGTCAACCCCTGCCCCTACTTCACAGGTCAACCCCTTCCCCTACTTCACAGGTCAACCCCTGCCCCTACTTCACAGGTCAACCCCTTCCCCTACTTCACAGGTCAACCCCTGCCCCTACTTCACAGGTCAACTCCTGCCCCTACTTCACAGGTCAACCCCTGCCCCTACTTCACAGGTCAACCCCTGCCCCTACTTCACAGGTCAACTCCTGCCCCTACTTCACAGGTCAACTCCTGCCCCTACTTCACAGGTCAACCCCTGCCCCTACTTCACAGGTCAACTCCTGCAACTATGGCAACAATTCCATCTGGCCTGTCATAGGGCAAGATGGAGCTACCACCCTATTGCTTGCATCCAATTCACTCAGATCTACACCTAGTACCTAAGTTAGCCACTACTACTTCCTGTGTGTGCACACTGTTGACATTCTACTTCCTGTTTGTGTTTATGCAGGCCGTTGACTGTGTCCACAGGGGATTATGGGAAAATGTGGTTGTCTTTCTCTCATGACTTGAAGCAGAACCTTCGACTGGTAACAACAGAACACCAAGAACCTCTGACGGCCACACTGGACGCGCTGAAGGGCAAACTACACCTCCACATTGTCGACGTCATAGGTCAGCAGGTGGCACGTTCTCATCATAATGCTTTAACCCAGGCCCAGACCATTTAGAAAATCGAATGCCTATCATAATACCTGGGGCGGCAGTGTAGCCTAGTGGTTAGAGTGTTGGACTAGTAACCGAAAGGCTGCAAGTTCAAATCCCCGAGCTGACAAGGTACAAATCTGTCGTTCTGCCCCTGAACAGGCAGTTAACCCACTGTTCCTAGGCTGTCATTGAAAATAAGAATTTGTTCTTAACTGACTTGCCTGGTTAAATAAAGATAATAATGTTATTGTACATCTTACTGTCATACACTGTTGTTAATACCACTTCATCATGAAGTGGGTAATGGAAGTTATTACCTTTTTATCCTTTTCCCTTTAGGGTCGGAGGGCATCGTGGCGTGCCGGCTGCTCCAGGGTCAAGGTCAGGGTCAGCCGTGTCTGCTTCACTGTCGTGTCCACGCTGACTCTCTGGCCGTGTGGCTGCGCTCCCCTGTCCCCGAGCTGCCTGACTCCCTCCTCTACCACTGTCAGAAAGCCCTGACGGAGACCTGAGCCGGGCCGTGTCTCATTCCAGGAAGTTGTTCCCTTCCTTTTGCCTTCGTTCACCTCACTGATCATTTTTTAAAGTTATATGGCAGCGACTAAGGAATGCGCTTAGACAGGCAGCCCAATTCTGATTATTATTATTTTTTCACACTAATTGGTCTAATCCAATCAGCTCTGAAGATCTGATGTGATTGGTCAAAAGACCAATTAGTGGAGAAAAAAAAATATGAGAATTGGGCTGCCTGTCTATTTGGTTTACACCTGCCCAGTTGTTTGTCTCATCGGTGAAGGAGAGTCAACAAGGACGAAGGGGAGAAAAACCACTTCATGGAACGAAGTGCAGCCCTGAGCTCACAGGCCCCCGGGGACCACCACTGAGGGGCCATCTGAAGAAGGAGGTACATAGAATCTCCTCATTGAAGCATTGACACAGAGACATACAGTGGAACGCAGCTGACTTTGTGTCCTTGTATTTGCAATATCACTGTTTGCTATGTATTTCATGTGGCTTCTTCATTTAAAAAAATAAATAATTTATGCCCATGTATTTATTGCGTTGTTTTTTAACGGGAACAACTCATTGTTCCAATCGCTTCACACAGCTCTTTGTGAAAGCGTGAGCTGTGAACCTCAGAAGGAACCAGTGGAAAGCACGCTGTGTATTAGACACACTCTGGAAATAAACCGATACTTATTAAATGAGGAGTTCAGTTGTCTCTCAGTTCTACAAGCTTTGACTTGAATAAGCTTCTCTATCTGTGTGAGGAGGAAGCCCAGGGAGGCTACAAGTCATGGGATTCTTGGCCATGTTTCCCATTTGATATTTTACCTGATCATTGGTCTTATTGGCCTCCTTGACTGTTTCTCCCTCTCTCTCCCTCCTCTTTCCCCAACTCTCTCCCTCCTCTCTTCCTCCTCTCTCCCTCTCTCTCTTCCTCCTCTCTTGTACCTAGGACACTAGTTGAGCTGCTGTCGAATGGCTCACAAAAGCTTCAGTAGTTAATTACATGATCAATATTCAGAAAGGTATTATCAAGGCAGAAATGTTTCAGTTTAACAGTACATGTTATACTGAACTGTCATTGTCGTGCGTGTTACGTTCTCCAGACGCTGCATCTAATAAATGAATGATCTACTAACAGTATGCATTTGATTGATTTCCCAATTCACAGGCAAAGAGCTGAAACCCAGGAGTCATCGACGATTATATTTTTATAACAATGCAGCATTTCAAACTTATTTATTGGATATTCTTATAGAATATATTTGGTTATCTTGTAAAATACAAGATAAAAGAGCTTTAAGTCAAGACGTTTTTGCTTCATGTGTTCCCCTCAGATATCAGTTTGTCTAACGTTAATCTATTCCACTACACGCGTCCTCCTCATGCTTGCTGTGCGCCATAGCCAGGGGACGAGGTTCACCTGTTTTGTTTTCTATGATATTCAATGTGTGTTCAGATGCTAATTATTTTTGCCTTTTTCGTTTTGTAAAAGCTTGAGTGCTAGAAGTGGATAATTTTTTATGGAATTGAAGATTTGTATGTAATTTGAACGCTAACACAAAGATAACCAACCAAACACCTTATGTTCTGATGCCAAGGAGACATGTTCATTTGTGCCTGTAGTACAAAGAGACCAGTGTACTTTAGTGCCTGTCTGCAGTTCTGCTTACTTCAGTTAAGTAAAAGTTTAAATGTCATGTTTATTGTCTATTTAGGTAATCATTCATTACCTTGAACATGCAACACCAGTAACCATGTGAAAAGAAGTTTAAGATTCACGACTTGAGGAAAACACTTGTATAAAGAATTGTTTGTATCGTGTGCATAACTACTGTACCCATTTACTCAATAAAATAACAATTGTGTATAAATATATTTTGTAAAACATTTTATGACATGGTTTTTAAAAACTAGAAATTTAGTAAATGTACAATAAAACAAGTGTGCATGCTTCAGCTGTGAAAGTAGTTTTATTGTAGTGGAAGGACTTTAAAAGTAAACAAACACAGACTAGTGTTAAAATGTAGTCTAGCATAGCCGTACTGTATTACAGTTGTGGATTAGTAGCCTTTAAACAGGAGAAGTAGTGACTATTATTCATAGTTGTGGATTAGTAGCCTTTAAACAGTAAAGTAGTGAGTATCTCTGTGTTACCTGGTTCCATGTTTTTTTTTTTTTTGTGTAAAATACTACAGGTAGGCCTAATTTAATCAACCAACGACCACTTAGTAACAGTGAAATGATCATTGCAACAGGTTTGTGAATGCTGTCATATGCTAAAGATCAGACTTTCTGATTCCCACAAATGGCTGGTAAATCGCTTTGAGGAGATCTAAATGGATAACATAGAAGTTTGTCATCAACAAAATGTCCATGACTTCTGGATTCAGACTGGCCCCCTGTGGCTATTCTAAAACTGCAGAGTTCCATGCAAGTTTCACGAGAAACAGCACTAAATACATAGGCCTCACTTCACTGTGCTTTGTCATCTTTACTTTCATTGTTGCTCTCATACCAGTAAATGTATTTAACCTATAAATAAACGATACAAGCCCAGGTGTTCCCGACCACGTCCCGACACATCCAACCCCAGACTTCACACCTTAAGAAACTCAATGGATCTCTGGTGCCACCAGGCGGTCATTACAGAGTACTCCACTTACCTTGTGGCAGCAGTGCTACCACATATATTTTATGTAAAGTAACCATTTCTGACAATACAATTATCTCCAAACTTCACAGAATGTGTCATTGTTTTTTCCCCCTAACTTCTTTGATTGCTTATTCTTCCAATTGAGCTCTTAATCTGATTATATTTATACAACGCTTTCTCTAACTTCCGATTAGCGGCAGGTCGTTCGTTACGGTCAAAAGTGGTTATTACCGATGTTGATCAAGTCCCAATCCATGCCACCAATGTTTTTTTTTAAACATTAGCTTTGCTATTTGGTGGAAAAACAAAACAGAGCATATTTTTGTGTACGGGTTGGGAGAGGATTTTAAGGTAGATAGGCCAAGTGTTTTATTGCAAGGGTTGTGCAGGGATTTTAAACTGACTGTTTTAAAAACACTGCATCCAAGAGAGGAGGGCTTCACCTGGACCTGTGGGGACGGCACCAGAGCCTCTCACATCGACTATCTG
Source organism: Brachymystax lenok tsinlingensis (assembly GCA_030435695.1). Classification (NCBI taxonomy): domain Eukaryota; kingdom Metazoa; phylum Chordata; class Actinopteri; order Salmoniformes; family Salmonidae; genus Brachymystax; species Brachymystax lenok. The sequence continues at coordinate 5,826,041 of CM059791.1, read as the reverse complement.
TTTACCCGTGACTGTCCCCCCGGGGCTGTGTTGCCAACTCCTCAGTAAGGAAAGTAGCTATGGCCTAAAAGTCGCTAAAATAACATAATCGCCTAATTTGCATAATTGGCCATGTGCATGTAATTGTGATGGACGCTGTAGGAGAGAAGAAGAAAGTTCATTTGTAGTTCTAAACATATTTAGGGTGTTTTTTTACTCACTTTTTGTCTCTCCCACGACGTTATTCCTCTCTCCTAGATCACATGCCAGCATGGAACAGTGTTCAGCGATAGCTAATGCCATGGTGGCCTCAAGCCTTTTTTGCAGAGTCAATTGTTTTTTAACCATACATGTCAGCATGTTTTGGGTGGAATTGTTATAAGGCTTTGCCTTTTGAGTATGTTTTTGAGTTGTCATGTGTTTTTTTTTACATCACTAAGTTTGGCATAGAAATCAGCCTTACAATACAAGCAGTATGCCCGTGTATCATCTCTAATAAACGGCTTCAACCAGCCTTTGAATTCAGGGTTTGATTCCCACTCCGTTCTGTATTTTTGAGTGTACAGTTTAGACTGAGACATGATGAGCTAGCCAGCTAGATGTTTAGCTTATGTCACAGAGAGGCACACACACAGTGGACAAGGTGAGTAAGTGACTGAGGCTGTGTGAGGCAAATGCAGTGATTTATTTTAGACAAATAGACAAATAAATTGGCTTTTAGGGCCTGATCAGCCAGCGGCGGCTTCCCGAATGCGCGATTCATTTGCAGTGTGGACACCGAGGGGTGAACATCTCCTGCTCTGAACTGATAGAGTAGTCAGTCTGTACAGGGAGCAGTTCAGCCAGCGGCAGACGCTACAGGACTTATTTGAGACACGGGCACAGTGGTGGGAAATGGTGAAGGGTAATACCCTGACTACACCGCTCGCGTTGCGTGCGCTAACGTTGCAAAATACATTTAGAAATCTATGTTATTCAATTATTGCACCCACACTGCTCGCGCGCGTCTGCGTTGCCAAGGGCTAAAATAGAAGTCATTTCTATATAAGTTCAAAGAAGAAAAATCCTGGAAGGAGGAGCGATGACTAGAAACAATTCGGTTGACCGTTTTATGTGTGGATTAATTGTCGGAGTAGAGGACCTTGTGCACTTCACTAAATGTTTATATCCCAGGATAAATTAGCTAGCAACAGCAAGGTAGTTAGCTAAATAGGACAAATTTAGCTAGCAAGTGCACGCTAGCTAGCTGAATTGCCATAAATGTTTAATGCTTTTCGACCTGTCCCCAAATTAATGTAATTGGTTCAGAGTTTGTTTTAATGTTTTAACCTGCGTGTCGTGATCGCGTTTGGTGTGAGGGGGACAAAATAAATGTTTGCACAATGGCGCACGCGCGCAACCGATTTGGGTGTAAGACGAGGACCTTATTTAGAGAGAGAGAAAATAAAAAGATAGACACATGGTGGGACTGCAGGGGCAACTGGAAATGTATGTTAATCTACTACAGTAAGACCTTGATTTGAACAAAGAAATTAAAAAAAGTTAATAAAGAAATTACATTTTAAAAAGAACAGAAGAGCAAGGGGGTTATTTTAAGAAGTAAAGGAAGGGAAGTAGAAGAAGGGAAGAAGTGCACAATGTACTTTTTGAAGAAAATAGCATGGGTAGGATAATGACGTTTAAAAAAAGAAAGATGGGTTTTTAAAAGACAGATACAGAGGGAATCAAAGAGGTAGTCAAGGATTTTTATTGGGAATTGTTTGGGGTAAAATATGTGTACATTGACAGGACTTTACCCAACACAGACGACCTAGCAAAATACCTGATGATGACAGAAATTGACAAAGGACTGAGACATTTCTAAGAGGGGTAAATGACCAGGGGAGGACGGCCACCCTTTCTGGGATGTTTTAGCCGATGAACTTCTGTTTTTACGGACTTTGAACGACTCAACAGACTACCTGACCGTTTTAGAGTAGGAATCTTGACCCTTTTACATGAGAAAAATCAGTCACTGTTTTAACTAAACACCGCTCTCTTCTCTCTCTCAAGTGCAGGAGCGGGAACCAGTGTGTCCAGTGCGCAGGCTTGCTATAGGCGAGACCACAACGGTTTGGCGCAACCTGGCCCATCCTGCTCTGCTGAACCTGCACCGGGACCTGTCCTGGATGGCTGCCCACGAGATCCTCACGGTCAGGGCCGTTATGCACTCCTGGGACAAGGCAAGGAAATCCTCGTGCCCTCGGACCAGGCTGCCGGCCAAGAGGAGTCGGTGAGGCATTTGCTCTGGGAGTTCAGCGCCGCCAGGGACCTGTGGAAAGAAGCCCCCCTGATCTCCCCATGTTTGCCAGCAGGAGAGGATCTAACGCCTCAGCTCGTGCTATATGGGATGGGCAGAAGGCCTATCCCATCGAAGGCCTTCACCAAGCTCTGGCCCACCCTCACGTGTCCGAAGGACGCACTTTGGTCCTCCCACAACCTGCTGGTAGGAAAACTGGTAGAGACCACCCCCCCCAGGCAGTGGCTTTGGTAGCCACGGAAACCCTGGGGTGGTACAGAAACAAGGGCCTCAACCCCAGGCGAAGGGTGCCCCGCAACACCTAAGGTCCCGGCGGATAGATTTTTTGGAATAGGGAGATGGAATAGGGGGCTTGCTCCGTCCACTCAACGTAGAGACCTGCAGTACCTCCAGGAATGGTGCACCACCCTCACATCGTCAATGGACATTTTTTTTGTGGATTTAGATTCTTTAAGATATTAGCTACTTTTAACCAGTACTGTTTTCATTTTATGTTCATGTAGCTATTTGCCAAAAGTCAATGGATTTTCTCTATACTGATATATGCTCTTGCTTTTGTAATGTAAGCGAGGCTTGTTTTTGTATTTCATCTAGCTATCTGTGTTACAAAGTCATGGCTATTTCTCCTTCCTTACAACACAGATGATCCATTATATTGACCAGATACTTAGTGGCCGCTCTAAAAAGGAAGTTAAAAAAATAAAATAAAAGGAAGGAAGCCTGTCCGCAGGAGGAAGGTCAGGTGGGGCTATTCTAGCCAATGAAAGGGCAGATACGCATGTGAACAACATGCACAACGTTTTCCACTATTTACCACAGCCACAAAGTAAAAAACGGGCTATTATTTTCGAGGTCATTGTAAGCTGTTGTAGCCTTAAGCCTATCATTTGATACAATAAATATGTTGAAATTATGTCACTGGGGGTCATTGCGAATCAATTTGCGTCACTTGTGTAGCCTGTTAGAGAAGTCGCCAAGCCAATAGATGGCGCTGCTGTTCTGTGTATCTGAGTGTGCAACTCTATAGTTGGAGTGAGCCAAGTTAGGCATTATTTACTACGCACTGAACGGCGCTATATGCATGCTACACAATGATACTGAAGTAAAGACATTCTGATCAACATTACCTTGCTCTTGTATTGGATAATCAGCATTACAAAACATAGCCTACCTGTTCAGGGAAAAGTCCACAATGAAACTGACATTAAATGTGGAGAAGGATACATTGGCCATAGAGCTGCAACCATGATCCCAATTGATAACTTCCAATGTAATTAACTAAACATGGATATGGGTTTGGTCGGGGAGGGGGACGGTTTGGTCCGGGGGGTAGCGTCTGAACGGTTTGGCCTACAAACTATTATGACCCCTCTATGGAAGGATGAGACTCTCACGAACACAATGGTGTTCTCTACAACCCCCCACAAGCTCTTGGGACTCGTCTGAATACGGTACAGCTGATCTGCCTACTTCTGTCTGTAGCATCTGAACAGTTTGGGCTACACACACTAATATGACCCCTGTAAGGGACTCTCTCGTCAGTTGTTTTGCTCCGGGATGCCCACAAGCCTCACAAGACTGGTCTGAAGATCCCCTGGTACCAGTTGAGGGCGGGTGCAGGTGAACAAACAGCTGGCCCTCCCACCAATAATGTACAATACACGGATCAAGTGGACCATCCAGTTTAAGATATCTTGTGTTTGTCTGTTTCTAAGGTTTTGGAGAAATGTTATTGAAGATACTGTATATAGCGATGAGTTTTCAGATAGTAGTGTGTCTACAAACATACCCAGATGTTTCTTGGTCCTCAGGCTTTGGGGTTCCACGGTGGCCTTTGCTTGTGGACATGGTCCATAGTCCAAATCTAAATAGCATACATATTATCAAGATACTGGGGGATCCACGGTGGCCTTTGCTTGTGGATGTGGTCCATAGTCCACATCTAAATAGCATATATATATTATCAAGATACTGTGGTGAATCATTTGTTTTAAAGGGCACTTCTATAATGCATCTCTTGCACTGACTAATCAACATTTCACGCTTGGTTATATAGTTCCGACATCCCTGATGTTGAACTGCCATAAAAATGGTGTTCTGTCCTCTCTCTCTCTACTCGTATGGCCCTCCTCCAGATCTCTGCATTCGGAATCCACTTCATCACCGTGTTCTTCTTTTGATATTTGGAACACTCCGATCAAAAATGAGATACATGGCTCCGAGAACAGAGGTTCTGGTTGTCGGTAGACTTTGCACAGAACCCGTCCCTCTCTCTCAACCACCTCCACAACTTCATAGCTCTCTTCATCTTCCAACTGGTATGCCTGGCTGTGCAATTGGCCTGGTCAGATTCTCTTCCAGTCTGTTTGCTACTTGACCCAGACCGTACCATCTTCTTAACGGTCTGGATGTGGGGGGGGGGTTTCAACATGAAAGTGCTTCAGTTGTCTAGAGCATAGTGGGGATGTGGGCTGCTGCACCAGCGTTGGACACCAGTAACCCGACTGCGACACTGATGGTCAAGAAGTGGTGGTAAAGCCCCTCTCTGAGGACTCACTTTGCCAGTTTCTCCGTGTACAGGAGAAACTGGCGAAACTATATTACCGTCCATCGCTCAAAATCCAGGCCTCGAGGGGTAAAGATAGGGGGGGATCGATGACAGCAGGCTGTAGTAGCCTGCTGCTCAACTTCTCAACTTCTCAACTTTGCATCCCTTTCTCCCCTATGCACCAAATAATCTGACGTTTGTTGGTGACCCAAAGGCAGACACAAAGGCAGGCCCTGGTGAATATAATCAATGGGGAAACTCAGAACCATGTCATCTGGAAGGTCAGACAGTGGTGTGGTGCCCTGGTGGTGCTCTGGTGGTGCCCTGGTGGTGCTCTGGTGGTGCCCTGGTGGTGCTCTGGTGGTGCTCTGGTGGTGCTCTCGTGGTGCCCTGGTGGTGCTCTGGTGGTGCCCTGGTGGTGCTCTGGTGGTGCCCTGGTGGTGCTCTGGTGGTGCCCTGGTAGTTCCCTGGTGGTGCTCTGGTGGTGCTCTGGTGGTGCTCTGGTGGGGCCCTGGTGGTGCTCTGGTGGTGCTCTGGCTCCGTCTGAGCTCTTAATGATGCCGCTGTGAGTCCATGCTGGGTTGATCTAAAAGTTACCAACAATGGGAAATGCAGAAGAATGAGCTGAAAAAGACGCAAAACGGGTAAGTACATTATTTTATCCCATGGCTTTATGTTTATTGTAGACTTATTTTGTGCTCTGGAAAATCTAAAACTTTCATCTCGAGTGGACTATCCCTTTAAATGTATTCAGCAGGAAGTCACTCATTTTCAATAGTTAGACCCAGATGCTGGACTCATCTTCTGGGCTAAAAACAAAGACTGATTCCCACAGGTACACACATTGTCAATGTTGGTGTTGTCAATCCCGGTCTCTCCTCTGTAGAGAGGGTTTTTAGCAGAGGGGGGGGGGGGCTCGAAATGAGACCCCCCGCACTCGTTTAGGTCATAGAACGATCACTGCACTTGCATTTCAAAAAGGAAGTCACGCCCTCTTGTAGTAGACCTCTGGAAAGAGCCACACCCATCCATTCACTTTACTCAAGCAATTAAAATGATGTGCACGAGAGAATGTGTGAGATGCATCACAGTATGTCTCAAACAGCTTGACCTGGTGTGAAATGGCTTCATTGAAACTGGTGATGTGATTTTGAAATGCCAGCAGTATATATGTACAGTCCTGTGGATTGAAAACATTGGGCCTTATGACAAGATATGAGATCAATTGAATTTTTTTTGAGTCGGTGTTGAAGTAACTTGATTAAGTCTTTTTCCACTTGTGTGTTTTATTAATCATGAATGATAAGTCATAGTAGTTCCTTGTAAATCCCTTCGCCACTTTACAATCAGCAATGTTTGCAGTTGTGACAATAAGTATGTCCCGGGAAAGGGAAAGATTGGATTTATGATTTGAATATATACAAATTACATATGAGCTATTTATACCAGTACTATATGCCACAAGCACTGGTTTTCACATTTTTATAGTCTACATTGGGCATGCCTGGCTACGTCATTTAATGTGTTGGGTATGTTGTCTGTCTAGGGATGTTTTAACTTATTTTGTACACTAGAGGGCACTATGTTGGGTCACCGGTCACATGTATATTGGTCTGCGTTCACACGGGCAGACCAATTATGATATGTAAATTCCACTAATTGTTCTTTTGACCAATCACATCAGATCTTTTTCTGTGCTGATCTGATTGGTCAAAATACCAATTAGTAGGTGGGGAAAAAATAACATAATTGTCACGTAGAGTAGGCCAGAGGGCTAAACTGAAAAATCTAACATCTATCAAATAAAACGATGGCGGTAGTTCTGTGCAAGGCTGTTTATTTACATAGTGGATTCAGAAGAAAAACAACAGTACTACCATCCAAAGTATACATTATGAGGACAGCTTAAAAACAACGCTGCCCCCCAGCAACAGCTCAATCCAGAATGGTACCCCTTGACCTGAAAGAGAGGCTCCATTTGTAGGGGAAGCCCCTCCCATCAGAACAGCACTAATTAATTAAACAATTACCTTCATCAAAGCCTACATTTTCCACTCAGCTAAACATACTCAATTATATACATTGCAACACGTTTCTCCTGATACAATATACCAATATAACACATTTACAAAATCCCATCCCTACTGACATGGTCTTCCAATATGCCCATTCACATGAACGAGGCACTACAAAGCCAGCCCGATCACCGTAGTTCTGGTCCTTATCCCAGCGTACCCGTAAACTACGGAGACGGCGAGAGGAACAGAACCAAACAAACAAACAACGCGCTCATCCATAACATTGATAAGTACAATAAACATTGATTCAATTAAACATGAACGCTTGTGGTGAATATAATCAATGGGGAAACTCAGAACCATGTCATCTGGAAGGTCAGACAGTGGTGTGGTGCCCTGGTGGTGCTCTGGTGGTGCCCTGGTGGTGCTCTGGTGGTGCCCTGGTGGTGCTCTGGACCACTCTATATTCTTTATACCATAAACTGTTAGTGACGGGATGTATGAATAAAGTGTGAAATGTATGTACTAAGATAGGGACGTTAACTTGTGCGTCGACCCACATTGTTAACGGAGCCAGGAGGCGCGATGAATGAATGTGTGTGTACTAGTGTACCAAACGCTGCCCGCGGCCAGTGACGGACTTCTCTGTCACAGGCTGCCTGTCTAAATGCAGCCTAGGTAGCACAGAAATCTGGTGTGACTTTTAATCTGAGGAAAGACTCTCAATTAGTCTGTCCCCCAATTTAAACACCCCAGGTACCAATGGAGTACTGATGGGGAAATGATACGTATGTACTGACTAATCCCTGAGACGCCACTGGCACAGGTTGAGAGCAGGGCATGATGCAAGTCAGTCATTTGAAATGCCATTTTCTGTTTAGATGAAAGGATTGGCTTCTGTCATTTAGTAAATAATCCAGATTAGGGGATTTAGTGTCTAAAGAATCCATGTTTAAAAAAAAAATATTAACACAGAAATACTGTACATTTGTAGGTATTATGGTGGAGATCTGACAATCACGGTCTTGAATTGGACTCTCATTAATCCGGTCTCAGTCTTGACTCGGTATCGCTTTAGGTGGTCTCGAACACAACACTGATGCATGTTTCATGTTTATAATTATAATTCATATTATTATCTCTCCCACTTCAAAACAAATATGTCCATCTCAAGTGTCTTATTACTGCTACATTGTAAATAAATACATATGTACATTTGTAACGTTTTGTCATTTATACTGTATAACAGAAGGTGATCCATAATGTGTGCTGCCACTAATGTTAGTCTCCCTCGACATGTGGGGGGGGCTAGAGCTCGCACAAATATTGTAGCGAGTAGCGACCATTTAGGTCTATCACGAAGAAAATATGTGCGAAGGAGTTCCCATGTTCAGACGCTAACGTTAAAAGGCCACTTGTTTTGGAGGGTTGAGGGGGTCAGAGCGAGGAAAAAGTCAAAGATTGAACGTACAGCGATAAAACTCTCCAACATGCTCACACTATGCTGTTACCGAGTGACAAAAATGTTGCCCGCTGTCTGTGAAATGGTAAGGTTAACATAGGTCAGAAGTTCATAGACTCTGTTCCCGTGCTAAATGCACATTTTGTAGCTCTGATCGGAGCAGTGTGGAGAAATAATTGTTGCCATTGTGAACTTTAAAAATATATACCGTGTAAGTTAACATTAGCAGGTCACTTTTTTAATACCTTTTATTTAACCAGGCAAGTCAGTTAAGAACACATTTTTATTTTCAATGACGGCCTAGGAACAGTGGGTTAACTCCCTTGTTCAGGGGCAGAACAACAGATTTGTACCTTTTCAGTTCAGGGATTCGATCTTGCAATCTTACTACTAGTCCAAAGCTCTAACCACTAGGCTACCCTGCCGCCCCATCTCCTACTGAGTTGGTAATCTCCCACTCTGTATAGTGTATGTGCAGCCAGGATCCATAAAGTGCTTTAAGTCTTCCTCTTTCTTTCTGTTTGATGTGCTGGTGTGTGACTCGGGTGAGCGTTGCTTGTGTGTTTGCCAATTCACTGGCTGTGCTTGTTTCGCTAATTCATGTTTTCAGAGCTGCAGGAGCTGTGTTTATTCAGCTTTATTCCGGGACAATGTGGACCGTCTGGACTTTCAATGCAGCAACTGTTTGCTTGCAGAGGACTACAGAGGTGAAGCGGCTACTTTTAACAAACAAGTAGCAAACTTACACAAGCTACTGGGGAATGCACGCACGCCCGCCCGCCTACTTTCTCTTTCTCTTTTTACTCCAGTAGCTGGACGCAGCTCTGTCCTGGTGGGAGTGTCGCCACCGCGTCGTCTCTACACAGCTGACTGGCCAGTGCTCTGCAGGGATCTCCCCGTTCCCTGGAGAATGGAGTTTGTAGGATGCTTCCATTTCAAGATTGGATCCCGGAGGTACCTGCTCCTTCGTCCTCTGTTCTGTCTCCCTCTACGGTGGCTTCTACCTATAGGGTTAAGATCTTTAGGGCTCCCTCCCTCATTGGACCTCGAAGGTGTCTGAGACTCCGGCCCCTTCATCAGCCACGATGGATTCTACAGCTGGCTCGAGTCCACCGTGCCCCTCCTCCAATCGGTCATCGAGGGGTCTTCTAAACCACATGATTCATTACAGGATTTAGTTGAGGTTTAGGGTTTAGTGAATGATTTGCCCCAAATACAATGCTTTTACTGTAGTTTTTGAAATATTTAGGACTAACTTATTTCTTGCGACCCATTCTGAATTTGACTAACTCGTTGTGTTGCAGTGATTCCACTTGCTGTGGTAGCTGACGTGTGTAGTGTCGAGTCATCAGCATACATAGACACCCAAGCTTTACTCATAGCCAGTCGCAGGTCATTAGTAAAGGTAAGGGGCCTAAACAGCTGGATTATGTTGGAGAGGATACAATTAAATTAAAGAACCGAGTTTGGTAAACCCTGGTCTATAGCAGCTTCCCACAAGAATTGGCTTTAGGTGAGGCAGGTTAACCTGTAGCCATATTACTTCAACATCATTTGACATGAGATCCTCTCTAAGCTTTACAGGAATATGACTCTGAACATAAATGGCAACACCTCCACCAGTGGCATTCCTGTCTCTCTTCTGAAGATGTTGAAACCACATATTGCTACCAATGTATCATCAAAGCTATTATGTAAGGGAGTTTTCAGAGATGGTCAGTATATGAATGTTATCTGTTTTACCAGCAAGTTATCGATTTCATGAACCTTGTTTCTTAGGCTACATATGTTCCTGTGGGCTATTTTTAGCACTTTTCTGGGAATGTTTTTATTGCTTTACTGGGAGGCTTATCGAAAGTTAGACATGACAGTGATATTTATGTTTGAGCTCATAGTACAGGGTGAGCTGCACACAGTGCATTTCCTACTAGGGCAAACCGCCTCAGTGCTAACAGTACAACTCAGGTTATGCGCATGATTACTGCGTACATTAGCTGTAGGATTCACAGAGGAGTTAAGAGGGACATAAATTAAGTTACTTACAGTCCATTCAGAAAGTTTTCAGACCCCTTCACTTTTACCACATTTTGTTACGTTACAGCCTTCTTCTAAAATGGATAACAATTTTTTCCTCATCAATCTACACACAATACCCCATAATGACAAAGCAAAAACTGGTTTTTAGAGATGTTTGCAAATTTATAAAAAATTTAAACAGAAATACCTTATTTAGATAAGTATTCAGACCCTTTTGCTATGAGACTCAAAATTAACGTCAGGTGCATCCTGTTTCCATTGGTCATCCTTGAGATGTTTCTACAACTTGATTGGAGTCCACCTGTGGTAAATTCAATTGATTGGACATGATTTGGAAAGGCACACACCTGTCTATATAAGTTGGCAGTCCATGTCAGGTCAAAAACCAAGCCATGAGGTCGAAGGAATTGTCCGTAGCTCCAAAGTTACTCTGTGGCGATGGGAGAACCTTCCAGAAGGACAACCATCTCTGCAGCACCACCAATTAGGTGGCCAGATGGAAGCCACTCCTCAGTAAAAGGCACATTACAGCCTGCTTGGAGTTTGCCAAAAGGCACCTAAAGGACTCTCAGACCATGAGAAACAAGATTCTCTGTTCTGATGAAACCAAGATTTAACTCACGTCTGCATTAAACCTGCCACCCTCCCTACAGTGAAGCATGGTGGTGGCAGCATCATGCTGTGGGGATGTTTTTCAGCAGCAGAGACTGGGAGACTAGTCAGCATCGGGGGAAAGATGAACAGAGCAAAGTACAGAGAGTTCCTTGATGAAAACCTGCTCCAGAGCGCTCAGGACTGGGGCGTAGGTTCACCTTCCAACAGGACAACGACCCGAAGCACACAGCCAAGACAACACAGGAGTGGCTTTGGGACAAGTCTCTGAATGTCCTTGTGAATCCAATTGAAAATAGCTGTGCAGCAACGATCCCCATCCAAGCTGACAGAGCTTGAGAGGATCTGCAGAGAAGAATGGGAGAAACGCCCCAAATACAGGTGTATTTTGTATCCAAAAGGTGTCAAAGTTATCTATAAAAGTTATGCCAACACAGCTACAGTAGTCTTTTAGCCAGGTGTGTAATGCCAGTAGTCTGCCGAATATTTCACATCTGCGGCCCAGCGATTGGTACCAGGACTGAATTAATTTGAATCTTTCAGAGCTAGAATCAGTCCTTTTAATATCAATTTTCAGCAGTTCCGAGCTAGCCCTCCTAATGTCGTTTGACCCCACATGGACTACGACAGCGTCAGCCCCGGCAGCTGTTGTAATATCCTGTACTCGTGCTCCAGGAGAGTACAGGGTTTTTGCCCTGGGAACCAAGATGTTTCTTACCATATACAGTTGAAGTCGGAAGTTTACATACACCTTAGCCAAATACATTTAAATTCAGTTTTTCACAATTCCTGACATTTAATCCTAGTACAAATTCCCTGTCTTAGGTCAGTTAGGATCACCACTTCATTTTAAGAATGTGAAGTATCAGAATAATAGTAGAGAGAATTATTTATTTCAGCTTTTATTTCTTTCATCACATTCCCAGTAGGTCAGAAGTTTACGTACACTAAATTACTATTTGGTAGCATTGCCTTTAAATTGTTTAACTTGGGTCAAACATTTCGGGTAGTCTTCCACAAGCTTCCCACAATAAGTTGGGTGAATTTTGGCCTATTCCTCCTGACAGAGCTGGTGTAACTGAGTCAAGTTTGTAGGCCTCCTTGCTCGCACACGCGTTTTCAGTTCTGCCCACAAATTTTCTATAGGATTGAGGTCAAGGCTTTGTGCTGGCCACTCCAATACCTTGCCTTTGTTGTCCTTAAGCCATTTTGCCACAACATTGGAAGTATGCTTGGGGTCATTGTCCATTTGGAAGACCCATTTGCGACCAAGCTTTAACCTCCTGTCTTGATGTTGCTTCAATATATCCACATAATTTTCCTCCCTCATGATGCCATCTATTTTGTGAAGTGCACCAGTCCCTCCTGCAGCTAAGCACCCCCACAACATGATGCTGCCACCCCCGTGCTTCATGGTTGGGATGGTGTTCTTCCACTTGCAAGCATCCTCATTTTTCCTCCAAACATAACAATGGTCATTATGGCCAAACAGCTCTATTTTAGTTTCATCAGACCAGAGGAGTACGATCTCTGTCCCCATGTGCAGTTGCAAACCGTAGTCTGGCTTTTTTATAGCGGTTTTGGAGCAGTGGCATCTTCCTTGTCGATATAGGACTTGTTTTACTGTGGATATACATACTTTTGTACCTGTTTCCTCCAGCATCTTCACAAGGTCCTTTGTTGTTGTTCTGGGATTGATTTGCACTTTTTGCACCAAAGTACGTTCATCTCTAGGACACAGAACGTGTCTCCTTCCTGAGTGGTATGACAGCTGCGTGGTCCCATGGTGTTTATACTTGCGTACTATTGTTTGTACAGATGAACATGGTACCTTCAGGCGTTTGGAAATTGCTCCCAAGGATGAACCAGACTTGTGGAGATCTACAATTTTTTCTGTGGTCTTAGCTGATTTCTTTTGATTTTCCCATGATGTCAAGCAAAGAGGCACTGAAATACATCCACAGGAACACCTCCAATTGACTCAAATGATGTAAATTAACCTATCAGAAGCTTCTAAAGCCATGACATCATTTTCTGGAATTTTCCAAGCTGTTTAAAGGAAGTCAACTTAGTGTATGTAAACTTCTGACCCACTGGAATTGTGATACAGTGAATATAAGTGAAATAATCTGTCTGTAAACAATTGTTGGAAAAATTACTTGTGTCATGCACAAAGTAGACGTCCTAACCGACTTGCCAAAACTATAGTTTGTTAACAAGAAATTTGTGGAGTGGTTGAAAAACGAGTTTTAATGACTTCCGACTTCAACTGTATATATTCGCTTGAATTGCTGGAGCCCAAGAAGGGTAAGCCTACACGAAAAACAGCCCTTATTTTAAGTGTTTCTAAAATCCCCTGTGGGAAAAATGAATGGTAGAAAAACGATTAGAACCATTATATTAGGATTTGTAATGTATATATCAATATATTGTTTGACTGCTAGATTTTATGGGTATTATTACACTTCCACTGTGGGGCTCTATGGGAGGCACACAGTACTACATGGAGCCATATGTAGTACTATTCTACATCAAGTAACTCATGCAAGCAGTAAAATCTGATTTTTAAAAACTGACAGACAGTAACTCTGGAATTGACGTTAACGTGAGCTAGCTAATGTTAGTGGGCGGTAGTAAAACTAGCTTACCTTTGTTTCCTCGTCCAGAAATGGTGTGGATTGGTAGCCTAACGTTATATAGTACAACCTTCTACTTAAGTTAGTTAACGTTAGCCTAACAAAAGCCTACGCGAGTATAACGTGAGCTAACGTTAAGTTACAGTATCCTACAGATTTTCAAGTTAACTAGTTTATATCCGCTTAAAACTAGCGAGATAACCCTTATAGCTACTATATTAAAACAATATATTGATATATACATTACAAATCGTAATATATGTATATATACAACACTACAATACACTACAAATCCTAATATATGTATATATACTACAATACATTACAAATCCTAATATATGTATATATACTACACTACACAACACTACAATACACTATAAATCCTAATATATGTATATATACTACACTACACAACACTACAATACATTACAAATCCTAATATATGTATATATACTATCCTACACAACACTACAATACACTACAAATCCTAATATATGTATATATACTACACTACACAACACTACAATACACTACAAATCCTAATATATGTATATATACAACACTACAATACACTACAAATCCTAATATATGTATATATACTACACAACACTACAATACACTACAAATCCTAATATATGCATATATACTACACTACACAACACTACAATGCACTACAAATCCTAATATATGTATATATACTACACTACACAACACTACAATACACTACAAATCCTAATATATGTATATATACTACACTACACAACACTATAATACACTACAAATCCTAATATATGTATATATACTACACTACACAACACTACAATACACTACAAATCCTAATATATGTATATATACTACACTACACAACACTACAATACACTACAAATCCTAATATATGTATATATACTACACTACACAACACTATAATACACTACAAATACTAATATATGTATATATACAACACTACAATACACTACAAATCCTAATATATGTATATATACTACACTACAATACACTATGAATCCTAATATATGTATATATACTACACTACACAACACTACAATACACTACAAATCCTAATATATGTATATATACTACACTACAATACACTACAAATCCTAATATATGTATATATACTACACTACAATACACTACAAATCCTAATATATGTATATATACTACACTACACAACACTACAATACATTACAAATCCTAATATATGTATATATACTACACTACACAACACTACAATACACTACAAATCCTAATATATGTATATATACTACACTACACAACACTACAATACACTACAAATCCTAATATATGTATATATACTACACTACACAACACTACAATACACTACAAATCCTAATATATGTATATATACTACACTACACAACACTACAATACACTACAAATCCTAATATATGTATATATACTACACTACACAACACTACAATACACTACAAATCCTAATATATGTATATATACTACACCACACAACACTACAATGCACTACAAATCCTAATATATGTATATATACTACACTACACAACACTACAATACACTACAAATCCTAATATATGTATATATACAACACTACAATACACTACAAATCCTAATATATGTATATATACTACACAACACTACAATACACTACAAATCCTAATATATGCATATATACTACACTACACAACACTACAATGCACTACAGATCCTAATATATGTATATATACTACACTACACAACACTACAATACACTACAAATCCTAATATATGTATATATACTACACTACACAACACTATAATACACTACAAATACTAATATATGTATATATACAACACTACAATACACTACAAATCCTAATATATGTATATATACTACACTACAATACACTACGAATCCTAATATATGTATATACACTACACAACACTACAATACATTACAAATCCTAATATATGTATATATACTACACTACACAACACTACAATACACTACAAATCCTAATATATGTATATATACTACACTACACAACACTACAATACACTACAAATCCTAATATATGTATATATACTACACTACACAACACTATAATACACTACAAATCCTAATATATGTATATATACAACACTACAATACACTACAAATCCTAATATATGTATATATACTACACTACACAACACTACAATACACTACAAATCCTAATATATGTATATATACTACACTACACAACACTACACAACACTACAAATCCTAATATATACACTTGACAAAAAACTAAACAGGCTAACATCTGGTAGCTAGCTAACAGCTAACGTTAACTAGTATATTGTTAACCAAACCGTAACTTAACAACACTAACAACTACTTACTTAACAAAAATGAACTATGCTAATTGACTATACTAAATTGCCATTGTATTAATGGTGATGTCTGAACATGTATTGAGTAAACCTGAAGTTAATCACTTTGGCATTGGAAACCTGAATCCAGGGCGACTCTCCAGAACAGGAGTTGGTGAGCCTTAGCATTAGATTACTGATCATATGTAACTGTGTTTGTTTTGTGATTGGCAGGGTTCCGTGCTCCATTTGTGTTCACCTCCAGCAACGCAGGGTCAGTCGGCCTCTTCAGTAAACAGGTCAGTGCCGTTGGAAATTAAAATGGTCAGCATGACCGCACAGAGTACAGACAATATGGATTTACCAAAAAGTTCTCAAAAAGAGGCAGTCCGTCCACAATATAGGCCAGCCCCAGAGTATCGAGGTCAGTCACCTGTCGACCTGGGTAACGATCCAGGGTTTCAACTAACTTCTTCAGCAGGTAGTGGAGAAAACTTGCCGTTTTCAAGAGAGTACGGACAGTGGATGGCCATGGCTTTGCAGCAGTTTCAGTAACTTTGTCCACAGCGTTGTGCTTCACCTGGAACTCACTAATCCAAGTTGCCAGGTCTACGACCAATGATGTGCCCTCAGGGATGCTCTCCAGGTCTACGACCAATGATGTGCCCTCAGGGATGCTCTCCAGGTCTATGGCCAATGATGTGCCCTCAGGGATGCTCTCCAGGTCTATGGCCAATGATGTGACCTCAGGGATGCTCTCCAGGTCTACGACCAATGATGTGACCTCAGGGATGCTCTCCAGGTCTATGGCCAATGATGTGCCCTCAGGGATGCTCTCCAGGTCTATGGCCAATGATGTGCCCTCAGGGATGCTCTCCAGGTCTATGGCCAATGATGTGACCTCAGGGATGCTGTCCATGTCTGAGTCACTACTCATGGCTGAAGCCTCTGCCATTCTTGGGTTTAATTTTACTTTTCGCAGCATTTGTCAATAACAAAATCTGAAAATACTCTGGATACATTCAGTAACATGAGAATATTCACAGTAAATTTGGGGGTAGGCGCAACAAGACAAAACAATGACAAAGGTCTAACAGTTATCTTTGCTTGTAGGACGTCAAAGCCGTATCTATTATAATACTCAACATGTCATATTTTCAGAACACATTGACTCATCTTGAGTTACAGGATTTCTCTCACTCAACCAAATATTGGCAAAAGTAGCCCAATCAGCGGAGAGGGAAAAGCAACGGCAAGGCCAGGAGATAGAGAGTTATCTCCTGGCCTTGCCGTTGCTTTTCCCTCTCCAGGTCTTGAATGGTAAGCTCTTCTGATTGACTGCCGCGGCTGCTGCTGGTCTTTTTTTATGTTTTATTGGATCGGAGAGACAAGAATTTAGGCACTTATCAGTGACCAAATATTTTTTTATTGATTTATCTGTTATTTTACCAGGTAAGTTGACTGAGAACACGTTCTCATTTACAGCAACGACCTGGGGAATAGTTACAGGGGAGAGGAGGGGGATGAATGAGCCAATTGTAAGCTGGGGATGATTAGGTGACCATGATGGTATGAGGGACAGCTTGGGAATTTAGCCAGGACTCCGGGGTTAACACCCCTACTCTTACGATAAGTGCCATGGGATCTTTAATGATCTCAGAGATTATGCCACTTTCAATCTGTATCCAGGATGTGTGTAACATCTTGGCAATCTTTGCGCTGTGCTTCTGCAGCTACTTAAACAACACGTCAAGTGTTTATTGAAATGTTTTGTATGTGTCTTTATAGATCTTCAGATGAGCCACTGAACCAGCACTCAGGGGATATAATGTGACAACAAATAGATACTTTAAAATCTCCAATCCGAAGTTGACGAAACCGCGCCATTGCCGCCCCATGTTTGTCCCGTCCCATTTTATTTTCACATCTCGTCTTGGACCTCGTCTTGGACCTCGTCTTGGATCTCGTCTTGGACCTCGTCTTGGACCTCGTCTTGGACCCCGTCTTGGACCCCGTCTTGGACCTCGTCTTGGACCTCGTCTTGGACCTCGTCTTGGACCCCGTCTTGGACCCCGTCTTGGATCTCGTCTTGGATCTCGTCTTGGACCTCGTCTTGGATCTCGTCTTGGACCTCGTCTTGGATCTCGTCTTGGATAGGTGTTGTGATGCAATAAGAGGTTTATAAAGCCCTTTCAATGAGAAGACATTACATTCATTTTTAAGGAAATCCTTCAATGTCATACATTTAAACACAAACTGTACATGTCAAACCAGTTATAATTTGTAGGTATCTCTATGTTGTACTCATGATAATTCACATACTACAGTACTTTAATTCAAAACTCTTCCTTTGCATCGTAACCTGTTAATGTTCTGCTTTTATGTTTTGAATGAAATGTCTGATTCAGTAGTTATTCACAGCAACACAAACTTACAAAGGATCTGAACAGTGTTTGTTTTCATAGACTTGTCTGAAGATTAAAGGTAGTCAGGTGAGGGCTTCCGAGTGACGCAGTGGTCTGAGACACTGCGTCTCAGTGCTAGAGGCGTCACTATAGACCCTAGTTTGTTTCCAGGCTGTATTACAACCGGCCGTGATTGGGACGGTGATTGGGACATACAGTGTTTGGCCGGGGTAGGCCGTCATTGTAAATAAGAATTTGTTCTTAACTGACATCAGTAAGAATACTGCGTTCAGTATTTGCGTTCAATGAACACATTTGTAGCAACGATAACCATACTAAAACGAGGTAACGGGCACAAACAAACAGTGCTGGAATTAGAAGGAAGCAAACAGCTGTGTAAAAATGTAGCTAACAAACCAATCTTACACAGTAAAGTAACTGACCCTCACTAATATTGAACCAAGTTTTATTCCCAGTAACATTTCCAACACTCATTGATATGGACGCAGACAACACTTGGGTTAGGAAACAGCATGTGAACAGTCTGTCAGCAGCAACTCTCTTCTTCAAATATGTATTGTTGGATCGCAACCAACTGAATGGATATGTACACCGCCACCTACTGTTCTGGAGTGTGAATTCATTGCACTTTGTGACACAAAAATGGGAAAGGGAAAACAAATGTCTCTACCAACTAACCCTAGACCCATTAAAACCTCACCACTATACCAACTAACCCTACACCCATTAAAACCTCACCACTATACCAACTAACCCTAGACCCATTAAAACCTCACCACTATACCAACTAACCCTACACCCATTAAAACCTCACCACTATACCAACTAACCCTACACCCATTAAAACCTCACCACTATACCAACTAACCCTACACCCATTAAAACCTCACCACTATACCAACTAACCCTAGACCCATTAAAACCTCCCCACTATACCAACTAACCCAACACCCATTAAAACCTCACCTCTATACCAACTAACCCTACACCCATTAAAACCACTATACCAACTAACCCTACACCCATTAAAACCTCTATACCAACTAACCCTACACCCATTAAAACCTCACCACTATACCAACCAACCCTACACCCATTAAAACCTCTTTCACTATACCAACCAACCCTACACCCATTAAAACCTCACCACTATACCAACTAACCCTACACCCGTTAAAACCTCCCCACTATACCAACTAACCCTACACCCATTAAAACCTCACCAATTTACCAACTAACCCTACACCCATTAAAACCTCACCACTATACCAACTAACCCTACACCCATTAAAACCTCACCACTATACCAACCAACCCTACACCCATTAAAACCTCACCACTATACCAACTAACCCTACACCCGTTAAAACCTCCCCACTATACCAACTAACCCTACACCCATTAAAACCTCACCACTATACCAACTAACCCTACACCCATTAAAACCTCACCACTATACCAACCAACCCTACACCTGTTAAAACCTCACCACTATACCAACTAACCCTACACCCGTTAAAACCTCCCCACTATACCAACTAACCCTACACCCGTTAAAACCTCACCTCTATACCAACTAACCCTACACCCATTAAAACCTCACCACTATACCAACTAACCCTACACCCATTAAAACCTCTTTACCAACTAACCCTACACCCATTAAAACCTCACCACTATACCAACCAACCCTACACCCATTAAAACCTCTTTCACTATACCAACCAACCCTACACCCATTAAAACCTCACCACTATACCAACTAACCCTACACCCGTTAAAACCTCCCCACTATACCAACTAACCCTACACCCATTAAAACCTCACCAATTTACCAACTAACCCTACACCCATTAAAACCTCACCACTATACCAACTAACCCTACACCCATTAAAACCTCACCACTATACCAACCAACCCTACACCCATTAAAACCTCACCACTATACCAACTAACCCTACACCCTAAAACCTCCCCACTATACCAACTAACCCTACACCCATTAAAACCTCACCACTATACCAACTAACCCTACACCCATTAAAACCTCACCACTATACCAACCAACCCTACACCTGTTAAAACCTCACCACTATACCAACTAACCCTACACCCGTTAAAACCTCCCCACTATACCAACTAACCCTACACCCGTTAAAACCTCACCTCTATACCAACTAACCCTACACCCATTAAAACCTCACCACTATACCAACTAACCCTACACCCATTAAAACCTCTTTACCAACTAACCCTACACCCATTAAAACCTCACCACTATACCAACTAACCCCACATCTCGTAGACCCAAGTACTTCTATGCAGCTGCCACCACATCTATTTTCTGTGATTTACATTCCATTTCTACAGTACAGTTGATAACCAGCACTTCTGATCTCCAGCACCATGGGTACCCCTACAACTGTGGAGGCTGCTGAGGGGAGGGTGGCTCATAATAATGTCTGGAACGGAGCAAATGGAATGGCATCAAACACCTGGAAACCATGTGTTGGATGTATTTGATACCATTCCACTGATTATGCTCCAGCCATTACCACGAGCCCGTCCTCCCCAATTAAGGTGCCACCAACCTCCTGTGTCCCACAGTTAACACACACTTTGTCTCATGCCCTACTGCACACTCCTCACATCTAGGAATTTTCCTCCTACACACAGCTGCAACATGACCATAAGCTTGGCACCTAAAACACCGTAATGAGTTCGGGACAAAAGCTCTACAAGCACTAAAGATCTACAAGTATTTATGAAATTTCTCCTTCCAGTTATTGATAAACATGAACCTATTAAGAAACAGACTGTTAGATCTGCCAAGGTGCCGTGGATTGATGAAGAACTGGAAAAATAACTGTATGGTTGAGAGATGATGCAAAGTGAGTGACTACTAAATCTGTCTGCACATCTGATTGGCAAGCCTACTGTAAAATGAGAAATTATGTGACAAAACAGAACAAAAATAGGAAGAACAAAAATAGGAAGAAACACTGTATTATGAAAGTAAGATAAATGATATAAAACTAGACGGAAAAAAGCTTTGGAAAACTTTTAATTAAATTATGGGCAGAAAGACTAATTCAACAGCTTCATTTATTGAATCAGATGACTCATTCATCACCAAACCCGTTGATGTGGCCAATTATTTCAACAATGACTTTATTGACAAAGTGTACAAACTCAGGCATGAAATGTCCAACAAAAATACCTAATTATGTAGGAAAATCAATGTCAATGCACAGTAATACTGTATATAGAGCCATGATAGCATGGAACTCCCTCCCATCTCAAATCACTCAAGCAAGCAGCAACATTAGCTTCAAAAAACTAATAAAAACAACACACGTCACAGCACAACGCCTCTGACCTAAATAGCAGTAGCATCTCCCTCCCTCACATCAGGTGTTTGGGTTAAAGTTCAAGATAAGATGTGCCCTTGGTACCAGGATATCAGGGCATGCTCAGAGAAAGCAATTGTAATCAAAGCCTCAGTAGAGTAGGGAGGTACTGCTCCATATTATGTGGTAGTCTGGTCATCTTACTTATGCTAGTCAGTAGAGTAGGGAGGTACTGCGTCATATGATGTGGTAGTCTGGCCATCTTACTTATGCTAGTCAGTAGAGTAGGGAGGTACTGCGTCATAAGATGTGGTAGTCTGGTCATCTTACTTCTGCTAGTCAGTAGAGTAGGGAGGTACTGCGTCATATGATGTGGTAGTCTGGCCATCTTACTTATGCTAGTCAGTAGAGTAGGGAGGTACTGCGCCATATGATGTGGTAGTCTGGCCATCTTACTTATGCTAGTCAGTAGAATAGGGAGATTCTGCTCCATATGATGTGGTAGTCTGGCCATCTTACTTATGCTAGTCAGTAGAGTAGGGAGGTTCTGCTCCATATGATGTGGTAGTCTGGTCATCTTACTTGATGCTAGTCAGTAGAGCAAGCTTTTCTTGAAGTGTATTAAAAAGTGTATTCTTATTTTGTGTGTGACTAGTGGATGCTGCTGGATGTGAGTGTGGTGCGGGAAATGAACATGGAAATGCAAAAACAACTCCATAAGAGAACCGGAGGAAATTTCCTATCAAGGGGACTTTTTTTTTTATTTTATGAATAAGTCCAAAGGCCACGCACTATACCTTAGCTAAACCGTAGAACTTCACCGTAGCTAATCCTTTATGGTCGGTGGACTGCAAACCGTTACACTATTCCTTAGCTAACTCTTTATGGATGGTAGACTGCAAACCGTTACTCTATTCCTTAGCTAACTCTTTATGGATGGTAGACTGCAAACCGTTACTCTATTCCTTAGCTAACTCTTTATGGATGGTAGACTGCAAACCGTTACGCTATTCCTTAGCTAACTCTTTATGGATGGTAGACTGCAAACCGTTACGCTAGCTAACTCTTTATGGATGGTAGACTGCAAACCGTTACTCTAGCCAACTCTTTACTGGTGGTATACTGTAAACCGTTACACTATTCCTTAGCTAACTCTTTACTGGTGGTATACTGTAAACCGTTACACTATTCCTTAGCTAACTCTTTATGGGTGGTAGACTGCAAACCGTTACATTAGCTAACTCTTTATGGATGGTAGACTGCAAACCGTTACATTAGCTAACTCTTTATGGATGGTAGACTGCAAACCGTTACGCTAGCTATCTCTTTATGGATGGTAGACTGCAAACCGTTACGCTAGCCAACTCTTTACGGGTGGTAGACTGCAAACCATTACACTATTCCTTAGCTACAGTGGGGAAAAAAAGTATTTAGTCAGCCACCAATTGTGCAAGTTCTCTCACTTAAAAAGATGAGAGAGGCCTGTAATTTTCATCATAGGTACACTTCAACTATGACAGACAAAATGAGGAAAAAAAATCCAGAAAATCACATTGTAGGATTTTTAATGAATTTATTTGCAAATTATGGTGGAAAATAAGTATTTGGTCACATACAAACAAGCAAGATTTCTGGTTCTCACAGACCTGTAACTTCTTCTTTAAGAGGCTCCTCTGTCCTCCACTCGTTACCTGTATTAATGGCACCTGTTTGAACTTGTTATCAGTATAAAAGACACCTGTCCACAACCTCAAACAGTCACACTCCAAACTCCACTATGGCCAAGACCAAAGAGCTGTCAAAGGACACCAGAAACAAAATTGTAGACCTGCACCAGGTTGGGAAGACTGAATCTGCAATAGGTAAGCAGCTTGGTTTGAAGAAATCAACTGTGGGAGCAATTATTAGGAAATGGAAGACATACAAGACCACTGATAATCTTCCTCGATCTAGGGCTCCACGCAAGATCTCACCCCGTGGGGTCAAAATGATCACAAGAACAGTGAGCAAAAATCCCAGAACCACACGGGGGGACCTAGTGAATGACCTGCAGAGAGCTGGGACCAAAGTAACAAAGCCTACCATCAGTAACACACTACGCCGCCAGGGACTCAAATCCTGCAGTGCCAGACGTGTCCCCCTGCTTAAGCCAGTACATGTTCAGGCCCGTCTAAAGTTTGCTAGAGAGCATTTGGATGATCCAGATGAGGATTGGGAGAATGTCAGATGAAACCAAAATAGAACTTTTTGGTAAAAACTCAACTCGTCGTGTTTGGAGGACAAAGAATGCTGAGTTGCATCCAAAGAACACCATACCTACTGTGAAGCATGGGGTGGAAACATCATGCTTTGGGGCTGTTTTTCTGCAAAGGGACCAGGACGACTGATCCGTGTAAAGGAAAGAATGAATGGGGCCATGTATCGTGAGATTTTGAGTGAAAACCTCCTTCCATCAGCAAGGGCATTGAAGATGAAACGTGGCTGGGTCTTTCAGCATGACAATGATCCCAAACACACCGCCCGGGCAACGAAGGAGTGGCTTCGTAAGAAGCATTTCAAGGTCCTGGAGTGGCCTAGCCAGTCTCCAGATCTCAACCCCATAGAAAATCTTTGAAAGTCCGTGTTGCCCAGCGACAGCCCCAAAACATCACTGCTCTAGAGGAGATCTGCATGGAGGAATGGGCCAAAATACCAGCAACAGTGTGTGAAAACCTTGTGAAGACTTACAGAAAACGTTTGACTTCTGTCATTGCCAACAAAGGGTATATAACAAAGTATTGAGATAAACTTTTGTTATTGACAAAATACTTATTTTCCACCATAATTTGCAAATAAATTCATAAAAAATCCTACAATGTGATTTTCTGGATTTTTTTTCCTCATTTTGTCTGTCATAGTTGAAGTGTACCTATGATGAAAATTACAGGCCTCTCTCATCTTTTTAAGTGAGAGAACTTGCACAATTGGTGGCTGACTAAATACTTTTTTTCCCCACTGTATCTCTTTATGGATGGTAGACTGCAAACCGTTACACTAGCCAACTCTTTACGGGTGGTAGACTGCAAACCGTTACACTATTCCTTAACTAACTCTTTACTGGTGGTATTCTGTAAACCGTTACACTATTCCTTAGCTAACTCTTTATGGATGGTAGACTGCAAACCGTTACACTAGCTAACTCTTTATGGATGGTATACCATAACACAGCAAATGTTTGGTTTAGTTCATTTCTGTGGAGTAGACAGGACGAAGGACGTAAGTGAAAATCATCTGATGATAATGATGACTCTGTCCAATTTATGTACGTTTTGCCTAAAATCTGACGCTGGGCACGTTCGCATGCTACGTTCGCAGCGACCAGCAGCAAGGTGTTTCTCCGTCTGTGTGTGTGTTTGTTATTTTAATGCAATGATCTAGCAGAAAGGGCAGTGTTGAACTCTTCCACCTTGATTTCAGGAACATGGAGTTAGCAGCCTTGTTGTTATTGTTGATGGCGTTTCACCTGGCACAAAGTTTGCAAGATCATCCTCATACGCAATCAACACGGATCCAGTACAGCCGGGAGTTTCTTCCCCAATGGAATAATCTCCCAAATGCCAATCCTCCCTCAGATCTAATCTACCTCGATACGCTTGATCATAATGATGTTGAAAGGATTAGATGAGTGGGCTACACTGTAAAATGAAAAAGCAGCGGAAGAGGTAGCCTAGTGGTTAGAGCGTTGGGCCTGTAACCCAAAAAGTTGTTGGATCGAATCCCTGAGCTGACAAGGTAAAAATCTGTCATTTGGCCACCTGAACCAGGCAGTTAACCCACTGTTCCCCAGGATGGCTGTCATTGTAAATAAGAATTTGTTCTTAACTGACTTGCCTAGTAAAATGTAAAGAGGGGGGGAAGACGCTTCAGTCTCTCTCAGCATTTTCCTGCCCTCTATCATTCCCAGTCTCTTCGTAACAAAAACTGATGAAGCGCAAGCCCATGTTAGTTTCCAACATGAGTTCAGAGATGCCTGTATTTTGGCTCTCACGGGGACATGGTTTAAGAGTAGGTACTTGGACGCTGAGCTTATGATTGACGGTTTTGAGGCACCTTGGACTGAGATGCTGAGGTTACCGGTAAAAAACTGGTGGGGTATGTCTCTATGTGAATGAGTGCTGGTGCAAAACTGTACCGTTTAGGGAAAGACTTTGCACGAAGGATGATGAACTGCTATCTGTGTCATTGTGCCCCCACTATCTACCCTGGAAATTTCCTCAAGTATTTGTCACTGTGTTTACATCCAATCAAAGGAAAATTAGCATAATGCTGAGGAGTTAATACTCCAGGAGACCCAGAAACGACATCATCCTTGGGGACTTTACGTTGCCAAACACTTTGAAGAACTTCCATCAGTACAAAACAATAACTCCGTAAGAGAACCGGTGGAAACTCCATATCAAGGGAACTGTAGTCCATAGGCCACGCACTATACCTAATGCCATTCCAGACATAACAAGATCCTGGACCTGTGTTACGGTTCTGTTAAAGGGAGCGTATAAATACCTCCCACTACCGGCTACAGCTGACCCATCTTACCCCTGTGTATCGCACAGCCCTGCAGAGGGGGTAAAGTAGTTACGAAGCGGATTAAGAACTGGACAGACTATTCCTCCCTGACCTTGCAGGGGTGTATTGATTGTACTGATTTGGACAGTCAATTTAGAGAGCAATGCGCTCATATTGATGATGTCACTGATGTTGTTAGCTCCTGGGTTTCATATTGTGAAGATATAGTCATCCCAGATAAGGTTGTGAGTATATAACCATCTTATCAGGCTCCATCTCAATGTGCTTCACACTATAGCTAGAAGACTCCTGATATCTCCCGAGTGGCGCAGCGGTCTAAGACACTTAATCTCAGTACTGGAGGCGTAACAGCAGACACCCTGGTTATTATCCAGGCTATATCACAATCCTCCGTGTATGGGAGTCCATACATGTAGGATTGCACAATTGGCTCGGCATCGTCCGTGTTTGGCCGATGTAGGCCGTCATTGTAATTAAGAATTTGTTCTTAACTGACTTGTCTAGTTAAATAAAAAAAAATAACAGGGAGTACAGGAGGGGACTGAGCACGCACCCCTGAGGGACCCAGGTGTTGAGGATCAGCGTGACAGATATTTTGTTGCCTACCCTTACCACCTGGGGGCAGCCCGTCAGGAAGTCCAGGATACAGATGCAGAGGGAGGTGTTTAGTCCCAGGCTCCTTAGCTTAGTGATGAGCTTCGTGAGGACTATGGTGTTGAACGCTGAGCTGTAGTCAATGAACAGCATTCTCACATAGGTGTTCCTTTTGTCCAGGTGGGAAAGGGCAGTGTGGAGTGCGATTGAGATTGCGTCATCTGTGGATCTGTTGGGGTGGTATGCGAATTGTACTGGGGCTAGGGTTTCCGGGATGATGGGGTTGATGTGAGTTATGACCAGCCTTTCAAAGCACTGCATGTCTTCATGGCTACACACTTAAGTATTTTAGCTAGTTATGTTCAGATCTCATTTTGCTTTTTTGTAGCTTTGGCAACTATATGTGTGTTTTCAATCCCAGTTCGCTCCTCAGCCTGTAGGTTTTCAGACGCTCCCCACCCCTTAAATGAAACCCTTATAATGTAGTGTACCTTGCGTGCACAACCCATGTGGAATTCCTGGTCTCCGGCAGTGTTTGGAATTTGCCGATCTGCAGTCAAGTATCCCGAGTTCAGCCCTAGACTTTTTGGCTCTGATGGAGACATGGATCAGAGAACACTGATACTCCAGCTGCTCTCTCTTCATCTGATTGCATTTTCTCTCCGACAGCATCTGGTCGTCGCGGTGGGCTAGCACAAGGCTGCTCATTTCTCTTTTCTCCATAACTCACCTGTCCATCTCCTCATTTGAAATCCATGCTGTCACATTAACATTGTTGTAATCTATCACCCACCAGGTGCCATTAGAAAGTTCCTCAATAAGCTTGACACCTTCATAAGCTCATTTCCTGACGATGGCACACCACTCTTCGTACTAGGCGACTTCAACCTCCCGTCGTCTGCCTTCGATTAATTTCTTTCCAACTCTTTCTTTCCCTTCCTTGCCTCTTTTGACCTTACCCTTTCCCGGGTCCCCTTTCACTCAAAGGGCAGGCAATACGCTTGACCTCATCTTTCCTAGAGACTGTTCGACTACTAATCTCACACCACCCCCCACCCCCCCGCTCCAGGTTTCTGATCACTACTTTGTTTCCTTTTCCTTCTCCCTTTCCTCCAACCCATTGGGCGGCAGGTAGCCTAGTGGTTAGAGCGTTGGACTAGTAACCGAAAGGTTGCAAGATTGAATCCCCAAGCTGACGAGGTAAAAAAAAATCTGTCGCTCTGCCCCTGAACAAGGCAGTTAACCCACTGTTCCTAGGCCGTCATTGAAAATAAGGTTTTCTTCTTAACTGACTTGCCTAGTTAAATAAAGATAAAATAAATAAAAACTCAGCCCCTACCCAGATGGTCATGCGTCATTGCAATATTTGCTCTCTCTTCTATCCTATCATCTCTCCCTTCTGCTAAATTCTTCTCCCTCCTGTCCCCTGATTCTGCCTTTTCGACACTATTATCCTCCCATTACGCATCCTATGATTTCCCAATGTCGCCTTACCTTCTGGCCGGCTCGGCCCTCCCCTCCTACCACGTGGCTGAGTGACTCATTGCGAGCTTACAGAACAGGGCTGCGGGCAGTTGAGCGAAAATGGAGGAAAACTAAATTTCCAGAGGACTTATCATCCTTTCACTCCCTCCTCTCTACCTTCTCTTCCTCTGTATCCGCTGCTAACGCTAACTTTTTTTCACTTTAAATTTCAAGCTTCTGCCTCCACCTTCTAATCTCCCTCCTTAATCCTCCACCTCCTCCCTCCTCCCTCTCTGCGGACAACTTTGTCAACCACTTTGAAAAGAAGGCTGCTCCTATTGAATCCACTGGGCCACAGCCCCCCCATCAAGAAACCAGCACTCAACTCCTCTGACGACAGACCGGTATCCCTTCTTTTCTTTCCAAAAGGACTTGAACGTACTGTCACTGATCAACTCTCTCGCTATTTCTCTTAGAACAGTCTTCTTGACCTTAACCAGTCAGGCTTCAAGACAGCACACTCAACCCAGGACTGCTCTTCTCAAAGTCACCATTATTAGTCAGTTGTACTACTGAATGCCTTCAACTGAAATGTGTCTTCCGCATTTAACCCAACCCCCTCTGAATCAGAGAGGTGCAGGGGGCTGCCTTAATCGACATCCACATCTTCGGCACACAGTGGGTTAACTGCCTTGTTCAGGGGCAGAACGACAGATTTTTACCTTGTCAGCTCGGGGATTTGAACTTGCAACCCTCCGGTTACAAGTCCAGCGCTCTAACCACTAGGATACCTGCCGCCCTCTGTGTCACGGAGGCTCTCCACACCGCCAAAGCTGACTCTCTCTCCTCTGTCCTCATCCTAGATCTAGCCTTTGACACCATGAACCATCAGATCCTCCTCTCAGAGCTGGATGTCTCAGGCTCTGCACACTCTTGGATTGCATCCTACCTAGCAGGCTGCCCCTACCAGGTGACGTGGAGAGGATCTGTGTCTGCACCTCATATCTCTCACTACTGGTGTCCCCCAGGGCTCCGTTATATGCCCTCTCCTATATACCATGTCACTTGGCTCCGTCGTATCCTCACATGGTCTCTCCTATCATTGCTATGTGGATGACACTCAACTACTTTTCTCCTTCCCCCCCTTCTGACACCCAGGTGGTCGACACACATCGCTGCGTACCTGGAAGACATCTCAGCTTGGATGTCGGGCCACCACCTCAAACAAAATTTAGACAAGACGAAGCTGCTATTCCTCCTGGGAAGGCCTGCCTGCTCCAAGACTCTCCACCGTGGTTGACAACTTCACAGTGTACCCCTACCAGAATGCAAAGCACCTTGGCGGCACCCTGGACAACACCCTGTTGTTCTCTGCAAACATCAAAGCAGTGACTTGCTCCTGCAGGTTCATTTTCTACAACATCCGTAGAGGATTACCCTACCTCACACAGGAAGCAGCGCAGGTCCTAACCCAGGCACTGCTGCTACTCTCTGTTGGCTGGGCTCCCTGCTTGTGCCATTAAAGCTCTGCAACTTATCCAGAATGTTCAACCTTCCCAAATTCTTCCGCTCCTCCACACACTACACTGGCTCCCAGTCGAAGCTCGCATCTACTGCAAAACCATGGTACTTGCCTACAGAGAAGCAAGAGGAACTGCCCCTTCCTACCTTCAGGCTCTGCTCAAACCATACACGCCAACCCGAGTACTCCGTTCTGCCACCTCTGCTCTCTTGGCCTTCCCACCTCTATGGGAGTACAGCTCCCACTCAGCCAAGACCAAGCACCCCAATGGTGGAACCAGTTTCCCCATTGGGTGCTCACTGCCTACCCTCCAGTGTTGCAGGAATACCAAGAAGATCACAAAGGACCCCAGCCAACTGAGCCACGGCCTGTTCTCCGCACTTCCAATGCTCAGACACAGGCAGTATAGGAGTACCATCGCAAAAACTGTCAGACTTACCAATAGCTTCTACCCCCAGGACATCGGCTTCTGAATAGCCACTAGGCAGCTACCTGGTCCCTGTGCCCACCTCCTTCTCCCCCCACACGGATACTTACCCTGCCCCAACCCCCCACAATGGACATTTATCATGGCTACAGTTGTAAATGTGTATATATTATTATTTTTCATTATTATCTCATTAACTGCACTGTTGGAGCTCGGAGCATAAGAATGTAACTGTAACCTGCGATTTCATCTGCGACCCTGTGCATGTGACTACTAAACTAATCTAATCTAATCTAAAAAAAATATATATATCATCAAGGTCCAGGTGGTAGACACTGTCGACAACCGCACGTATCTTGGCACAATGATTGATAATAAATTGAACTTTGAGTGTAACACTGAGATAGTGTGTGAGAAGTACCAGCAACGCCCCTTTTCTTGTCTCACAAAACTGGCAAAATTCCAGGAAGACAGAACCTCGATGAATCTGTTTTACATGTCGTACATCTCTCTTAACATTCTCTTTGATTTGCTGGTATGGCCACCTTGGTGTCAAAGCTTAAAATGCACTAGCTAGAACAGTGAACATCGTCAGTAAGATCACGGGAGACCAACAGAGTAGTCTGTCTGAATTGATCCTGTCTGACCTGTACAACAGACAGGTGGTGAGGAAAGGTAGAATCCATCCTGTCTGACCTGTACAACAGACAAGTGGTGAGGAAAGGTAGAATCCATCCTGTCTGACCTGTACAACAGACAGGTGGTGAGAAAAGGAAGAATCCATCCTGTCTGATCCTCTGGCTCCCAGTTTAGATCCCCCGTTGTTAAGACTAACAGGCACAGGCACTCCTTCACCCCTGTGGCCATTGCCTTTTTAAAAACAGGGAAGAGAATGAGGTAGGCTAGGGGTTGATGTTGAGGATGATGACGGTAAAAATGTTGTTGTTGACGATTTATGACGTTGACGTTGATTATTTGCTGTTTACGAGATGATGTAAGAATACACAGAGCACTTGACTTATCAGGCAACTAATCTATGGCTTGTTGTACTTTAGTGCTGCTGCTAATGTCAATCACTGGTAGGCCTATTGTATCTAGTAGTATTGATGTCTGTCAGCCCTATGACTTGGGTGTATTAGCTAGATCATTGTACTTACTATAACTGTGTCTCATTGTGAGCCGTGTGGATTTTAAATATGTTCATTTTTTTTTTTTTGATGGTCCTTTTTGCTGCAAAACCTGAGACAATAAAGTTGAATGTAAGGATTTTACACTCAAACTTGATCTGGAGAAAACTTCAACACGGTTGCTGAGGTCATAGCGGGGGAGGAAACGCCACCTGCATGGCACGGGGTGCTAGGGTGAAAACTGTGGTTGAAGCCTGAGCAGGGAAGAATTGTTGCATTTCCATTGTCATTTTTGTTAGACTTGCTGCATTCAGTAGCATCTATGAATCACATTGTTGTTATGAACAGTATTGACATCAAACGGGAGAACCAAGGACACGGGTGGCTCCTAATGTTGTGAGAATCTCGCTAGTGTAAACAGAACAACTGGTTGTGAGAGATTAGGATCAGGACCTGCAATTGTAGACGTTATGAAGAGTACACATTGCATGGATTGCTAAGACATAAGAATATGAAAATTGTCCATTGTTATTTTAAATATATGTAGATTTGTACCCGTCTATTAATGCTTGTCATAAAAAAACGAATTGATGTAGTTCTGTGCCTGTCTATTCATGTTCTGTATTATGTCATTTGGTGTAGTTCTGTCCTTCAAACTGAATCGTTTTATCTCCATCTCTTCGTTCAAAGACTCAATCATGGACACTTACTTACAGTTGTGGCTGCTTCGTGTGTTATATATAGTTGTCTCTACCTTCTTGTCCTTTGTGCCGTTGTCTGTGCCCAATAAGGTTTGTACCATGTTTTGTGCCGCTACCATGTTGTGCTGCTGCCATGTTGTGCTGCTGCCATGTTGTGTTGCTACCATGTTGTTGTCATGTTGTGTTGCTACCATGTTGTTGTCGTGTTGTGTTGCTACCATGTTGTTGTCATGTTGTGTTGCTACTATGTTGTTGTCATGTTGTGTTGCTACCATGTTCGTGTTGTGTTGCTACCATGTTGTTGTCCTTTTGTGTTGCTACCATGTTGTTGTCGTGTTGTGTTGCTACTATGTTGTTGTCCTTTTGTGTTGCTACCATGTTGTTGTCATGTTGTGTTGCTACTATGTTGTTGTCATGTTGTGTTGCTACCATGTTGTTGTCGTTGTGTTGTGTTGCTACCATGTTGTTGTCATGTTATGTTGCTACCATGTTGTTGTCAGGTTGTGTTGCTACCATGTTGTTGTCATGTTGTGTTGCTACTATGTTGTTGTCATGTTGTGTTGCTACTATGTTGTTGTCATGTTGTGTTGCTACCATGTTGTTGTCATGTTGTGTTGCTACCATGTTGTTGTCGTTGTGTTGCTACCATGTTGTTGTCATGTTGTGTTGCTACCATGTTGTTGTCGTTGTGTTGCTACCATGTTGTTGTCATGTTATGTTGCTACCATGTTGTTGTCAGGTTGTGTTGCTACCATGTTGTTGTCATGTTGTGTTGCTACCATGTTGTTGTCATGTTGTGTTGCTACCATGTTGTTGTCATGTTGTGTTGCTACCATGTTGTTGTCATGTTGTGTTGCTACTATGTTGTGTTCATGTTGTATTGCTACCATGCTGTGTTGTCATGTGTTGCTGCCATGCTATGTTGTTGTCTTAGGTCTCTCTTTATGTAGTGTTGTGGTGTCTCTTGTCGTGTGGTATGTTTTGTCCTATATTTTTATATTATTATTTATTTTTAATCCTAGCCCCCCGTCCCTACAGGAGGCCTTTTGGTAGGCCATCATTGTAAATAAGAATGTGTTCTTAACTGACTTGCCTAGATAGATAAATGTTAAAATATGTATTATGTGATGTTTTATGTTTTGTATAAACCAGGAAGAGTAGCTGCAGCTTAGCCTGTAGCTAATGGGGATCCTAATAAAATACTACATACTAAAACATCAAGGGGGGGGGGCTGTCCTTTCTTCTTCTTGAGACAGCATGTAGACACGCACTAGGCTGATGGGCGGGGCCCTGGAGTGCGTCCAAGCGTTCTGATTGGTTGAAATATGTAAATGATTGACAGACCTGAAGGTCTTTTTGAACCAATTGCAGATATTCCAGGGGTAAATTGAAATAACCCCATTGGACTAGAGACCCTCGAATGATCGGCCTTGGTATTGTATAGAGAACGAGCGGGTGAATGATTGATTGAGCTATAGGGCGTTATGGAACGAGAGATAGGCCTACCTTTTGTAGCCGACTGATGATTTGATTGGATAAATGACGAGACGGGTGATCAGAATGAAGTTCATGTATTTTTATGAATAAGAGAAGGAACGAGAAGTAGAGAACGAGAGGATTGCACATCTGCGAATGTTGGTGAGTGCATCCATTCTATTCATTCGGTATTCGAATCATCATTGTATAATTGCGTTATATTGTTGATAGTAATATAGCCTTATCTAATGTAATGTAATGTAGCCTATGTATTTCTTTAAGGGCTGACACGCAAATGGACTACTCGATTTTATAATTTGATAGTCTACATGTCTATCATTATACACAGACATTAAAATTAAACACACAACGGTTTGTACTGTGTGTCATATAAAACTCGGCAAACATATGCGGGATGGAAGAGGAGACCATGCCCAAACAATGGCGCATCTTTGTTTTCTTTATTATTTATTGATGAAAACATTTCAATGCTCTTTGTCTCTATTCTAAAATAGTGTTACACATGAACATCGTGGTAAATTGCATCGATGCTCATTATGTTAGAATAGGAACTCTATACAGAATGCTACAGGTATTAGTCATTCGATATTTTCACCAAATTTAATTTACATTTAATCTCGCTTCCCTCTGGCAGAAGAATCGCAAGTTAGCGATTTTTTTTGTCATGAATCTTGTTCTGGAGGCAGCTCTGCAGGATGGTCACTAGCTGGCCATCACAAAGTCAACAAATATAACCCTAACCTTAACCACGTTGAAAATCCTAACCTTAAATTATGACCAAAAAGTGAACTTTTGTTTTCATGAATTTTTGCAATATAGCCAATTTTCACGTACATTGCCGCTGGCCCATCCAGCAGAAATCTCTCAGTTCTGCCTCCAGGACAAGACTCATCCCAATAAACATCAATTTGCAGACGAATCACACCATTTCATCACGTAGGTGTGACTTGGCTCAGATAGCATGATCTGATCCTGATTCCATTCCCTGACTTCCTCTCTGTACGCTGCATTTGACTGGTCCGCAGTGTGCTTCAGTTGGACAGACTCGACAGAGCGTAGCCGACACAGCGACGGTGTGAGTGGAGCAGAGAGAACCGAGGATGGGGGGCGGAGGCCAGCAGACAGAGTCAGGCGAGCCGGCAAAGGGTGGCGGGGTTGGGCCCGGTGGAGGGCTAGGTGGCGGTGGAGTCTACACCTGGGAAGAGGTCCAGAGGCACTCCCACAGAGGCGACCAGTGGTTGGTCATCGACAGGAAGGTCTATAATATTTCCCAGTGGGCGAAGAGACACCCAGGGGGAATCAGGGTCATCAGTCACTTTGCTGGAGAAGATGCCACGGTCAGTAGCCTAACTATGGAAGTTGTTGGTCAAATAATCTCACTTTTTATTCCAATATGACTGTTGATCTTCATCCAGGCCTATGCACATGTTTGTAATGTTGTAATGACATATCCAGGGCCGGATTAAGAAATCATAGCTCTGACTGACAAACTGAGATCAATCTGGTCTTGTATTTAAAACAAACAATAGCCCAGGCCAATGAAGCGACACACAGACTGTACAATATTAGGAGGACATATATATGTATATAGGTTTACATACACCTTAGCCAAATACATTTAAACTCAGTTTTTCACAATTCCTGACTTTTAATCCTAGTAAAAATTCCCTGTCTTAGGTCAGTTAGGATCACCACTTTATTTTAAGAATGTGAAATGTCAGAATAATAGGAGAGAGAATGATTTATTTCAGTTTTAATTTCTTTCATCACATTCCCAGTGTGTCAGAAGTTTACATACACTCAATTAGTATTTGGTAGCATTGCCTTTAAATTGGGTCAAATGTTTTGGATAGACTTCCACAAGCTTCCCACAAGAAGTAGGGTAAATTTTGGCCCATTCCTCCTGGCAGAGCTGGTGTAACTGAGTCAGGTTTGTAGGCCTCCTTGCTCGCACACGCTTTTTCAGTTCTGCCCACAAATTGTCTATAGGATTGAGGTCAGGGCTTTGTGATGGCCACTCCAATACCTTGACTTTGTTGTCCTTAAGCCATTTTGCCACAACATTGGAAGTATGCTTGGGGTCATTGTCCATTTGGAAGACCCATTTGCGACCAATCTTTAACTTCCTGACTAATGTCTTGAGATGTTGCTTCAATATATCCACATAATTTTCCTGCCTCATGATGCCATCTATTTTGTGAAGTGCACCAGTCCCTCCTGCAGCAAAGCACCCCCACAACATGATGCTGCCACCCCCGGGCTTCACGGTTGGGATGGTGTTCTTTGGCTTGCAAGCCTCCCCTTTTCCTCCAAACATAACAATGGTCAATATGGCTAAACAGTTCTATTTTAGTACGGGGGTGGCAGCATCATGTTGTGGGGGTGCTTTGCTGCAGGAGGGACTGGTGCACTTCACAAAATAGATGCAATAGCCTATCTCAAGATGAGCTATGATAAACAGTGTTGATGTTAGCAAAAAAACAACATTGTTTCTATTGGTTCTACAGATTGTCTAGTCTTCTGTTTTCAGTGAGAGCCATTTGCTTTCCAAACTGTAAATCTTTCCCGCGATTGTATTTTGAAATGGGCAGAAACGCAAACTGACAGCTGCAACCAACCATAGAAATATAATCCATAGATGCCAGTCCTGACTTGACCGGAAACTGGCATCTATTGCTAGTGTATACATTAACAGTTAACATGCGAGGGTAACAGGTTCCAAGACCACTTCTATGGATTATATGTCTATGGCCACAGCACAACAAGTTGAATATTTGGTGCACATGCTGCCCAAACTGCGGCCTTCCAGACTGTAGGCATACTGGTAACTGCCAAAATAAAGGAAACACTTGCGTTAACGAGGGATACAAATTATATGTTATGGTGTAGGGTGCATTTTCCACCTATACAATCTATGCCAAGGCGTATTGAAGCTGTTCTGGGCAGCTCGTGGTGGCCCAACTCACTTTAAGAGGCTTTATGATTGTGTTTCCTTTATTTTGGCAGATACCTTTTATGTGCTTGTGATAACTTAATTCACAGTTGTTTTTAATAAACTGTTGATCCTCTGTGGCTAAATTATGCTCTCTGGTGTATTTTGAAATTTGAGAGATTGATTAGATAAAAAAATTATATATAAACAAAAAAAAACATATTTTCTTTTGTCTCTCAGGCTCCCTATGGGCATGGGCCCCTGACTCTTTTGTCTCTTATGGGCATTGGGCCCCTGACTCATACAATTGACAAGTCACATTTATTGTTCTGTTTTATTTGTATTTTTTTAATTAATCAGTTACCCAATCAAGGCAGGGCCTCACAAGTTACTCACATGGACCCTCTACCTTCTCTCCTCCCACCATCTGATGATTAGCAGAGTAGCAGCAGGCTGTAGACACACAAATCCTCCTGTGGTTGGCGGTTGCAGTAAATAAAATACTACATATATAATATACAATATATATATTATATATATAATATATTTATTTATTTCCTTTATTTATACTTTTTTTTTTGCTTCCTCTTGGGTCCCCCACAGTGGGCTTGAGCACAGGGGCTTCAGCCCCTGTAAACCCCTGTTAGTGGATCGTACGTTGTGACTGTATTACATATTACCCTAGCTATTATGAGGATTGTACATTGCTGAATCCGAATATCATGATCACCTCTTAACTAATCTCACAGTGATTGTTTTAAATATTTGTTTTATTAACTGAGAGACATAAGAAGGACGTTTGTATGTATTTATATTAAACAACATAGTTTAATCTATATCTCTCATTTGTAGGACGCATTTGTCGCATTCCATCCCAATCCTAATTTTGTCAGGAAGTTTCTGAAGCCGTTGCTGGTTGGAGAGCTGGCACCGACAGAGCCCAGCCAGGACCATGGGAAAAATGTGAGGAGGCCCATCTTTCTCTCTCTCTCTTCCTCTACATAACATACATCGTTGTAGGCTACATAATGAAACATAGAATGTGAAGCCTACAGCATCTCTCCCTCTGACATAGCACCACGCCCACTCTAACATACTGTAGGTTTAGGTAGGGACCCAGGGGACCAATGTGAGGCCCTGTCTTTCTCTGGCTGATAGGGAGTTCCGTGCTTCTCAGACAGAATGCTGAGCAGATGGGTACTTTCTACAGTTTGTCAGAGTGTGGTAATAGCAGCTGTAATGTGGATGGAGATATTTCAAGACAAGGTTTACCTCCTAGACAAGTAGTGTGTCATCTTCAGTCATCTACTATAACTAGGGCACATTATACCAGTCTGTCTGTGTGCCCAGATGCCCCTATAACTAGGGCACATTATACCAGCCTGTCTGTGTGCCCAGATGCCCCTATAACTAGGGCACATTATACCAGCCTGTCTGTGTGCCCAGATGCCCCTATAACTAGGGCACATTATACCAGCCTGTCTGTGTGCCCAGATGCCCCTATAACTAGGGCACATTATACCAGCCTGTCTGTCCGTTTACCTATTCAGGAGTCGTACATCCTTCTGTTACTCCTATTTCCTTACCCATCAATTTTCCTTCTTCTCCTCTTCAGGTTTCTCTCCTCAATTTACACTGTCCTCATCCCTCTCCTGTCCTCCTCCTCCTCCTCCACCACTCCCTCAATTCTCATCTTTCTACCGTCATCAACCGTCCTCCTGGTTCATCTACTTGGCTCTATCACAGTTGTGTCTATCTGCTATCTCCTCAACCTCCTGAAATCAAGGACAGACTAATTGAGATAGACTTCCTACATCTGTATTGATTATTGATCACCTCTAACCCATACAGGAAACACTGGTGCAGGATTTCCAGGCCTTGCGTGACCGTGTGGAGAGGGAGGGTTTGCTCCGTGCCCGCCCCCTGTTCTTCAGCCTCTACCTGGGCCACATCCTGCTACTAGAGGCCCTGGCTCTGGGCCTGCTCTGGGTCTGGGGGACCAGCTGGAGCCTCACACTGCTCTGTTCCCTCATGCTGGCCACGTCTCAGGTACCATTACAGTATTATTAGGAAGTACAAGAAGATAGTTGACAGGCAGATTAAAAGGTTAGGCATAGGGTTCGAAGGTTAGGGTTAAAGTTAGAATTAGGATTAGGGTTAAGGTTAGAATTAGGATTAGGATTAAGGTTAGAATTAGGATTAGGATTAGGGTTAAGGTTAGAATTAGGATTAGGGTTAAGGTTAGAATTAGAGGATTAGGTTCGGGTTAGGATTAAGGTTAGGGGTGGTGGGGTTATGGTGAGGGTTTAGGTTAACCATAGGGTTACCGAACCACCTTTCAGACGTCATTCAAAATCTACCTTTCTTATCCCTCTCAGTCCCAGGCTGGCTGGCTGCAACATGACTTCGGCCACCTGTCAGTCTGCAAGAAATCCAGTTGGAATCACGTACTGCACAAGTTTGTGATTGGACATCTAAAGGTAGGCTACTGGACAATGTTTGGACATTTGACATTATTGTTTCTTTAGGCTGATCTTCTGCTACTCTTTGGTTAAGTTAACCGGACACCGTTTATACGTAGTTCTAGACTGAAAACCATTCTCATTGGATAATCTCCTTTGAAAGTACATTTTACTCCAGGACTATGTTAAATCTGTGTTCAGGAAACTGTCCCTTTCACTTTCCTACATTCACCAGAGAAGTGTTACATTTTCCAAGTTCACTTATTTGGTGTAGTGTCCAACGGTTGTAAGTTACACTAAGTGTAATTGTGTGTACCATTAATAAGTAACAGCAGCTGTGTGTTTCCAGGGTGCCTCTGCCTGCTGGTGGAACCATCGTCACTTCCAGCACCACGCTAAGCCCAACGTGTTGAGTAAAGATCCTGATGTCAATATGCTGCATGTCTTCGTCCTGGGAGACAAACAGCCTGTAGAGGTAGTTATCACTATATTATATTTGTGTATGTGATCCTTGCAGGAACTGGACCCACAACCCTAGTGCTTTATGACCCATCTGACTCCATGTCATATTTGAATAATAATCTACAATCTACATGATCTACATCTACGTAATATTCAAATATCCATGTAATAGTTCATTAAAATAATGTAATATTCATGAAATAACTATGTAATAAGATCAATGTAATATTAAAATATCCATGGAATAGTTCATTAAATTAATGTAATATTCATTAATAACTATGTAATAAGATCAATGTAATATTAAAATATCCATGTAATAGTTCATTAAATTAATGTAATATTTATGAAATAACTATGTAATAAGATCAATGTAATATTCAAATATCCATGTAATAGTTCATTAAATTAATGTAATATTAATGAAAAAACTATGTAATAAGATCAATGTAATATTCAAATATCCATGTAATAGTTCATTAAAATAATGTAATATTCATGAAATAACTATGTAATAAGATCAATGTAATATTCAAATATCCATGTAATAGTTCATTAAAATAATGTAATATTCATGAAATAACTATGTAATAAGATCAATGTAATATTCAAATATCCATGTAATAGTTCATTAAATTAATGTAATATTAATGAAAAAACTATGTAATAAGATCAATGTAATATTCAAATATCCATGTAATAGTTCATTAAATTAATGTAATATTCATGAATTACGATGTAATAAGATCAATGTAATATTCAAATATCCATGTAATAGTTCATTAAATTAATGTAATATTCATGAATTACGATGTAATAAGATCAATGTAATATTCAAATATCCATGTAATAGTTCATTAAATTAATGTAATATTCATGAAATAACTATGTAATAAGATCAATGTAATATTCAAATATCCATGTAATAGTTCATTAAATTAATGTAATATTCATGAAATAACTATGTAATAAGATCAATGTAATATTCAAATATCCATGTAATAGTTCATTAAATTAATGTAATATTCATGAATTACGATGTAATAAGATCAATGTAATATTCAAATATCCATGTAATAGTTCATTAAATTAATGTAATATTCATGAATTACGATGTAATAAGATCAATGTAATATTCAAATATCCATGTAATAGTTCATTAAAATAATGTAATATTCATGAAATAACTATGTAATAAGATCAATGTAATATTAAAATATCCATGGAATAGTTCATTAAATTAATGTAATATTCATTAATAACTATGTAATAAGATCAATGTAATATTCAAATATCCATGTAATAGTTCATTAAATTAATGTAATATTTATGAAATAACTATGTAATAAGATCAATGTAATATTCAAATATCCATGTAATAGTTCATTAAATTAATGTAATATTAATGAAAAAACTATGTAATAAGATCAATGTAATATTCAAATATCCATGTAATAGTTCATTAAATTAATGTAATATTCATGAATTACGATGTAATAAGATCAATGTAATATTCAAATATCCATGTAATAGTTCATTAAATTAATGTAATATTCATGAAATAACTATGTAATAAGATCAATGTAATATTCAAATATCCATGTAATAGTTCATTAAATTAATGTAATATTCATGAAATAACTATGTAATAAGATCAATGTAATATTCAAATATCCATGTAATAGTTCATTAAATTAATGTAATATTCATGAATTACGATGTAATAAGATCAATGTAATATTCAAATATCCATGTAATAGTTCATTAAATTAATGTAATATTCATGAATTACGATGTAATAAGATCAATGTAATATTCAAATATCCATGTAATAGTTCATTAAATTAATGTAATATTCATGAAATAACTATGTAATAAGATCAATGTAATATTCAAATATCCATGTAATAGTTCATTAAATTAATGTAATATTCATGAAATAACTATGTAATAAGATCAATGTAATATTCAAATATCCATGTAATAGTTCATAAAATTAATGTAATATTCATGAAATAACTATGTAATAAGATCAATGTAATATTAAAATATCCATGGAATAGTTCATTAAATTAATGTAATATTCATTAATAACTATGTAATAAGATCAATGTAATA
This sequence comes from Brachymystax lenok tsinlingensis, assembly GCA_030435695.1. Classification (NCBI taxonomy): domain Eukaryota; kingdom Metazoa; phylum Chordata; class Actinopteri; order Salmoniformes; family Salmonidae; genus Brachymystax; species Brachymystax lenok. The sequence goes on along the minus strand of CM059791.1, from coordinate 5,784,458 downwards.
TTCAAATATCCATGTAATAGTTCATTAAATTAATGTAATATTTATGAAATAACTATGTAATAAGATCAATGTAATATTCAAATATCCATGTAATAGTTCATTAAATTAATGTAATATTAATGAAAAAACTATGTAATAAGATCAATGTAATATTCAAATATCCATGTAATAGTTCATTAAATTAATGTAATATTCATGAAATAACTATGTAATAAAATCAATGTAATATTCAAATATCCATGTAATAGTTCATTAAATTAATGTAATATTCATGAATTACGATGTAATAAGATCAATGTAATATTCAAATATCCATGTAATAGTTCATTAAATTAATGTAATATTCATGAAATAACTATGTAATAAGATCAATGTAATATTCAAATATCCATGTAATAGTTCATTAAATTAAGGTAATATTCATGAAATAACTATGTAATAAGATCAATGTAATATTCAAATATCCATGTAATAGTTCATTAAAATAATGTAATATTCATGAAATAACCATGTAATGATATCCATGTAACAGTTTGGCTCAGTAGTGTTAAAACGGTATGAGTGCTTCTGTGTAAGATCCATCTGACTCCTTGTCTCTGTCTATTGCAGTATGGCATAAAGAAGTTGAAGTACATGCCCTACCATCACCAACACAAGTACTTCTTCCTCAGTAAGTTTCTGAACAAGTTTCATGGATTTCTGTATAGAATCACGTCAACATCCATTGAACACATGAAAGCAAAAGACAGACAACTGATGTATGTATGTAATACCAATATTTTCCCTCTGTCTCTTCAGTTGGACCTCCTCTACTTATTCCAGTGTTTTTCACCATCCAGATATTCCAGACCATGTTTTCACAACGGAACTGGGTGGTGAGATATCATACCAATTAAATGTAGACTTAATCCTCTTCCTTCCTATGAGAGAGAGAGAGAGAGAGAGAGAGAGAGAGAGAGAGAGAGAGAGAGAGAGAGAGAGAGAGAGAGAGAGAGAGAGCTGTAATTATATGGCTATGCCAACACCTGGGGGAACTAAATCTTTGTTTGTTACTCACTAAAGCTAGAAAGCATAATATTGCACCACCAACAACACACTGACTGTACCATCAGAGATGCCTAACTTCATAATCACAGTGATAATTGCTGCTTTGCTAGGAACCCCAGATGTGATAATGTCTGGCCATAATACCAAATCTTTGTCTCCTGTGAAGGATCTGGCGTGGGCGATGACTTTCTACCTTCGCTTCTTCTGCTGTTACTATCCCTTCTTTGGTTTCTTTGGCTCAATAGCATTGATCAGCTTCGTCAGGTAAAAGTATGAACTGAGAGGGAGCTCAAAGATGAACTCATTCATTCATTGTATTCAAACGATCTACAGTATTAGAAAACAACACACTGCTGTGCTTGATGTAACAATGTAACATAATATTGTGGCTGAATAATTGTATTGTGAATATTGTACTGTGTATACATAGGTTTTTGGAAAGCCACTGGTTTGTATGGGTGACCCAGATGAATCACCTTCCTATGGAGATAGATCACGAGAGACACCAAGACTGGCTCACCATGCAGGTAACATGTCATCATTACTAGACAACTGGGTCCGTAAACACACAGTGTCTTGGAGTAGGAGGGCTGATCTAGGATCAGCTAAAGGCTAAACGGATCCTATAACAGAACTCCCGCACTGAAGCTTTGTGAATACAGGCCCTGGAGTGTTTTCTGGGGTTGTGCCATCTGCATGTGTGTTTATTATGGATCCCCATTAGTTCCTGTTGCCAAGGCAGCAGCTACTCTTCCTGGGGTTTATTAAGGATCCCCGTTAGTTCCTGTTGCCAAGGCAGCAGCTACTCTTCCTGGGGTTTATTATGGATCCCCATTAGTTCCTGTCAAGGCAGCAGCTACTCTTCCTGGGGTTTATTATGGATCCCCATTAGTTCCTGTCAAGGCAGCAGCTACTCTTCGTGGGGTTTATTATGGATCCCCGTTAGTTCCTGTTGCCAAGGCAGCAGCTACTCTTCCTGGGGTTTATTATGGATCCCCGTTAGTTCCTGCCAAGGCAGCAGCTACTCTTCCTGGGGTTTATTATGGATCCCCATTAGTTCCTGTTGCCAAGGCAGCAGCTACTCTTCCTGGGGTTTATTATGGATCCCCATTAGTTCCTGCCAAGGCAGCAGCTACTCTTCTTGGGGTTTATTATGGATCCCCGTTAGTTCCTGCCAAGGCAGCAGCTACTCTTCCTGGGGTTTATTATGGATCCCCGTTAGTTCCTGCCAAGGCAGCAGCTATTCTTCTTGGGGTTTATTAAGGATCCCGTTAGTTCCTGTTGCCAAGGCAGCAGCTACTCTTCCTGGGGTTTATTATGGATCCCCATTAGTTCCTGCCAAGGCAGCAGCTACTCTTCTTGGGGTTTATTAAGGATCCCGTTAGTTCCTGTTGCCAAGGCAGCAGCTACTCTTCCTGGGGTTTATTATGGATCCCGTTAGTTCCTGCCAAGGCAGCAGCTACTCTTCTTGGGGTTTATTAAGGATCCCCGTTAGTTCCTGTTGCCAAGGCAGCAGCTACTCTTCCTGGGGTTTATTATGGATCCCCATTAGTTCCTGCCAAGGCAGCAGCTACTCTTCTTGGGGTTTATTAAGGATCCCCGTTAGTTCCTGTTGCCAAGGCAGCAGCTACTCTTCCTGGGGTTTATTATGGATCCCCATTAGTTCCTGCCAAGGCAGCAGCTACTCTTCTTGGGGTTTATTAAGGATCCCCGTTAGTTCCTGTTGCCAAGGCAGCAGCTACTCTTCCTGGGGTTTATTATGGATCCCCATTAGTTCCTGCCAAGGCAGCAGCTACTCTTCTTGGGGTTTATTAAGGATCCCGTTAGTTCCTGTTGCCAAGGCAGCAGCTACTCTTCCTGGGGTTTATTATGGATCCCGTTAGTTCCTGCCAAGGCAGCAGCTACTCTTCTTGGGGTTTATTAAGGATCCCCGTTAGTTCCTGTTGCCAAGGCAGCAGCTACTCTTCCTGGGGTTTATTATGGATCCCCATTAGTTCCTGCCAAGGCAGCAGCTACTCTTCTTGGGGTTTATTAAGGATCCCCGTTAGTTCCTGTTGCCAAGGCAGCAGCTACTCTTCCTGGGGTTTATTATGGATCCCCATTAGTTCCTGCCAAGGCAGCAGCTACTCTTTCTGGGGTTTATTATGGATCCCCATTAGTTGCTGCCAAGGCAGCAGATACTCTTCCTGGGGTTTATTATGGATCCCCATTAGTTCCTGCCAAGGCAGCAGCTACTCTTTCTGGGTTTATTATGCAACATTAATACAGTTATGTACAGTTTAAAATATTACATGACATTACATTTCATAACACTTTACCCAATACATTTAGTGTTCCCTCATGCCACATCTATAGTTCTCCAGTAGAGGGTGCTAAAGTAGAGGGTGCTAAAGTAGAGGGTGCTACCTACCGGGCGGCAGGGTAGCCTAGTGGTTAGAGGGTTGGACTAGTAACCGAAAGGTTGGAAGTTCAATTCCCCGAGCTGACAAGGTACAAATCTGTCATTCTGCCCCTGAAAAGGCAGTTAACCCACTGTTCCTAGGCCGTCATTGAAAATAAGAATTTGTTCTTAACTGACTGGCCTAGTAAAATAAAGGTACAAATTATATATATTTAACATGTCTCTTTCTCTGGTCTTAGTTGAGTGGTACTTGCAACATTGAACAGTCAACCTTCAACGACTGGTTCAGTGGACACCTCAACTTTCAGATTGAACACCAGTAAGTAAACAAATATCTCACATTACTGTTGCCTGTCAACAGTATGTACTGTATTTATATGGTCATTTATCAGGTCATTCAGATACTAAAGTAGGTTATAGTTTAAGCAGTATTCAACTTCATTTGATCTTAAATATAACTTATATTGTTTGTACTAATTACTGCACTAATTACTTGTACTAATGAATTATGAATAGTGTTTAGATCCAACATTGATACAATCCAACATTGATGCAATCCTACTCAGAAGCTGAGGTTTCTCTGAGAAACTCTGATAACCTTTTCTCTCTCTCTCTCTCTCTCTCTCTCTCTCTCTCTCTCTCTCTCTCTCTCTCTCTCTCTCTCTCTCTCTCTTTCTTATCTTTCTCTCCTTCTCCCCCCTCTCTCTCCCCCCACACTCTGCCGCTTTCTCCCCCCTCCACTCTCTCTCTCTGCCTCTCTTTCTCTGCCTCTCCCCCACTCTCTCTGTCTGTCTCCCCCTCTGTCTCCCAGTCTGTTTCCTACCATGCCCCGTCATAACTACCACCTGGTGGCTCCTCTGGTTCGTACTTTGTGTGAGAAACATGGACTTCCTTATCAGGTCAAGACTTTGCAGAAAGCAATCATTGATGTTGTCAGGTAAGTGGTAACATCACATATACCACTACTTATCCAGGGGTATGCAGTAGTTACAGACAAATAGCTACTCAGTTTAAAAAAAAACATGTTTTAATTAAATACTTTGTAGTGCTATCATCTGGGAATAGATTGCACATCATAAGGTGATACCTGCTGCTCTGAGTCTCCTATGTGATTTACCTGGTTTGTTATCCACCTCTGTTCTTCCCCAGGTCACTGAAGAAGTCAGGGGATCTGTGGCTGGATGCGTATCTTCATAAATAAATCCCTTCCTGACTCCATCGCATATTAACGACCAGTGAACAGAGATACTTTCCCAGACGTTTGTGTCGGATGCTGTATTTTGTTGTGACGTAATTGTTTTAATCCTCTTTGAAACCCAGGATGAGTAGCTGCTGCCTTGGCAGGAACTAATGGGGGATCCAAAGCAGAAATCCAGGGTTTATATTAGGGTTGTCCGAGTTAATCAGTTAACTGAAGGTTAACTTTTTTGTAATTTTAGTGCATAGTTATTTTTTTGTTTGTTTATCGTGGTTAATCGCATTGTCGGAAAGCGTTGAATACACTGAAAACATCCAAAAGACATCATGTATACAACTAACATCTATAATGCCATGTAGAAATAAGTTGAGGTTAAATAAAATTTGCTTTCTCAGTTTACATAATTTTGCTAACTGTTACTTTTAGAAAAAGGTTTTTGGTATGAAGAATCTTAAATTACAGCTCACTTTGAGCAAATTAGGAATTTGCAATTAATCGCAGCAAATCCTGCGAGTTAACTCGATTGAAAAAATGTCATTGTTTGACAGCCTTAGTTCATGTACATCATTGTGGGAGTTTTTCTTTGATGGTATTTCTAGCATTATCCACTGGGCTTGCTGCAGGCAGAAAATCCTAGGAAATGCTCTTTAATTGACACAAGCTGTCTCCAATCAATCATTTAATGTCTGGTTGTATGTGAGTGTTTTGGTGGGGGGGTCGCTTAAACCAGGTGGAGGCGCAGCATACGAAACGTATTTGCGCTGAGCCAATTATTTGGCAGGGATACTATTTGTAGATCAGTGATTCTACAGCTCACTTTGCAAAAAACGGATCCTCTCCAACAGACTCTATACCTGATCATCGGAGGTTCTAAAACGTCTGGCAATTAGAACAGTTAAAGGGGAGAGCCTATGAATCCGACAAGAAAATTAAAAACATTTCAAAACCGTAGTTTGAAAAAAAAGAGCACGCCAATACAGGGGTGGAACGCTTTGGAGATTACAATAATATATTCAGCAAAATCTGCAATTTAGCATTAGATTATCAACGGTGAAACAAGATACACAGCCTTCTGAAAGAAACTAAACAGCTTACGCTTTCTCAGAAGAATGCTTCTACGCAAGACAGTTTAGCTAGGCAGCAGGTGGTGAAGGATATAGTGAAATCGTCTCATCCTTACATAACAAGAACCCCAACAACATTTCACAACGTATTCGTTGTCTGTTCTTGACATATGGGTATGTTAGTCTACATACTCCGCTAACTCTGTTATGACCTCAGTATTTGGAGAGATATGCTTCTCCACCTTAATAAAGCGCTCGTAAATGCGCAGGTAGGGTACAAGGGGGGTAACTATAACAATATCTAATTGCTCAAACACAAAATCAATGTTTGGAAAACAAGTTGGTACATGGATGAAGGTCATGCTTAGGCGAATAAACTATGAAGGGAAATAAATGGCTACAATTTACACGTGTGTTTTGTTATTTCATGAAATGTGGTTTTTACCGGGGTAACCGCCCCTCCTCCCCAGGGGTGCCAGTTACCCCGGTAGAAGACTATGGGATATAGGGTTTCACACAAATGTGTTCAAATCCATTTAATCCGTTTTATTTAGCAATGATTTAGTAAGTAATACTTAAAAGCTAAGTCTAGTTGTCTTATTTTAACTTTTGAAATAAAATATGGAGTGAAAATTGTTGCACACGTCAGCATTAATATCCGCACTATGAGCAAAGTCCCTCTTTCTAACTCACCTGCACATTCTCGTTTTTGTTTTTTCTTTGTTCCTTTTCCCTACAATCCATTATGTACAATTATACTAAATATGATTTGAATATTGCAAGACTTTAAATCCCAGCAGTCTTTAAAATGACATTCAGGAGCAAAAGGTTTTCAATAATAACATTTTAACATTGGAATTTAATATTTAATAACAATAATTCAACTCATTCATTCAGTGTAACATTGCTGTACCAACTCTCTTATGCTCTGCTATTGGACGATTCTAATATGTACATAGGTCACAAATAAAGCTATCCCCAAGTCAAATTAGAGCACAACTCATGAGCCCACCTCCTGCACGGCTCACACCTAATCCATGTCCCCACCTATGACTGAAAACGTGGAGAGATGCCAATTGAAAAGCTCTCTCTTATAAATGTAGCTTGCGAGCTAGCTATATGACATAAAATGCTGTGTAAAATAGCCAAAAGGCTATAAAGTAACATTAACTGTGAAGCTATCAGTCACTAGTGGAAACATTTACATCAGCAATTACAGCAATTAAAAATATAATGTATAATATAATGTAACTTACAGTGAGGGAAAAAAGTATTTGATCCCCTGCTTATTTTGTACGTTTGCCCACTGACAAAGAAATGATCAGTCTATAATTTTAATGGTAGGTTTATTTGAACAGTGAGAGACAGAATAAAAAAAATCCAGAAAAACGCATTGTGAAAAATGTTATAAATTGATTTGCATTTTAATGAGGGAAATAAGTATTTGACCCCCTCTCAATCAGAAAGATTTCTGGCTCCCAGGTGTCTTTTATACAGGTAACGAGCTGAGATTAGGAGCACAATAGGGAGTGGGAGTGCTCCTAATCTCAGTTTGTTACCTGTATAAAAGACACCTGTCCACAGAAGCAGTCAATCAATCAGATTCCAAACTCTCCACCATGACCAACACCAAAGAGCTGTCCAAGGATGTCAGGGACAAGATTGTAGACCTACACAAGGCTGGAATGGGCTACAAGACCATCGCCAAGCAGCTTGGTGAGAAGGTGACAACAGTTGGTGCGATTATTCTCAAATGGAATAAACACAAAAGAACTGTCAATCTCCCTCGGCCTGGGGCTCCATGCAAGATCTCACCTCGTGGAGTTGCAATGATCACGAGAACAGTGAGGAATCAGCCCAGAACTACACGGGAGGATCTTGTCAATGATCTCAAGGCAGCTGGGACCATAGTCACCAAGAAAACAATTGGTAACACACTACGCCGTGAAGGACTGAAATCCTGCAGTGCCCGCAAGGTCCCCCTGCTCAAGAAAGCACATATACATGCCCGTCTGAAGTTTGCCAATGAACATCTGAACGATTCAGAGGACAACTGGGTGAAAGTGTTGTGGTCAGATGAGACCAAAATGGAGCTCTTTGGCATCAACTCAACTCGCCGTGTTTGGAGAAGGAGGAATGCTGCTTATGACCCCAAGAACACCATCCCCACCGTCAAACATGGAGGTGGAAACATTATGCTTTGGGGGTGTTTTTCTGCTAAGGGGACAGGACAACTTCACCGCATCAAAGGGACGATGGATGGGGCCATGTACCGTCAAATCTTGGGTGAGAACCTCCTTCCCTCAGCCAGGGCATTGAAAATGGGTCGTGGATGTGTATTCCAGCATGACAATGACCCAAAACACACGGCCAAGGCAACAAAGGAGTGGCTCAAGAAGAAGCACATTAAGGTCCTGGAGTGGCCTAGCCAGTCTCCAGACCTTAATCCCATAGAAAATCTGTGGTGGGAGCTGAAGGTTCGAGTTGCCAAACGTCAGCCTCGAAACCTTAATGACTTGGAGAAGATCTGCAAAGAGGAGTGGGACAAAATCCCTCCTGAGATGTGTGCAAACCTGGTGGCCAACTACAAGAAACGTCTGACCTCTGTGATTGCCAACAAGGGATTTGCCACCAAGTACTAAGTCATGTTTTGCAGAGGGGTCAAATACTTATTTCCCTTGTTAAAATGCAAATCAATTTATAACATTTTTCACATGCGTTTTTCTGGATTTTTTTGTTATTCTGTCTCTCACTGTATAAATAAACCTACCATTAAAATTATAGACTGATCATTTCTTTGTCAGTGGGCAAACGTACAAAATCAGCAGGGGATCAAATACTTTTTTCCCTCACTAAGTTACATTATATTATATTTTTATGTAATTTTCATCAGACAATCTGAGAGTAAAGTTTCTAGCTAGCAAGTTAGCATAAACTAGCGCTATCTGGGATAGTCATTGTCTAAATGACTGGTATAAACACATTCATAACCATAAAGGGGTAACTAGCCCCACCCTCCCGCCAATAGCCACCAATGCCATAGCAGCTGGCTCTGGTCTGCTTAGTTCATTGACTGTATAATACTGTGCCTTCCGAAAGTATTCATACCCGTTGACTTATTCCACATTTTGTTCTGTTACAGCCTAAATTCAAAATGGATTAATATATATTTATATTTAAAAAAAATCACCCATCTACATACAATACCCCATAATGAGAAATTGAAAACATGTTTTTAGAAGTGTTTGCTAATTTATAGAAAATGGAATACAGAAATATTACAGTGCGTTCAGAAAGTATTCAGACCCCTTGACTTTTTCCACATTTTGTTACTTTACAGCCTTACTTTCCATTTCTACAATTGATTAAATAAAACATTTTCCTCAGCAATCTACACACAATACCCCACAATGACAAAGCAAAAACATGTTTTTATACATTTTTGCAAATTTATAAAATATTAAAAAGTAAAATATCATATTTACATACAGTACCAGTCAAAAAGTTTGGACACATCTACACATTCAAGGGTTTTTCTGCATTATAGAATAATAGTGAAGACATCAAAACAATGAAATAACACATATGGAATCATGTAGTAACCAAATTCTTCAAAGTAGCCACCCTTTGCCTTGATGACAGCTTTGTACACGTTGAATTCTCTCAACCAGCTTCATGAGGTAGTCACCTGGAATGCATTTCAATTAACAGGTGTGCCTTAGTAAAAGTTAATTTGTGGAATTTCTTTCCTTCTTAATGCGTTTGAGCCAATCAGTTGTGTTGAGCCAATCAGTTGGTATACAAAAGGTAGCCCTATTTGGTAAAATACCAAGTCCATATTATGGCAAGAACAGCTCAAATAAGCAAAGAGAAACGACAGTCCATTATTACTTTAAGGCATGAAGGTCAGTCAATACGGAACGTTTCAAGAACTTTTAAAGTTTCTTCAAGTGCAGTCGCAAAAACCATCAAGCACTATGATGAAACTGACCCAGAGTTAACTCTGCTGCAAAGGATAAGTTAATTGAGGCATGAGAACCAGTATGAGGCAAATGGTGGCTACATTGTAGCATCTGAAATATAAAATATATTTTGAGTTGTTTAACACTTATTTTCCATATGTGTCATTTCATAGTTTTGATGTCTTCACCTATTATTCTAAAATGTAGAAAATAGTAAAAATAAAGAAAAACCCTTGAATGAGTAGGTGTGTCCAAACTTTTGACTGGTACTGTATGTAGTGCCCTAGTAAAGGTATTTGGACACAGGCAGTGTATCTCCCATTTCTGCTACCACCATTAACCATATCAAAAGAATAAGATTCAAGACCTGAGGATAACAATTGTTTTATAAAGATATTTATACACAATTCAAATTTTATTGAGTAAATGTTTACAGTAGTTATGCACATGATACAAACAATTGTTTATACATTTTTATGACATGGTTTTAAAAACAACTAGAAATTGGGATTTTACAACAACAAGAAAATAAGTTTAAAAAAACACACAGACTAGTGTTGAAAAATGTAGTCTAGTGTAGCAGTACTGTAGCAGTACAGTACTGTTTAAACAGAAAATGATCAACTATAGCCCAGCAGTAGTAGTACCTGGTCCCATATCTGTTTGTACTGTAACTCATGTATATACATTTATATGGTCAGTGCTGGGTGTGTGTCAGCGGTTGTGATCAAGTGGCCAGAGAAATGTGTGATCATTCTGGGCATGGTCAGGCTGTGTTCGTACTCCACCGGTCAGGTCAGTGTGGTCAGTGTTGGTTGTGGTCAGGTCAGTCTGGTCAGTGTTGATTGTGGTCAGGTTATTGATGGTTGTGGTCAATCCTGCTCAGAGGTAACAGTCTGTGTTGGTTGTGGTCATTCTCCTCCACCGATCAGGTCAGTGGATATGGTTAGTGGTGGCCGGTTGCGGTCAGTGGACGCTGGTTGTGGCCAACGGAGGCTGGTTGTGGTCAGTGGAGGCTGGTTGTGGTCAGTGGTGGCTGGTTGTGGTCAGTGGAGACTGGTTGTGGTCAGTGGAGGCTGGTTGTGATCAGTGGTGGCTGGTTGTGGTCAGTGGAGGCTGGTTGTGGTCAGTAGAGGCTGGAGGCTGGTTGTGGTCAGTGGTGGCTGGTTGTGGTCAGTGGAGGCTGGCTGTGGTCAGTGGAGGCTGGTTGTGGTCAGTGGCGGCTGGATGTGGTCAGTGGTGACCGTTTGTGGTCAGTGGCGGCTGGTTGTGGTCAGTGGAGACCGGCTGTGGTCAGTGGTGGTCGGTTGTGGTCAGTGGTGGCTGGTTGTGGTCAGTGGAGGTTGGTGGCTGGTTGTGGTCAGTGGTGACCGGTTGTGGTCAGTGGTGGCTGGTGACCAGTTGTGGTCAGTGGTGCCTGGTTGTGGTCAGTGGTGCTTGGTTGTGGTCAGTGGAGGCTGGAGGTGGTCAGTGGTGGCTGGTTGTGGTCAGTGGTGACCGGTTGTGGTCAATTGTGGCTGGTGACCAGTTGTGGTCAGTGCTGGGTGTGTGTCAGCGGTTGTGATCAAGTGGCCAGAGAAATGTGTGATCATTCTGGGCATGGTCAGGCTGTGTTCGTACTCCACCGGTCAGGTCAGTGTGGTCAGTGTTGGTTGTGGTCAGGTCAGTCTGGTCAGTGTTGATTGTGGTCAGGTTATTGATGGTTGTGGTCAATCCTGCTCAGAGGTAACAGTCTGTGTTGGTTGTGGTCATTCTCCTCCACCGATCAGGTCAGTGGATATGGTTAGTGGTGGTCGGTTGTGGTCAGTGGTGGCTGGTTGTGGCCAACGGAGGCTGGTTGTGGTCAGTGGGGCTGGTTGTGGTCAGTGGAGGCTGGTTGTGGTCAGTGGTGGCTGGTTGTGGTCAGTGGAGACTGGTTGTGGTCAGTGGAGGCTGGTTGTGGTCAGTGGTGGCTGGTTGTGGTCAGTGGAGGCTGGTTGTGGTCAGTGGTGGCTGGTTGTGGTCAGTGGAGGCTGGTTGTGGTCAGTAGAGGGTGGGTGTGGTCAGTGGTGCCTGGTTGTGGTCAGTGGGGCCTGGTTGTGGTCAGTGGAGGCTGGTTGTGGTCAGTAGAGGCTGGTGGCTGGATGTGGTCAGTGGTGGCTGGTTGTGGTCAGTGGGGCCTGGTTGTGGTCAGTGGAGGCTGGTTGTGGTCAGTGGTGGCTGGTTGTGGTCAGTGGTGACCGTTTGTGGTCAGTGGCGGCTGGTTGTGGTCAGTGGAGACTGGCTGTGGTCAGTGGTGGTCGGTTGTGGTCAGTGGTGGCTGGTTGTGGTCAGTGGAGGTTGGTGGCTGGTTGTGGTCAGTGGTGCCTGGTTGTGGTCAGTGGTGCTTGGTTGTGGTCAGTGGAGGCTGGAGGTGGTCAGTGGTGGCTGGTTGTGGTCAGTGGTGACCAGTTGTGGTCAATTGTGGCTGGTGACCAGTTGTGGTCAGTGGTTGCTGGTTGTGGTCAGTGGAGGCTGGTTGTGGTCAGTGGAGGCCGGCTGTGGTCAGTGGTGGTCGGTTGTGGTCAGTGGTGGCTGGTTGTGGTCAGTGATGACCGGTTGTGGTCAGTGGAGGCCGGCTGTGGTCAGTGGTGGTTGGTTGTGGTCAGTGGTGGCTGGTTGTGGTCAGTGGAGGATGGTTGTGGTCAGTGGTGACCGGCCGGTTGTGGTCAGTAGAGGGTGGTTGTGGTCAGTGGAGGCTGGTTGTGGTCAGTGGTGGCTGGTGACCAGTTGTGGTCAGTGGTGGCTGGTTGTGACCAGTTGTGGTCAGTGGTGCCTGGTTGTGGTCAGTGGTGGCTGGTTGTGGTCAGTGGTGCCTGGTTGTGGTCAGTGGTGCCTAGTTGTGGTCAGTGGAGGCTGGTTGTGGTCAGTGGTGGCTGGTTGTGGTCAGTGGTGCCTAGTTGTGGTCAGTGGAGGCTGGTTGTGGTCAGTGGTGCCTAGTTGTGGTCAGTGGTGCCTAGTTGTGGTCAGTGGTGGCTGGTTGTGGTCAGTGGAGGCTGGTTGTGGTCAGTAGTGGTGGTGGTCGGTAGTGGTGGTGGTCAGTAGTGGTGGTGGTCAGTAATGGTAGTGATCAGTAGTGGTTGTGGTCAGTAGTGGTGGTGGTCGGTAGTGGTGGTGGTCGGTAGTGGTGGTGGTCAGTAGTGGTGGTGGTCAGTAATGGTGGTGATCAGTAGTGGTTGTGGTTAGGTTGTGGTCATCTGTCTTGGTATGAACCTCATTGCCAGACTGTGTTCATCCTCCACGGGTTGCTGTGACAGGTTGTTTGTCTGCCTGATGCTGCTCAGTGTGTTGCCATGACGAGGACACACCGAGTACCGCGACAACAGCGTTACCAGTACAGCCTTCATCATCATCATGGCGATGTGTTTACCCACACAGGAGCGGGGGCCACAACCAAACGGCTGGAAGAAACGACTGGGCACCTGTTGGAAAGAGGAGAAGTCAACCATAGCCTGGTACCAGATCTGTTTGTGTTGTCTTGCCAACTCCTACGGTCATTAAAACATTCGGCATAAATCAAAGGAGTTGGCAAGACGACACAAACAGATATGGAACCAGGTAAACCAAACGCTACTTCTGAGTAATTTCACAGACTTGTCCTTCAATTATGACAACACATCAGTTTGCAATACAATGCTTTTAAGCAATAGGACCACCCCGACTCCCACTTAACAGTTTTATCAAAGTTTTCCAAGCTGAATTCATTGGGTTTGGGGAAGAACTCAGTTTTGTGCATGAGCCCTATGTTGAGGATGATGTTGGTTCCCTTGGAAATCTTGGTCCCATCGATGACGTCATCTTCCAGCGCCTTCCTCATGGTGAAGTCTACCACAGGATGGAACCTCATGGACTCATTGATAAAACTCTCCAGCACTCGGAAGTTCTGGAAGTCAGCTGTCATTACATCCTTCTCACCTGCGGATAGAAGTGAACAGGAGATTGTCAGCATGTTGTGCCTAAAATAGGTAATTTGCCAACCGTGAGATATTTGTCTCAATTATTAGTCAAGGGTGGCTCAGTGGGTAAGAGTATGGTGCCAGCAAGATTGTGGGTCCCGCAGAGATCATTAACACATAATAAAAATAGATGCACTCACTGTAAGTTGCTGTCGTTTTGGATAAAATCGTCTGCTATATTATATCTTATTAGAAATTCCACCTAACTGTTGAAACCCCCCTTTTTATCTGAAAGGTGTGATCATAGTCACCTATGAGAGTGCTGATCTCCTCTACAATCCTCATCTCCATCTCAGGGTTCTGCTTCAGCAGCATGAGCATGAAGAACAGACTGATGGACAGAGTGTCCGGGGCTGCTATCACCATCTCCAACACACACTGTCTCACGTCGTCCGCCGACAGCTCTCCATGGTTCTGGTCAACACACACACACACATACACACAGAGAACATAAGATCAACAGGTTTCTGTTAGTGACACCCTATACAATGATATGATTCATTCGTCAGCAGAACAGACCTGGGCAAAGATGAGTTCTGAGGTAAAGTCTAGGTCATCATCCAGTGTTTCAGATTCACTGATAATTCTTCTTTTGGTTTCAATAAGGCTTTCCATCGCGTCCTGTAGCTCCTTGCTAGAAACAAGACGTCGAAACACTTGATTAAAACTACACACCTTCATTTATGCAAACCCCCCCGAAGAGTGACCAACACCAATGTAAACATTGGAGAAAATGACAGACTGTGGCTTTAAGTGCACGTGAGAACTTACGCTGCTTGTTGGTGCCTCTTGTACATCCATCCACATTTGAAGAAGATATCAGGCTTGATCAGAACCGTTTGCCAGGTGTCAAAGTAGTGTTGAATCTTCAATAGCAGCTCTTTCTCTGAGTTACATAAAGCACAAGGCACACAGTCAAAGCTTGGCATAATTCAATGTGTTAAGGATGTCCATTTACATTACAATTACAGTAGTGAGTCATTTAGCAGACTCTCTTATCCAGAGCCACTTACAGTAGTGAGTCATTTAGCAGACTCTCTTATCCAGAGCCACTTACAGTAGTGAGTCATTTAGCAGACTCTCTTATCCAGAGCCACTTACAGTAGTGAGTCATTTAGAAGACTCTCTTATCCAGAGCCACTTACAGTAGTGAGTCATTTAGCAGACTCTCTTATCCAGAGCCACTTACAGTAGTGAGTCATTTAGCAGACTCTCTTATCCAGAGCCACTTACAGTAGTGAGTCATTTAGCAGACTCTCTTATCCAGAGCCGCTTACAGTTAATGTATTCATCTTAAGATAGCCAGGTGGGACAACCACATATCACAGTCATAGTAAGTACATTTGTCCTGAATAATGTAGCTAATCAGCTAAGTCAGAACTAGTAAAGGGGCGGGGAATTGAGGTGAGGAGTGGGGAAGCTTCAGGGGAAGCTTCAGGGGAAGCTGGTTCCACCATTGGGGTTCCAGGACAGAGAACAGACGTCCCCACATGCATGCAGGCACACCCACACAGACAAATCCCTCCCCGCACCCAAAGACAAACCCCTCCCTTCCCCTTCCCCACACACACACCCTGCCACTGACCGTTGAGAGGCACCCTGAGGAACAGTTTGTTAGAAATGTCCACTACGATGCATCTCAGCAGGTTGAGAACATCTACGTGTCCAGTGGGGTCAGTCATCTCCTGCAGACGCTCCAGGTGTCTGTCTGTAGCACTCACACAGATCCCTACTGTCCGCTGCAGACCAGGCCCTGTCAGAGCTGACACACACCACACCAAGGATGGGGTCAATTCCATTTCAATTCAGACAGTTCAGGAAGAATTCCATTGACTGAATTGAAATCACCCTGAACAATTAATAAAATGGCCACCGGACTATTTACATTAAATAGTATCCGCAAAACACCAGTCTCAACGTCAACAGTGAAGAGGCGACTCCGGGTTGCTGGCCTTCTAGGCAGAGTTGCAAAGAAAAAGCCATATCTCAGACTGGCCAATAAAAATAAAGATTAAGATGGGCAAAAGAACACAGACACTGGAAGGCCAGCATCCCGGTGTCGCCTCTTCACTGTTGACGTTGAGGCTGATGTTTTGCGGGTACTATTTAATGAAGCTGCCAGTTGAGGACATGTGAGGCGTCTGTTTCTCAAACTAGACACTCTAATGTATTTGTCCTCTTGCTCAGTTGTGCACCGGGGGCCTCCCACTCCTCTTTCTATTCCGATTAGAGCCAGTTTGCGCTGTTCTGGGAAAGGAGTAGTACACAGCTTTGTATGAGATCTTCAGTTTCTTTGCAATTTCTCGCATGGAATAGCCTTAATTTCTCAGAACAAGAATAGACTGACAAGTTTCAGAAGAATGGTCTTTGTTTCTGGCCATTTTGAGCCTGTAATCGAACCCACAAATGCTGATTCTCCAGATACTGAACTAGTCTAAAGAAGGCCAGTTTTATTACTTCTTTAACCTCTTAGGGATAAACGGCGCGGCAAATGTAAGGCGCCAAATTTAAAATCCAATAGTTGAATTATTAAACATTCATCAATATACAAGTGTTGCATAGTCATCAAAAGCTCTGATTCTTGGCAATATCACAGCGTTGTCAGATTTCAAAAAGGCTTTACGGTGAAAGCACAACATTTGATTGTTTAAGGATAGCACCGCTAATATTTATGCATTAGCATAAATTCATATCCAGCGCGGGTCACAAAAAACCCATATAAGAGCTCAAATAAATCACTTACCTTTTGAAGAACTTCTGCTGAGGGCATCCCAAGTGTCCAATGAAGACATCCATTGGTTCTTTTGTTAGAAAAAGTCATTCATTATATCCATAAAACAAAAACAAATCAAACATCATTTTTAATGTATCCTTAGGTATCCTTTTATGTATATTTACTATAATATTTCAACCGGGTTATAGCCTGAACGATAGGAAAGGAAAAAACCACAGAGCGCGCAAGACCGTGAACGCGCATGTTATTCTATTGAGTTCCGGGGTCCACTTCTAAATTCTTCTTCTATTGGCTTCTATATCAACCTAAGGTCATGAAACCCTGTCTAAATACTGTTGACATCCAGTGGAAGCCATAGGTACTGCAGTCTAAGTCCTACATAACATTGAATCATATAGGCAGACAGGAGAAAAAGGTAATCTAAAAATAAAACTGCAATTCTGGATGGATTTTCCTTGGGTTTTTGCCTGCTATATCAGTTATGTTATACTCACAGACATTATGTTAACGGTTTTAGAAACTTCATAGTACTAATTATGTGCATATCCTAGTTTCTGGGCCTGAGTGGCAGGTATTTTACTTTGGGCATGCCAGACTCTACAAAACCGACACCTCGGCTGCCGCTCCCTAAATAGTTAATCAGTACAACAGTTTTCAGCTGTGCTAACATAATTGCAAAAGGGTTTTCTAATGATCAATTAGCCCTTTAAAATGATAAACTTGGATTAGCTAACACAAGGTGCCATTGGAACACAGGAGTGATGGTTGCTGATAATGTGCCTCTGTAAACCTATGTAGATATTCCATATAAAATCAGACGTTTCCAACTACAATAATCATTTACATCATTAACAATGTCTACACTGTATTTCTGATCAATTGTATGTTATTTTAATGGACAAAAAAATATATTTTCTTTCAAAAACAAGGACGTTTCTAAGTGACCCCAAACTTTTGAACGGTAGTGTATATACATATAAATATACAGTACAAATTACCTTGACAAACCTGTACCCCCACACATTGACTCAGTACCGGTACCCCCTGTATATAGCCTCATTATTGTTATTTTATTGTGTTACTTTTTATAATTTTTTACTTTAGTTAATTTGGTAAATATTTTCATAACTCTTTCTTGAACTGTATTGTTGGTTAAGGGCTTGTAAGTCAGCATTTCACGGCCTGTTGTATTCGGCGCATGTGACAAATAAAGTTTGATTTGATTTGAAATGGAATTGATCCCAACCCTGCACCAGACCGAAGCATAAATTAATTTGACATCTAGTAAGAGCGAGTTTAGTGTTAGTGAGTTAGATAATCGTGTTAAATAAACGTAAAGTCTCCGTCTTGTACCTTTCGCAAAATATGTCCTCACTTTTTTCCAGAGTGGGATGTCGCTGTTAAAGATGATGCCTCTCCCGTCCATCCCGATACACTGCAGTCCCTGTTTACTGGCGAATCGGGCTATGTAGTGGGCACTCTTCAGGACATGGTAGACAGCAGAGGACCTGCAGCAAAAGTGAGAGACCAAGAGTGTAATAAATAGAGAGTCTCAAAGTAGTAGTGCTGATCTTGGATCGGTTTTACTTTTCAATGATAATGAATAGACATGGGGGGTAGATGATCTTAGATCTTCTCTGAGACGCTTGATGAATACCCCCGCCCCCCACCAAACTGAATGAGTGGAGTATTTCAACAGAACTTCTATTTCAACAGAACTTACTTGCTAAGAATGAGAGTCTGTTCTCCGTTGATATAGAACTTACTTGCTAAGAATGAGAGTCTCTTCTCCGTTGATCCAGACCCGAACCATACTCCCATATCTCTTGTTGTAGTAGTTACAGGCTGTTCCTATCCCGCTCCAGATGAACCTAGAGTAAGACAGGATTGGACCCAGTCCAGCCCAGAAGAAAGGACCTGCCATAGAGGTACGTACAGTAGAGACGCAGGTTAGTGCAGGATTGCTACTTGCCACCATCTTACAGTACTAACCTTTATATTTATTAAATAGCCAATGTCTTTCTAGTTAACTATTGGCTATCAACTTTTATATGAGATATTCGAGATACAATTCCAAATGTATTAAACCTCAAAAGGTGTCATCTTCAAACGATCAAACAAAAAGACATTGTGACATTTCCATATTACACGGCAGTGATAGTTGTTAGACGAAGAGAGAGAGTGGCTGTGTTTTCCCCGTAGACTCATTCACACATCATTCACACATCATTGGTCTTACCTGGTATGCGTGAGGCGTTAGCGAGGCACAAGGTCGTGATGAGCAGGATACAGAGCAGCAGCAGCAGCAGCAGGGTTCCAGACACGGGAGTGTCATCCACTATACTGGTGGCCATTACAGTGAGGAGGTCTGGAGGCTGCTGTTATGATGACAGCTCGAGCACTCTGGTATTAATGATTCTCCTTCCAAGTATTATCTCCCCCAGGAAGAAAAAAAGTCTTCTGACTTACTTCAAGGAGACCTACCTGGTTAAATATTTTTTTTTAAAGTAAAACATGTCCCACGAAGTAGGCGTGGCTTCTCTATTGGGACAGCCGAAGAAGCTGTGTTTCTAAAAGTTTACTGTATATGTATTGAATCACCCTGAATTTCCAGAACAAACTTGTGGACAGTGGCTGCGTCCCAAATTACACCCTATTCCCTATGTAGTTGTACTATTGCATGTACAGTTCCAGACGTCTAACCAAGGCTAGAGTTATTAAATTAGGCATCAAAGATATTAGAACCTTCTGAAAACCAGAGGGAAGGCTGAGGTGTCTGTCATTTTATTAAAATGTAATAATGCTGCTGTTTCTTTATCTATTGGAGGAACTTGGTCATCTTTGTTCTCATCATTGTCCCCTCTAGAAGACAACATTGTATAATATAAAAAATAAAAAAAACAATTTACATTTAAAATTGTACAAATTTCAATGTTATTTCTTATTCTGTTATAGGCCTCTTTTCAAGAATATCCCGCTTAACACTTCTTGTTCCACAGAGAGAAAACAATCCCCCCCTAGTTAATTAGACATAAAAAAAGTTCCCCCTATTTATAGAATTGTAATTATGTAGGAAAAGGATAATACTCACCGTTCTCCTCCTGGACTGCGCCAGAGTAGTCTGCAGTTTTTTTTTAACCTTTATTTAACTAGGCAAGTCAGTTAAGAACAAATTCTTATTTTCAATAACAGCCTAGAAACAGTGGGTTAGCTGCCTGTTCAGGGGCATAACAATAGATTGTACCTTGTCAGCTCAGGGATTATGAACTTGCTACCTTTCGGCTACTAGTCCAACGCTCTAACCACTAGGCTACCCTGCCGCCTCAGTGTGTCTGTCTCCTGTGTAGCCACTGCTGTGCCCCTGGTTCTTCTCCTGGTTTGGTTTTAAAGATGATAAGCGCTCTTATATCTGATAAATCACAGGCATCCAAGCTTTTGAATATCAACTTACCGGTTGCTTGGCTACACTACCAATTTAGGCCCTCAAGTGCCTTAAATGCCTGAACCTCTCACAAAAAAAGACTGCCAAAGCAGAACAATAGAGCTATAGTGAAGGCCCTGGCTACCTTTTAACTGGAAAAGTATACCCCAAAATGAAAACAAAAAAAAGACTTCATGTTGGAGATTATAGAGTAGACCTGGTCTCTCAAGTATGACCGTAGGTCTTTCATTTGGATTGAAACAGGCTCACTTAACCTTCAAAAGAAAGTTTAACCACTGTGTAATTCATCATCTGAAGAAAAGAAATAAATCAAACAGGTCAGACTGACCCAGCTAATTTGTGAGATAAGAATAGGGCTTTTATCCAGCAAATTTACAACAGAAGAAATGTTAAGAATACATTTGCCCCCGTCTGTCAGTACGTTGGAGAAAGGAAAAGAGGGGATACTTAGTCAGTTGTACAACTGAATGCATTCAACTTAAATGTGTCTTGTTCAGGGGCAGAGCTACAGATGTTTACCTTGTCGGCTCAGGGATTCAATCCAGCAACCTTTCAGTTACTGGCCCAGTGCTCTAACCACTAGGCTACCTACCGGCCCTATACATGGATAGTTACTCAGTGGTGATATTCAAGCTATATACAGCAGGGCACAGAGACAGTCAATTGCAAGTAAAACACAGTTAGACACACATACACACACAGAGAGAGAGAGAGAGAGACAGAGAGGTCCAATGTAGTCTAACCACCAGGGTCATTCCAGTTCACTCCATCTGAATGCCTGGTTCTGTCACTGATTAAGACATGGTCTTAATGATGCTGGAGGCTTTTGTGTCATGGCACAATGGTGGAGAGGGGAAAGATATTTGGCATCTTCCTGGTTGCCATAGAGACTAGGCATCAACTTAGAGAGGGAGAGGGCTTCTTGAGAGAAAACACTTGAGAATGTTCCTATAATTAGGAGTGCTGATATAATTGTATGTAATATAATCTGTGGCTAAATTGATCGTATCACATATCATATTTTGTGATATAGCAAAATAGAACTTCTACAATTCAGGATAACCAAATTGCTTCAGAAGATAGTAATTTCTTCACAACTTGTTTATATTACTTTCTAGTATGTCAAGCTAACTTACAGAGTAGCGGTAGCTAACTAGCCAGCTAGCTTTGTAGCCATGGATTGTGCATCTTTCCATTGTTTAGCTAAGTAGCTTGCTATTTGATGTTTTCCTTTGGTAACCAGAGCAGATGAAACCTTCACAAATGCTGTTTACATTGATATCCATACTGAATGAAGAAGTGAAGGGATCTCATTGGCACCCTTAACCTTTTCCACTTAATTTAAGGAGGAAATTCACGTAATGCTTTGTGCAACTGACTTAAAGTTAAAGAAACTTTAAGGGAAAGGATGAGGGGGAAATTAACTTCAGGTGTTTTGTGCAACCGGGCCCTGATCCCGTATTGATGTCACGTGTTAAATCCCCTTCAATCAGTGTAGATGAAGGGGAGGAGACAGGTTAAAGAATGATTTTTAAGCCTTGAGAATGTTGAGACATTGGATGGCGGTTAGGGGGGGGGATGGGCAAGACAAAAGATTTAAGTGCTTTTCAACAGCTTCCTGTGTGTTTCAAGAATGGTCCACCACCCAAAGGGCATCCAGCCAACTTGACACAACTGTGGGAAGCAGTGGCGTCAACATGGGACACTATTCCTGTGTGTGTGTGGGGGCGACCTTCCATCAGCAGCCTCCACTGATATATATTTTATCTGTATATATATTAACCAAAAAAGTGTCAAAGAAATCATAATATATTTTATATTTGAGATTCTTCAAATAAGCTACCCTTTGCCTTGATGACAGCTTTGCACACTCTTGGCATTCTCTATTTAGATTTGTTGAACACCTTTTTGGTTACTACATGATTCCATGTTATTTTATAGTTTTGATGTCTTCACTATTATTCTACAATGTAGAACTGTAAGGCCTAACCAGCAGAGGGAGCCTTCGCCTGAGTACTGACTGTGCTCCTTTCCTATTGGCTGCCTCTGCACCAATTGCCTGTCTGGTTGACTATTTAACCTGTCTCTAATCATGGACTCTTTGCGAAGTATTGCCAGTTACCCTGCCTTACCGAGCATTTTCATAGCCTGTTATACCGATGTTCCTGTTAAGACCTCTTGCCTGCCTACTGACCTCTGCCTTTTGGATTATCCCTTTGCATGATGACAGATCTGACTGCTCCTCTGGTTCTGACCCTCTGCCTGCCTTATCGTTTATGTCCCAGGAATCTGCCCTTAATAAACCTCCGCACTTGGATTCTAACTCTGCCTCAGTGTATTAGTTACAAGAACATAGTAAAAATTACGAAAACCTTTGAATGAGTAGGTCTGTACAAACTTTTGACTGGTACTGTATATACAGTATCTTCGTAAAGTATTCAGACCCCTTGAGTTTTTCCACATTTTGTTACGTTACAGCCTTTTTCTAAAATTGATTAAAATAGTTTTTTTCCTCATCAATCTACACACAATACCCCATAACGACATCACAATACCCCATAATGACATCACAATACCCCATGATAACAAAGCAAAAACAGAATTTTAGACATTTTTGCTGATTTATTATCAAAAAACCCTGGAAATAAATTTTAAATAAAAAACAGAATACCCCAAAATGACTAAGCAAAAACTGTTTTTTTTTTAATGTTTGCAAATGTGTAAAAATGTTAAACTGAAATATCACAACGATTCAGACCCCTTACTCAGTACTTTGTTGAAGCACCTTTGGCAGCAATTACAGCCTCAAGTCTTCTTGGGTATGACGCTACAAGCTTGGAACACCTGCATTTGGGGAGTTTCTCCCATTCTTAATCAGGCCTACAACTGTTGCAAACTTGATGACTGAGTTGGAGTCATGGGTGAACAGGGAGTACAGAAGGGGGAGCTCCTGTGGAGCTTCCGTGTTGAGGATCAGCGTGGCAGAGATGTTGCTGCCTACCTTCACCACTTGGGGTCGGTCCATCAGGAAGTCCAGGACACAGTTGTAAAGAGAGGGGTTGAGACCCAGGTCCGTGAGCTTATTGATGAGCTTGGAGGGCATTAACACGCTTAAATGACTTACTCACGTCGGCCACGGAGAGCGAAAGCACACAGTCCCTGGCGGGAGACCCGGCAGCTCAATGTTGTTGTTGTTTTCCTCGAAGTGGATGAAGGTGTTTAGCTTGCCCGGGAGCGCGGTGTCATTGCCAGCGACATGGCTGGCTTTCCGTTTAGAATCTGTGATTGTCTAGAGTCCCTGCCACATACGTCTCGTGTCTGAGCCATTGAATTGCAACTTTACTTTGTCCCTGTACTATCGTTTTGCCTCTTTGATTGCCTTAAGGAGGTCATAACTGGTCTGTTTGTACATGTCCATGTTCCCAGTCACCTTGCCGTGGTTAAATACGATGGTTCGTGCTTTCAGTTTTGCGCGAATGTGGCTGTTTTTTTGGTTTGGATAAGTTCTAATCATCACAGTTGGAACAATATCCTCTATGCACTTCCTGATGAACCCAGTCACTGAGTCAGTGTATACGTCAATACTATTCTCAGAGGCGACTCGGAACACGTCCCAGTCCGCGTGATCAAAACAATCTGGAAGCATAGATTCCAATTGGTCAGACCAACGTTGAACAGTCCTTACCACGGGTGCTTCCTGCTTAAGTTTCAGCCTATAGGTGGAGAAGAGCAGAATAGAGGCGTGATCTGATATGCCAAAGGGAGGGCGGGGTAGGTCCTTGTAGCCTTCTGGGAAGGAAGAGTAGCAATGATCCAGAGTCAGTGATCCACGTGTAGTACAGGAGATGTGTTGATAGAATTTTGGGAGCGTTTTCCTCAGATTTCCTTTATTAAAGTCCCCAGGTACAATAAATACTGCCTCAGGATATGCGATTTCCAGTTTCCACATAGTCCAGTGTTGTTCCTTGAGAGCCATCGCGGTGTTGACTTGGGGGAGGGGGTCATGGATTGAGTATAGGGTTTTCTACTACAGACGGACCTACTTGGTTGGAGAAATGTATAAAAATAAAGGAAATTAAAGTCAAACCACTTAACATGAACAGAAAGTCAATGGAAAATTAACACTGTTTGTGAAATCAACATACAATTTCACCATGTCATTGGATTCAGTGAAAGAAAGACAAAATGCCGTTTTACATTGATAACTTTTTGCAAATCCAATCAGTTTTCCACATTGATTCAACGTCATCACATAGATTTTTGGGGTTAAAATGATGTGGAAACAATGTTGATTCAACCAGTTTTTGCCCAGTGGGAACTGATTACCATTAGAAAGTGAACTGGAGCTAATGGTTAAGTTGTTATTGTAATTTGATCCCACTTTTCCTCTATTCTTTCTGTCTTTTAGATCAAGGTCTTGTTGAATCTACAGTATGTGACAGAACAAAAGGAATTGTGTCCTGTTGAATCTACAGTATGTGACAGAACAAAAGGAATTGTGTCTGGTTGGATCTACAGTATGTGACAGAACAAAAGGAATTGTGTCTTGTTGAATCTACAGTATGTGACAGAACAAAAGGAATTGTGTCTTGTTGAATCTACAGTATGTGACAGAACAAAAGGAATTGTGTCTTGTTGAATCTACAGTATGTGACAGAACAAAAGGAATTGTGTCTGGTTGAATCTACAGTATGTGACAGAACAAAAGGAATTGTGTCCTGTTGAATCTACAGTATGTGACAGAACAAAAGGAATTGTGTCTTGTTGGATCTACAGTATGTGACAGAACAAAAGGAATTGTGTCTTGTTGGATCTACAGTATGTGACAGAACAAAAGGAATTGTGTCTTGTTGGATCTACAGTATGTGACAGAACAAAAGGAATTGTGTCTTGTTGGATCTACAGTATGTGACAGAACAAAAGGAATTGTGTCTTGTTGGATCTACAGTATGTGACAGAACAAAAGGAATTGTGTCTTGTTGGATCTACAGTATGTGACAGAACAAAAGGAATTGTGTCTTGTTGAATCTACAGTATGTGACAGAACAAAAGGAATTGTGTCTTGTTGAATCTACAGTATGTGACAGAACAAAAGGAATTGTGTCTGGTTGAATCTACAGTATGTGACAGAACAAAAGGAATTGTGTCCTGTTGAATCTACAGTATGTGACAGAACAAAAGGAATTGTGTCTTGTTGGATCTACAGTATGTGACAGAACAAAAGGAATTGTGTCTTGTTGGATCTACAGTATGTGACAGAACAAAAGGAATTGTGTCTTGTTGGATCTACAGTATGTGACAGAACAAAAGGAATTGTGTCCTGTTGAATCTACAGTATGTGACAGAACAAAAGGAATTGTGTCTTGTTGGATCTACAGTATGTGACAGAACAAAAGGACTTGTGTCTTGTTGGATCTACAGTATGTGACAGAACAAAAGGAATTGTGTCCTGTTGAATCTACAGTTCGTAACAGAACAAAAGGAATTGTGTCTTGTTGGATCTACAGTATGTAACAGAACAAAATTAATTTGTTTAACAGGCGTGTTGTTGAAATATATAATTGTAGTAACTAATATCTAATTCATAAAGCCCACAGATGAGAAACACATCGTTTGGTAACAACAATTATTTCATTAAAACATGAAAAACATTGCATTACCTCATTGATAAATTGTGCATGAAATGAATATGAACGTAATTCTGTTGTACAATAATAGCTACTCTTTTTTCATATTCTGTACAGGACCTCCAGGTAAAAAGCAATATCATACTCTGGGTGGTTCGAGCCCTGAATGTTGATTGGCTGACAGACGTGGTATATCAGACCGTATACCACGGGTATGACAAAACATTTATTTTTACTGCTCTAATTACGTTGGTAACCAGTTTATAATGGCAATAAGGCAGCTCTGGGGGTTTGTGGTATATGGCCAATATACCACGGCTAAGGACTGTGTCCAGGCACTCCGCGTTGCGTCGTGTCTAAGAACAACCCTTAACTGCGGCATATTGGCCATATATCACACCTCCTCTGGCTTTACTGCTTAAATAACACATTTGTTATTAATCAATAATGAGAAAAAGTACATTTAGTCATACATTTAGTCATACATTTAGTCATACATTTAGCTACCTGCTATTGGTGATAATAAAAGATGGTATCTGTTAAATGTCTTCCGGGTGTCGATGGGAAGATGGTATGGCAGGACCACAGGGCGTACCTGGAGGGGCAGGGAGACCTGGTAAAAAAAGGTACACTGTTAGTGTAGTTGTGGCGGTCATAATTCATCATGATTCGATCTTGTGGTTGCAGCTGCACACCATATCCTGGTCCCAGATCAGTCTGTGATGTTTAGAGTGACAATGATCATAGGAGCTAGCAGGACAGCACAAACAGATCTGGGACCAGGGTAGCAGCAGCATGGTGTGCACACCTAAAAACTGAATTAATTCAGCTCTATGAATATTTTTGAGAAATCATGATAAATCCATCCTACCATAACTTACATGGTGACCCCCCTGCTTGCCTGCCCAGGCATCCCTGGAGAGAGAGAGAGGGGGGGCCTGGGGAGAAAGTAGACGTTGGAGACCCATGGACCTTCAAGACTGAAGGGCGAGACCTCTAACGACGTTGTCACAGACGGTAAAAGAAGGTTTGCATTCTATCTTACAAAATCCAGTAAGAAATCATCTTCCACAGCTCTCCCATAATTCATGTTCGAATTCATGTTCGAATTCATGTTCGAATTCATGTTCGAATTCATGTTCACCGTTCACAATTTTTTACCCATCACCCCTTTACTTCATCAATGTTGTGCTGATAGAATCCCTTCTTCTTTCCTTTGTATAACTTGGTTACAAAATGTCTTAATTTACAATAACTTAGCTTATTAAACAGAGTGACAGATTTATCTGCTACTTTTTTGGCGTCATAACGTTGAAATCATTACATTTCTCAGCTCATCGTCAATCCACGGGGGCACCGTCTGACCTCACAGTGCGTTTTATTAAAGGGGCGTGCTTATCAGCTTTACTCATAAATCATTTCATAAACAAACTTAGTGACATTTCAGGATCATCCTTACTACACACTTCTAACCATTGCACATTCTTAATCTCGTCCACACATGAGTCCTGATTGAACCCTATGTAGGACCTTCGGTAGATTACCTTAGGGCCAGCCTTTGGTATTTTAGTTTTCCTAGTGAGTGCAACCATGTTATGATCACTGTAACCTAGTGCCACTGATACAGCTTTAGAACAACGTTCAGCTATGTTAGTAAAAATGTGATCCATACAAGTTGATGAAAGGAAAACTATTGTAAACTTTTATTATCTAACTAGGTAGTTTGATAAAAGATTGTATCATGAAGGAGAGGCAACGCATGTTTGAATTTCATCAAGTAGAAAGGGAAGAGGTAGAAAGGATGCTGTTGTCTCTTTCGGATGACAAGTCACCTGGTACAGATCATCTTGAGGCCAAATTGCTTACAGTTACAGCTACCCAAATATCTACCCTGATCTCTCATATTTTTAATAAGTGCTTGATGTATGGGGTGTGCCCAGAAGTCTGGAAAGAGTTAAAGGTTATTCCACTACCTAAGGATAAAAAAAATCTGCATTCACTGGTCCTAATAGCCATCCTATAAGCTTGCTGCCATGTGTTAAGTAATTTATTGGAAAAAATTGTATCTGTACAAATCAATGATTATTTCTCATGTGATGGTCTGAAAACGGGTTTCCAGCATGCATACAAAGAAGGGCATTCTACGATTACGGCCTTAGCACAAATGACAGATGATTGGTTAAAGATTATGGATGATCGGAAGTTAGTTGGTGCAGTGTTGCTACATTTCAGTGCTGCTTTTGATGTCATTGATCATGAACTGTTACTAGGGAAACTCAAATGTTATGGTTTTAAGTCTGCAGCTCTATCCTGGATGGAAAGCTATCTATCCAGGAGAAGGCAAAACGTGCTATTTAATGGTAGCATTTCAAACAGTAAAGATATACACTGTGGTGTTCCTCAAGGAAACTGCCTAGGCCCACTTCTCTACTCTATCTTTACTAATGATTTACCTTCAGTAATGTACAAAGCAAGAGTGGTCATGTATGCTAATGACTCTACAATATATAGTGCAGCATCAGAATGTAATGAGTTAACAGATGTACTGAGCAGTGAACTAAGAATGGTGCCTGAGTGGGTTGATATGAACAAATTGGCATTGAACATTTCTAAAATGAAATGTATTGTATTTGGATCAAGATATGTTTGTTGATGATTCCCAGTTGAACAGAACGCATGTAGAGCAAATGAAAAAAACAAAACTACTAGGCGTCATGTCATTAAGATGGGTAAGGGAATTGCTCTTACAATAAAATGTTCAGAGTACTGTATGTAACATCTAGCTCTCTGAATCAGGTGATTCAATCCCTGGTCCTATCACACTTAGAGTACTGTCCAGTTATATGGTCAATCCCTGGTCCTATCACATTTAGAGTACTTTCCAGTTATATGGTCAATCCCTGGTCCTATCACATTTAGAGTGCTGTCCAGTTATATGGTCAATCCCTGGTCCTATCACACTTAGAGTACTGTTCAGTTATATGGTCAATCCCTGGTCCTATCACACAGAGTGCTGTCCGGTTATATGGTCAATCCCTGGTCCTATCACACAGATGGATCAGAATATCATGGCTTCACGTTAAAAACAAATTACTATCCAGTCTTCTGATTTTCTTTAGGAATGTTATATTTTTCAAATAACCACAGTATTCTTCAGGCCAGTAAGTACATACTAACAACACGCATAGCCACCAAACCAGGCAGGTATATTCAGGGCAGCTAAGACAAATCGCCTTAAATCTACAGTTTTATATAGAGCCATAGCTGAATGGAACTCTTTACCAAACCATATTTCTCAGGCAAAAAGTAAATCCATCTTCAAGAATATATATATATTTTTTACATCTAATGCGATAGACCCTATGACTGGACAGGAAATAGAAAGCATCAACTGAATGTTAAATGTGTTTCCTGTCAGGTATTTTAATTGTCTGTATTGTCTACTTGTTGAATGTTTGTAAAGTCTTGGTTTGTGGTTGCTTGTTATGTCAAATCAAATCAATTAAAATTGATTTATAAAGCCCTTCTTACATCAGCTGATGTCACAGAGTGCTGTACAGAAACCCAGCCTAAAACCCCAAACAGCAAGCAATGCAGGTGTAGAAGCACGGTGGCTAGGAAAAACTCCCTAAAAAGGCCAGAACCTAGGAAGAAACCTAGACAGGAACCAGGCTATGAGAGGGTGGCCAGTCCTCTTCTGGCTGTGCTGGGTGGAGATATAACAGAACATGGCCAAGATAAGATGTTAAAATGTTCATAGATGACCAGCAGGGTCAAATAATAATAATCACAGTTGTTGTCGAGGGTGCAACAGGTCAGCACCTCAGGAGTTTTCATAGCCGATCATTCAGAGTATCTCTACCGCTCCTGCTGTCTCTAGAGCGTTGAAAACAGCAGGTCTGGAACAGGTAGCACGTCTGGTGAACAGGTCAGGGTTCCAAATACTCCAAATATAACAGACTGACCCTAGCCCCCCGACACATAAACTACTGCAGCATATATACTGGAGGCTGAGACAGGAGGGGTCGGGAGACATGGTGGCCCTGTCCGACGATACCCCCAGACAGGGCCAAACAGGCAGGATATAACCCCACCTACTCTGCCGAAGCACAGCCCCAACACCACTAGATGGATATCTTCAACCACCAACTTACCATCCTGAGACAAAGCCGAGTATAGCCCACAAAGATCTCCGCCACGGCATAACCCAAGGGGCGCCAACCCGGACAGGAAGATCACGTCAGTGACTCAACCCACTCAAGCGACGCACCCCCCCCCCCCAGGGACGGCATGGAAGAGCACCAGTAAGCCAGTGACTCAGCCCCTGTAATAGTGTTAGAAGCAGAGAATCCCAGTGGAGAGGGGAACTGGCCAGGCAGAGACAGCAAGGGTGGTTCGTTGCTCCAGTGCCTTTCCGTTCACCTTCACACTCCTGGGCCAGACTACACTCAATCATAGGACCTACTGAAGAGATGAGTCTTCAATAAAGACTTAAAGGTTGAGACAGAGTCTGCGTCTCTCACATGGATAGGCAGACCATTCCATAAAAATGGAGCTCTATAGGAGAAAGCCCTGCCTCCAGCTGTTTGCTTAGAAATTCTAGGGACAGTAAGGAAGCCTGCGTCTTGTGACTGTAGCGTACGTGTAGGTATGTACGGCAGGACCAAATTGGGAAAGATAGGTAGGAGCAAGCCCATGTAATGCTTTGTAGGTTAGCAGTAAAACCTTGAAATCAGCCATTGCCTTAACAGGAAGCCAGTGTAGAGAGGCTAGCAATGGAGTAATATGATCAAATTTTGGGGTTCTAGTCAAGATTCTAGCAGCCGTGATTAGCACTAACTGAAGTTTATTTAGTGCTTTATCTGGGTAGCCGGAAAGTAGAGCATTGCAGTAGTCTAACCTAGAAGTGACAAAAGCATGGATTCATTTTCTGCATAATTTTTGGACAGAAAGTTTCTGATTTTTGCAATGTTACGTAGATGGAAAAAAGCTGTCCTTGAAACAGTCTTGATAACGTTCGTAAAAAGAGAAATCAGGCTCCAGAGTAACTTCAAGGTCCTTCACAGTTTTATTTGAGACGACTGTTCAACCATCAAGATTAATTGTCAGATTCAACAGAAGATCTCTTTGTTTCTTGGGACCTAGAACAAGCATCTCTGTTTTGTCCGAGTTTAAAAGTATAACATTTGACGCCATCCACTTCCTTATGTCTAAAACACAGGCTCTAAAACACAGGCTTCCAGGGTAGGCAATTTTGGGGTTTCACCATGTTTCATAGAAATGTACAGCTGTGTGTCATCCGCATAGCAGTGAAAGTTAACATTGTGTTTCCGAATGACATCACCAAGAGGTAAAATATATAGTGAAAACAATAGTGGTCCTAAAACGGAGCCTTGAGGAACACCGAAATTTACAGTTGATTTGTCAGAGGACAAACCATCCACAGAGACAAACTGATATCTTTCCGACAGATAAGATCTAAACCAGGCCAGAACTTGTCCGTGTAGACCAATTTGGGTTTCCAATCTCTCCAAAAGAATGTGTTGATCGATGGTATCAAAAGCAGCACTAAGGTCTAGGAGCACGAGAACAGATGCAGAGCCTTGGTCTGACGCCATTAAAAGGTAATTTGCCACCTTCACAAGTGCAGTCTCAGTGCTATGATGGGGTCTAAAACCAGACTGAAGCGTTTGGAATTGTGAATTGTGCTGCGCAACAGCTTTTTCTAACATGTTGAGAGGAATGGAAGATTCGATATAGGCTGATAGTTTTTTATATTTTCTGGGTCAAGGTTTGGCTTTTTCAAGAGAGGCTTTATTACTGCCACTTTTAGTGAGTTTGGTACACATCCGGTGGATAGAGAGACGTTTATTATGTTCAACATAGGAAGGCCAAGCACAGGAAGCAGCCCTTTCAGTAGTTAAGTTGGAATAGGGTCCAGTATGCAGCTTGAAGGTTTAGAGGCCATGACTATTTTCATCAATGTGTCAAGAGATATAGTACTAAAAAACTTGAGTGTCTACCTTGATCCTAGGTCCTGGCAAAGTTGTGCAGACTAAGGAAAACTGAGCTTTGGAGGAATACGCAGATTTAAAGAAGAGTCCGTAATTTGCTTTCTAATGATCATGATCTTTTCCTCAAAGAAGTTCATGAATTTATCACTGCTGAAGTGAAAGCCATCCTCTCTTGAGGAATGCTACTTTTTTAGTTAGCTTTGCGACAGTATCAAATTTTATTTTGCGATTGTTCTTATTTTCATCAATTAAGTTGGAAAAATAGGATGATCGAGCAGCAGTGAGGGCTCTTCGATACTGCACGGTACTGTCTTTCCAGGCTAGTCGGAAGACTTCCAGTTTGGTGTAGCGCCATTTCCGTTCCAATTTTCTGGAAGCTTGCTTCAGAGCTCGGGTATTTTCTGTATACCAGGGAGCTAGTTTCTTATGGCAAATGTTTTTTGTTTTTAGGGGTGCGACTGCATCTAGGGTATTGCACAAGGTTCAATTTAGTTTCTCAGTTAGGTGGTTAACTGATTTGTATTTTTAATTGGTTTTGGACCCCAGGAAGATTAGCCAGCGTTACGGTGTTAGCTAATGGGGATCCTAATAAAATAAATCTTACTGAGGGGTTGGGTTAAATGCGATAGACACATTTCAGTTGAATGCATTCAGTTGTCCCCTTCCCCTTTTTACTGCTCTTGCTAGGACACATTTTCTACCACACACTCTTAGAAAAAGCGTTCCAAAGTGGTTATTTGACTGTCCCCATAGAAGAACCATTTTTGGTTCCTCTGTGGAAAGGGTTTTTACACGGAACCCAAAAGGGTTCTACCTGGAACCAAAAACCCGGAACAAGGAAATACCTGCACTAGTTACATGTACATCACTGTATAAATGCACTAGCTAAACGCACTAGCTAAACGCACTAGTTAAACGCACTAGCTAAATGCACTAGCTAAATCTACTAGTTCAATGCACTAGCTAAATGCACTAGCTAAATGCACTAGCTAAATCTACTAGCTAAATGCACTAGCTAAACGCACTAGTTAAACACACTAGCTAAACTCACTAGTTAAATACACTAGCTAAATGCACTAGTTAAATGCACTAGCTAAACTCACTAGTAAAATGCACTAGCTAAATGCACTAGTTAAATGCACTAGCTAAATGCACTAGCTAAATCTACTAGCTAAATGCACTAGCTAAACGCACTAGTTAAACACACTAGCTAAACTCACTAGTTAAATACACTAGCTAAATGCACTAGTTAAATGCACTAGCTAAACTCACTAGTAAAATGCACTAGCTAAATGCACTAGTTAAATGCACTAGCTAAATGCACTAGTTAAATGCACT
This sequence comes from Brachymystax lenok tsinlingensis, assembly GCA_030435695.1. NCBI lineage: Eukaryota > Metazoa > Chordata > Actinopteri > Salmoniformes > Salmonidae > Brachymystax > Brachymystax lenok. The sequence continues at coordinate 5,751,657 of CM059791.1, read as the reverse complement.
AGCTAAACTCACTAGTAAAATGCCCTAGCTAAATGCACTAGTTAAATGCACTAGCTAAATCTACTAGCTAAATGCACTAGTTAAATGCACTAGCTAAATCGACTAGCTAAATGGACTAGCTAAATGCACTAGTTAAATGCACTAGTTAAATGCACTAGTTAAATGCACTAGCTAAATGCACTAGCTAAATGCTCTAGCTAAATGCACTAGTTAAATGCACTAGTTAAATGCACTAGCTAAATGGACTAGCTAAATGCACTAGCTAAATGCACTAGCTAAATGCTCTAGTTCAGTGCACTAGCTAAATGCACTAGCAGTGATTGTAAGTTTCTCTGGATAGTTTCCATGTAAACGTCTATCTACAGAGCCGGCTCAGATCCTGTGTGGTTGTGAATGGAGGGCCTACAGGTCCAAGGGGCCCTCCTGGTCCTGCCGGTCCCCCTAGGGGTCCCAGACCCGTCAGAGCACACGTCCATAAAGCCAACATGTCTGACTCTGTGGGTGAGTAATACTATCAAGAGCCATAGATAGTCTCTGACTGAGTAGTATGCTGTCAGACAATCAGTCAGTATCGAGTTGATATTATCATCCTAGAATCACTATGTATTCATTCTCACAGACAAAAATGTTATATTGAACTTTTCTCTATAGATTCAGATTCTACCACAAGCAATCACACCTTGAATATAACCACAATCGAGAATGTTAACAGGACCATCAAAGCACATTCCCATCAGGCCAACATGTCTTTGGCTGAGTATGCTGTTAGGAAATCCAGAAAAGAATGAATCAACATCACGACGTACACTCTTAGAAGAAAAAGTGCTATCTAGAACCTAAAAGGGTTCTTTGGCTGTCCCAATAGGAGAACCCTTAGAAAAAACATTTTTGGTTCCAGGTAGGGGTTCTACCTGGAACCAAAAAGGGGTCTGCTACGGGGGGATAGCCGAAGAACCCTTTTGGAACCATTTTTAGTATATGCCTATGCACTAATCCTCACTGCAAAACACTGTGTTGTAGCTTTCTCTACCGCCTTAGATTCAGTGAATACTGCTACAAGCACTGACACCTTGAATGTATCCCGACACAGAGAAAGTTAACAGGACCACCAGAAGACACGTCCATCGGGGCGGCAGGTAGCAGAGTCGTTAGAGCGTTGGACTAGTAACCGAAACGTTGCAAGATTGAATCCCCGAGCTGGCAAGGGAAAGAATCTGTTGTTCTGCCCCTGAACAAGGCAGTTAACCCACTGTTCCTAGGCCGTCATTGAAAATAAGAATTTGTTTTTAACTGACTTGCCTAGTTAAATAACGGTACAATTTAAAAAAGCCAACATGTCTGACTCTGTGGGTGAGTATGCTGTCAGATGTTCTACCATTGAAAATCACCATGTGCATTCATCCTCACTGCAAATCTCTGCATTGCTTTTTTTCTCTACACCCTACACTCTTAGAAAAGGGTTCTTCGGCTGTCCCCATAGGATAACCCTTTCTGGTTTTAGATAGAACCCTTTGGGTTCCATGTAGAACCCTCTATCGAAAGGGTTCTACCTGGAACCAAAAGGGTTCTATCTGGAACCAAAAAAAAGGGTTCTTCAAAGGGTTCTCTTATGGGGACATAAGAATGTAGCCTCATAGAATCAAGCCACAAGTAATGGCACCCCGAATGTAACAGACACAGCGATTGTTGAAAAAGTACCTTTTGAAATAACTGACATAGAGATTGTGGAAGAACCAAATTACTGACAAATAACTGACACAGAGACTGTGGAACCCCTTGGGTTGTGCCGTGGCGGAGATCTTGTGGGCTATACTCGGTCTTGTCTCAGGATGGTAAGTTGGTGGTTGAAGATATCCCTCTAGTGGTGTGGGGGCTGTGCTTCGGCAGAGTGGGTGGGGTTATATCCTGCCTGTTTGGCCCTGTCTGGGGTATCGTCTGTATTTTGACTGATACCATATATAAAAATGTCCATAGAGACACAGCGATTGTTGAAAAAAATCCTCTGTACCGAGGCAGTGATGGAGCAGCGCTGGTCCTCCGCTTGTCGGAGATTCTAGAAAAGTCCATAGCTTCGAGATAAGTGTTAAAACTTTCAAGCCCGTTACTCCACGTGGACTGGAGGTTCGCAGGGCACGGCGAAGTATGGTGCTGGTGGTGGTAAACTGAATTCAGCCATCTTCGTCGCAAATGTTATATCTAGCTTAGCTGTCAAAGAAGGCCCATCTGCACAGTTTCACATCGTACAATCACTGTCTTTAAATGACATTTGCCACTCATTCTGACAACCCATTCATCCGTAAAGCAGCACACTGTCGTAAACAATAACAACGTACAGTACGACGAACAGCACATTGTACCATACATAACAGTTAGTATTGTGGAATATTTACAGTGTTGTTGATCCATCCTCAGTGTTCTCTTATCCAAGCCATTAAACTATGTAATTGTTTTAAAGTCACCATTGGTGAAATCCCTGAGTGGTTTCCTTCCTCTCTGGCAACTGAGTGAGGAAGGACGTCTGTATCTTTATAGGTACTGGGTGTATTGATACACCATCCAAAGTATAATTAATAATTTCACCATGCTCAAAGGGATAAAAATGTTTTACCCATCTACCAATAGGTTCCCTTCTTTGCGAGGCATCGGAAAACCTCCCTGGTCTTTGTGGTTGAATCTGTGTTCGAAATTCACTGCTTGACTTACAGATAATTTTATGTGTGGGGTACAGAGATGAGATAGTCATTCAAAAATCATGTTATACACTATTATTGCACACATAGTGCAACTTATTATGTGACTGGTTAGCATATTGTTACTCCTGAACTTATTTAGGCTTGCCATAAGAAATGGGTTAAATACTTATTGACTCAAGACATTTCAGCTGTTCATTTATTATTCATTTGTAAAAATTTCGAAAAAGATAATTCCACTTTGACATTATGGGGTATTGAGTGTAGGCCAGTGACACAAAATCTAAATTTGATCCATTTTGAATTCAGGCTGTAACACAACGACATGTGGAAAAGGGTCAAGGGGTGTCAAGACTTTCTGAAGGCACTGTAAATCTGGATCTCAGATCAGCCAATGAATGGTATTATTGGTATTTTGTCATATTATCATGAAACAAAACGTATAGTCATAAACCTACTGGTGTTAAAGAAACTACCCGAAATTGTTTAATGGCTGTGGTAGAAAAATATGAAACATTCTGCCTATGCCTTGAGCTTATTAATGATGTGATCTGTTTATTTGTCATTAAATATATATCGTTGTATAATATGTAGCATCCAATGTGATATGTTTTCTCATTGATGTTGTACAATTACCAATAAACATGTTTTTTTTCTTTTTCATTTTTTTTACTGTAATCCTCGAGTTTTTACAGCTGTAAATCCACCCCTCGTTCCCTTTCAAGGTTTGACAATGCGATACTAAAGACCGTATCTAGTCAAGAATGACATAACGCATGATAACAACTGAGAGGTGTCACCATAACCATGTTTCATGTGCACCACAAACAGTACAGAGGTATGCCACGTTTATTTTCTCTCCAATTTAGAATAGAACAACGCTACATGATAGAAGAGAGTAAGGCCTAGGATTTGTGACGGGTCCCGTCCTGAAACTGGTTTGGTAAGATATGAATCACATTCAACGGTAGATGGCAGCAAATGAACCCTAATGTGACGAAATGACCTCAAACCCCAACAGTTCCCCTTGACTTGGATATATCTGACGCAGACAGACGAAACACAACACTATTCTGGAATACGTAATAACACAAGGGAGAAGGGAGGGGAAGGAATATGCAGGCCTCGGTCTTGCAATTTGCCTGACCTACTAACACCAAACGTTACATCACACAAGGGGTCCAAGTCGTCCAGGCTGCATCGGGGGGGTAATACCGGGTCCGAGTTGAAGCGGGTTTTACACATGCTGTCTGGGCTGTGACATTGGGTGTGTGACACCGTTGACCTGCGACCAAACACACAGTTACAGAGTCAACGAAATTGTACTCCGGAAGAAACTGTCAAGACTTGTTTTGGTTCCCATCGTGCTCTTTGACGAGTCGACAGGTATTAACGTTAGCTGCTTAGCAAACCATATATATATATATATATATTAAATGTATTTTATTCTTATGTCAAAACACATTGTGCGTCTTAACCACGTCACATTGTTAGCCCGTTTTTACACGGTTTAGCTATCTTTGACCTGCTAACTAACGTTAGAAAACTAACATTTATATACCTCTCTTCACGAAATTGCTGACTTGTTTTTTTCTGTCGCTAGTCCCGTTCGCTAACTAGCCGCCCCGCTCCAAGGCAGGCATCGCCAGGCCTTAGCAGCTCCAGCGGGGGGCTGTTCATCGGGTTTATTAAATAGCCAGTTCGCACCCAGCTACCTGTTGACAGGTGAACCATGAGTGTCTAGCTAACTGTATTGTAAGTAAGGGAAGTTAGTCCGAGTTGTTTGACTTTGCTAGGTACCCATAGCCGTGGCCTGTGAAACCGAGCAGCTGTCGGGAGATGATGATCCCATGCTAATCCTGCAATCACCCTGTTTTTCTATTTTTCCTGTTGTTGTCTCTAGACCTCGACTAAAATATGTCTTGCCCGTGCACGTCGGCCGCGAGGATATTCTTGAATTCAGCACAGAGAGGTAAGAACAGATTGCAATCTTGAGAAATTGTAAATAACTACAGTAACTTATTCGCATGACCCCATTTAAACGCTTCTGCTAGCTAGCTCATGTGCTAATCTGCAAATTGACAGAGCCTTCAGAAACTATTCACAGCCCCTTGACTTTTTCCACATGTCGTTGTTACAATGTGAGATTAGAATGGATTGAATTGTCATTTTTATCTACACAAAATAGAAAGAAAAATGCTAACTTATGGAACTTATAAATATGGAAAATAAAACACTAACCTTGATGAGATAAGTATTCAACCCCATTAGTCAATACGTGTTAGAATCACCTTTTAACAGCGATTACAGTTGTGTGTCTTTCTGGGTAAGTCTCCAAGAGCTTTGCACACCTGGATTGTGCAATATTTGTCCATTATTCTTTTTTTAGAAATGATTTAAGCTCGGTCAAGTGGGGTTGTTTTTCCGTAGATTTTCAAGACAATTTAAGTCTAAACTGTAACTAGGCCACTCAGAAACATTCAATGTTGTGTTGGTAAGCAACTCCAGTGTATATTTGGCCTTGTGTTTTATTTTATTGTCCTGCTGAAAGTTGAATTTGTCTCACAGTGTCTGTTTGCCTGTGCTTAGCTCTATTCCGTTTTCTTTTATTTAAAAAAAAAACTCCCTAGTCCTTGCCGATGACAAGCATACCCATAACATGATGCAGCCACCAACACGCTTGAAAATTTGAAGAGTGGATGTGTTGTGTTGGATTTGCCCCAAACATAATACTTTGTATTCAGGACATAAATTTAATTTCTTTGCTTCTTAGTGCCTTTTTGCAAACAGGATGCGTTCTTTCTTTCCACTCTGTCATTTATGTTAGTATTGTGGAGTAACTACAGTGTTATTCTTCCATCCTCAGTTATCTCATATCACCGCTTAAAAACTCAAACTGTTTTAAAATCACCATTGGCCTCTTGGTGAAATCCCTGAGTGGTTTCCTTCCTTTCCGGCAACAGTGTTAGGAAGGGCGCCTGTATCTTTGTAGTGACTGGGTGTATTGATACACCATCCAAAGAGTAATTAATAACAGCACCATGCTCAAAGGGACATTCAATGTGTCCTTTTTTTTTACCGGTCTAACTTCTATGCGAACCATTGGAAAACCTCCCTGGTCTTTGTGATTGAATCTGTGCTTGAAATTCACTGCTCGACTGAGGGACCGTACAGATAATTGTATGTGTTGGGTACAGAGATGGGAATGTCATTTAAAAATCATGTTAAACACTATTATTGCACACAGAGTGAATCCATGCAACTTATTATGTGACTTGTCAAGCACATTGTTACTCCTGAACTTATTGAGGCTTACCATAACAAAGGGGTTGAATACTTATTGACTCAAGACATTTCAGGTTTTCATTTTTTTTTTTAAATTTAATTCATAAAAATGTCTAAACTTAATTCCACTTTGACAATATGAGGTATTGAGTGTATATCAGTGACACAAAATCTCAGTGTAATCGATTTAAAAATAAAAAATAAAAATGTATTCAGGCTGTAACAACAATGTGGGAAAGGTTACGGCGTGGATATCTTCTGAAGGAACTGTAGCTAGCTCTGCTTCCGCTAACGTTATGCGACGTTGACCTTGTGAACAATGCCGTGTTCACGTGACAGTCGGAAATAGGGGAACTGAATTCTCCGACATTGATAACTGGTTGAACGCGGCATGTGTATAACTTACAACCAGTTAGCAATGTCAGACTTTCCTAGTTCCCGACTGGCACGTGGACGCAGCACAAGTTTTGAAAACGGGTCACCTGTTGCATTTATTTATGATACATGTGGCGTGAGGAAATTTAGTGCGACGTCACAAATGCGGCGTTCATGAGGTGGCAGCTAGCTATATTTCCATAATACCAATTGTTGACGTTGGTCGAGTTTTTTTTTTGTTTTTGCATGTCAACGTTGATGGATTATAACACAGGCCTGAACATTTGGTTTGTACGGTGTTTCTGTTGCACAGGGCTGTCTTGTTCTCGCGTTCAGCTCTATGCTTTGAGCAGACCTGGTTGGGGTTTTGGTGAAGCTCCTCTACCTCGCGTAGTCCGGGTGAGATCCTTCCATGAAACTGCAGTATGTTTTGCCTCTAAAGATGGAACAACCAAGGATGGATCCAGCGACAGTGGGAAGGTACACTTGATTCCTCTGGATTGTCACATGAATGAATGAATTACCCACTGGTGACTAGCTTGGACCCAGATCAGTTTTTTTTGCTGTCTTTCAAACTGCTATGGTCATTGCCAAACATGGCATAACAACGTGGAAGGACAGCGTAAACAGATCTGGGAACAAGCTTAAGCGGTGACAGCCATAATTGAATGACTGAACTGAAATGGAATTGACCCTAAACCCTGACGGTGACAAGACACAGGAATAGACTTTCTAATAAATTCAATTGTGTTTGTCACGTGTGCCGAATACAACAAGTGTAGATAGACTTTACCGTGAAATGCGTACTTAGGAGTCTTAGGAAATAGGAACACAATAAAATAACAATAACAAGGCAATATACAAGGAGTTCCAGTACTGAGTCAATGGGCAGGGGCTTGAAGTGATTGAGGTAATATGTACATGTAGGTAGGGGTAAAACCGACTAGGCAATCAGGATAGATAATAAAGAGTAGCAGCAGCGTATGTGAAGAGTGTTGGGAGTGTCAGTGTAATGGGTTTGTGTGTCAGTGTAGTGTGTTGGTGTGTTTCGGAGAGTCAGTCTGGTGTGTTTCGGAGAGTCAGTCTGGTGTGTTTCGGAGAGTCAGTCTGGTGTGTTTCGGAGAGTCAGTCTGGTGTGTCGGGAGTGAGAGTCAGTCTGGTGTGTTTCGGAGAGTCAGTCTGGTGTGTCGGGAGTGAGAGTCAGTCTGGTGTGTCGGGAGTGAGAGTCAGTCTGGTGTGTCGGGAGTGAGAGTCAGTCTGGTGTGTCGGGAGTGAGAGTCAGTCTGGTGTGTCGGGAGTGAGAGTCAGTCTGGTGTGTCGGGAGTGAGAGTCTGTTGTGTGTGAGTGTGCTTAGAGCCAGTGTTGTGTGTGCATAGAGCCAGTGTTGTGTGTGAGTGTGCATAGAGCCAGTGTAATACATGCTATAACCCCAGTGGTTTCAATAAGTGATAGCTACTGTACATAGAAACAAGCTTCCTCTGTCTAAATTATGTTTTTCTGCTGTGTTGCATTCATGATACAAAATCTCTCTCTCTCGTGTCCATCATATGCAGAAGAGCGTCAGTGAAGGAAAGAGACTGTCGGGCTCTTCTGGTGGATCAGGGAAGGGGGGTAACCAGCTGCACTGTCCCAAATGTGGAGACCCATGCACACATGTGGAGACCTTTGTTTGTGAGTACATAAAGATACTCCGTTCACAAAGGCTGTGTTTTCTAAAGACTCCATTTGCAGAAAATGCAGCCGCATAAATGTCACACAGTCACTACTGTTTTATTAAATCAGAAACCCGAAACCGAAACATTTAAATATTCTTACTTTTGTTTGTTTCTCTTCAGCGTCGACACGTTTTGTGAAGTGTGAGAAATGCCATCACTTCTTCGTGGTGCTCTCTGAGACGGACTCTAAGAAGGGTCTGAATAAAGAAGCAGAGTCGCCCGCTGAGGCTGTCAAAATGGCCTTCGCACAGAAACCTCCCCCGCCACCCAAAAAGGTATGAGCACAGAAACTTCCCCCGCCGCACAGAAACCTCCCCCGCCGCACAGAAAGGTTACGAGCACCAACGACAAGAAACAACAAACAACAACTGGTTCTAGTTTCTATGATGTAATGATTATCTTTAAACAGGAATTACTATGGTCATGCTGCAGGTATACCTGGTGCTATCATTAAGCAATAAGGCCTGAGGAAGTGTGGTATATGGCCTTTATACCACGGCTAAGGACTGTTCTTAGGCACGACAATGCAACGCGGAGTACTTTAGCCATATACCACAAACCCTCCCGAGGTGCCTTATTGCTATTATAAACTGGTTACCAACACAATTAGAGCTGTAAAAATACATGTTTTGTCATACCCGTGGTATACGGTCTGATTTACCACGGCTGTCAGCCAATCAGCATTCAGGGCTCGAACCACCCAGTTTAGAATGCATTATGATACAGTTAATGTATTGCTCGACTTGTCACGAAGAGCAAGTATGACCACGTAATATTGTCTTATAGTCGATGAACCTGCCTTCCAGATCTATGCCTACCTGGACAAGTACGTAGTGGGCCAGTCCTATGCTAAGAAGGTGCTGGCGGTAGCTGTGTATAATCACTACAAGAGAATCTACAACAACATCCCTGCTGGGAGCAGACAGGTGGAGGTGGAGAAACAGACCTCGCTCACACCACGAGGTCAGTAGTACAGTCTACAGTTAGTTAGAGACAGGCCTCGTTCACACCACGAGGTCAGTAGTACAGTCTACAGTTAGTTAGAGACAGGCCTCGTTCACACCACGAGGTCAGTAGCACAGGCTACACTTAGTTAGAGACAGGCCTCGTTCGCACCACGAGGTCAGTAGTACAGGCTACACTTAGTTAGAGACAGGGCTCGTTCACACCACGAGGTCAGTAGCACAGGCTACAGTTAGTTAGAGACAGGCCTCGTTCGCACCACGAGGTCAGTAGTACAGGCTACACTTAGTTAGAGACAGGCCTCGTTCGCACCACGAGGTCAGTAGTACAGGCTACACTTAGTTAGAGACAGGCCTCGTTCGCACCACGAGGTCAGTAGTACAGGCTACAGTTAGTTAGAGACAGGCCTCGTTCACACCACGAGGTCTGTACAGTTATAGTCATTTGGTTGAACACGTGGTGAATGAGTAAATCACCTCCTCCCCCTTCAGAGTTTCCAGAAAACGTAGACCCGACAAATATTTGTTTGTTTACTTCAGAAGAGTAGAATTTCATTAGGCAACAGTGTTATACTTTCATTATGAACAAAGAACCAACCACTGTTTTCTAGAATGTGCTGAAACACCTGTTCAGTCACCTCAAGGTGCTCTCATCTGTATCATTTGGCATTTGTTCAATTCATTTACTTTTACACGCACGCTCAACATCTTAAATGGACGATGATAATAGATTTAACAAGATGATAACGACAAGAAACAACAGTGGAATCTGATACTACCTAACAGGACTGTAGTGATAACAATGACGATGGTGTCATCCTCTCTGTAGAGCTAGAGACGAGAAGACGGGAGGATGAGTACAGATTCACAAGTAAGTGATTTGATTGGTCCTCCTTACGTAGCTTTCTCCATATAATTGGCTATTTTAAACATGTCACTTTTTGATCTAAAAAAAAAAAAAAAATGCCAAAGTTTACAGACAAACGAATAGTATCTTTTTGTAAATTACTTGTTGTTTTGCAGGTGTGTTAGATTAAGTATTTTATAAATTATTTGCCATTTATAATTTTAAGGTAATAAATAGTGGTGGTGAAAAAATCGATAGTTACACATTATTTTGATGATATGCTATATCTTGTCGTTTTGACAATATAGCAATATTACTTTTGCGCTAGTTGGCTGTCCCTGCACCAGAACTTCATAGCTTGTTCTCCATCTTTTGAAGTAGGGAGCCAATTAGATTTCAGCACTTTTATTTCCATGACTGATCAAAACTCGTTTTCTCACGACTCTCTCTTGTCCCTCTGCAGCAGACGTAATATGATGACCAATATGTTTGGAACATCGAATCACAATAAAATCAGTGTCGAATCGCAATACATATAGAATCGTGATAATGATGTGGTGATGATGTGGTATGCTGAGGTCCCTCCGTATGGTGGTGGTATGGTGAGGTCCCTCCGTATGGTGGTGGTATGGTGAGGTCCCTCCGTATGGTGGTGGTATGGTGAGGTCCCTCAGTATGGTGATAATATGGTATGGTGAGGTCCCTCCGTATGGTGGTAGTATGGTGAGGTCCCTCAGTATGGTGGTAGTATGGTGAGGTCCCTCAGTATGGTGATGTCCCTCCGTATGGTGGTGGTATGGTGAGGTCCCTCAGTATGGTGATAATATGGTATGGTGAGGTCCCTCAGTATGGTGGTGATATGGTATGGTAAGGTCCCTCAGTATGGTGATAATATGGTATGGTGAGGCCCCTCAGTATGGTGATGGTGATGGTATGGTGAGGCCCCTCCGTATGGTGATGATATGGTATGGTCCCTCAGTATGGTGATAATATGGTATGGTGATGATATGGTATGGTGAGGCCCCTCAGTATGGTGATAATATGGTGTGGTGAGGCCCCTCAGTATGATGATAATATAGTGTTGTGAGGTCCCTCAGTATGGTGATAATATGGTGTTGTGAGGTCCCTCAGTATGGTGATGGTATGGTGTTGTGAGGTCCCTCAGTATGGTGATAATATGGTGTTGTGAGGTCCCTCAGTATGATGATAATATGGTGTTGTGAGGTCCCTCAGTATGGTGATAATATAGTGTTGTGAGGTCCCTCAGTATGGTGATAATATGGTGTTGTGAGGTCCCTCAGTATGGTGATGGTATGGTGTTGTGAGGTCCCTCGGTATGGTGATGGTATGGTGAGGTCCCTCAGTATGATGATAATATGGTGTTGTGAGGTCCCTCAGTATGGTGATAATATGGTGTTGTGAGGTCCCTCAGTATGGTGATAATATGGTGTTGTGAGGTCCCTCAGTATGGTGATAATATGGTGTTGTGAGGTCCCTCGGTATGGTGATGGTATGGTGAGGTCCCTCAGTATGATGATAATATGGTGTTGTGAGGTCCCTCAGTATGGTGATAATATGGTGTTGTGAGGTCCCTCAGTATGGTGATAATATGGTGTTGTGAGGTCCCTCGGTATGGTGATGGTATGGTGAGGTCCCTCAGTATGATGATAATATGGTGTTGTGAGGTCCCTCAGTATGGTGATAATATGGTGTTGTGAGGTCCCTCAGTATGGTGATAATATGGTGTTGTGAGGTCCCTCAGTATGGTGATAATATGGTGTTGTGAGGTCCCTCAGTATGGTGATAATATGGTGTTGTGAGGTCCCTCAGTATGATGATAATATAGTGTTGTGAGGTCCCTCAGTATGGTGATAATATGGTGTTGTGAGGTCCCTGGCAATTCCCAGACCTAGTAATAAATAATCTGTGTGCATGTGGTGAACTCGGTGTAGCTAGTCGCCATGCTGGACAGATTTGGTGTCCCAATGACCCAGACAATACATTTGTAGTCTTGCTATCTATTCCAGCCTTCGGCCCTGCTCTCCTCATTCACACCAGGGTTCAAATATTATTAGAAATCTTTCAAATACTTTGAGAGTTTGCTTTAGCCTACCTGGAGTGCCATATGGGAGGGGTTTGCAGTTTTCCGACTATTCTATTGGTTCCATCGCACCAGGCAAGCTCAATCAAGCACATATAAAGTATTTGAAATGATTTTGAATATTATTTGAACCGAGGTCTGCTTTTCTTTATTTCGGTAACTCCACACTGGCTCCCAGTTGAGTTGAGCAGTGGACATGTATTTTTAGATTGAACTTGGACCTATTGCTGCGATGCAACAGGCAGAACCACTGATACTGAATCCTTCACGTTATAACTAGAGAGCCTAGATTATGCAATATCATGCCTGAGAAAAAGAAAAAAAAACAAGACACTAACTTGTTATACATTCTAACACAATTCATTAATACATTACAAACCTTTAATACAACTCAAGTTGGGGGATCACAGAGAGTAGGCCAGCATTGCATAGCCTGTTCTGAAAAGTTACGTTTTAGCGCCTGGTCATTGCCATGAGAGATGGGAAACATTAACCCAAAATGGATTCCCCTAGCCTGGGTGCCAGTCTTTTTTTGCCCTCTCGCCAACTCCTTATGGAATCAGTCATGCCAAACAAGGTTGACAAGGACGGCGGTGGAGTTGACATTTGGCAAGAGAACAAACAGATCTGGGACCAGGCTAGAATTCACCACTGTCCGTCCTGCTGCCAAATCTTAACCCAAATATACAATACGACTGTTTTGTTTACCTTTGTCATTATAGAACTCCTTCAAATAGCAGGGATCAGTCCCCATGGCAACGCTCTGGGAGCCTCCATGCAGCAACAGGCCACTCAGCAGGCTCCTCAGGAGAGGAGGGGCGGGGACGTGTTAGACTCCACACACACCGACATCAAACTGGAGAAGAGCAACATCGTGCTGCTAGGCCCCACCGGATCAGGTTAGTAGACTACTAGTGATGTCATCAAACCAGTTCTGGCATCACTCGTGACGTCATCAAACCAGTCTGACATCAGTGTGAGAAGTACCTTCAATATCCTGGGACAAAAAGCCAAGGCACTTGTAATTCATTTTTTTTATACCATTTATTTTAGTTTCAGACAGGGTAGTGTTCAGCATTTTTAGGGCCTTAAGCGAGATTTGGTTGGGCGCCCTGTCACAGCCACAGGTAGGACAGTTGAAACTGGATCAGCAGCACGACCAAATGGACTGGGGACATTCAGGAGTCGTCAGGCCAGGTAGTCAGTCCTGAGACATGGTCCTAGGGAGAGAGAGAATTAGAGGGAGCATACTTCAATTCACACAGGACACCAGATAAAACAGGAGAATTTCACCAGATGTATCAGTCTGACCCTAGCCCCCGGCACTTGGGACTATTGCAGCATAGATACTGGAGGCTGGGGGAGTCGGGGGACATAGTGGCCTGTCCGAAGATACCCCCGGACAGGGCCAACCAGGCAGGACGTTTACGAGAAGATGTGTAATCTGCTTGACACATTACTGTTACTTACCTTACAGATACAAAGGCAGCTCATTTCCACTCCATTCATATGCAAATCTGTTTGATTCATGCACTGACTTGTCTGGCTGTCATGTTACGATTCATTTTTTTCTCTCCCATAGCTCATTAGTACACCCTTGTGGTTGAATATATATATATATACACTGAACAAAAATATAAGTGCAACATGTAAAATGTTGGTTTCATGAGCTGAAATAAAAGATCGCAGCACAAAAATTGTATTTCTAAAACAAATGATGTGCACAAATTTGTTTTACATCCCTGTTAGTGAGCATTTCTCCTTTGCCAAGATAATTCATCCAGCTGACAGGTGTGACAGCTGATTAAACAGAATGATCATTACATAGGTGCACCTTGTGCTGAGGACAATAAAAGGCCACTCTAAAATGTGCAGTTTTGTCACAATGCCACAGATGTCTCAAGTTTTGAGGGAGCTGTGCAATTGACATGCTGACTGCAGGAATGTCCACCAGAGCTGTTGCCAGAGAATTGAATGTTCATTTCAAATCTAATAAATTTTTATTGGTCACATACACATGGTTAGCAGATGCGAGTGTGGCGAAATGCTTGTGCCTCTAGTTCCGACCGTGCAGTAATATCTAACAAGTAATCTAACAATTTCACAACAACTACCTTATACACACAAGTGTAAACCATAAGCCGCCTCCAACGTCGTTTTAGAGAATTTGGCAGTACTTCCAACCGGCCACGCAACCGCAGACCACGAGTAACCACACCAGCCCAGGACCACATCAGTCTTCTTCACCTGCGGGATAGTCTGATACCAGCCACCCTTGACGGCTGATGAAACTGAGGAGTATTTCTGTCTGTAATAAAGCCCTTCTGTAGGGAAAAACTAATTCTGTTTGGCTGGAAATGTTTCAGTAATGAGTGTCCCATTCTGTGTTATTATTCATAAGATGTTAGAATATTTAAACCTTTATTGACGTGGATTAAGGAAAATAAGAAGCAGAATACATGCATTGTGTCAAACCTGTTGATTTACAAACAAACAACCTGCAGTGAAATACATCCTTACTGTCCTTACACATTCTTCTACTATAATTTCCCAGGAAAGACATTGTTGGCCCAGACTCTGGCCAAGTGTCTAGATGTACCCTTTGCCATCTGTGATTGTACCACCCTGACCCAGGCTGGCTATGTGGGGGAGGACATTGAGTCTGTTATCGCCAAGCTGCTGCAGGATGCCAACTACTCTGTGGATAAAGCACAGCAAGGTGGGTGAATCACAAACTCAGTTTTCGAGAGAGAGAGAGAGAGAGAGAGATCGATCTGCGACGTAGTAGGCAATTTACGTGGTATACAAAAGTACCGTATAATCTCTTTAATAGACCTCTGTTTCACAAGCACTAGTATGATGAAAAAGGAGCTACATTTGGACTGTGTGTTCTGCAATGTTATTATACAAGTTCCTAATTACATAAGCCCCCTTTGAACAATATATGGTTTGGTCCTTACCCCTCCAAAAGACACGCATACAGGTTGGAGAGTTACTGTGTGCCCGTAGAGCAGTTGTGGTGGGTTAAGTGCCTTGCTCAATGGCATCTAGGAGTTGATACCAGCAACCCTTCGGTTGCCAGCTCACTTCCCGACAGATGTTTTGCCTGTCAGATCCGGGATTCGAACTGGCAACCCTCCCGGTTGCTGGCTTGTCTCTCTAACCGCTAGGTTACCTGCCGCTCATTTTGCTCTTTTGGTACAGTATGCAAAGAGCTCTTTCAATTGAACATCTCTTTCAATTGAACTTTTTTTACTGAGCTAACCTGCTCCAGGGTGTCGTTCCACAGCTGACCCTGTGCTGTTTCCTGCCTCTTGTCCTGTGCTGCCTCTGTGTGTCTTGTCTCTGTGTCTGTGTGTGATGTATAGAGAGGGGTTGGGAATAACCTAGGACAGCAAAAAGACCCATTTCTGATTCCCATTGGACGATAAATTTGTATTTTATTCAATGGTTTCCCTGTACAATAGGCATAGTGTTTCTTGATGAGGTGGACAAGATCGGCAGTGTTCCTGGGATCCACCAGCTCAGAGACGTCGGAGGAGAAGGAGTACAACAGGTCAGTACTGTTCTACACTGTCCACAAGTCTACTAGATACATCTAGGGTGTGTAGACTGTTCTACACTGTCCACAAGTCTACTAGATACATCTAGTGTGTGTAGACTGTTCTTCACTGTCTAGTAGCTACCTCTAGTGTGTGTAGACTGTTCTATACTGACCACATCTACTAGATACATCTAGTGTGTGTAGAATGTTCTACACTGTCCACAAGT